>OY728141.1:231917619-233167619 GCA_963277665.1 Viscum album
TTATCCTCACTGAGCATCTAATATCACCTTTTTTTATGTTTCCTTTCCCTAGGTTTTGATGAAAGGTACTAAGTATGATATTTCTAATAAGGGTTCTAGTTTAGAAGAATTTTACACGAGAAAATGTACATATTTTATGAACCAACTGTTTATGTGTACAATTTTCAAAATTCACTTGAACTATATGAATCTTGAAGGGATAATTACATTAGGTAATCAATATTAATCTATTAATATATGATATATATGTATTAAAACCCAATATTTCTAAAGTCAGTATTAGATAATGGTTATTAAAAATATTAAGAGATAAATTTAGTGATAACCCTAGAGATAAGTCTAATTATAGTATAAAATAATAATATTTTGGAAATGATCATGAATGATATAGGTTAAAACTAAGGTTTTATACAAGTAGATGACATGATTTTTACATCCTACAATGATTTTTTATTATTTTATTATTTTAAACTATAATTATTGTTAATCAAACTATGATTTTTGGTTTTATTAAATGTCCATAACCTAAAAAATCATGTTAATATTGCACACGATGGAGAGTGAAATGATTTTCCTCCTAGAATACCAAATTTTAAGGGAGATGGAATAAAAAATATTATTTCCATGCTCACATAACTTTCTCAAGCTATAAACCATGTTGATCTTCCAAACCAAAAAAGGAGTGAACAATATTTTGTGTAGTCATTTAGAATAAAAAATCCAAATTATTTTAGTGGATCCATTTATCCACTATTTTATGAGAAATGGGTCAGTACCATTGAAAAAATATTTTTGTTGTCATGTTTTTTTGGAACATAAGAAATTTATTCAGGATGTTTATCATTTAGAAGATTAAGTAGATTAATTGCGAACTATTATCAACAACACACAAAAATATGAAGAAATTGAATCCATGTACTTCTATGAGTTTAAAATATTATTTTTCAATATGTACATTCTTCATATTATTCTCATGAAAATAGGAAAGTAATTCCTTGAGATGAAATAGAAGGATGATGTATATATTCATAAATATAAGGTAAATATTAAATGACTTGTGAGGTATTCTTCTGGTATTGTCATTCAACCTGAATGTAAGGTTTATTGATTATTTAGTGGCTTCAAACCATGAATCTGAAGAGTTTTATTCATAATAGACTTCAATATATATGATGAAATCAATCAAATTGATATCAAGGTGGAAATAGAGATTGAAATTACCCATAAATAACATGGTTTTGATAAGAAAAGACTGATGTAATTTTAAATAAATCATAATAACCATTGATATAAGTAGACGATCCTTACTTTATGCACAAAGTATAGAAAGAAACATGGAGGAAACTATCTTAAGTGAACTGGTAAAATTTTCAAGTGTAGAAAGGAAGGTTATCCAGAAATTGAATTCCAAAATGATGGGAATACATTAATTAATGATGTAAATAGATATAAATAAAAATAGAATTCCCCACCCACACTCTAGTTCTTAAAATGTTGGGTGAATGAGAATTATTCCAAACAGTGCCCAAATATAATGGTTACTGAGAATTATCGACGTCAGTAATTGCTTAATCCTAAAGACAAAGGAAAATAACATACAATCACTATTTCTGATGAGGGTTATAACAACGATTGATGTAAAGTTATTCTTACTATCCACTCAATAACTACTAATGCATTTTTTTATTTTGAATCTACCCACTATTTTTTATAAAAATAAATTTATAAGGGTATCACTATATCACCTTAGTGATTGGATGATAAGTTAGGAGTGAAAATTTCTAATGGTAAGATGATCAGATCTAATGTTTATGGTACTTCTTCATTTGAAGTTTATGGTACTGTGTTTCCTTTTAAAATTTTTATTTTTTTATTGGTTGAGTGTGATGTTAGTTGGGGCAGGGATCTTCTATCTCTACATAAATCCTATATTAATTTCCAAGGAATGGAAGCCTTGTTTAGTGGTCTAATCCAACCTATTATCATATATTAGAGTGGCAATAAATATGAACTTTTTATAGAAATCACATCAATTGTATGGGTCTGGATTCCTATTAAAAGGGGTGTTTATATTATATGGTTATAGAGAAACTCAATATCAATGATATGCCTATTATGTGGGTGTTTTTGAGGTATTTCCATAAAAATGTTCTATTCTTCCATTGAATCATGAAGTTGAGTTCTAAAGAGAAATCATACCTAGTTCTACACCCATTTCAAAGGCTCCATATATAATATCCCTGATTGAGTTGTAGGAATTGAAGAAGATTCTATAAGATAATCTTGATAATGGATTCATACATCCAAGTGAATCACCATGGGGTGAATGAGTTATTTTTGTTAAGAAGAAATATGGATCAATGATAAATTTCATTGATTATCTAGAACATAACAAAATCACTATCAAGAACAAGTATCATCTAGCCTATATTGATGACTTTTTTTGATCAATGACATGGATCACAATACTTTTATAAGATTGAAATTCATTATGTATATCATCAATTGAGGGTCAAGAATGAGGATATTCCCAAGATAACATTCCATATAAGGTATGAACATAATGAATTTATAGTAATTCCATTTGGTCTTAATAATTCCCTTGATGTATTCATTGATTTAATGAATAGAGTATTTAGAGATTACAATGATTTTTTTAGTGTTTATATATGAAATTCAAATATATTCATATAGTAAGGACGATCATGAAGATTATTTAAGAATTATGCTGAAGACCCTAAGGAAGAAGAATATTTAAGAAAATTTACCAAGTTTGAATTTTTGATTGTTAAAGTTTCATTATTAGGTCATATAATATCAATTGAGGTTATATGATTACATTCTTTAAAGATATAAGTTATTGAACATTGGATTAAATAACTACTATAGCTGATATCCATAGTTTTCTAGGTATGGTTGGACATTATATTCACTTTGTGAATATTTTCTCATGACTGTCTAATCCACTCACCAAGTTAACTTAGAAGGGATATAAGTTTCTTTAGATAGATGAATATAAAGAAAATTTAAAGTAACATAAGATAAGGTTATTCATTGATTTTGTTCTTACTTTACCTAATAATGGAGAAGGGTTTATAATCTATAGTGATTCATAAATGAAGGAATTGGGATAGGTTCTCTTATATAATGATATGTTTATAGCTTATTCCTTATGCTAATTGAAGGTTCATGATCCAAATTACGACTCATGATTTAGAGTTAGCTACTAAAGTATTTTCATTAATGACATGGAAGAATTATATTTATAGAGAAAATTGTAATATATATATTAATCAAAAAAATTAAAGTATATGTTTACATAGAAATATTAGAATTTTTTCAATAGAATATGATCAGATCTAATTAAATATTATAACTTCTCAATACATTACCACCCTAGGAAAGAACACATGATGGAAGATACTCTATGTTGAAAGGATCATGATTGTTTATCTATTATGTGGATTATAAAGGATTCTTTTTTGGATTTTCAAAGGATGTATAATAAAATGTTGAAGGAAGGGGAAAAATACTATATTTCTGAAATGAGTGTTTAACTATCTATTAAGGTGAAGAATAAAGAGGCATAGAAGGAAGACGTTGAGCTCCAGAAGAAGTTAATAAATATTCTAAAGATTAACCTTGATTTCTAATGGAATAATAAGGTTTAGGAACTATGTATGTGTCCTATCCGTACTAGATTATATATATTTTTGGATGAGGGTAACAATTCATCATACTTTATTCATCCTTGAAGCATGAATATGTATAGATATTTGAAAGAGTAATTTTGTTGAGAAAACATGTTGAGAGATATTGGAGATTATGTTTCTTAGTTCTTTTTATGTGTACCATTTAATCCTGAGGGATAGAGGTCTAAGGGGATATTACAACCATTGACCATACCCGAATAGAAATGTGAAAACCTAACCATTGATTTTGTCATCAGACTCTCAAAAACATAAAAAAGGGTATAATTCTATATGGGTTATAGTTGATCACCTTAAAATTTCAAAACGATTCATTTCCATTACAAAATATTTCCTTTGGGATTAGTTTTCCAAAAATTGTAATAATAAATTGGTAAAGTTTCATGGGGTACCACATTCTGTTGTATCTAATTAAGATTAAAGGTTTACCTGAAAGTTATGGTGAAGTATTCAATAAGATTTGGATACAGAGTTGAGTTTTAGTATAGAGAAACATCCTCATATAGATGATAAATTCAAGAGAAAAATTAAAACCCCAGAGGATATGTTGAGATCTTATTCTATGTATTTCAAAGGTGGTTAGGATAAACACCTTCCTCTAGTTGATTTTTCTTAAAAAGGTAGATTTCACTCTAGAATTCGGATGGATACCTATGAAGCCCACGATGGAAGGAAGTTTAGAACTACAAAATGATGGTATGATATTGTAGATATAGTGGTACTAGGACCTAATCTATCCAAGTAAACGATAGATAAAGTCAGATCCATTCAACAACCCATCAAGTAATCTCAGAGTCGATAGAAATGTTAGGATACAATAATCTGAATGACATGGAATTTGAAGTTGGTGATATAATTTTATAAGAATTTATCCACGAAAGAAGCTTATGAGATTATATAAGAAGTGAAATACAGGTTCTAGTTATATTTTACATTTTGATATTCTTGATCAAGTAGGTATGGTAGCATATCATTTTACACTTCCATCAAACCTCTCTCAAGTTCTTAATGTGTTCCATGTATCTCTCTTATGGAAGTGGATAACTGATCCCTCATATATAGTAAAATCAGAGTTCATGCTTCTAGATCATTAAATTTCTTATTAAGAACAAATATTATAGATCCTGTATCATAGATATAACATGCTACAAAACAAGAATCCTAATGTGGGGAGAGTTCTCTAAGGAAATCAAAAATTTGAAGATGATCTGTTGGGACCAAAGGTTGTAATGAAAAAAATCTATCCTTATTTTTTGCATAAGAGTAAAAAATTTCAATTGAAAAATTCATTTTATGGGGGTATAATGTTACACCCTAAGATTTTATGAAATATTTTTTTTCAAATAAATTTAATTTCCCTTATAACTTGTGTTACCCACAACACTGAGTTTGAACAAATCCTGATATACTATTATATTATAGTTATTTCAAATCCATTGGATTTGTTATGACGAATAAGACTAACTAAATTATGAAAACAATTATGGTTACATGTGAATAAATGAATTCTTTGGGTATCCATTAATTAGAAATTAAATTAAATTATTCGAAAAAAGATATTTTTTCTAAAAATATATTTTTTGTTCACAATTTATTGTTATCTTGATAAATTATATTAATCTCTATTGGTGAATGATTTTAATGAAATATATATATTATATATTAAATAAAATGTTTTAATATTAATTTAATATATTTTTTCTAGACATTATATAAGAATAAAACTTGTTTTATGCATAAAATTGTATTTTTCCAAAAAAAAATTCATCATGTATTATGTACTTATTTTAAAATTAATTACATTTACTTATAGAAATTGAATTTTATAAATTTTTTTAATTATTTAGAATCGAAATGTTAAAATTTGAAAAAATGGTACCTTTTATTTTTTAGTAATACGAATAGTAACTATGGAAAAATTTATCACCTCGGTAAAGGGTAAATTAGGTTAATTTAGGTTAAAACTAAGTGATAAATCCATATTTTTTCAACATAATTCTTATTGTATGAATTTAATTCTAAAATTCTAACCTTCTTCTTTAAATGGAGCTATTTAATAGACACTTGTTCATGGAAATGACCTATATAATATTTAAATAAAATAAAGTTATAAAATGTCAATATCATAGTTTTAAATATGAATTATGTGTCCACATAGTGGAAGAAGAAATTTGTGAATGAATATAAGTGTCTATTTTGAGATTAATAAAAAAAATTCATTATATAATTTTATTTATAATTGTTTTTAATAATATATGATCTTAAATTCTTATGAAACACTGATGTATTATTTCTCCAATTAATAAAAAAATATTTAAAATGATTTTAAAAGTACTAAAATTAATACAATTTGAGTTATATAATGTGTTCCATGAATTTTTGGGATTAATATGAAATATTAGTGTTATGTTAAATAATAATATTATGATTAAAACTTTTTATTTGTATTTTAAGTCAAATTAAATGAATAGTATCTAAATAAAAAATAATGATATTTTATAAAAGTGATATTTTATTAAATTACTTGAAATCATAAAAATATTAAAATAGGAAAAGGAATATAATATATAGTTCAAAACGTTATCCCTTTACCATTTATATACCATTTTGAACCATTTATCTTGATAAAGACTTTAATATATTCCAATATTTTTAAAAATTACAAGGGTACCCCAGCCCTCAATTATAAAAACGAACCCCTCCTTTCACTTATTTACACCACTTTGAGGCTTGTAGCTAGAAAAACCAATGAAACGATATCTTATATACTTCCATAGATATATTATTTAGTTTATGGTCTTCCAAAATGACTAAAGGTATATCCCCTATAAGGATATTTAAATGAGTTATTCCAAAGAAGAGGTAATCGCCTTAACCGATCTCTTTTTTTAGTTATTCTTTTACCTCATCTAAATCTATATTATTATTAAAGAAATAATATCTTCAATATCTTAAATATATTTTATTGTTATTATTATTATGAAAATACATTTATTCACCATATTTTCATCAAATGGTAAGTGAAAAGATTACTCCTGGTTATATATGACTCGCTGTCTCTATGTAGCGATACAATTCATTTCTCATCACCATGTTTTATGGATGGGAATTATGATGAGTTTAATATTTGTATATGATAATTATGAAAATAATATATTTATATAATGATAATATAAAATCCAAATTATTACCTTCAAAACCATTGGAAAACAATATTGTTGATTGTACATACATGTGGACAACCACCTCGACGATGCGATGTGATTCATTTTTCATTTATGTTTAATATGGATGGTAATAAGGATACATTTAAAAAATATATATTATATATATGATATATTAATTATTATATAATGGTGACTTATTATTTACATTTATTTTGTTCCATCAATCGAAAAAAATCAAAATAGTGTTCATGCGTACGCATAGCCTATATCATCTCCATTAACAATATAATTCATTTATATATATATATATTTTATGAATGACTATAAACATGTATAAAATTAATATAAATTATATTTATATTATGATTAAAATTTTGAGATGATGGAACCATGATCAAAACACACGGACCAAAACTACCAAACTATAACGTACATGAAAAATGAAGTTGATATCAAATGGAATTGTGATTTTAATAAAGTAGTGTCAAAAAATTAGTGATAACAGGTAATAATTAAATCATATATGATATAATATATATGATTATTTTTCTATAATATATGTATAATAAATATATATTTATTATATAGGACATTCCAATTCTTATAAAGGAAGTCCAACATATGGTAATAGATTTCCATCTCACTTTTGTTTTCGTGGGAAACATGCCTTATACACCACTTGTTTATTTTGTGTAGTGTATATGAATACCATGAATTTATTTTATAATTCTTATCAATAAAATTATAGGATATAAATATCTATATAAGGTTATTTATTTCATGGGTCTTATGATTCAAAAAGCACCAAAGTGGTAAAAGTTTTATGTTATATTATCATTGTTTATCGGGATTATTTATAATTATGTGTTACATGATGAAATATTATGATATTATACTCAATAAACTCATTAATTTTATTCTAAATTTAAAACCTATTAATAATAAAGTTTTTCCATTCATTTTCCTTATCCCAAGTAATCAAGATACTTAAAATGTGTTTTTTTAACAAAGGGAAACTCTATTTCTCTCTCCGGTCAATTTTTCTCTTCCATGTTCTTATTTTATAAAAATGTTTTGTATAAGTTTTTTAATATTATCATATAATTTTTTAAATTCAATTTTAACCATGTCTGAATTTTATAAAAATGTTTTAAAATGAATATTCTTGTCTTTTTTTGAACAAGGAACTCTTGGGCATTTATTACAAAAGAGTGAAAGGAATGTTTTATTTTAATGTATATAACATTACATAATTCCTCACCATAATTTCCAATCAATTTTTTGAAGTATCCATTAAAAGTTTAAAATATTATTTCAAAGAAAATTTTTCCTTAATAATTGGTAAATAGTAACGTTTTAAAATGTTTATTTCAAATTAAAATGGATATTTTCCTAAAGTAATATTCCAAGTGATATTTCAAAATAATTTTCCATATAAAATTATATATTTGATTTTATTTATTACTTAATAGGCATATAATCCAATGATATCACTCTTATAATTTCTTAGGATGGTTAATGTTTATGTCTATGAAACCCATTTATTTTCCATGGGTTATTTTATATTGAATTGATGAAATTTTTATGAAACCTATTTTATTTACAAGGGTTATGATGTGATGATATGATGACTATTTATGATATTATAGAACACTTATTAATGGATTTAATTTTGTGATGTTGGTTACAATATAAACATGGATGATGGTTCTATTATTACCAAGTATGGAAGTTATGTTATAACTAAGGATGGTGTTTATGTTATAACCATGTAATGTGGTTACGTTACAACCAAGGATGGATGATACCTATATCTCCCTTCAATGAATTAGGTAAATATTGATATATCATGATATAAAAATTAATTCAATAGTGAGTGAAACCAATTTATCAAGGGACTTTGTAAACTATGATAGTCTTGGGAGTTAAACTTAACTACTACGATGGTTTGAGGAGTGAACCCATGCCACTATGATAGTCATAGAAAGCATACATGGATACTAAGGAAATGATTTTATATTCTTATGTGTATGACACAAAAATATTTATTATGCCAATTTTATTATCTCATGAATTATTTTATTTGATTACATTATGATTTATGTCTTATGAGCTGCCATGTTTTGTAATATGTCACTAGATTTTGATATATGATGTGCAGGGTATGATTTTAAAATGTTATTATCATGTTATAATATCCTCATATACATGTTATTTTCAAGTGATCATTTATATATCCCTTTTTACTCTTATTATGCATCAAAGATCACCATTTTTTATTTTTATTTTATCTAGGTTTTAAAAAAGGTGCAAAACATGCTATGTCTATTAAGGGTGCTAGATATAAAAATATTAGTGGTAGATGATGTAAAAATATTATGAAAATGCTTTTTTGTGTCCAAGTTTTCAAAGGAACTAGACATATATGATTCTAGAATGGATTTTTATATTATGTAATTAATTTTTATCTATTTATATGTGATATCTACGTATAAAATTTTTGGGTTTCTATATAACATGACCACTTAGGAGAGATGAAAACAGGTCTAGTGAAAGTCCCAACATAGTCCTTCAATAAATAATAAACCAGATGGTTTCTTAAGAAAACCACCACCCTTGAAATTCTCACTTCATCGAGAAAAACTACTGGATGAAGGAAGTATTGAAATATCCCCAAGAAAATTCCTCAAATAGTAATCTTCTAAGAATCCAAACCCAATCATTTGAATAAAATATTGATACACCTAACCCTTGAGTATTCTAGAGTTCATTGAGCGTTAAATATCTATTTGACCCTATCAATCTAATATATTTCCTACTATGTTCTTTGATCACAAAAGAACACTAGAGAATACTAATTCCTAAAATATCATGCATGATCCATGAACCAAGAATAACATGATTTTATAACTCCATTGAGAGTTTTGGTAGAGTAAAAAACAAGGAAGGCAAAATTTGGATCACTATAATGACTGCCCAATGTATTATATTCATTAGTATTTTAATCCTTTCCAGTGATCACATTCTAAAATACCACCAAAACACAACATTTCATCCAACCATCTCTGTAACAACCCCGACCCTAGTAGTATAGAGTCGGTAGTTATTTTATTAAAAATTAATATACACAAGAGATCACATAACCAAATATTGATAAGTTTAGAATTATTTATAAATTAGATACCTAAATTTTTCCCTTATTACATTGTTAATTAAACAAAAAAAACATAACAATGGAAAATAAAAAAATTCCTTGACACTTATTCAAAGATTCGATCTTCATAACCCGGGTAAGGGAAATAAATAAAAGGGAGATATTAAATGATTAGTAATTGATACATATAATAGAAACATTAATTAATAATAATTGAAGAATAAAAAAATAAGGAATAATCAATATTTAAAGGTAAATTACTGAACACACATTCCATTTAATCCATAACTATAGAATATTATGTATCCATAGATTTTGTCTTATTGAAAATATTATGGGTAGTAATAAATTAATACCAAATTAAGGATATGATTAATTATTTGACATCATGTATCTGGAACATGATACAATACCATAAAGATATTTTAGAAGATGTTTTAAGTCTGTGGGTAGAAACCCGTTTGATTCTACATGGAAACAAACATGAAGGGTTTGTCACCAAATAATTTATCTCATGAGAACTAAAAATGTATCTATGGACTATATAATGTCCAGCCCCACCCATCACTATGATTCCAAATCATTATTAATACATAGATTTAATTTAATAATAATATGAATTTTCAAAATACATGTATTGAGTAGAGGATATAGATTTATCAACATTTCCCTAGTTAAAATAATATTCAAAATAAACCCTTGTTTCTAAAAAATGTATAAGTCATAATAAATAATAATATCCATGATATAAGAAATATGAATATTTAATGAAATATTCAATCATTGATGATCATTAATAAATGGTTCAGTACACAAAGGAAATAATTGATGAATATGGAATATGTCCAATAGAAATTAAAGTGGGATGAAAAACCATCACCACTTATAATTAGTAGAACCATATTCACCATAAAATAAATGATTATACAAAAACATTGAATACCATGAATATAAATAGATTCATGATATGATATATTAAATGGATGTATGTAAACAGCATACAATAATTAGGGTTTGAATAAGGAATATATATCACAGAAGTAAAAGTTAGATGAGAAAAACCGTATCAATTTGTAATCAATCAAATCGTATGGACCATAAAAGAAATAATTTTCAAATAAAATATTTAATATAATTAATATAATTAGATTTATGAGATTATATATAAAAGTTAATTATATACAACATAAAAAATAAATTAGTGGTGAATAAAACATATTTATCACATAAATAAAAAGTGAGAGGAGAAACCCTTAACTTATGTCTGAAAGAATTATTCACATGAACATAATGTATTGGATAATCAAATTAGATTAATTAAATACTTAATTTGGAACATATTAAACGTGTATTTAACTTATTATAATTTTAATAAGTTTATTTTAGGCCATCTTGAAGAGTTATAATGATTAATTTTGTTGTTCTAAGTGGGTTCACTTCATGGTTTTATGGTTGGTTCCCCTGTGTATAATTATGGGAGTTTTTATCAAATGGAAGAAAAAAATCCAAAAGTGGAAATAAATTGTATTAATATGATTTTATAATTTTAAATGTTCCAATATATTATTCTTTTCTTATATGAGGATGATTCATTTGATAAAACATTGAGGAAAATGTTTTAATTTATTTTGGTGGTTTATACGACCATCGCGAACTCGTGTCATGCTATATATATATATTATTTTAAGAACATGATATAAATTATCATATTTATATGAAATTATTATTTAACTATAATAATTATTTTATGAATATACTTGAAGGTGATAATGGAAAATGAAAACTCGTCGTCCATAAATGTGGTGTATCGACATGTCAGAGATGATGTTATAATTTTTAGAATAACCAGATAAGAGAATAGAATTGATAATGGATATTACATTATCATAATAAAATTAATATAAATATATATATATGATATTAGAGTTATAATGAAACTTTTTATAGTACAGGTGAGGAGATGATAAGAAAAGAAAATAAATTAAAATACAAAGAAGATTTAATCTCTTGAATATCATCTCATTGAGAACCAACTTAAGAAACCTAGATTTGGTATTTTGGTAAAACCAGTGGGTCTTACACAAATGGAAGGGTATTTATAAGGTAATTGGGAAGAATTTAGAAAATATTCATGTCTTAAAATGTGTAAGGAGAGTGGGTGGTGAGGGATGGTACTTATAGTGGAGGAGAGGGGTGTTTTTGATTATTTTACTAATTTGTTTATTAATTTTGGTGAAGACTATCAATAGTATTGATTCCCATGACTAAATACAGTAAATAAATTATGTGGTTTTATAATAAAGGGTTATTACCTCATCTATACATCATCCACCACTCAATAATTTAACTATCTACTTATAATGTAAAATAACATAAATTACCATATTTCACTGTTCACCATAAACTCAAATATTTTAGAAAGAACCCAAAAATTGACACTAACCATTTTTAAACATTTAGATTTCACAAATGGACTCCATTTTATGAAAATATGTTTATAAATATGAGGAATTTAATTTATAATTAAAATAATCATTTATTAGAAAAATAATGATTTTAATATTATAATCGGTTTCATGTAAAATTTGAAAAATTAATTACAGTATCATAAAATTATATTATAAAAAAAATATTAAATTATGAAACTATTTTAGGAAAATAAATTTTCTTTTTTATCATTATATTAACTATAAAATTTTATATAAACATTTTTGTTTCACATAAATACCAACACATAATTTATCATTTTTAAAAAATTATTTTATTATTCCATGAAATAAATATATAATATTTCATTTATGAGCAATCTAAATTTTATTTATGATTTAATAGTTGAGTTTATTATTCTAATAGACCCATTTCTATTCCTCATGGTCACATTACTATTCCAATAGTCATGTTGGTATTTAATAGTATATCATGATTTTTTTAAGCTCGGTGTTGTGTGAAAAGTATTCTATCAACTAAATTGAATTTATTTAAGAAGATACATACTATAAAAACTTTTGGTGTTATATTATTACCTCATATAAAAATTTATTCTTTGATGTTTTTTATTAATATTTCATTTTAAACTAGCGAGGGTGGTTCTTCTTCAAAACATCCTCAGGTTGCTACATTACTTCTTCTATTTTATGGTTTCTCCAAAGAACCTTTACCAACCAAGTCATCTGATTTATAAATACTTTCTATCTAGTGTCAAGAATATCGATAGGGTCTTCACAATAAGATAAATAAGGTTCCAATAATATTTATTCATAGGTGAGTACATGTTTTGGGTCTGACGTGTACTTTTTTTAACATTGATACGTGGAACACATTATGAACTTTGGAGATACATGGTGGCATTGCTAATCGGTAAGCTACAAATCCAATTATTTCCCGAATTCTGAATGGTATATGTACCTAGAGCTGAGTTTCCATTTCTTACCATACCATATGAAACCCTTCTGTGGAGATACTTTCATAAAGTCACAATATCCCACTTGAAATTACAAATCCTTTCTTTGTTTGCTAGCATAACTCTTTTTCCAACTTTGTGCTATTTTAATATGTACCTGAATAGTCTTTACCTTTGCCATTGTATCTTCAATAAGTTTTGCACCTATAACTTTCCTCTCACAAACATCATCGCATAAAGTTTGATTACTAAATCTCTTTCCATATAATGATTTATATTATCCCACAAAAAAGGCTCCTTTAGATCTGTATATATTGGTACTACCATAGTCTATAGTGAAATTTGAGCTATAAGAATCATCAAATAATTCCATTTCTAGGGAATTTATTGATAGAACACATAATTTATTTCTGAGTTTCATAATTCCATCCTCGTACATGAAATATTCCAATCTCCCATCCTTAACAGATTTAATTTTCTTTTGAAAATATTCATCATTAGATTGATAGATTTTTATCTTTTACAATAAATAGGGTTTCACAATAATTTTAAAAAGGAGTTATGTTTTACATTCCTTAAAAATCACCATATCCATATTTACTAATTACTTGAACATAGTATCTTTATCAATCCCAATTTGGGTTATAAGTCAATGATCTCTCCTGCTTAATGCATTGGATACCTTGTTTTCTTTTCCGGGATGGTATTGTATTAAGAAGGCATACTATTTGGGTAACTTAAGCCATTTTATTTGCATCATGTTGAGTTATTTTTGTGTAAATATGTATTTCAAACTCTTGTTATTTTTATATATCTCATGAATTTCACTGTAGAGGTAGAATCTCCATATCTTCAAAGAAAATATTACGGCTACTAACTAAAGATCAAGAGTTGGATAATTTTGTTTATGAATATTCAACTACATTGATGAATATTCTATAAATTCATCATTTTCTCTAAGGAAAAAACCCATTCCTTTATTCAAGGCATCACTATATATCAAAAACTCTTCATTTTATGATGGTAGAGTCAAAATGAGATCCTTAAATAATATTCTCTTTAATTCTTCAAAACAATCTGCACATTCTTTTGTCCATACGAACTTAACCCATTTACATGGGATATTGGTTAATGGGTTAGCCAAATGGAAACAATTATAAATGAAATATTGATAGTAACTTATTAAACTAATGAAACTATTTACAACAATTATTTTTGTTGGCATAGGCCATTCTTAGATTGTAGTTATTTATTGGATCAAATGAGATTCCAACCTTAGAGATAATATGGCCAAGAAAAAAAAAATTCCAAAGCCAAAATTCACACTTTTTAAATTTACCATATAACTCTTTCCTTTCTAGAGTCTCCATTATAATCTACAAGTGATTCAAATGGTCTTCATATAATTTATAATATAATAGAATATTATCAATTAATATTACAAAAAAATATTCAAGATATTCCTTAAATACTCTATTCATAGGGTAATGAAAACTGATGGTACATTAGTCATCCCAACATGAATTACTATAAACTCATAATTTTTATACCTCATATGAAAAGATTGTTTTTGAATATCTTCATTCTTTACTCATAATAAATGATACCCATAATGAAGTTCAATCTTTGAAAAATATTAATCTCTATGAATTTGTTCAAACAAATCATTAATATGAGTTAGTGGTTACTTTTCATTATCATAATTTCATTGACTTCTCTATAATCAATGAACAACCTCACCGATAAAACATTATTATTAATGAAGAGAACACGAGATACCCATAGAGAAACACTGTAGTGAATAAATAACTTATTACTCAACTCCTATAGTTTTTTCTTCATCTCCACTAATTCCATAGTGTCCAATATATAATAATCTTTGATATTGTTATTTCATTAGTTATTAAATAAACACTAAACTCAAATTAACACTCTGGGGGGTGTTTAGGAAATTTCATAGGAAATACATCAATATATTCCTATAAAATATGTACATAATTGATTTTAAGATTACTATCTTCATCCTTAGAAGTTATTTTCTCTTCCTCTCAAAGAATTTCATTCAGTAGAGATATTGGGGGAGTATCTAGATAAGAGTCATATGATGAAGTTTTTTCTATAAAGGTAAGTAATTATACATCTTCCTCACAAATAATAACTTCATTCTTCTTGAAATAAAATTTCACATCATATTTTGAAGGGCATTCTATACCAAGGATTATATCAAAGCAAACCATTGGAATGGTTATAATATCATAAAATAAATCATGTTTATGTTTAAAAATTGGGACTACCTGATAAATTTTTATTACAATGATACTTCCCATAAGATTTTTGACTAAAAAATCCCTTATTAAATCAAAATGGAAATGGCAAATTTTCTTGGTAAACTAGGTAGATATAAAACAGCGTGATGATCCATATTCAAATAAATCATTGGATAAATTTAAATATATGATTAATGTACCTACCACCACTCATTGGGTACTTCAACTTCAACTATAGTGCTCACATAATCCTGGCCATCTCCCCTTGGCATCTTCTATGGTATTTTTCCTTAATTTTTGTGACATTGATTTCAATAATACCCATTTATTTAGAGTTTAAGTATTGAAAATAATTGATTTGTTTATTCCATTTACATTCATTATCTCAATGAACCCTTTTCCACCAGTTATAATAAACTCCCTTGATTTTTAAGTGTTTCCATGGATGATTATTTCCACAATTTTCACATAATAGGAATTGATTTGTTCCCTTATTCTTCATTAATGATTTTCATTTTTCATTGTTATCATGAGACTTATTCTTCTCTTTATTTCCCTTGAACATGTAGGATCTATAAAATTCTTTCTCCATTTTTATGGAACTTAATACTATTTCATCAGATGATGAAAATGTTTGAGAAGACAGTGCACTTTGAAGACTTATATTATGACCATAAGATAAATGATCAATATTGTTTTGCGATTCACGTATGTAATCTGTAGCATACTTGAATAGTCATTTTAATGTAGGCGCAAACTATTCAACACTCTCTTCTTCATTTTTTATTTAATCAGTGGAATTTTCTCTCCATTTTAGTTCACTGCTCACGAGGGAAATATTTGTAGAATAATATTTATTTAAAATATTTCGATTACATGTTTTATATTTAATCTTACTTCATAGAATTCTGGATCAATGACTACTATTGATCAACATCTCTTTTGAGATAATATTTTGTCATTACTAACATTTCATTTTTATTGCATCCCAATTCTCGAAATATCATTTCGTGGGACATGATCCTTTACAGAAATACCACTAGATTAGTAGTCCCACAAAAATATGGGGTATTATTCAACATTAAATGATCCAACATAGGTGTATAATGTTTATTCATCTTAAACTGAGTAAGATGTCCTAATATGGTTAATATTTTCTCAGCTCCCACACCAACAGTGTTGACTAGCTCAGTGGGGTAATCTTTACATTGCCTTTGGCTGTTGATTCCATTTCATCCATTAGGTCCTTTAAATAAATAATTGTACACAATGATCTAGATCATAATCATCATTATTATTAAGAAAAAAATCACTATAAGGAATTATTACAATTATAATTTTTATTTAACATATAGTTCTTAAGGATCCTACTAAAATTGCACTAATAGTAACTGTAACAACCCCAAACCAAGTAGCTTAGAGCCAGTGGTAATTTTATTACCAAGGCGTAAATATAAGAGATCACATAACTAAGGATTGATCAGTTTAGTAGTATTTAAGGACTAGACACATACATGGTTCCCTTATTACATTGGTAATTAAACATAGATAAAAACACAGGAAAATAAAATGCTTCCTTGACACTTATTCAATGATTTCATCTTCATAACCCGGGGAAGGAAAACAAATAAAAGGGTAAGATCAAATGCTCAATAAGGGTTAAACATAACATAAACATGAATTCATAATAATTTAAGTATAATCAATAAGGAATTATCAATATGGAAAGGTAAATAACTGAACACACATTCCATTTAATAAATAACTAGAGAATGTTATTCATCCATAGATTTTTTCATATTAAAAATATCATGGATAATAATAAGTAATTAATTAATTAATTAAGGAAATGATTAATTATTGGACATCATGTATCTGTCACATGAACCACTACTCTCAAGATCTTCCATAATATAGTTTAGGTCTAGGGGTAGAAAACCATCTAATTCTTCTTGGAAACAAACACGAAGGGTCTGTCGCTAACTGATTTGTCTCATCAGACCTGTAGATGCATCAAGCAGTTATCTAATGCCAAGCCCCACCCATAATTTCAAGTACAAAGAATTATTCATATATATATATTTAATTCGAGAGAAATATGACTTATCAAAATATCCGTATTTAGTAGAGGATACATATTTATCAATATTTACATAGTTGAAAAACATTCAATGTAAACACCGTATGTAAAAATGGAATAAATCTTAGATAATAATCCTATGAATAATATAAAAAATATGGATATTTTTGAAATATTCAATTTTTTATGATCATAAATAAAAGGGGAAGTGTACAAAGTAATAAGTGATAAACATTTCATATGTCCCAAAAAATTAATGTTAGATGAAAAACAATTTCCACATATAATTAGTCGAACCGTATGGATTATAAAATTTATGATTATAAAGTGAAAAATTGAATTAAATGAAGATAAATATATTTATTATATTATATTTTAATGTTTAGTATGGAAACCATAGATAAGAAATAAGTGTTAAAAAAGGAATATATCTCATAGAAGTAAAATTGAGATAAGCATGACATTGTAATCAGTCGAATCATATAACCCATAAAATAAATAATTATGAAATGAAAAATTAAATATAATAAAGATAATGATATTCTAGATATTATATATAAAATTTTAGTATATACACCATACAAAATAAATTAGTGGTGAATAAGACATATTTATCACAAAAATAAAAAGTGAGAGGATAAACCCTGATCATAAGTCCAAAAGCGTTATGCACTTATAGTTAATGTCCTGGATAATCAAATTAGATTAATTAATTAATTAATTAATTAATTAATTAAGAACCTATTAAAAATATGTTTGATCTAATATAATTTTATTAATTTCATTTATGGTAATTATGAGGATTTTTAATTTTTAATTTCATTATTCTGGGAGTGTTTGTTTCATGATTTTATGGTTGGTTCCCTTGTGTATAATTATAGGATCTCTTTTAAAATGGAAGAAAAACTATTGGATTATAAAAAAATTGCATTAATATTATTAAATAATTTTAAATGTTCCCATATATCAATTTTTTTGTTTTAGTATGATTAATTTGATAAAAAATTGATGAAAATGATTTAATTTATTTTTGCGTTTTTTACGACCATCACAAACTTGTATCAAATTATGTTTATATATTGGTTACAGAAAATTATATATCTTATAATATGTATATTAAAATCTTATTTAATACTAATAACAGTATTATTAATATAATTGAAGGTGATAATAGAAAATTAAAACTCATCATCTATGAAGGCAATGGATCGACACATTATTGCCAGTGTTTTTTTAAGAGTAAAGGTATACATGAAGATATTTGATGATAAATATTTCATTAAAATAATAAAATTATAGTATATATACAATATTTTAGTTAAAATTAAACTTTGGATATGGGGACTGAGGATAGGATAAGAAAATGAAATAAATTAAAAGAGAAAGAAGGAGGATTTTACCTCTTGAATGTCGTCTCTTTGGGAACCTCCTTAAGACACTCAGATTTTATCTTTTGGTAAGACCATCTAGTCTTGGAATTAAGGAAGAGTATTGGGAAGGGAATTGGGTAAAATTTAGACAATATTTGAGTATGATAAGGTTTGTGGTTAAGGGGTGGTGAGGGGTGATATTTATAGAGGATGAGAGGGGTGTTTTTTTATTATTTTATTCATTTTTTATTATCTTGGGATAAGACCATCAATATTATTGATTATCAATACTAAATATAGTAACTAAAGAATGTGAGTTATAAATAATGGATTATTACCTAATCCATTCATAATTCATGACTCAATAATTTATTTATTTACTTATAATGTTAAAAACTGTTTATTATTGTAATTCACTATTCACCAAAAATTTAAATATTTTTTCAAAAACCTGAAAATTCACCCTAACCATTTTCTGACATTTAGATTTTAAAAATGGACTCCATTTTATGGAAATAATTTTATAAATATAATAAATATAATTTCTAATTAAAATTATCTTATATTTGAAAATACTAATTTTAATATTATAATCGATTTTATGACAACCTAAAAAATTAATTATGGTCTCAAAAAATTATATTATAATTGTAATACAAATAAATATTAATTTATAAATCTATTTTATGAAAATAAATTTTCATTTTAAAATATTTATTTTATTTATAAAATTTTAAAAAATAATTTACATTCAACAAAAATACCAACACCTAATTTATCATTTTAAATCATTTATTTACTTATTTCATGATATAAATATATCATATTTTCATTTATAAGATTCATAAATTTTATTTATACTTTCATAAGTGAGATTTTTATTATAATGGTCACATTACTATTCCTAATGGACACATTACTATTCCTAATTTTTACATTACTATTCCAATGGTCATTCTAACATTTAATAGTACATTAGAGTTTATTTGAGATCAATGTTTTTTGAAATGTAAGTTATCTAATAAATTAAATTTATTTAAGAATATACCTACCATAAAATCTTGGGGTGTTATAATCCCAAGTTCCAAAAATGGGATACAAAAGCACAAATCAAATGATATAATAATAATCACTCGTTGTAATCTTATTTCAAAAGTTCATAATAAGGACATATTTATCTTTAAAAACACCTTACAGGTTAATAAAAACACCCTTTAAGGTTCCATTTCAAAAACCTAAAAACATTTCAAAACAAATAAAAAATATCCCACTTTATGAAAACAAACTTCCCACCAATACACACACACCAAAATCATTTCACGAGTTCCATCATACTTAAAAACCTTGAAATTATTTCCATTAAAACCATAAAAACCCAAAATCATTTGTTCTAAAGTTAATGGAAATTTCATAAATGTAAAGAAAGCACCCAAAATATAGTCTTCAAAAAAAGAAAAAATACCGAGTCATAAAAAATTTCTTTATAATTTTGTCAAACTATCTTTAAAACACAAAAATATTCACTTGATTACTCACCAAAATAATAATTAATCATAAGTGGGGATAAAATAAATTAATGGGTGGAAACTCCAAACATTCTCTATTGTGAGCAGTTTGGACTCCCAGTTTTTCAGATCGTGCACCATCCATGTGAGTGTCATTGGAAGTTGTCTAGAATGGTCCTTACAGCTTGTGCCTGATATGGTGGACCATTATCCTTACCTATGTACCTCAAGATTACATCAAGTTTCACATTAAAACTAGGAATTTCTTAAGATGTTTCCCAGGTCCTTCCAATAACTCAGAGTAGCAGCAAACCACATCAAAATATATCAAGAATAAACATCTGCAAACCCAAATTCAAGGGGAAACTCTTAGCTACCAATAAATACTTGAGGTCTAACATGGGAAAAGATGGGAAGTAACTCCATTACACCCTACAATAAAGCACTATTGGTTCTAAATCCTATCTACCATCATCCCCAAAAAACAAGAGTGCTCTGATATCATTTTTTTTTCAAACATTCCTTGAACCATTCTGCAGTAAGGCTCGTGGAACATTCCCAATCCCCTTGGGTTGGTGACATGCACCAGGGTTTAAAAAATAAACACATGGAAATAAATTCACACTCAATAAAACCAATATCAACAGAAATCTCTAATTGGGAACCCAACATTAGGATTCCATGTGTTGGTAAACCATGAGAAAGTAAATAAGTAGTTCTAAAATAAATACACCCAAACATGTAATATTAAGTATAAAAAATACCAAATCTTTTTCCAAACATTTTTTAACATAAAGTAAAACATATTTATAAAAATATATTACAAATCACAATAGTAAAACAAAAATAATACAAAGTAGGATGTTGAGATGAATGATACACTGCATACCTAAAACCTTTCAATAAAACATGGAAGGAAAACCCCACTATCTCCTTGTAACTCTCAAATCTCCACCATAGACCAAAATCTAAATTTATTCATAATGGAGAGTGGTAGAAAACCATTTCACAAGACATCACTAGAGAACCTACAAACGACATGAAGACTATATACCCACTAATGTGAGTATGTAGGATGTTAGAAAAAGGAGAGTGGGATACCACCATGAGTCTATTACATTCCTTTTATAAAGAATCAAAGTTTACTAGTTTTAAAATATTATAAAAATATATTTTTCACTTCATTTACACAAAAAACAAATAAGACCATAATACCGTATATAATTTCTTAAGACCCACCATTTATAAAACATGACTCAAAGAGGTATTTCAAAAGTAATAACATTTTAATAAGTAATAAATTATTTTAAAAACATTTACCATTTTAGATAACTTTTTGAAATCAATACTTTCCCTTTAAAACATCACTTTTGAAAAAAAACTATCAAATTATTAAAAATTTATTTCAAAAGATTCATTTTACAATGGATTATACTTTTGAATAACTAACACAATTTCATTATAAACCTTTACACACATACACACCTCAAATGAGAGTAAATAAAAAATGGAAAATCATAATAATATATAATCCATGGAGATTAGTAAAAAAATGTCAATAATAACACAATTCAAGACTTACAATAGAAAACCATAAACATAAATAACCAATACATCAAAGTCGGATAAAAAATAAATAAGAAACAAGTATTATAATAAATAAATAAGAGGCATAAAATAAGGTATATATCATAAGTTAACACTTTTAGAGCTAATGGGATTTGTAATAGATGTTCAAAAGAGAATCCAAATACCGAAAGGTCAATGATTGTATAACCCACCATCTGAATAACTCTCATTAGTTTCATCATTGAAAATTACCTTTTCTAGGTCATAACTATACATTCCTAGTTTTTCATAGAGGTAATAATTATTTAAAATTTCATAATTCCTCCTTTTTTATCTAATTAAAAGTTACTAAGAGTGTGTGAAAGGTTTCAAAGGAGTTCTGGATCATTCGGGGCCCAAAGTTATAAACTTTGGAAGTATAGGTTGACGTTTATAGTCATCACACAATTAGTACTAACCATGGACCTCAAATGCATAGGAATTTAAGGATACCACGTGATTAGTTTAACCATGAAAGGGAGGATACACAAACATTTGACAAGCTGCCAATAAATTGTATAAGTGAACCACACAATGTGAGAATGACTTTTGAAAATGTGCACAAACCATACAAAGGGGTGTTCCACTTAGACAATAGTGTTTTATGGTTGGCGTATTGTTTTTCCAACCATGCAACCATACCTTATACTCTTTAAAAATAATATAAGTTACTAAATTAAAAAAAATTATTTTACCCTTTACACCCCTATTTTGTTTCCTCCTTCTGCACAATAGCCTCCTCACATTGGAAGCTCCCTATTATCTCAACCTAGACTTTGATCCATCACTTATATATGAAATATAATTCATGATTTGTTTGTCTAATTAGATCCCCCTTAGTAAGACTGCAATTTTTATTCGTTCTTTTCTCATTTTCTCTCACATCAAATGTTATTTTCATACATGGAAGTATTTAACACTTTCAGAGAATTTTTTTTATTTATATTATTTCTACCATTATATCATGTATTATAGGATGATACTGGATGAGGAGTCTACTACCAATATAAGGTAGGTGGTCTAGTAAATTTTCCTAAAGTTCAAGTTGATTATATATTGCACTATTATGCCATGTGTTAGACCTTTTTCAATGTTTTTATTTAAATGTGACATTAAAAAAATTAATTACTGACACCTAATGTTGGTTATTCCTTATGACATAAATTCCATTGTTTTATGTTGTTTAACTCAAGGTTTACTACCCTCTTAGGAGTGTTCACTTAAATTCCTTTGAATCTTATTCCTTCTTATGTAATTGAACCACCTTCTGAGGTGTATTAGACTTATCCCTTATAAATGGACTTCTTAAATGAATAAATAAAAAGTAAAATGGAAATTCTAAATCCCATGGGACTATTTCTTGAAATGTGAAATTAATTATTACTAATTACCACTAATTATTTCTAATTACCACTAATTATTACTAATCACCACTAATTGGTACTAATTAACACTAATTATTACAAATTACCACTAATTACTACTATATAACACTAATTATTACGAATTACAAATAATTAGTTCTAATTACCACTAATTACCACTAATTACCACTAATTACCAGTAATTACCACTAATTACCAATGATTTTTACTAATTACCACAAATTATTACAAATTTTTACTAATTACCACTAATTACTACTAATTATTTCTAATTATTAGTATTTAGTATTTATTAATAATAATTACCACTAATTAGCACTAATTTTTACTAAATTACACTAATTACCAATATTATTTACTAATTACCAGTAATTACCCATAATTATCACGAATTACCACTAATTTTTACTAATTACCACTAACTTTTACTAATTACCACTAATTTCTACTAATTATTAGTAAGTATTACTAATTACCACTAATTATTACTAATTATTTTTAATTACCACAAATTATTACTAAATACTAGTAATTGCCGCTAAATTTTACAAATTAGAACTAATAACAACTAATTTTTACTAATTACCACTAATTTTTACTAATTACACCTAATTACCACTAATTATCACAAATTACCACTAATTATTACTAATTATTACAAATTTCCACTAATTAACACCAATTATTACTAATTATGACTAATTATCACTAATTACTACTAATTACTACTAATTGTTACTAATCATTGCTAATCATTGCTAATTATTACTAATTACCATTAGTTATTACAAATATATACTAATTTTCTATAATTATCACTAATTGTAACTGATTTTACTAATTACCACTAATTGTTTTAATTATTAATGATTTCCTCTAATTATTACTAATTAATACTAATTACCACTAATTATTACTAGTTACCACTTATTATTACTAATTATCTCTAATTATTACTAATTACCACTAATTATTACTAATTACCACTAATTACAACTAAGTTTTACTAATTACCACTAACTATTACAAATTACCACTAATTACCACTATTTGTTTACTAATTGTCGCTAATTACAACTAATTTTTACTAATTATTAATAATTACCACTAAAGTTTACTAACTATGACTAATTACCACTAATTATTACTAATTATTAATAATTATCACCAGTTATTACTAATTATCACTAATTTTTAATAATTTTTACTAATTAACACTAACTACCACTAAATATTACTATTTAACGCTAATTAATACTAATTAACACTATTTTTTTACTAATTACCGTTATTGTTTTACTAATTAAAATAAATGTTTACTAATTACTACTAATTTTAACTAGTTACCACTAATATTTACTAATTACCAATAAATTTTACTAATTACTGATAATTATTACTAATTACTACTAATTTTTACTTATTACAGCTATTTTTTAATAATTATGTTGATTTGTCAATATTTTTTTTACTAATTACTTCTAATTAATACTATTTGCCACTATTTTTTAATAATTACCATTAATAATTAATAATTACCACTAATTTTTACTAATTAGCATTAGTTTGTACTAATTACCACAAATTATTACTAATTACAGCTAATTATTACTAATTACTGCTAATTACCACGTATTATTACTATTTTTTATTAATTTGTTACATTTGTTTTACTAATTAATGCTAGTTTTTAATAATTATTTTGATTTATCGCTAATATTTACTAATCACCACAAATTAATACTAGTTATCGCTTTTTACTCATTACCATTAATTGCTACTGATTATCTCTACTTATAGTTATTTACCGCTAATTAATATTGATTACTGAATATTAAAACTACTTACCTTTTAATTACAAAAATTACTACTAATTAAAACTAATTATTATTAATTTAAAATAACTACTGCTAAATATAAATAATTAATTCTAATTAGAAATAATTTCTTATAACTATAAACAATTACTTCTAATTGACTTTAATTACAACTAATTAATAATAGCAAAATCTGTTAAAAATATAATAAATAAAATAAAAAACTTTAACCATTATATAAATACCTAAAAAACAAAGCTTTTGTGTGCTGAAAACTTCAAAATTTAATTCCCCGTAAAAATTTATACTTCTACTTGAAGAATGAAGGAAAACTGAAGAAAGGAGAGGTGAATTGGGGAATTGAGATAAAACATTCCTGGGGGTATATATATGTTAGATTAGCAGCGACGGGGTTCACATCACAAATACTATTATTTGAGATGAGACCCCTCACAAATAGTTCCCATAATAAATACTTGAGGTGGTCGTTAAAAACTAGTTGCGATGGGTCCCGTCATAAATACTCACCTACCGACATAAATATTTATGATGGTTGAATGATCCCATCCCAATTTCTTTTGCATGGCCAAGGGTATTTGCAATGAGACTTAGTTATCATCGTAAATACTCAATCCCATGTTTAGGCAGGAAGAGGCACCAATAGTATTTGCAAGATGTTTGTTTACCTGTCGCAAATAAATGTTATTTTTTATAGTATTTACAATGGTATTCTAATCCCGTCACAAATATTCCTCTGGAATGAACTATTTGCAATGGGCATAGGGCCCATCACAAATGACCCATCGTAAAAAGTCATTTCTATTGTAGTGAATGAATTGTTAAATGGTATGGGTAGTATACTAGCCCTGATCACTCATTAAATTATGCCATGGGTGATACTGGGGTTCTAACTTGGAACGTCTTGGATGAGATAATTGGTCTTATTGAATTAAAATGAACTATAAATGGGTTTATCTCACATCATGTGAAATACATAGATTTATACTTTGAATGACTTGGATTGGATCACCTGGAAGATGGATTTAATCCACAAGCAATACTTGGATTATAACATGGAAATCCTTGGATAGTCTTAGAGGGAAATTCCACTATACTATGCCTTGAGTGATACTTGTGTTATTATATAGAATTCCCTAGAGGGGCTCATTGGGTGATGGGTTTATAGTATACCTAGAGCTATAGCTAGGTTCCCTATGAGGAATTCTATGGACGTGCTTAGGATTCCAACAAATTAAATGTTTCGTCTTCTATGTCATTGAACATACATGGATTCTTCCAATGATTTACATACACAATGTCCTTGTTTTACTTCCTTTATTGAGTCTTAAATGAAATTGGACTTACTCATCCCTTATACAAATATTATTATATAGGGATACCCTAGCTATGAGTATTGGGTCCCAAGACTATAATATAGTTATATAATAATTAATAAACTTTTATAGAAATTCTGGATTAGGCTTAAGTGGGTAGTATCAGATGGGTGTCCCATTGGGAATCCGATTTGATATGGGTATTATTTATTTAATTTACTACCATAATTATAAATACATATACACTAATTCATTGTATATACACAAATTGGGTAAAACTAGAAACCATTAGTGGTGGCCCAATGATTTTTACTCAAACCCTGTTTGAGCTGTTGATTGATACTCAAACATACTTTATGGATGTAGGTTAGGATAAGGAGATAATCTTGTTATGGACACTTGATTTTCTATACTTGCATAGAGTACAAGAGGTGAGGGCTGATCTTGTTCTCATGATTTCATTGGAGATAGCTTTCTATATTATTATTGTTTTTTATAGCATGTTATCTATTCCTTCTACTCTGTATCCCTTATATCTCCAAATTTTTATAGCATCACGAGATCACCATTTTTGAATATGTTTCTGGATATTGGTTATGCCGATATATTCACTTTTATGGAAGTTTGTTATTTATTTTTTCTACTTATTCATTTTTTATACCATTTTTTTTCACTCAGATAATGAGGAAATAGTCTCCCCATTATATCATCGCGGAGCCTCATTACAACTCTGTAGCTGCTTACGTATAAGGATTTGCGCTTAAGGCCAGGTGGCCCAAAAGTTTGGTTACTTATCAGTGAATTGAGCCCAAGACATCACAAAGTGGTATCATATGTTATTTTCCTTTATATTACTATTTGGGTTAGAAAATATGATTTTTGGAAGATTCAAAATTTGGTAATGAGCCTATGCGTGAGAGTAGCTAACCCACATACAAGGAAAATTCAAGTTTCTAGGGATGGTACATGTTGTTCTAATTTTTTTTATTATAGTATTACTGGTTTCACCATAGGGTGGCACACATGTTTTCTGAATTTGTTATGATTAAGGTGTTTTACCCTTATCCAGGTATAGGAAAGAATAATTTTATCCTATATAATTATTGGTACCTGAGGATTTATATGCAATGCATATTCTATGCCATGTTTAGTTATTGTGTGCATTTCCTGAAACCTATCACAATGCCTTGGCTGTTATGTTGAAACAGTATTAATGTTTCATGTTGGATGATGGGGAAAATAACTATTTAGTTAAAGTGTCTACACCAACCCAAATGGAATTTTCTCATATATCTTGATGTTGGAACCTTAACTAACAAATTATCACATGTTTAAGATATATAACTATGGTTACAAGAGCTAAAACATTAGGTTATTTCAATTAAATGGATTCTAATTTGAAATTATAAATCCTGTACATATATAAATTGGGAATAGTGATCCATATAATTGATTCATCATTTATGAATTGTTACATCTTGAGAACATAAGTAATGGTTGAGTTGTAGTTTCATGATGTACCAATTGTAACTTATAAAGTTATGAATTTATAAGTTGGGAATGGTATCTGATCAAATTGGACTGTGATATATGTATGTATATTATTATGAATAGTTTATCTCTAAAAGTTAAATGAAATGGTTACTATTAAATGGGGATACCAATTGCAACATAAAGAGTCTTTTCCTTTACATGTTCCAATTGACACTCCATATACCATAAACCTCTACAAATAAACAAAGAACATGAACCTGAACTGACCTTAGTAGTGGGTAGTTAGGACTGTCTGTAATAATCCTTTATCATCTTTTTTATGTCACATAGACCTGGATTTATGACAAGACAATGTGTGTTGAACCTTGTGTAGTAAATCTTTGTACATGTTCTATCTTTATCCAAAATCATTATATTATCAACTCTCATTTTGTGGGGAATGTTTGGGATTATAGATATAAGCCTCCATGATGACCTCAGGTTAAGAACCAGGAAGGTGGTGATGACCATGCTCCGAAGGTGGTGGGACTTGAACAACCAATATTACATCCAGTTGTTACACCTATGGAACCTCATTTTTTTCCTGATCTGGGAACCAATGCTCAATTTTAAGAGGGATTCTTATGACTAGTATAGTCCATATAATGATCCCCATGAAATACCACTTCTATAGAATATTTTATTATGGATTTGTAGTAGTAGCACCCTCCTACATTCTCGAGGGAAGGTGGTCCCAAGGTTTTCATGTCATGGTTGGAATCCATGTTATTTATCTTCAAGCATCTTGATACACCTTCAAAGAGGATAATGAATTTTTCTATATATATTCTTTATAGACCCTCTAAGAGATGGTGGGATGTTATCACGTAGGAAGATCAACATCATATTATGGTCTAGAGGGACTTCCATACAACCTTGTAGGATTAAATCTATCCTAGAACATTGAAAGATGACTGATATATGGAGTTTATACACATACAGTAGGGAATTCAGTCCATTATGGGATACTCTTCTCATTTCACCAACATTTTGCAGTTTTAACGAGTTCTTCTAGGTGATAAGATATCCTGAGTGGGGAGATTGAAGGATGGGATTAGGAATAATATATAACCATAGTTGAATTCATTTTTATTGAATACCGAATTCAAGATAGTGAACTGGCCCCTCACCATTGAGTGAAATATAAGGGAAGCTGAAGGTGTGGGCTAGGGAAGTTCAACTTCATGACTAGGTAGTACCTAACTAGTGGACATAATTATTTCCTAGAGTTTTATCATTACAGAAGTGGTAGCTAGAGTATCTGTTTGAGTAGTAGTGTATTATGCCATCAGTGTGGGTGGATAGGTTGTAAATTGGGATCTATAGCCTAGTGTCATATAGGAAGATGAACTACTACAACCCGATCAGGCTGAAGAGGTGGTAATGGTCAAGGAATATGTACTCCAGATATGAAGTGCTAGCAGAGTGTACTTGCTCACAGTAGTCAGGTTACAAGATAGGGACATAGATTGGGATAGATTTATGCAGTACACCCTACTCCCTAGGAGTAGAGTGTTGGGACCTCTATAGTTCAAGAT
Source organism: Viscum album (assembly GCA_963277665.1). Lineage (NCBI taxonomy): Eukaryota > Viridiplantae > Streptophyta > Magnoliopsida > Santalales > Viscaceae > Viscum > Viscum album. The sequence continues at coordinate 231,947,488 of OY728141.1, forward strand.
ACGATTTTGGTAGCCACAACTTTAGTATGTTCTTTATCTGATATAGGCTCTTCATGCTCTTTCCTCTCTATGGCTATTGTGGAAAGTATTGATCATGAACTTGAATATGTTTTTGAGGTGATGAATCTTGGTACTTATTGAAGAGTATTATTAGAAAGTTTATGCCGATGCAAGGATTTTCCCCTCAAGATAGGAAACTATTCCTTCTTATAGAACCTTTTCATCCTCTCGATGATGGTTTTTGATATAATTCTCATGATGAATTTTTTGGTTAACTATCGAGATCATATTGATTGTTATTACTACATGGTTTCATTATTATTACAAAAAGGTGGTAACTAAATTTAAAAGTGGGAATGGGATGTCTAGGCTATTCAATATGGACCAAAGAAAAGTGGTATGGGTGGCATGCTGGCCTAGATTACCAGTTTTCTTCTTGATGACCAGTAAATGTGATAGAAAAATTTCACTCCATTATTGGATTGCATTAGGGACCCGTTTTTTGAAGAATTTTCAGGGTTTCATCCCATGATAGAGGTATATTTTTCTATTTATCTAGTGTTGAGAGAAGCACCAGTATATATCCCACCATATAGGATAGATCCTATTAATCTTTAGGAACTCAAAAGGCTGTTGGAGGACCTAGAAGCTAAAGGGTTTATATAAACTAGTTATTCACCTTGGGGTTCACCTATCCTCTTAATCAATAATTCATATGGTACCCTTAGTCTTTGTGTTAATTACCAATGATTGAATCAACTTGCTATTATGAACCATTATCTTCTACCTTAAATTTATAATCTCTTTGATCTACTTTGAGGGGATGTAGTTTTCAAGAAGATAGAATCATGATCAGGATATCATCAACTAATGATTGGACCCTTAGATAAACTTTTTATAACATTCTAAAGAAGATATGACCTATATGATTGTTTGTTCACTCCATTCAGATGTACGAATGTGCCAAGAGTTTTTATGTCTCTGGTGAATTTGGCCTTCCATCCATATCTAGATTATTTTTTTGGTTATTTTTTTGATGAAGTATTTGTGTACTCGAGGATTTGATACAATCCTGACAAAATACTTGATACCATATTGATCACATTGAGAGAGAATAAACTATATTCTAATCTCACAAAATCACACTTCTATCTTGATAAATTTCACTTCCTGGGTCACATTATCTCAGAGGTAGGAGTGTTTGTGGAACCACAGAAGGTAAGATCCATGGTTTCTTGAGATAATATCAAGAACATCATTCATGGGGCTAGATAGATATTATAGGTATTTTTTAGGTATCTCATGTATTACAACAGATATTATGGGATTTAATAAGATGTTTGTTAAGTTTTTTTGTTCAAAGGCTTGTGAGAAATTCATTCAAGATTTGCAAGGATGTAAGAATTTAGTGTTTCTCCTAATTCTTCAAAAATTTGGAAAAAGTTTTACAATTTATTTTGACACATCAGGAATCAGGGAGGGAGTAGTTCTAATTCTTAATGAGTGATTCATTTTGTACAAGCCTCATTATTTAAGTCCTCATGAGGGAAAATTCCAAATTAATTTCCTCGATCTAGTTGTTGTGGTTCATGATTTATGTTGATGGAAACATTATTTGTTGGTATAATGATTCATTGTATACATGGATGATCAAATACTTAAATAAATATTCACTCAGTATGAATTGAATATTATAAAATTAAGGTGGGTTGAATACCTAGAGCCTTTTAACTTTGACCTTTCTTATATACATGGAATAGGTAATGATGTGGCTGATGATCCAAGTAACAAGACTAAGACACAAGTTGTCTTGGAAGCTAGTTGTGAGTGGTAGTTAATTGATGTATTTTATGAGACAAATCTAGAGGTTCATAAATACCAAGTTCAACCTATTATAATGGATTTTATAGTGAATTATTCACTTATAGATCAATTGAAGATATGAAATCTTTCATATCCCAAAGGTTTAGTCCTAAGGGAATTCTTATTATGTGAGGTTCCACCTCTTGGTTTGGTCATTTATGGGGATGCGATCTTTAATATTCATGGGAATGTATGGGTATCTACTAACATGTGATATGAGTTTACGTGAGAGTCACATAATTCTAAATGGTAATTATATCCCAGATGTACCATGATGTACCATGGTTTACAACACCAGTTTTGGTGGCCTAGTATAAAGTGGTATATATAAGGCTTTGTTACTTGGTGTTCTGCCTATGAGTAAGTGAAGACAGAACTAAAGAGACCTTCTGAGATTTTATATCTGTTACCTATTCATAAGTGGAAATTATTTGGTTTCACTATGCATTTTTTGATGGGATAACTGAAATCACCAAGAGGAAGTGATACAACATGGGTGACCATTAGCATGATGATGAAGGTCTCCCTCTTCTTTCCTATTAGGGATACCTTCTAAGTGTATTATTTTGGGAGGATTTACATCAATGATATTATAATAATTCATGGGGTTTCACATACCATTATGTATGATAGGAATAATCATTTTAAATCATGGTTATATCATGTGTTGAAGAATTCCTTCAGCTCATAGGTACATCTGAGTATAGCATATCACCCACAGAATGATAATCCTTCTGAGCATATAATACAGTAGTTGGAGGAAATGCTCTAAGAATATAACCTTGATTTTGGAGGTTATCGAGGGAACCACGTGGATCTTGATGAGTTTTATTACAATATCAACTTACAACCTTTTATTTAGATGGATCTTTATGAGGATCTTTATGTTAGGTAGTTCTATTAAACCCTATATTAATTAGAATAAGGGGAGGCAACACTTCTAGAAACACATCTCATTTAGGACATATTAGATAATGTATATCTTATCAAGAAGCATATAACTATATTTTAGTCTATGAAGAAGTATTATGACAATCTACATAAATGAATTATTGAATTTGAGGTCCTAGATCAAGTTTTCTATGTGTCTCACCCATACTTGGGATTTGATTGATTAGGTAGAAAATTTAGATAGTGCCGATATTCATCTAAACTTTTGAGGTTTTAGAAAGGGTCGATCTAGTGTATTACTGGATAACACTCCCTTAGATATATAGAGTTATGCATGATTTCTTTCACATTTTTCAATTACATTATTATCATGCATCCCATCTCATGTTCTTCATCCCCATGAGGTTGAGTATGACGTTGATACATTATTTAGGAAAACCCTATTAATATATTTGATCAAAGTAAAAAAGATATATGTGTTAGGTAATTTCCTCTAGTTCAAGTTCTATATAAAATAAACCATTTATAAGATTATACCAGGGAGTGAGAGGCTAACATACATGCTCAGTGGCCAGAATTATTCTCAAATGATGATCAACCACCCAAAGAAGGGAAACTCAGGGACGAGTTGATTTAAGGAGAGGTTGTATTATCTTGGATTTTCATATAGGTAAAAATTATATCAAATTGGGTTAAATTTAATTTCTTATATAAATAAAAGTGGTTAAAACCATATAGAACGTGTCATAGGAGTTTGGAATCATTTAGAGCATAAATTTGGGAATTTTAGAAGGACATGGTGATTTTCAAGGTTAGTGAACGATTAGTGCTAATTGTAAACCTCAACCGTGCATGCCTTTATGGGTGCCAGATAGTTATTTTCACTATATTAAAAAGACCTCACAACTATTAGAAAAAATACAGACACGTTGTAAAGGAGAATCAAATAGTGTGCACTTTGATTTTTAAACAATGCACAAACTTTGCATAGGGGTGTGCCACATAGATAGTGGTGGCTCATAGTTAGCACACGATTTGGCCAACCGTGTGACCAAACTATGTTTCGTTTAAAAATTATTTTAATTACCAAATTTACACTAATTACTTAAAAATTTATTCCCCTATTTTTATTTCCCCATCCACATTGTTGCCTCCCCAGGTTGGAATCACCATTTTTTATCAACCTAGGTTTTGGTCCATCTCTTTCACCCCATGATTGATTCAAGCATCATCCATCTCATGATACCCCCTTAGGTATGACTATGTTTATTCTTGATTATTTTCATGTGTTCAATCACCATATAAAATTTTATTTCTATTTAATATAATATTTCCTATTTTTGAAGGATTTTTTTATTTCTCTAATTTATACAATTTTAGCCCAGGTTAGAGGTTGATAATGGACAATTAGTATACTACAAAGATAAGGTAGGTGTTCTAGTAATTTTCTATAAAGTTCATGTTGATTATATTTTGTTTAATTGTTTTGTGTTCTATACATTCCATTAATTTATCCCTAAACATGAAATTAATAAAATGGATTACTAATACCAAAATTTGGTTCATCCTTGCGACCCAAATTGCATAGTTTGGAGATTTTTTAAATCATTGTGAACCATCCTATAAGATTTTTTTACTTAAATTCCTATGAATTTTATACCTTGTTATATAATTGACTCACAATCCGAGGTGTGTTAGAATTATCCCATATAAATGGAATTCTTAAATGAATTGAATAAAAAGGTGAAGGGTAAGTCCATGTCCCTTGGCCATTGTTTCTTATTTACCTTATCCTTGAATTTTCCCTTACAAATAAAATGTCCAAATTAAAATAAGTGAATAGTTAAATGTTATGGGTATTCTATTGGCCTTAATCATTTAGTAAATCATGCCAAGGGTGATATTAGGATCTTGACATAGAATTTTGTGGAGGGGCTCATTGGGAATTTTGAATTAAAATTAACTATAAATTGTTTTGTCTCATGTCTTGGGAAATACATGGATTCCTATAAGGAATTCCTTTTATGGGCTCACCAAGAATATATATTTATATTAATACATGAGAGATACTTTGATTCCTACATGTAACACCTTATATGGGATCAGATGGAAATGTGTTTATACCATGCCTGGAGTGACACCTAGGTTCCTATATGGAATTCCATGAACGAGCTCATAGGGTTATTGGTTTATAGTATACCTAGAGAAATAACTTGGTTACCTATATGGAATGACTTAGATGGGATAAATATTCCTATCAATTAAATAATGTGTCTCATAGTAAAAGAACATACTTGGATTAAATAAAATCATTACATATAGGGAAACCTTTTTTTACTTCCTTTATTGATCCTTAAATGCAATGGAACTTATTCACTCCCTATATGAATATCATTATATGGGGATGACTAGGCTATCGTACTTGGTTCCCATGCCTATAATATCATTAAATCATAAATAATATACATTCAAATAAATTATACCTTAGGTTGAATCAAGTAGTATTGAACGAGTGTCCCATTGGAAACTCAATCCTACATGGGTATAGTCTCACTGCCATATGATCAAAAAACCTTACTGCTAGTTGGGATCCTCTTGCATAGGAGGAGAGATGCTTTTGGCCATGTGGCTCTTAGGTTTGGTTAAAAATCAATGAACAAAACCTTGTACATCATAATGAAATTCAACTTAGGGATACTTTCCTATTTGTAAATCTCAACTAGAATTGCTAACATCCCTTGAATACCCACTAATTAACCTAGGGATCCTCTTATCACGGATAACAAAGGTGGATCACTTTCTAGTCAATGTCAATCGCATGAACATCATATAACCAAAAGGAAAAAAGACAACAATCAAATGATTTCTACCTCCAACACACTCCGTCAATATTGATTCCCCAACCAAAAACACATTACAATGAATAAAAATTAATATAACTATTAACACATTCATATAAGAATAAAAAATGATAATAATGATACTGAATAAGGGTATGACCATCAATTATTAAATCACCTTATCTCAAGGTGAAAAGGGGGTTTAACATTTAAAATAATGAGTTTCATCTTTGGAATCCCCTTTTATTTTTTTTTAAAACTAATTACATTACAAGGTAAATAACCTCTAATATCAAGGCATATGTCCTAAAATAATTCATGGAAATCACTAAGAAATCCCATAAACCAACACACCACTTTTTAAAATAAGGTGACCTCTTTAAAAAAAGGGTTCCCCTTTGTAAAAAAATGGATGATGTTTTATAAAATAATTAATATTATTTTCAAATCAAGGTAATAATACTTAAAAATATTAAACCCATTTAAACAAAGGAATACTACAATTTATAAATAAAAAATAGCATAAATCACCCTGGAACAACCATTTTCTGGGATAAAACAATTAATGACATTTTATTAAACACTTATAATTCAGAAAAACCATTTTAAACCAATATTATATTTAATTATCAAAATTACCCATTTATTCCAAAGTAAAAACCAAAAAATCAAGGAATACATTTAATAACACAAAACTACGCATCATATAGATCATTACATTAGTTAAAAAACAAATTTAAATATAAAAGGTCCCAAAAACTATTTAATAAGAGGGAAAATAATGGTAACACCTTCCTTAAGAGACTAAACTATTTCTACATCAATGTAATCCATTAGATTAGGTCTTCTAAGATGGATAAGAAGTTTTAGAAACTAAAATCTCCATTTGATCAACCATATATAACCAAAATCGACCAACTATGGACATTAGGGTAAGGAAATATGGGATAAATTTTAATAAAATTAATTGAAATGGATGGAGAAGCCCCAAAAATTATATTTTGAGAATAAAGAACCTAGAAACCACTCCAAATACAACTTATAGGAGCTTTAAAGAGGTAGAGAGGTGTTTTTAAGGTTCCACATATGGGGGGTTCAAGTGGGGGAGGCTTTATAGAGAAGACCCAAAAAAAGACCTCAAAGGACAAAAATATAAAGACCTAAGTAGGTCACAAGGTCTACATTCATGATTTACTAAAACATATGGTGAATGTATAGTCACTAATTCCTAGAACTACTTAGGATGTACATATTACCCACATTGTTTTCTAAACCATGTATTGACCATTAGATTGCCACAGCCCAAAACTACAGCTTTCTCATGGTTTTCACTACATGGTTTCCCAAACCATGATCCCCTATAAAAGTTTCAAAACCCCCAAAATTTCACCTTTGTAATCCCAAACTCAAGGGATAGATTAATTATATAAACATAATAAAGAAAATAACACTTTGGGGTGTTATAGGGATTGACTATGAATTCCTTGTTTTGTTATGTTTTTTTCTCTATGAAGTCTTATTACTATTCAAAGTTAATAGATATCTTTTAAATTTGTTCACTATGTATTAAAAATACACACATGATTGAATTATTGAGAACATTAATCACACTAATATTTTTTTTATTCCCTTGGTTTTTAATCCCACTCTTTTTATTTTCCTTTAATACCATAAATATTTCAACATTATTTTTGACTATCTAACTTTATATAATCTCTTCATAGAAAAAATTATCATGTATACCAATTGAAATAATTTTTATAGTTTTAAATACCAATTAAAAATTATTTAAAATTCAAGCATTATATCTAAACTCATTAAAAAACATTTTCTCTATCTTTTGTAAAACATAAATGTAATACCCCATTCACTCCTGTCATTTCCAATAGAATTTATTATGATATTTATTCAATACATATGTATTTATGGATAGTAATTAAACCAATAAAAATAATATTTATGAATTTTATCCACATTTTATAGTAAAATATAATAAAATACTATTCTAATAAATGTTAAAGCAATAGGGTCATATAAACATTTTTGAAGTAAGAGGGAAAGGTTGAACATTTAGTTTCATCCTTAGACATAGAAATTAATATTTATATAGAAAAGAATGTTATCAATACTAGAAAGGGTGGTTAATTCAATATTTTATACTTTTTACTTTTATAAAATTTATATTATTTTTTACACGAGTTAAAGTAAATGAATCTTCTTTTCAAACTATTTAAAAAACTCACATAACATGTATAAAATTAAATAATCATAGTTTCACTCCCTTTTTTTCAAGGTATATCTACCAATTTAGATTATTACAACCTTAATTTATATGGTAAAATCTTTTTCATAGATTATATAATCCATATCATAAAGTGATTACAATTATTAGTATAGTGTTTTAAGATCCTTAGCCCAAATAATTTTATATCCAATTAATATTTATATGAATATTATATTATAAATAGTAGATATTTTTTTATTATGTATTTATAACTCCATAAATAATAACATATGATTGATAAATATCTAAATATATCTTATTAATTAATTATTAAGATAAATTTCATCGATATATTCTTTCTTGATCTCTAATTTTTAAAACTGACGTATTAAAAAATTCCAGTTCTTCACATCAAATTTCTTAGTATCTTTATTAATTATTCCCATGAATAATTTTTTAAAATATTTAATAGATTATTTGATTTGAATATACTAAAGGAAAAGGTATACTATTAACATATTCGAATCAAATTATAGAATCTTATTTGGATATTTTCTAATCAAATATATTACAATAATTTATCAATCAAGCCTTTATAAGATCTATAATTATCTAAATTCAATCTCTAAAAATTTTAATATCATATAATATCATTGAAAAATGATAATACTTGAATTTATAATATCATTAAATATATTCCCAAATAACTATTTCCTTTTGTTTCATTATTTTACACAAATAATCACTAAATTTTTATCCATTTAATATTAAAAATATCTCATCAAATATTTATCCTTTTTATTGAAAGAATTGATAAATATCGATTAAGAAACATGAAAGTATAAAATAATTTTTTTTTAAACTCAATATCATTCAAAAAAATAGATAAAAAATTAAATATTATGAACCATTTAGATCAATCTTAAAATGGTTTTAAAACGATTAGACAATTCATACACAAATATTTTTATACTTAATTCACTACCACATAGCTTCATGAACACTATTACATGAAGTGAAAATTACTCTCATGCAAATTTTGTTTAATTTTATATAATCAAATCATGTTTTAGTTCAAGTTAATTTCATATATTATTTTGAATGCTCTTAAGTAAGTTTTATAAATTTTAACTCAATATTAAATAATATTTAAAAATCAAACTTCACTATTACGTATGATTTACAAATCATATATATTTTTCATAATTCTTTTAGAAATATTAGATTAACATTTTTTGTAAAAAAATCATATTCCTAATAATATATCCATATATATTTTTATACCAATTTTTCTATTTTACATCGAAATTAACTAAAAAGGTAGAAAGGAACTACACTATGGGAACCATATACGAAAAAAGTGGGAAATCAGAACAACTAGAAAGTGGAACAACATCACAAGTATGTGGTATAATCCACTACATAATTTTTCTAGAGTCCTTATATCATGCCACAAAAAAATAAAACATACAACCTAAATATGTTGAAAATGTTTTTATATTCCTGAGGATAACATGAATTTGTTGAACCTAACCATATCATAGTTAATGATAACCAAATATTTCTTTGGAATCTTGTAAATAATCCACATCATGTAAGGGATCGATCCAAAATCCCAAGAAGTACATTGATGAGACTATAGTATCAGTTATGGAATCCCGCCTTTTTATCACATAAACATTCATTACATTATACAAAACCGAGGACCTTTAAGGTTTAGTGTCTTGGAAACCAGGAACTCAAAACATGAAAACATAAAACATTATTCTTAAACACTTGAAAGGATTCTCTTTATTTTCATCCTAGGTTCATTACTACATCTCATAACCTGGGGACATATATCAAATGAAAGGGTGAGAAGAAGTCCCAGTAAGGGAAACAAGGGAAACATTTAACATGTGAACTTGAGATACATCAATAAAGTCATGAAAAGAACTTTAAGGCCTGAGAAATAAATCATGAGGCATATCATAATAAAAAATAACGTTTTTCATAACTTGAAGATGTGGCTACAACATTTTACAAAGACAATAATTTATGTTTCACCAAGGTCCATCCCCAAGGTGTCAATAAAAATTACCAAGGTTATTCACCAAGGTATCAGTCTAAATGGTCATCTCTAGAGATTAAGTCTTTACCCAATGCTTTGGAACGCTATCAGGGCGCACCCTTAAATTTGTATTTATCATCATGTGAGCCACATATATCATCATAAATCATTTCATAAAAAACCCATATAGCATAAAAGAAATGGGTTTCATTTCATAATCATAACATTTTAAAAACTCATTAAAGACATGATCTTTATGTCACTTTAAACCCACGGAAAAGGAAAGAGGGTCTCATGTATGTAAATTCCAAAATTTAAAATAGAAATTTTTTTTATATATGTGAATACCCATTTAGAAGAAAGATATTTGAGTATTAACATAATAAAATAAATGAATTTGAGGGTAAGAGAGAGACATTTTGAGATGGACATTTTGCAGCATAACAGCTAAGTTTCGGTGTTTTAGAAAACATTGAGAATAGAGGGGAAATGGGTGACCCACTCATAAATGATCCATAGAACTATAGGGGGGGGAAATATAATGGATTTAGGAACATGGTATTTAATTTTTAAAGATATACCATTTTAAATTAAGAACATGACAAGAAGACAAAAATAAGATTTCTCTTATGAAAATTCGGCAGCCTAACAGCGTCACTTAAACTTCAACAAAAATGAATTGATGAAATAAAATAGGGTCTCTCATAATATGAACATAAAATTTCAGTATTATAGATATTGATATCATACCCCAACATAATAAAAAGGAACTTTAAAGACTTGAAATGAAAGTTGATCTTTGAAAAATGAGAAAGGTGAAAGAATCCCTAAAAAATTCGGCAGCCTAACGATGCCACTTAAACTTCAACAAGAATGAATTGACGAGATAAAATAGGGTCTTTAATCATATGAATATAAAAGTTCAGTATTATAGATATAGATATCATACCCCAACATAATAAAAATGACCTTGAAATAATTGACATGAAAGTAGAACTTTGAAAAATGAGAAAGGTGAAAGAATCCCTTAAAAATTCGGGAGCCTAATGGTGCCACATAAATTTTTTTAAAACGAATTGATGAGAGCAATAGGGGGTATCTCATCATATTAACATGAAAAGGGCATTAAGATGAATATTAAAGGACATACTACAACATAAGAACATGGAGCATAAAAGAAATGACATAAAAGATATTACTTGAAAAGAAAGAGAGAGGTCAGATCCCTTACCTTAAACGTAACTCTTAAAACTCAAAGGTTGGGACCTTGAGGGATTCAGGGCACCTTGGGAGGACTCCTTGGGAGGTAAAGAGACCAGAAACTCGTTGAGGATAATTTTGGAGTTCAATGGATGAGATGATGGCTTGGTATTTATAGGGAAAGTGAGGGGACAAGGCATTAATGGCCAAGGGACACCTCATTGGTGGTTTTGGCAAAACCATGGGCTTGCCCATGGTATTTGCCCATGGTATTTTCCACTTGGGACAACTCATACATTATCTTAATATTAATAAGTCGACCATATTTATTACATACTTAATACATCATTTAATGATGTCATTAAACACCTGTAACTTAAAAACTGTATTTTCGCTATTCATAAAAAATTCAACTTTCTCAGAAAAATCCCAAAATTTCACCTTAACCAAATATAAATTCTCTGATTTCAAAAATGAAATCCATTTTATAAAAATAATTTTCTAAATATTTTTAATTAAATTTTTAATTAAAAAACACTATTCACCTGAAAAAACTAATACTTGACTAATAATGTATGAAACCGTTACTTAACCATTTTATTGAATCACATTACATAATCAAGGTGCGTAGATTATATTAATAATTTCTTTAAGTGAGATTACTAATCCATTTGGTCACATTACTAATCCTAAGCATAAAATCACTATTCATAATTTACTATTCATCAAAAATCATGTTGATCTTATTAGACTCTAAATTTCATACTGAGCATAATTGTAGAAGACCATTTTTTGAAAATCATTACACATATTTAATTATTTAAAGTTTACATAAACATTTTTAAAATATCCTTTTTCTAAAATTCTTCAAAAATATGCATACTATATTTATCCAGTCATTTGAAAATTCATATACTTCATCATAAGAAGAAATTGAAATTTTTATTTAAAACAAAGGATTACACAAGGCAGTTACGGTCTCCTTACAAAGCCCCTTATCACACCAACATAGGACCTAAGTGTAAGGTGTGCTAAGGTGAGAGAATCCGAGGGAGGGTCGGCCAACATCACACGAGTAGTAACTTCTATCAGTTTGAACTTCTCGCGAAGGCGATTCCATTCTAGCTTTACACGATGAAGTTCAGCTTGTGTTTGGTCCAGAGCAAAGCCCAGTGGTGCTACCTCCTTCCCAAGTTCTTTTAGATAGGCTTCAATCGGTCTAAGACTATTGGGTGACGCCATCAAATCTTCTTTCTATATTAATTAATCTAGATCAGTTGTATTTAGATACAATAATCAAAACGTTTAGTTTCCAACAGTCATATTGACCAATGGTCATATGACAGTCAAAACCCAACTGTCTCATTTTAATTATACTCATGTTATCAAATGAAATAGTTTTGTTGAGTATAAAAAATAAAATAACTCACAAAATTAGGAAACAAGATTTATTCAAAATTTCGGGTCGTTATAATCTTCCCCCCTTAAGAAATTGCGTCCTCGAAATTTTTTAAAATTGGGTTTTGAAATTTCATTGAAAGTACCACATCGGAAAAGGAGTCAGTAAAACTATTTTTTTAAAAGAAAGAAAGGTAAGTACAAAGGTCACTCGAGTTAACCCACACCAGGATTCCATGTAGGAAAACATAGATATGGAAAAAAACAAAGGGTCAAGTTATAAGGGAGAGTGATAGAAAATATGATTAAGAGAAAGTTAACCACGAGAAAATCACAAACTTATTATGTGTGTAAATGGTCTTTGATTACCTACTAGGAAACGTAAACCAACAACGTTTTTGTTTTACATTCCATTTCATAATTTTGAGGAATTAATTTACTACATAGAACAAAAACATAAGCAAATATATTTACCTTTAAGTAGAGTTTCTTCCTTTAATAAGTTTCTACTAATACTAATATTTTCTCCAAAAGATGAGCATTCAAAAACAGTTGGTCTCATCAAAACACAAGAATCATCTTCTTGAGAGTCACGTAATCCACAAAATATTAACTATCAATTTCTTCTATCTTTAAACATTATCCCAAAAACCGAAAGGGTAAGATAAAACAACTCTTCAAAAAGAAAGAATCCCATAGGAATGGAAACTACTTTTAAATCTTCAATGTTCCATGGTACTACCCAAAGTTCCTTATAGACCATTCCATAAATAACTGTCCTTAAAAACACTCAAAATAAACCAAACTAAGATTGAAACCCAATTATAGGAACTATCTCATAACATAGTCTTCCAAGATAGATTTTATCGTTCATCTCCAAACAACATCAACCACTCTTATCATCTTATAACAAAAGTAACTAACCTAATCAAATTTTTCCCAAGATAGGTTAATCATTTCCATATGTAACCTAAATTACTATAAGTTCACCTTAAATTATTCAATTCTTCAAAATATTAGTCAACCTTTACTCCTCAAAGAAAATACCGTAGTAATCTATTTACCTCGATCAAATAGGTTTCCCAAAATAGTGAATGTCTTCCAAAATAATAATCATCTTTTAATCCCCTAATCAACCTTTTTTAAGAACAGCTTCACTACATCAACATGTGGTACATAACAATAGACGTTTTCATTAATGATATAAAATCATCTTAGGTAGTGACATGATGATCTTAGAAAACATAAAAGATATGCTCATAGAGAACGAAATATAACATGACATAGACAATTACATTTCTATATAATTCCTTCATAATGATTCATCAAAAGCTTGTGATTAACCAAACATATCCCCCAGGAGTGTCATAACCAAGAGTGCAACAAGGCCCGTTATCGTGCACCAGTTCACGTTCGAGTCTTGCTCAAAGCGGTGTTTTTGGGTTTTACCCCTATGTACATCTGTGCCAGAGCCGCCTCTACTTGCTCGTATCCAGATGAGGATATATTTGTTTGATAAACCACTTACTCAATTCTTACCAAAATACCAGGAAGTTTTCTTATATTTAAACTTTTCTATAGGGTTCTTCCTAAAGTTTTTATATCCTAATTTATACAAATAACTAAACCATCCTTTTATACCAACTGTGGCATTCTACCTTTTTATCACATAAACTTTCATTACATTATACAAAACCGAGGATCTTTAAGGTTTAGTGTCATGGAAACCAGGAACTCAAAACATGAAAACATAAAACATTATTCTTAAACACTTGAAATGCTTCTCCTTATGTTTATCCTAGGTTCATTACTTCATCTCATAACCTGGGGACATATATCAAAATAAAGGGTGAGCAGAAGGCCCAGTAAGGGAAACAAGGGAAACATTAAAAATGTGAACTTGAGATACATCAATAAAGTCATGAAATGAACTTTAAGGAATAAGAAAGAAATCATGAGGCATATAATAATAAATAATAAAATTTTTCATAACTTGAAGATGTGGCTACAACATTTTACAAAGACAATCATTTCTGTTTCACGAAGGTCCATCCCCAAGGTGTCAATAAAAATGACCAAGGTTATTCACCAAGGTATCAGTCTAAATGGTCATCTCTAGAGATTAAGTCTTTACCCAATGCATTGAAGAGCTATCAGGGCGCACCCTTAAATTTGTCTTTATCATCATGTGATCCACATATATCATCATAAATAATTTCATAAACAACCCATATAACATAAAAGAAATGGGTTTCATTTCATAATCATAACGTTTTAAAAACTGCTTTAGAGACATGATCTTTATGTCACTTTAAACCCACGGAAAAGGAAAGCGGGTCTCATGTATGTAAATTCCAGAATTTAAAATAGAACATTTTGTTATATATGTGAATACCCCTTTAGAAGAAAGATCTTTGAGTATTCACTTAATAAAATAAATGAATTTGAGGGTAAGAGAGAGGCATTTTGAGACAGATATTCTGCAGCATAACGACTATGTTTTGGTGTTTTAGAAAACATTGAGACGAGAGGGGAAATGGGTCACCAACTAATAAATGATACATAAAATAGTAGGGGGGAAAATATAAGGGATTTAATAACATGGTATTGAATTTTGAAAGATGTACCATATGAAATTAAGAACATGAAAGGAAGACAAAAATAAGATTTCTCTTATGAAAATCCGGCAGCCTAACGGCGTCACAAAAACATCAACAAAAATGAATTGATGAGATCAAATAGGGTCTCTCATCATATGAAAATAAAATTTTAGTATGATATATATAGAGATAATACCCCAAAATAATAAAAAGGAACTTTAAAGACTTGACATTAAAGTAGAACTTTGAAAAATGAGAAAGGTGAAAGAATCCCTTAAAAATTCGGCAGCCTAACGACGCCACTTAAAATTCAACAAAAATGAATTGACGAGATAAAATAGAGTCTCTAATAATATTAACATAAAAGTTCAGTATGATATATATAGATATCATACCCCAACATAATAAAAAGGAACTTGAAAGACTTGACATGAAAGTAGAACTTTGAAAAATGAGAAAGGTGAAAGAATACCTTAAAAATTCGGCAGCCTAACGACGTCACTTAAACATTCTTAAAACGAATTGATGAGAGAAATAGGGGGAATCTCATCATATGAACATGAAAAGGGAATTAATATGAATATAAAATGACATCCTCCAACATAAGAACATGGAGCATAAGAGAAATGACATAAAAGAGATTACTTGAAAAGAAAGAGAGAGGTCAGATCCCTTACCTTAAACGTAACTCTTAAAACTCAAAGGTTGGGACCTTGAGGGCTTGGGGGCACCTTGGGAGGACTCCTTGGGAGTTAAGGAGACCATAACATCGTTGAGGATGATTTTGGAGTGGAATGGATGAGAGTATGGCTTGGTATTTATAGGAAAAGTGAGGGGACAAGGCATTAATGGCCAAGGGACACCTCATTGGTGGTTTTGAAAAAACCATGGGATTGCCCATGGTATTTGACCTTGGTATTGGCCACATGGGACACCTAATACCTTAAATTACTATTCATAAGTCGACCATATTGATTACATACTTAATACATCATTTAATGATTTCATTAAACACCCGTAACTTAAAAACTGTATTTTCACTATTCATCGAAAATTCAACTTTCTCAGAAAAATCCCAAAATTTCACCTTAACCAAATATAGATGCTCTGATTTAAAAAATGAAATCCATTTTATAAAAATAATTTTCCAAATATTTTTAATTAATTTTTTAATTAAAAACAGTATTCACCCGAAAAAACTAATACTTGACTAATAATTTATGAAACCGTTACTTAACCATTTTATTGAATCACATTACAAATCAAGGTGCCTAGATTATATTAATACTTTTTTTAAGTGAGATTAATAATCCATTTGGTCACATTACTAATCCTAAGCATAAAATCACTATTCATAATTTACTATTCATCAAAAATCAAGTTGATCTTATTAGACTCTAAATTTCATTCTAAACATAATTGTAGAAGACCGTTTTTTGAAAATCATTACACATTTTTAATTATTTAAGGTTTACATAAATTTTTTTAAAATATCCTTTTTCTAAAATTCATCAAAAATATGCATACTATATTTATCTGGTCATTTGAAAATTCATAAACTTTATCATAAGAAGAAATTGGAATTTTTATTTAAAACAAAGGATTACACAAGGAAGTTACGGTCTCCTTACATAGCCCATTATCACTCCAGCATAGGACCTAAGTGTAAGGTGTTCTAAGGTGATAGAATCCAAGGGAGGATCGACCAACGTCACATGAGTAGTAATTTATGTCAGTTTGAACTTCTCGCAAAGGCGATTCCATTATAGCTTCACACGATGAAGTTCAGCTTGGGTTTAGTCTAGAGTAAAGCCCAGTGGTGCTACCTCCTTCCCAAGTCCTGTTAGATGGGATTCAATCAGTCCAAGACTACTGGGTGAGGCCATCTAATCTTCTTTCTATATTAATTAACCAAGATCACTTGTATTTAGAGACAATAATCGAAACGTTTAGTTTCCAGTGGTCATATTGACCAATGGTCATATGATAGTAAAAACCCAACAGTCTCATTTTAATTATACTCATGTTATCAAATGAAACAGTTTTGTTGAGTATAAAAAATAAAATAACACATAAAATTAGGAAACAAGATTTATTCAAAATTTTGGGTCGTTATATCAGTTCTCTTCAAAGATCCTCTCCCTAATTTTGACATCACTTGGGCTTTACAAGATCCACCAACATTGATATTTTTGGGGTTGAATGGATTCTTAGACACCATAGGTGAGATATGTAAAATAAATTCCAAATTTTATGGAAGGATAACCTCAACACCACTATAGGGGATAATTATAACCAAATAGAGATGATGGATTTATTTTTCCCTAGATGAGTCAACAAAGTAGGCATAATGACCATATCCCTCAATGTTGAACATGAACCCTAATATAAAAAAAATGAAAATATAGGGAAATTGAAGTGCGAGAAGGTGATGATACAAGGAAAAAATAAAACAAAAAACACATGAAAAATGATACACCTTCAACAAAGAGGGGTTACCTACAATAACCATGAAAATGAAAAATACATTGGAGAACCTATGGGGAGTGGCTTATTATAAAAGTTGAGAGAATACCAATAAATGAATAATTTAGTAGTGAAAAGGAAATATTTGATAAAAAAATCCATTTGAATATACTTATCATCAAAAAAAATAATGTAAATTGGTGATTTCAATTATACTCCAATGAGTATAACTAAAGTCATAAAAAATTTTATAAGAAAAATAAATAAGGGAAATCCATGAATATTATACCAATATTCAATATAGAAATATTTGAAAACTTTGATAACTCCAACATTAATGACAAGATCAACAAACATAAAATCTGAAGGGGAGGGAGAAAAATAATGTTGGTGTGATGGGATAAGAGTAAGGTAGATGGTATAAGAAAATGTTCCATCATTGATTCAACCCACGGAAAACCCATGCATACCTTATCAAGAGTAAATATATCTTGGGATCCAACATAGCTCTATATAATTCTCCAAATATATTCATGATTACTCAATATCTCTTCAACAAAAAATAGAGTACTTAAATTTTACCTTGTCCCGTGATAAAATTAATTTTATATAACTTTTTCTAGAGTCATTAAAAAACATTCGATTATTCTTTAAACTGCAAAAACTATTTACAAAAACCATTTTTCAATATAACTTATACTAATCACTCATAATAGTTTCAATATGTTTTTATCCACCTTATTTATAATAAATTCAAAAAACAAGATATCTATAAAAATTTGATAAAATTGAGAAAATAAAACAACAAAAAAATTATATTAAAGATAAACCCATTGAAGAAATACTCAACTCATAATAGGGGAATATTTATTAACCACCACTAATTATAACTAAACAAACTGATTATTATAAATAATAATGTTTAAAAAATACTAATTTTTTCCATTAATTCATCTTATCTAAGTTTTTAAATATTTTATTATTTATCTTCCCTTTTTTAACATGTTTTATTCCTGAGAAACATTCACTGTTTTATCTCTATTGTATTAATTATTTTTTCTTTTACACCCATTATTTTCTTTATTATAACTCATCTGAAAAATTAATTTTTTATTTTATCCACCTCAATTTTATAAATCTTTATATATTCAAAAAAACACCCATATCATTCATAATTTAAATGAAAATATTTAAAACCTATTTCCAAATCTATAGAGGTAATTATTATAACCCACTATTAGAAAAATGTTATGAACATGGTTTTTGATTATTTCTATTAGTCTAATGACCATGAACCTTCTTTTTTTAATTAATTTTATGAGATCTAGAGTATTATAAAATGATCAAAATAATAAAAGAAACCCATAAATAATTTCTTGGTCTATCATCAATCGAACCAACATGTAATGAAAAAAATCATAAATATAAAGAGTCGTACATGAAACTTAGTGAACAACATATTTTTTCTTTGATGTATTATGATTGATTGATACCACTAAGTGACAACTAAATTATTATTTAACCTAAAGGTGGAAAAATAGTCACTAGGAACTTCATTTATAATGAGAGGACCCCCACACACTAAAGGTGTTCTAGCATATTCTTCACGAAAGATGAATGGTGGGCATGGAGGAATAGAGCGCTTCAACTATAAAACGATAGTTTTGTATGTATCTAATAGGGAGATCACACTCGTTTATATATGAATCCTTCATTAAAT
Source organism: Viscum album (assembly GCA_963277665.1). Lineage (NCBI taxonomy): Eukaryota > Viridiplantae > Streptophyta > Magnoliopsida > Santalales > Viscaceae > Viscum > Viscum album. Next base: position 231,966,740 of record OY728141.1, read on the forward strand.
GAAGGTAGTCAAATTTCAATTATAAAAACTTGGCATCCATCATGCACTACTCGTAAAACATGCTTATTTGTGTTATATGATCATTGAACATTTCAATGATTATATCTTGCATGTATATATATAAATTGACGAACCCATTAGTTCATAATAATAAAAAATTATTTGGAATATGTTGAATTTTATAAACATATGATATATAATATCTCAAATTTATTATGCACTAAGATATATACTAGTCATATTCTATGATAGAAGCATCTTCATTCCTATATCACAAGCTACAACTTAGGGGATATTTTAAAATATGATATCCCAATTTTAGTTAATTTCCTAAAATATATCACAAGTACTAAAATCTCACAAGACCTTTAGGAAAAAATTCAAAACTCTTTTTGAACCCATCCAAACTCATTTGGATATGATTTATCAAAATATGTTAATTTTGAAATAAAAATTTGTCCAAAATTTAATCCTTATCCTAAGGCCTAACCATGTGACCCTTTGATCCTTTGTAGTGTTTGAAACAATTATAAAGTCCCAATTTCATGGACGTAATAAAAGAGAAACATCTATAAAACCAATAATATTATTCAATATTTAAAGTGGAGTGATGTGATCTTGATTAGACATACTCATATCTTCATAGGAACATGCCCAAAAAATATGTATCTTATAAAGCATTTGCATAGCTATGTAATCCTTTTTTAAATGAAATTATGAATCTACTTAATATAGAACAAGTAAATATAGGAATTCCATATCATACAATCATGATTCTACAAAATATACTAACCAGGTCGATGAATAAAAATCAAACGGCCCAAAGGCCTTCAATTTTTTTATTATACAAAAAATCCCCATTTTAAGGGATGAAGGTGGGGAAACCCAATTAGAATTAATGGACATAGGACAAATCAAACTCAAAGGATATAAAGTATAAAACTAAAATTACAACATGGAGCTACTCCCCCCCCCCCACATTTGATCATAATGAAGCTCTCCACCATTTCAAGGCTATTCTACAAGCAAGTGTCTAGTGTCAAAGCACAGACCCGATCTGATGGTTGATGTCATACCCTCTCAAACAACCAAATCCAAAAAACTCTGAAAGGATGAACCAATAGCTCAAAATACACCATTGGAGCCTATTCCATGAAGTAGATTTTAGTTTAATAGACTTCCCATCATCGAAAACAAACCATCCAAACAAACAACTTCCACCATTAAAAATCAACCAAACCAATCAATGCAATTCAACACTAAAAAAACCTTCAAAAAAAGTAGCATGAATCTACACCGTGCAACTATCACAAGATCTCCCCATTTCCACAATAAAACTCACTGCAAAGACCACAACATCTAACCAAGGTACCTTGCCCGAGCACGACGCAACCGACAGAACACAGCCCTTTCGCTGCAGAGTTGAATCACAACCACAGTGTTGTGGAAGACCGAATCACAACCCACACCACAGAATAAAATGTATGACTCCAAATCTATGGAAGAATAGTTCATGGCCCCAGCAGGAAGACCAGAACACGATCCCAATGCCTCTAAAGGAAGGTATGAACCTTGACTTCACTCCAGAATTTGACCCCATGTTGCACTAAACCGCGACCCCCGAGCTGCACCATAGCTCACCCCCAACACCGTAGGACAAATGGATCTCGACCCCAATACATCAGATCGGAATCCCCTTCACCGTAGAGAATAGGACTGTGAACCCATCACACAAGATCTAGACCTCTTCACCGTAGATAATTGGACCATGAATCCAACACACCAGAACGAAAACCCCTTCACCCTAGAGAAGTACCATGACCCCTATGCCACATCAGATCTCAATCCCACAACGCGAAAGATCTAGAATGCACCCCATACCCAAAGAAGACCCAAACATCCTCTCCATAGAAGAAAGAACCCCGAGACTCCATAACAAGGCTACCCCTTCACTATGGAAGACATCGTCGCACCACGAGTACGCTATAAAAACCAAGTTGGAACCACAGTTCGAGCAAAGAGGGGAAGAAAGGTAGCGACAAGGAGGAACCCTAAGCTGTTGCACCCTTTACAGGATCATACAATCCAGGTTGATGAATACATCACCTATCATTCATCAATAAAATGATTACATCACATATACATTATCAATATAACTACACACATCAAATTTCATTAAACATAATCAAGGGACCAAATGTATTTTTCGGTCATGTGAGTGAAATAATCTCATCTTGGTTGAGCTCTAACCAATGACATGATAAAAATCATACCCATAATTCCCTTGAATAACTAAGTCTTATGGATTTCATAAGAAATTTATCAAAGTATAAAGTTTATCATTCTCATTATCTCATCAACATCAGGTAATGGGAATTCATAATAAGTATACACCCATAAGTATATGAATTTTTGTATAAAATTCCAATTGATATACTTTGGTAGGTCCATCCAGATAATAAGTCTTAATTTATTTCTCAGGTGACTATTATTCATATATTTTATTCAACCTATTGCAATGATTATAAGATTATACTTATGGTAATATTAACATATCATCACAACCCATAATACTACATGATAATCATCAATTAAGGAAAACTCAAAGTCAAACATTTAGGGGATATTATCATTAAACCACTCATGTAATATATGTGAAACACACATGAATTAATGATTAATGTAAATTTCTAATATTATAAAATAATAAAACATTTTACAACCCTTACATCCAATATCACATGTATCTTATTCCATGGCATTCAATATGACCCTAAATATTTTTCTACACTAAATGGTTTACCCTAGATTAGATATATTCTTATTTGTTGATACCAAATATATCTTTACATCAATGCCCAAAATGATCTCTCAAATGATATGGTATTTGTGACAGATGTGTTTAGTCCTTTTTAAAATTAGGGTTTCTTAACAAAATAAATAACTCTATTGTTTCTATAATAATTATCAATTGGTTCCTTAATTCTAGGGATCACCCCAAGTTTAGAAATGAAATTATTAATCCAAATATATTCCTTAATAAATGATGATATATTGATGTATTGTACCTATATTATCAAGTATGGTATGGTGTATTTTTTAGAACTCTTATAATAAATAGCTCAATTATTTAGGGATAAAACTATATTGAGATCCCATATATTGTTTTATGGATTGGAAAATAGCATTAGTGTAACCCTATACAATGATATCATACTTTAATATAATGGATAAGAAAATATCCTTATTTTTTTAGTATTTAAGGATTCTCTTTAAAATAATATAGTGACTCTAACGAGGATTGTATTGGTCTTTAATTATAATTCTCAAATTCTAAGAGACATCAATTTATGAACAGAAAATGGAACACATTATATATCATATGGAGGATGTATAAATAATTATATCCATACATTCTAACTCATTAGAAGTATTTTTAATATTCATAAGTTTCATTCCATTTAACATTGATAAAAAATAGTTCATAGAGTTATCCATGCTAATATAATTTAGAATATTACTAACATATGTGTTTTTACTCATTCCAAGATGAAAATTAGATCTATATCTATAGATATTTATACCAAGTATATAGGTCTCTTATCCCATGTCTTTCATTGAGAAACATTTTCCCAATCCCATATTTAAAATTATAAAGTTAGAAAAATATTTCTATTAAGAATCATGTTATCTATATAAAATATTTAAAATAACATTAAAATCTCTCTGATATTATTATATATCCAAGAATTAATCATCAGAGTTTTTGATGAAACCAAATCATTTAATTATTCATAAAACTAGATATTATTACTTCAAGAAGATTAATTCAAACTATAGGTGGATCATTGCACCATGAAAATATTAGCAGACCCATTGGAAACATCCAAACCCCTAGGCTATATCATATACATGTCATTAACTAAAATACTATTATGGAAACTGGTTTTTAATTCCATTTTATATATCTCATAATAAAAATAGGATACCATGGAAAGAAATATCTAAACAGAATTTATCATCACAACTGGTGAAAAGGTAACTTTGTAGTTATTACCATGAATTTTTTTGTAACCATTTTTAGTTAAGAGTTTTTTATTAGGTAAACAATCTACCATCTATGTAATTTTTCTTGTAGGAAAAAATGATTCACCATATGGTTCTCACTACTTTAGGCGAATCGACCATGTTCCAAACATAGTGAGTATACCTTGATTCCATTTCAGATTCTATGGATTTTATCCATCTCTTTGAATTAGATTTATAAATGGCCTCTTAGTTAGTGTTAGGTTCATATACTAGGAATATCATTTCTTTTTCATTTTCCCTAATAAATACATATCTATCTGGTTCCAAATGAATCCTTTCAGTACATTGAGGTTCTTTTATAATTCGAATATGTTCTTATTCCATAACTCATTATGGAACTGACTCAAAGTCCATCTTATGAACAATTCCTAATTTTTTCTTGAAATTTTCAAAGACCAAATTTCCATCGAATAAATCCATGTGTTATATATTCCTTTTTAATAAACATACCAATTTGGTATAAAAATAATTTGTGTTCAATATGATTATAGAGATAATATCCAATAGTGTCTTTAGGATAACTGAAAAATATGAATTTATCTAATTTTTTTGTTATGTTTGTTAGAAATAAATCATTTTACGAGTGTTAAAAAAACCGAAATCTTTTAAAAATACATTTCGATATGTTTCCTTGTCCATATCTCATATAGTGTCTTTATGAATACTTTATATGGAGCGTGATTAAGATGGAATGAAATATTTTCTAGAGAATATATCTTGAATGAAATATATAGGTCACACTAACTCATCATCAAAAAACCATGTCTAACAATGCAAAAAACCTCCTCTCAGAGACTACACTACACTAAGGTGTTCCTAGGAAGAGTGAGTTGGAGAAAATTTTCACAATCTCTTAGTTAATGAGTGATTAATGAGATTAAGTATTCACTACCCCAATATAATAAAAAATCATAATATTTTTCCTTGATAATTCTATAAATCACTATGAAACTATTATAAATATTAATCTTTTTCGACTTTTGTCACATTAGAAACACATAACCATGCCGATTAAATTCATAAATAATGGTTACACAGTACTTCAACCCACAACTTAATTGTGTGCTCATTATTTCAAATACGTCATTATGAATATGATCCAAGAGTCCAATAGCTCTTTAACCATTTTCATTAAAATATTCTTTGGTCATATTTAAAAATAATAAAGATACAAATAAATGAAGTGATTCATAATTGAATCATTCCAACAATCAGTTTCTATGAATTCTTTGAATGAATTTCTCATTTGTATATCTAAAGTGATAATTCCTAAGGATGTTGGGATTAGGATCCACCTCAACCAACATATTATTAATTTAATTGACATGATTATACATATCCAAAAAAAAATTAAACAGTTTAATATATTACAAATTATATAAAAATTTTGTTTCTTATATATAGAAAAACTTTTTTCCCTTGCTAATGAATGAAAAAACTATCACGATCAAAGAAGATATATAATGAAACTTCTATCTATAATAAAATCATAATAACAGTTATATAATTTCAGAACCAATCCCTTAGGTATACATAGATAATATGTGTTGAATTCCAATGAAACAACTCTTAATCCATTATTATCACATAAATCAACTTTACCTTTTTACAGTTCCCACTTATCTCTGAGAGTGTGTTTATGAACAAAAATGTGTTATGCACACCCAATATTTAATACCCATGAGTTAGAGTTACATAAATTGATCTCTTAATATGAAAATTAGTATTCTCAAAATTATTCTCCTTGAGAACAATTATCAACCTTAGATTCCAATATATAAATTTATTATAGGTCATACCAAAAAGAGATCTCAATATAATAAACATAATGAATTTTTTAATCTAATACCAAGACAAATCTATGAGTGTGTGCCATGTCTTATATTTTTCATCATGCAATTTTATTAAACATAATCCCATTAAAATTAATGACCCCATCATATCCATTTTGTTATCCAATATCTATATTTCACTATGTTTTGGGTCACTTTAGTGTTTCTACCATCACTTAGCTACATGGTATGTAATCATGAAAATCACATCAAATATTATTATTGGATAGTTAAGTGGTAGACCCTATTAAAAATATATCATATAGATAAAATCAAGAATATTCCTCTCAAAAATTAATCATATCAGTGTATATCGGCTAAATGTAACCCAAAATAAGCACTATGAATGTGCACCCAATCCTATTAGGGTCGCCCATTACTTGTTTTTCTTAAACAAGAAAAACTAGGGGTACCCAACATTATCTTAACCTACTAGTTTGGAAGATTAGTTTCTTGAAAAGTTCCTATTTGGAAGGAATATCACACTCATTATTTGAGGGGTTTTATTTTAATGTCTTAAAAAGATAATATACATCACATGCATATTAAATTCAAATTTATTTCATCAGATGAAATATTTATTATCTCATGTTTTACTCTTTTATACATGCATGAATATAATGATTTTTTAAATCCCTATTCAATCCACTAAAGTAATATATTCTCTCCACATTAATGTACAACTCATTACACAACCCACAGTTTTTATTACTCTCCAAAAAATAAAAACCAAAAATATTCTTACATATAAAAATTTATCTTATTTATAAGGTATATGAACATTTCATGTAAATTTTTATAATTGTATGAAATATATAATCTCTCCATGACTAAGATTGTAGCCATAGATATCCAACCACTATTTTTTTTATAGCAAGTCACAAGCCTCTTGACTAGTTGGAAGTCTTACCTAAATATGCTCTACCCAGGGATACTATATTCAAGAGATAATATAATTGATCATAACTTTAACACTTGATATGTATAAACTATATTCAAAGTTTAAATTCATGTAAATAAATTTAACTACAATTCTGGGACAAGGTAGATGAAAACTAAGTCATATTTTTTCATACGTTTCATGTAATAGATTACTTTCCAATCTATGAGAATCAATTTATCACATATGATATTGCATACAAAATATTCACAATTAATAAATTTTTTTAGAAAATGGATATTCAAAAGGAATTTAAAAATAAATAAATATTTTATTTATTTTCTAAACATGATATATTAATATGAAAATTTCAAATTTTATTTTGGCATGAAAATATCCAATTTACAATGCCTAACACATATCATTTTTAAATAATTTATAAACAATAAGTAATTATAGAAAAAAAATTAATTTTATCATTTTAGGATTATATAATATTTTATAAAATATAGGTGGTATTATCTATCATAATCAGTGTTTGGGATCGATGATAACACTTTTTTTATTATTTCAATGTAAATGGGTAAAACCTTATATATGGTGTAACCTATATGTAAAAGTAACTATTATGCAAAGGATTTTTAGAAAAGGGGAAAACCTTACCTATGAGGTTACCAATATATAAGATTAACTCTTTTTCTAAGGAAAAAAGCTCATGTATCAGGTAACCCATAAGTAAGAGTAAATCATGCATAGGAATAAGCTTATATATAGTGCAATCGTAGCATATGATATACACAATATCACAACTACGACTTGATGATCCTTTTTCACACAACCTTGGTTTCATTCGCAACTTATAACATTACTTATGATAACTTATGGAATATAAAAAACAATGTTTTTTTGATATATTGTGCATATAAATATAAACTATTCATACCCTATATCTATCAAATTAGAATAATGATATCCGATATCATAATTTTATGTAATCTACTAGGTAACATTAAACCACACCATATCATTTACTATGATATGGCGATAAGCATTTTAGGATACCCATGTTCATTATAAAATCATAAAAGAACATGTTGATTAATTGATGAATGTGGATTTGATACCATTGATTGGTTTTAGAGGATTATCAAATGATCAAAACGATGGAAGAAACCAATAAATAAGTACCCAATATATCATCAACATAACCAAAATGTAATTCAAAGAAAATATATATTAATTATCACACCTAAAATATAATGAAATCTATCTTACACTCTTTTTATGGAGTATACTTGATTGAGATCATGGATTGAAAAAAATTCTTGCATGTATAGGTGGTGCACTAGTCATTATAATCCTTATTCATAAAAAACCCGGACACTAACAGTGTGTTAAGACCATAACCTTGAAGATGATTCGTGATCATAGAGAAAAATAGAGTTTAGACTATAGATAAATAATATCATTTTTCTCCAAGAGGGGGATCACATACCTTTATATAGGCTCCCTTTATTGAATAAAGGGAGTGGAACATTCGATTCTAATACTTGGAATCTATCATGAATTACTGATTATGTATTCATGTTGGAGTTATATAATCCTTGAATGTTTTAACAATTATATCTAGAATTTATAACTATAAATAAATCAACTCATTGATTCATAACAAAATAAAACCATGTGGATGAAATGGAAATGGATAAATAACTAATATCCCATATCACATATTTATTGTAAATTATAATAAATACTAGTTTTATGCTATGATAGAATCATATTCATCCCTATATCACTGGATATGACTAAAAGGATATCATAAAATATGATATATCTATTTTAGTGCATTTCCAATATAATCTGTATGGTACCTGACCTGGAAGACACTGATCTGGTTCCCTAAGCTGAGTCTCCACTTGATCTTAAGCGCGAATCCTCAAATTCCAAGGGTTGCCGACTAGTAGGGAGGGTAGGATAAATCACTTGGGGAGACTATACCTGCTTTACCAGAGTAATTCACAATAAAAAACAAATTAAATAAAGGAAATAATGAGAAAAAAACCAAAAACATGCATTACCAACCATTTCCCAAACAAGGTACTACCACAACCAAATGATAAATATTCCATGTCGATGCTAACTATTCAAAAAGTAAAGAAAATCCCAAAACAAAGACAAAAAAATGAATCCCCAAAATGGGTCCCCACTCTAAGTCCAGATCCCCATCCCTGAACATACCAAGCCCAACTCAACTCCCTTGTATAGGGCCTTTACCTTTGTCCTGACTTATGACCATGAAATATGATCGGGTACCAACTGGTTATTTGAGAAGGGTGTGAGTACAACTAAGTAGGCCACCACCAATGGTGTCTACAAAATATCCAGTCTAATGGATAGTTCTTGTAGGTACTAAATAAATAATAAGATAAACAAAAGAAAATTCAGGTTCCATTAGATAATGATAATCACTTAAACCAATTCTATCATCAATTCCATTTCATCATTTATAACATATTAAATAATATATTCTTTTTCATAACATGTTCCAAGGGTTAGGCATTTAAATCATTTACAGAATGGCCTAATCTGGTTAATTATCATACATAAGGAAATAATTCAAGTTCCCTATCTCACTTGGGATAAACATCTCATAAGTAATCATGACACACTTACCCTGGAGCCTCAGTTCAGGTAGTCTCATCCAATTCAAACATTAGGTAACTAGATTACCAGTCTGACTCCCCAACCTATGCATTAAAGGGTGGGGTTTAGAGCCTTAGTCTAACCCGACCCATGGGAGGAGCATCACTCCTTTATCCCACACCACCACGCCATGTTGACATGATTATTTATCTATTTACCACATATACCATTTTAAAATCCATTCACAATCAATACACATAACATTTACAATTCCCATTTATTTTGAGATATAAGAAATAATCAATCCTTGAACCATATAGAGTATTCTAAAATTTTCATACATTAACCCATTCCACATAATTCGTCAATTAAAATTTATTATCCCATTTACACAATTCAATTACAAACTCTTAAGTCATTTGACACATTCAATTTATTACATTTAACCCCTTTTCACATTTTTTCAAACAATACCTTATGTGAATTTAAAAAATTAGGCACATCTACCATTAATTGATCTTTGTAAACCAAACCATGATTTCAACATATTTATCGTGAGATCTACAAATTCACAAGTCAATTCCATGCTCAACTTTTCAGTTTTTGATATTTAGGAATATTGGTGCACCCCATGGGTGTAACTAATACAATCCAATCAACCTAAACACATTGCACATGGATCATGAGGGGTTAAATTAATCATTTAACTGGCCATTTTACAAAATATTACAAAAGGAATCAATTGAACAATAAGAGGAAATAAATAACACAATTGTGCTTTCAAAAATCAACTTCAAGACTATGGGATAAAACTTGTAGAACACCAACTTCTAATCCATAGATTAATACACCCTTAAACATAGCCATAGATTTGGATTCATTCTCCCTTTGAAGCACCATCCAAAGATCCTTCAAAGCTTCAATCTACAAAAAAACTCTATATGGCCTTGAATCGAAGGAGATTGATCTTTTTGAGGATTTGAGGGTTTAGTTTGGTCATTAGGGATAGAGGAGGAATAAATGGGGAGAAAATCAAGTGAGGAACATAAAATATCGAGGGTAAATGGTAATTTATCACTTTTTAATGGGGGCACATGGTTTTCCAAACCATGAACAAACCATGAACCTTCCACTATAAAAAAATGGTAAGTCACATGGTTACCTCGGGAGTCCCGCACGGTTTTAATAACCATGTGCCAACCATGCATAATGCCTCTAACCAAGGCCACACAGTTTGTCTTCCCCCTCGTACGGTTTCCTATAACAGTGTGCAAACTATGAAACACGCACATGATAGCCATTTTCCCTCTTTTTTTTGTGTCTTGAACCCCTATAACTTTTCCTAATATCCCTACAAACCCAGTAAACATTCCATTAACATGTTTAATAAAATTAAACCAAAATTTAATCAAGTACATACATCCAAAAATTCTAGGATCTAAAAGTCTTACCACCTTATAATGGCTCATCCTTGCGTTGTACTTCACCACTGAGCTTCCGAAACAAAGAGATTAGGACACTAAACCCACAAATCGAACTGTCTCTCCCATGTTTCTTCCTAAACCTTATAGTGATGCCAAAAAACACAAACCAAAGGAACAATCTCTCCCAACAAGAATTTCTCACTACAATCCACAACACGAACTAGATGTTACTAAAAGAAAACATTAGCCTCAAGCTCAACATCCTCAATATCAATCACATGAGATGGGTCAAGGTGACACTACAGAAGCTATGACACATGAAAGACATCATGAATACCAATATACCACTATGGAAGATCCAATCGGTATTCCACCAGTATGATCGTATCTATAATATCAAATGGCCCCACATACTTAGGCACCAACTTACCCTGTTTCCAAATTCAGTGGTGATCCAACCTTAGAGACACCTAAAGAAACACATGATAACCCACCATAAAGATAAGAGGTCAATGAAGCCTATCCACATATGACTTCTTCCTGCTATGTGCCATTTTCATACATTTCTAGATCAACTAAATCTATTTTGGTGTCTCCTACCTGATACTTGGTCCCAACAACTCTAATTACCTATCCTCTATCCAACACAAAAGTGGTCTACATGGTCTACTATAGAGTTTTTCAAATGTTGTAATCTGAATCGTATCCTAGTAACTATTATTGTAGGAAAACTCAATAAGTTATAAATGCTTCGCCCATGATTCCACCAAAATCTAGGACTCAAGACCTCAACAAGTCCTTTAGTACCTAAATTGTACCCTCAGACTGCCCATCCTTCTACGGGTAAAAATTCATTCTAAAAAACACTTGGGTATCAATAACCTTCTATAATCACTAACAAAAGCACAATGTAAAACATGGATCACAATTTGAAACTATAGTTCATGGAACTCCATACAACTGCACAACCTCTTGAACATACAACTCTTCCAACTGATCCACAATGAAAATATCTCAGACCAGTAATAAATGAACCACCTTAGTCAACCGGTCAACATGTACCCAGATCACATCATTCTTCCAAGGAATCCTTAGAAGAATCAATAAAGAATCCATCATCACATAATCCCACTTCCATTCCGAAATGGTAAATGGCCACAACAAACCACCCAACCACTGATTCTTGTCCTTCACCCACTAGAAAGTAAGGCATCACACCACCAAACCTACATCCTCTTTCTTCATCCCTAGCCACCAAAACTAAATATGAAGATAATGATACATTTTGTTCAAAATAGGATTCACTTCCGACATCGATGCATGAAACTTGTGAATCAATTCTCCAAAAATAAACACTGGAACAACCAAATGGAAAAAACATAAATGATTCCATCATCTCAAGTCACCCAACTATAAGGTGACTCCCCTCCTTTAAAAATTTCTCTCAAATACAAACATTCCATATCCTCATACTACATTTCTTTAATCTGATTCAAAAGCATGGATTAAACTCCAATGGAAGAAAGGGTTGTCTTCCCTTGGCCATCCCACACATCAAGATGTATCTTATCAAAAAAATCCAACATCTTCCACTCCAAACATGATTCCTGATATGCTTGATTTTGAATCTTCCAACTCAAAGAATCAATAACATTATTTCCTTTCCTGGTGTGTAAACCATCTTAATGTTAAAGGATTGCATGTATTCAACCCAGATTCACTGACAAAGATTCAAATCACACTGAGAGAAGATATATCTAAGGCTTTTATGATTAATATATATAATAAAAAATTCTCCAAGCAAGTAATTCTCCTAACACTTTAGAGCATAAACCACTGGGGCCAATTCAAGATCATGTGTCAAGAAATTTCTTTTATGAGGACTCAACTATCCTGACCCATACACAACAACCCAATAATAGTGCATCAACACCACCCCAAGCCCAACATAAGATGCCTCAAAAAACAAGTTATACTTCATACCTGACTTATGTAAAATCATAATTTGTGCACTTGTCAATCACCTCTTTAACTCTTATAAAGAATTATCTCATGCTTCATACCATTCAAACTTGATTCCCTTATTGGTGGAACTTGAAGGTGGTTCTTCAAAATGGGAATAGTCCTTAATAAACCTTCAGTAATAGCCTTCCAAGCCTAGTAACTTCAGATATCAGAAACATTTTTGGGTTTCTCCCAAGGCACAACCACCTGCACTTTCTACTATTCTATTGATACACCTTCTTCCAAGATGATGTGACCTAAGAAATGACCCTATTGATCCTAAAATGAAATTTTGATAGCTTGGTATATAGAATATTCTCTCTTACTATACTCAGGATGATGTCAAGATGTTTGGCACGATCATAATGAGTCTTAGAGTACAACAAGATGTTATTAACAAAAAATAATATGAACTGATCCAGGTAAGGGTGAAAGATTCGGTTCATTAAGGCCATAAACACTATTAGTTCAATTTTCAACCCAAACAACATAAAAAAGACTCATACAACCAGTTCCTTCTCATGAAAGTAGTATGTGGTATATCAGAAGGCCTAATCCTCAATTAATGACACTTTGATCTCAAATAATTCCTAGAGAACACTAATTCACCCCTCAGTTGATCAAAAAAATCATCGATTATAAGAAGAGGGTATCAGTTCTTAACCATCATTTGATTCAACTTCTTATAATCAACACATAACCACAATGACCCATCGACCTTCTTAGAAAACAAAAATATAGATCCCCAAGGTGATGTACCCATAAGAATGAACCCCTTGTTATCCAATTACTATAATTGAGTTTTGAGCTCCTGGAGTTCTGCCGGTGTCATTATATATGGAAGAATAGAAAATGGTTCTACTTCGGGTATCAACTCTATTGGGAACTCAACATCTCTCTCGAGTTCCATTCTCAATAAATCCTTAGCAAACACATACTAGAATTGATCCAGTACAGGAGGAAAGACAAGCCTCTCTACTCACCCATCATCAAGCATAAGATATGCCACTTTGGTTGTGAGTTCACCCATCTACTGATAAAATGATCCTACAGGGCCTGCCCGGACATCCTATTCACCCTGATGGACATTCGTGTCTCCCTCAAGAGATGTAAACATTAACATATGGAGTTAACAATTAATATGGTCTTGGTAAAACACCATCCAATCAACACCAAAAAATAGATCAAAACCTGAAATTTCGAGCACAAACAAGTCTCATAGGAAACAGTAGCCACCAATTTCAAGAGCACAACCCTTACATTGCATAAAATTTTCTACCTACACCCATAATGGTGTATCAATTGACATAACACCACACATTATGTCATGACCCCTCCCCACATATTGTACCACTTCTGGGACGAAAATGTGATAAGGGAGATAATGACCTCCGAGTCATGCCTCAAGTAGGCCCCAAGTTGGTATGTAGCACTGAGGGTATAGTAAACACACATATGGGAGACATTACCCTCTAAGAGAATGCATTCGAAAGGGAGAGATATGATAGACACAAACTAACTCCAACTCAGAATGAAATAAAAATAATCCCAAGTACATGTATGTAATGACATGAAAAAACTACTACAATTCAAAGAGAAAACTATGAGTTCCAAAAGAAAGTAAAACAACAGCAACCACGAAGCCCAAACAGCTCTTGCAACCCCAAGCTAGAAGTAACCATCTTGATCTCCAACTTGCTCAAAGTAACCTGAAAAACAGTTTATATAACATTGGGTGAGTATAACAGTATACTCAGTAGGATCCTCCACGGAGCCCCTCATGCAAAAGTAAAGAAAGTATGGTAAAGCACAATGAACAACAAGTAAAACTAACTCGTCATCTAAATAGGTATACTATGTTCCCAGCCTCACCATGGCTACTCTCACCAAGTATCACATACAAGAGTATATAATATAATAAAGAATATCAGGGGTACCCTACTACCACTTCCCACTTCGGGAAAATGCGTATTTGCAATGGGGGAGGGTCCCGTCACAAATAGTCTGTCAGAAGAGACAATTTGTGACGAGACCCTCTTCTTGTCGCAAAAGGTTTGGCACGACTTCCACGCCAAACTGCGAGAAGGGTATTTGCGACGGTTATAAAATCCTGTCGTAAATACCTGACGACATTTTTTAGTATTTGTGATGGGAGGTCACTCCTGTTGCAAATAGTAGGTCGGCAGGTTGGTATTTGTGACGGGGCCCATCACAAATACCTTTTTAACCGGTTGTTATTTATGATGGGACTCTTCACAAATACTAATGTCACAAATAATCTAACCTATATATACCGCCCATAAATTTTTCGTCTCATTTCACCCCTTTCTCCACACCCTCTCCTTCTCTACATACATTGTTTCTCTCAAATTTTTTCAAAATTTAAAATTTTAAATCCGAACATCATTCGCAACATAGATCCTCTGAAAACTTTAGTTTTAAGTTATTTATCTATTTCTTTTATTTTTTAGTTAATTTAGTATAATTTATTTTATTTATAATTATTGTTAATTAGCAACATTTAAATTTAATTAGAATTAGATCATTTTATTTTACAATATTATTTTTGAAAATAATTACGTGTGATTAGTATTAATTATTATTAATTAATAGTCATTAATGATAATTAGTGATAATTAGACATAATTAGAAGTAATTAGTCATAATTAGTAATAACAAGTAATAAATATTAATAAATAATAAAAACTAGTAATAATTAGTGATAATTAGTCATAATTAGAAGTAATTAGTCATAAGTAGAAATAATTAGTAATAATTAGTAATAAATATTAATAAAAAGTAATAAATAACAATAAATATTAATAATTAGTAATAATTAGTAATAATTAGTTCTAAATAGTAATAATTAGTAATAATTACTTATAATTAGTATTAAACAGTAATAATTAATAATAATTAGGATTAATTAGGATTAATAAGTAATAATTACGATTCATTTGTAATAATTAGTAATAATTAGTAATACAAAGTAATAATTAATAGTAAATAGTAATAATTACTAATAAATAATAAGAAATAGTACTATATAGTAATAAATAGTAATAAATAGTAATAATCACTAATAAATAGAAATAAATAGTAATAATTAGTAATAATTGGGATTAATTAGGATTAATTAGTAATAATTAGTAATAAATAGTAATAATTAGGATTACTTAGTAATAATTAGTAATAAATAGTTATAAATAGTAATAAATAGAAATATTTAGTAATAAATATTAATAAATAGTAATAATTTGTAATAATTAGTAATAATTAATAGTAAATAGTAACAATTGTTAATAAATAGTAATAAATAGTAGTTAATATTAATAAATATTAATAATTAGTACTAATTAATAATAATTAGGATTAATTAGAAATAATTAAGATTAATTAGTAATAATTTTAGTAATAATTTGTAATAATTATTAATATTTAGTAATAATTGGTAATAAATAGTAATAATTAGAAATAATTTGTAATAATTAGTAATAATTAGTAATAATTATGATTAATTAGGATTAATAAGTAGTAATTAGTAATAATTAGTAATAATTAGCAATAAATGGTAATAAATTGTAATAAATAGTAATAATTAATAATAATTAGGATTAATTTGGATTAATTCTTAATAATTATGATTAATTTGTAATAATTCTGATTAATTTGTATTAATTAATAATAATAAGTAAAAATTAGTAATGATTAGTAATGATTAGTACTAATTAGTAATAAATAGTAATAATTATTAATAATTTGTAATAATTATGATTAATTAGGACTAATTAGTATAACTTGTAATAATGAGTAATAATTAGTAATAAATAGTAATAACTAGGATTAATTAGCAATAATTAGTAATAATTAATACCAAATAGTTATAAATAGTATTAAATAGTAATAAATAGTATTAATTAGTAATAATTAGTAATAAATAGTAATAAATAGTAATAATTAGTAATAATTAGTAATAAATACTAATAAATAGTGGTAATTAGGAAGTGCATCAAAAATGAATACAATCATCAAGAAAAGGTGAATTCTTACTAATTTTTTAATTAACTTTGTCATCAGTTTATCTACTATTTATAAGTTAATTTCCTTAACATTTTTATCTAATACTTAATTTTTTCACAAATATTTTGGTAAGTCATGTTTTGTTTTAAACTATCTATAACACACACAAAAATAGATAAAATGATTCTTTCTGCCAATGTAACTGGGTTTTCCTTATTCATCTAATTTTATTATCGAACTGTCAGCACTGCATATTGATTCGATGTTATTAACAGAAAAATATTTTTTGTTTTTGATGGAAGGAAGAGTAAAGGAAGATCATGTTCCTATTATGGTGACTTCTCAAGATATCATATGCACATGAGATTATTCTTCTCTTTTAACATTCAACAACAGGAAAAAAATTCGGCTAATAAAATTGTGTTAATATGTAGTGTTCGTAGTTCGATATAGAATGAAAATGGAAACATGGTTACAATGGCAGTTAGGACTCTTTTGAGACTTTAGGATGTGTATGAATCAACCACACTTTAATATGACACACATTATGATCAGTATATACTGGGGTAGATAGAATGTGATGTGTCGATGATAGCAACTGTTGTCAGAGGGGGAGAAGTTGCATCATTTACTGGAGTAATAACACCAATAGATGATTAAGTACATGTGATGTCTGACTAATGGTTTAGTGAGTTTTTATATTGTTGCAAATATTGTGTTTCTTATTATTAAATTATTTATTTAATTTTTTAATTTTTTATTACTTTATTATTTTTTATTGATTTATAAATTTATTAAAAATTCTTATTATTATTATTATTATTATTATTATATTTTTTCGAATATTTTTGTTTTTATTTTTTTGTAATTTATTTTCATTATTTTTAGTACTCAATTTTTTAATATTAATAATAATTTTAGTAGTATATTAATATATATTTATTTTTATTACTATCAGTATAATAATATTATTTTATTACAATTATTATATAAATATTATTTTTAAATTTTTTTAATATTAATTGTTTTTGCTACGGGTATATTTTCCAATAGTAAATAGTATTTATAAATATTTTTTTAATTTTATTAATATTTTTTTTATGATGGGTATATTTTCTTATCACAAATAGTATTTGTAAATATTATTTTAATAATTTTAATATTTTTATTTTTATTTTTTTACGAGGGGTATATTTTACGGTTATAAATAGTATTTGTGACGGGCCCATCGCAATTGAGTTTTTTAAAAACCCTGGTAATACTATTTGTGATTGGAGAATTCCCCATCTTATATACTACTTCTTTGGGACTGACCATCGTAAAAAAAATTATTTACGACATCGTTTTCTGCAACGAGTCATTTGTGACAGGACCCCATCGCAAATACCCATTTTTTCAATAGTATCCCAATTGGTATTTCGCTTTGCCCCAACGTCGCACGTCCTAAGCATCTCTCTCCAAAAAGGATTTACCGTGGACACATGGGAGAAGCTCCACAACATGCACCTCATGCAACATAACCACCATGTCCATGTAACCAATGTGACCAAGTTTTTTTAGGAGCCACCATAGATCGCATAACGTGTATCATACGTCGGGTGTTATAACTCAAGCCATTACAACTCATACACTGATTATGGATCCTCAAGACATCACAACATATACACATTACACCTATAGTAGTCCATGGGAAACTATATCTAGAATATATGTGATTGAATAAGCAAAATTAATTACATCCCTTTACACACATATATGGGGAAAACTAATTGTCATTCCTACCAGCACAAATAACTACCAAGATAATAGAATGGGTCTAAAGGGAAGAGTCATCCATTTATCCTCCCACTGGGATGTTCTGGAAAACACCACCCCCCGGGCTTAGGATCCCTGTGGTGTTAGTTTCCCTAACAAATATGGTGGAATAGTGTATAGAAATACAAAAAGTATAGAATATACTATTGTGGACAACCACACTATGGGCATAACCTAGTCTTAGACTCAACTGAAGCTAATGTCTATAAGACTCTCAATTTCTACTGTTAAGACTAGGTGTCTTATAAGCATGAAATAATTTTAAGAGATACATGAAGTCATCTTATCCCTTTTAATCAGTTTCACTTCATGTTAATTAATTCTTTAACCATTAATTAACTATTAAAAAAATTCCACATTACATATTATTATCATCAAAATAAAGTCCCATGACCTCCAGGCATAACCAACCAAGTCCACAACTTCTCAAAAGTAAAAACTTAACATTGAATCCTAGCAAGCTCCAACACCATGGGTACAACATCATTTATTCAATCCCTTGTTAACAATATTATCACTTTTCCATAATTCTAAGTATTCTAAGTAAACATTTGAAGCTACCAAACACAAGTGTCTCAACAATGTGGGTATAAGAGCTTCCCATTGAGTCATTGCCACCTATACCAGGAGCATAGACTCATCCATCCTCGAGAAGCTAAACAAGGAAATCATATTGCATGCACCGTTCATATTTTCCTATTTTGGAAGGAGGGTAAGAAATACAAGATGCCTTATGTAGTGGGGAAAGTAATATAGATAAAAAAACAAGAGATTCAATAACAACCACTTTCACATAAATAGGTATTCCCATCTTCAACCCATTCCATCATCTCTGGTGTCCTCCTCGGCACCCACATGCATAAAATGATGAATCTCGTCACTCTAGTCATCAACATCTTCTATAACCACTGGGGCTCCCTACCCCCACATCTCACAAAATACATCCAATCTCATAACACATCACAAGCAGTAGGAAACAATAAATCAATTGGGATCTTAGCCCAAAACAAGGCATTCTACCTTTTCACGCAATGTGCTCTCATAGCTCTAAAGAATAAGGAACTAAGACATAAAAGAAAGAGGGAAACTTAGAACCCTTAATGGAATTATCTTTTATCAAACAACTAGTTTTTGAATTAGATAATTAATTATTAGTAGGTTCTAACTATGGGAAACATAAATAGAAAGCTATCATAACTGTCACAAATAATTTGACACGCCTTTAAATGACAAGCATCAACATGATTCAGGTTTATCAGTCAATTTAATTAATCATGAACATATACATTAATTTGATTAATTTTAAATGCAGAAAAAACAATCGGATTCATTTAAATTCCTCTTTATACTTTTCCAAAAAAATTACAATTACTTCCAGCATTACGTTCTTTACCAATTTCCATCAAGAACGACATTATAAAAAAGAAAAGCATAGATAACACACCATCTAGCTAATCAAGAAGAAATAGAAATTTTATGAAAATAATTCCAATGCTTTTAATATAGTTCATATGTTTTCTATGTCTATTCCATTATCATCTTGTGGATAAATCATGTTATCTCTATGGTTAGATGTAAAAGGAATATAGAAGCCATTAATCCCCTTCATCAAAAATCTTCCAACATTTTTTGCATGATAACATACCAACATATAATATCATGATCACCTCTACCACAATGACTTATCAATTAATGATCGACACTTCCTAGTTGCACCAAAATAGGGGGTGCACACAAGCAATAAGAAAAAATACAAGGGGAAACAATCCAAGGATGAATGTTTGATTTCAAAAATCCTATGGGAATGAAAGGTCCAAGAATCTCATTCTAAGGGGAAAAATAAGGAAGAACAATGAGAAGGGTATCTCAGCCTAGGAAAGATCCAAACAAAGCAGTTGTTCAGATACATTTTAGATTTTCAGTTAAAATCAGATCACATTAAACCATGCGGTTTGTCCAATTAAAAGCCTTTAGTTTTTTAGAAAATAAAAATATGATTTATAGTCCTTAAAATGGCCAAAAAACCACTTAAATATGGAATTTAACTCATTTTACATCAAATAAAGACGTTAAAAGTGAAAAAATGGGAAATATGGAAAAATCGGGGAATTTGACACCGTTGGGTGTCTCACCATTCTGGAAACACTGTTAATAACACCGTTGGATGTCTCAATATTTTAAAAACATTTTTTATCACACCATTGGTTGTCTCACCATTCTGGAAACACTGTTCATGACACTGTTGGATGTCTCACCATTCTGGAAACACAGTTCATGACACCGTTGGATGTCTTCCCATCTTGGAAACACTATTCATGACACCATTGGATGTCTCACCATTATAAAAATAATGTTCCTGAAAACATTGGTTGTATCAATATTCTAGAAACCTGGTTCATGACATTGTTGTATGTATCACAATTTTGGAATCACTTTTCATGGTACTAGAATTTTGGAAAAGTGTTGGGGATAAGTCACCTTGAACTCCCACGACACCTCAAACACCAGATTTCAGAAATGGAAGGGACCAGATAGGTCTGATACAGTACATCATATACCTATCAAAACATTATCATCCTCAATAATTCAAAATCAACCTAGATAGGAAATAGAAAAAGGGGTATGAGCAACGGCCCTTTTAGATACCTCTTAGGGTTATCGCCCCAAAAGGAGCTCAAGTGCTTCAAAATGAAACATGTGAAACCACAAGAAAACCACAACCAGCTCCAAAACACTCTCATAGTGGAGATACATCTCACAAGAGAGGAATCCACAACAAGATAAAAAACTATAGCAATTTCATAAACAGGAAATTTTGACAACCTCAAAATGAACATCATTGTAAGAAAAGAGCTAAATATCAAACAAATTGGGGGTACTGAGCACATATCTAAGAATCACGTTCCCATGAACTATTCTCCACACAACTGTTCCACTATAAGATACGAACCAAGGGGATTAACACCCTTGTATCACCTTCTACTTGTGGTCCTTGATCTCTATAGGCACCTCCTCGAAGGTCACATCATTTTCAACATCAATCTCACCCCAATCAATGATGTGAAAGTCATCATGAATATATAAAAGGAGATGAGAAACATGAAAAACATCATGTATCCATCTCATATGTATGGAAAGTGCTACCCAATATTCCATGGCACCAACATGAGCAAACACCTTTAAATTCCCAAAAAACCAGGGAGAAATCTTACTCCCATGACCAAACCCTTGCTATTCATGATGAGGAGTCACATTCAAAAACATGTGATCCCCAACATCAAACTCCATAAGTCTCCTCATATGGTCATCATATGACTTATGATGATCCTGCAATGCCTTCATTCTCTTTCAAATCACATGTGCCATCTCTATCATATTCTGTACCAGTTCCGGCATGAGAATTGCTAACTCTCTGACCCTAGTCTATCACAACAAATAACAGCATGGTTAGTCATACAAGGCTTCAAACAACACCATAACGATGTGGAGTAGAATCTATTTTTGTAAGAGAACTCTTCCAAGAGAAGTTTCCTTATCCACAAACCTCCCAAATCTAGGAAACAAGATAAAAACATGTCTTTAAGAGTCTAGATGGTCCACTCTATTTGACTATCTGTCCGTAGATAAAAGTTAGTTGTAAGGTATATAAGAGAACAAAAATCAGGTTGGAGACCTCTCTACACCCTAGAGGTAAAATAAGGATCTCAATCATAAATGATCATTCTTGGGACTTCATGAAGTCTCACCACCTCCTCCAAATACTTACTTGACCAAACCGCAACTGAGATCAACTCCTTGATTGCTATGAAGTGGGATGATTTCATAATATGATCCAGTACCACCCATATAGGGTCATAACCTCCTTGATCTTGAGGTAAATCGGTAACAAATTCCATCGGGATATCCTCCCAATTCCATTGAGGAACATATAACGGCTTGAGTAAACAACCAGGAACACGGTGCTCAACATTCACCTTTTGGACGACCAAACATTGAGGTACAAACTCAAAAATAACACACTAGACCACCAAAATTGAATCCTCAAAGAATGATACATCATTGTCACACCAAGATGTACCAGTAAAGGATAACTATAGAACTCTCTAAGAACCATCTCTCATGCCATCAAATGAATGGAAAACCTTCCACAAAACAACACCAGGTGTTGTTCATCCTTAGAAAAACCTTCGTGGGCCTCACCACAAACAACTCGGTATCTCTAGACCTCTACCTCAAGGTCCCAAACTAGGAATCTTATACCTATTTCACCAGATATTATTGCATCGTCATCTGAAAAAGACAACCTCTACCCCCAACTTCTCCCATATCCAGATGTAATGCTAAAATTTCTTCCACCACCCTCCATTAATCTCCTAATTCACGCATTGTATCACTACATGACTTCTTACTCAGTGCATCACATACAAAATTTCCTTTATCAGGTGTATACGATATTTTGAAGTCATAATAATATTACAACTCCATCCACCAATGATGTCGCAAGTTCAAGTCATGCTGGGAGAAAACATACCTCTATCACTTACGATTGGTGAAAACCACAAAATGCTCACTGATGAGGTAATGTATCCATAAAATCCGAGCGAACACCACTGCATCCAGCTCAATATCATGGGTGGCATAGTAAGGTTAATGGGGATTCAACTATTGAGAACCATAAGAAATGACCGATCTCTACTGCATCAGAATGTAGACCAACCCAAGACATAAAGAATCACAAAAAATATCAAACTGAAATCCCTCTACTAGAAGATAAAGAACTGTAGCACTGACCAACTTCTCTTCAAATACTCAAAAGATTTCTAACACTGATCAGTCCACATGAATGCCTGATCCTTATAAGTCAACACTATCAGAGGAGTCACAACCCAAGAGAAATCAGCTATGAACCTCTTATAATAGACTGCAAGAACAAGGAAACTTCGCACCTATGCCACTTTATTAGAGGATTACCAAGACAAAAATGCTTATATATTCAATGAATCCATAGATACATCCTATTAATACAAAACATGCCCCAAGAAATAGAATTATCAATCCCAAAACTCACACTTAGAAAACATTCCAAATAGTTGTTGTCAATGAAGAACCCCCAAAGGGAATGCAGATGCTATGCATGGTCCTCTTTAGACACGAAGTACACAAAGATCTTATCAATAAAAATCAACATGAACTTATCCAATAACACATGGAACACAACATTTATCAACCCCACAAACAAAGCTAGACCATTCTTCACACAAAACAACATCACCATGGAAACATAATTCCCATGACGACAATGAAAAAAAATCGTCTACATATCCTTGTCCTTCACACACATATGATGATACATGGACTGAAAATCGATCTTCAAGAACCAAATTGAACCCTTCAGTTTATCAAAAAAATCATAAATTTATAGAAGAGGATAGCGGTTCTTCACTGTCACTTTGTTCAAGTGATGATAATCGATACACAACCACAAACTATTGTCAGCCTTCTTCACAAACAGAACTTGTGCACCCCATAGTGACACACTTGGACGAAAAAAACCACACTAAAATAGACCATCGAGCTATATACATAGATATCACAACTCATAAGGTTCAATCCTATATAAATAAATCAATATAGGAGACACTTCGGGTTGTAGTTCAATCCTGAACTCGATCTCCCATTGAGGGAGTAATACTACAACATCTTCTAGAAAGTCATTAGGGTAATCATCAACGACCCTTAGAAACGACAACTTATGAAACTATGAAAAACTCAACATAATTTCTTCCATAATGTATGTCCAAGAAAGAACACACCTCTGACCCATTTGAGGGTCTCTCTCACCAACAAACACTGATGGATCTCCCTCATCATCGAAGAAAACCACCTTCCACTATAAGTAATCCAAAATAGACTGCACCGAATACAACCAATCCATGATGATGATGACATCATATGATTATATTAGTAAACATATTAATTCTTCCCAAGAGTGGTTCTTCCCCAGCACAAGCTCGTAGTCTCTACATACTTCAAACGAGTTAGCTTAACCTCTAACTGGCATATTAAATGCCAAGGGCACCAGAAATATATCTAACCCAACCCCCAAAGCATTGAAAAGGGTAAGTTACATGAAGGAGTGTGTATCTCCTAAATCAAAAAAGGCATACACCTAAGTATAAAACAAGAAAATGGAACCTCGAATGATGTTTCTCTCACCTTGAGCTAGAAATTCAAAAGCATGAAGATAGCCACGACCTTATCCATGACCTCTATGAACCATATAAAGACCACCACCATGGTCGCGCTCTTATCTTTGAGGATGGGGAGAATACCGGGGATATCCTATACCTTCCCCATCTTCTCTTTCCTAATCTTAAGCTGGTACAACCTTCTACTACTTCCTCGGCTGGAACTACCTCAACGGAGGAACCTGGAGTGGAAAACCTAACACATGCTAACTTCTATGAAAGGTCGGGCACTCTCGCTACTGATAAACTTGGCCTCCACCAGAAAAACAAGTGTCTGATCTCTTGGCATTGGCCTCAGAAGCTACAGCCCTGGTGAAATGTTGTGCTAAGGGTTGGGGCCTACCCTCATCAGAATGGAAACTCTTCTTCCCAGAAAATCACAAACCCAGGACCATAGCTCTTCTTCATGAGGAATTGTGATGACTCCCTTATCCTGAATATATTGTTCTGACCAACGTTCTCTTAATGACGTCTTCCTTAACTAGTACCTTGAGATATGTCTTCAGCATAAGCGAGGTGACCTGGTAATAGATCTCTGGATTTAAAGCCTCCTCAAAATTTCTGGACCTGGCCTCCTAATCTCGAAGCATGTCCAAAGAATATCACATGATGTTTCTGAAATGGATCTCTAACTCTCGCACAATGGATCTTCCCGGCCAAAGGTTAAGAAGATCCTAGAGGCTAGCTACCTTCATGGTCAAAGAAAGAAACTCAGCTATGAACTTCTCTTATAACTTCTCCCAAGATATATTTGACTCCTTATGATCCTTGAGGAACATGAACAACCACTGCCTCACTACCCCTTGCAGCATCGTCACAACCAACGACCCCTGGTGCTCCTTTCGAGTACAGATAGAATTGAAAGCTATCTCAGCCTCCTCTAACCAGTACTCTCTGACTGCATCTAAAACAAAACCCACATACTTCTATATACATTGATGCTGAAACTCTCAAACTTGCCTCTTCCAAGTGTCTTCATATTCAACCTCTACACTGCAACAATCTACTGGTGTAGCCTGATAGACATCTTCTAGGCGAACCTGAAAATAATTTCAACCTTGAGCCAGACCTACAAAAGGAAAATTATTTAGAACTCTTAAACCTTGAACATGGAATAATTTATCATTAATTAATTGTTTTATTTTATTCATTTTAGGTTAATCTATCTCAAGGAATACCCATTCAAAGGCAAGCATAAATAAGAATGATAGATGATCCTTTCCTAGGTCTCTACCATAAAACTATTATATCCTCATTTAGTAGCCCCTATAAAATTAATGGTATGCACATCAGATCAAAGGGGGCCCTAAATACCTGTCTCTCAGCCAGTATCCAGTGTTTACAACACTTTCTAAACTTAGCTGACATCATTTCCCAACCAACACATGAAACCTCACCTATTCTTAACTCCAAACTCCATCCTGTCCCTCAACTAGACCTATGATTCCACTATATCTGGACCCCTACCCAGAATGTGTTCCCCTCCTGGGCCGACAATGTGAGAAGAGAGATAATGAACCCTAAGTCTCACCTTCAGTAGGGCCCGGGTTGGAGACTAGCACCAAGGGTATAGTAAACACATAAATGGGAGGCATTACCCTCTAAGAGAACAGATGAGAAAGATAGATATAAGATAGAAACCAACTAACTCCAACTCAGACTGAAATATAAAATAATCCCAATTACATGTATGTAATGACATGAAAAAAACTACAAATGAAAGGGAAAACTCTGAGTACCAAAAGAAAGTAAAATAACAGTGACCACGAAGCTCGGACAGCTCCTGCAACCCCAAGCTAGTAGTAACCAGCCTAATCTCCAATGTTCTCCAAGTGACCTGAAAATAGATTAAAAATTTTTGGGTGATTATAACAGCATACTTTGTATGATCCTCCCCAGATCCTCTCGTGCAAAAGTAAAGAAAGCATGCTAAATCATAGTGAACAAAAAGTAAAACTAACTCATCACTTAAAAAAGTATACTACATTCCCAGCCTCACCATGGATACTCTCACCAAGTATCTCATACAAGAGTATATAATATAATAAATAATATCAAGTGTACCCCTCTACCACTTCCCCACTAGTTTTCTGGTTTTCCCCAACATCGCACATCCTAATCTTCTCTGTCCAAAAAGGCTTGTCCGTAGAAACCTACAATAATCTCTAGAACATGCACCTCATGCAACATAACCACCAAATCCACATTACCAAAGTAACTCGATAGTTTTCAGGATCCACCATAGCTCGCATAAAATATATCATATATTAGGGTATTAAACCTCAATCAATTACAACCCATGCATTGAGTGAAGATCCACAAGCCATCATAGCCTATACATGTTACACCTATAGTAGTCTATATGAAACTATATCTAGAATATATATGTGTGAATAACCACAATCCATTAAAGCCCTCTACACACATATATGGAGAAAAATAATTGTTGTGCCTACCAACACAAGTAACTAGCAAGAGACGAGAGTGAGGCCAAAAGAAAATAGCCATCCATCTATCCTCAAACATGGATATTGGGGAAAACACCCCTAGGGATTAGAATCCACAAGAAGTCAATTTCTCTAACCGAAAGGGTGGAGTAGCTTATATAAACACAAAAAGTATAGAATATAATATAGCTCACAACCACACTATGGGCATAACCAAGTATTATACTGAACTGCAGCTAACTTCTCTCAGACTTCTGGCTACCACTGCTAAGACTAGGTATCCTATAAGCACATAACCATTTTAAGAGATACATTAAGTCATATTCTCCCTTTTAATCAGTTAAAATTTTTGATAAATAATTCTTTAACAATTAATTAACTATTAAAAAAATTCCACATTACATTTTATTAGCCGCACAATAAATTTCTATACCCTTCAGGCATAACCAACTGAGTCTACAGCTTCTCAAAAGTACAAAATCAGATTTTCATCTTAGCAAGCTCAAACCCCATGGGTTCAACATCATTTATTAAATCACTTATTAATAGAATTATTACTTTTCCATAATTACAAGTATTCTAAGTAGACATCCTAATATACCAAACATAAGGGGATCAACATGGTGAGTATACAAACAACTCATCGAGTCTTTTCTACCTATAGTAGGAGTGTAGACCCATCCATACTTAAGAATATAAACATGTAAAGAATGTGTCATACCTCACATGTCATCACCTCTTTTTGAAAGAAGGTAAGTAAGACCAAAAACCTTAAGAAGTGGGGAAATTAAAACAGACAAACAAACAACAGATTCAACAAATACCACTTTCATATCAACAGGTAATCCCAGCTTCAGCCCATTTCCATCATCTTCAGTGTCCTCTCTACCACCAACATGCTTAAATTGATGCCTCACGCCACTCTAGGTGTCAAATACTACCACAACCCCTAGGACTTCCTACCCCATATCTCACAATATTAATCCAAGCTCACAACACATCACAAGAAATAGGAAACAACAAAAAAACTAGGCTCTCAGCCCTAAACAAGGCAATATGCCTTCACACGCAACGAGATCTCATGGATCCAAATCATAAGGAAGTAGAACTTACAAGAAAGAGGGTAACACATATCCCTTCAAGGAATTATCTTTTATAAAAAAACTCATTATTTAATTCATATTGAATTATCCAATTCATTATTAGTAAGTTTCAGATATGGGTAGCCTAAAAAAGAAGATATCATAACTATCACAAATAATTTGACATTCTAATAAACAAAAAGAATCAAAATGATTAAGGTTTATCAATAAATTTAATTAAACATGAAAATTTTCATAAATTCTATTAATTTATAATACAACAACAACTAGACTCAATTACATGCCTCTTTATCTTTGGCCAAATAATATACAATTAATTCTAGCTTTACGTTCTTTTCCAATTTCCATCAAGAACAAAATGATTAAAAAAAATCATTGATAACACACTTTCAAGAAAATTAATAGGAAATAAAATTGATATGAAAATAATAACAATTACTTTATTCCATTATATACATTTATTATATCAATTCCATTAGGATCCAGTGGTTAAATCATGATAACTCTACAGTTTCATGTGAAAATAATAGAGAATACCTAAATACCATACCTAAAAAGGTTTCCAATGTTCTTTTCATGATAATGGGAAAACACAAAGGATTATGATCACCTCTCCCAGAATGACTTATCGAAGACTGATCAACACTTCTTGGTTGCACTAAAATAGGGGGTGCACATAAGCAGCACGAAAAAATCCAAGTTGAAACAATCCAAAGATGAAATTTTTATTGCATGAATACTATGGGAACGAAAGGTCTGAGAATATCATTGTAGGGAAAAACAAAGAATTAAGAACATAGAAAAATGTATTTCAGCCTCTGAAAGATCTAAATATAGAACTTTTTTAGATACATTTTATTTTTTCCATTAAAACTGAGTCACATTAAACCACACAGTTTGACTAATTAAAATCCATTGGATTTTTAGAAAATAAAAGATATAATTTGAAGCCCCTGAAATGGATTAAAAACCAATTAAATATGGAATTTAACACTTTTTTACATCAAAGAAAGATTTCAAAAGGGAAAATGTGGAAATATGGAAAAATCTGGGAATTTGATAAACTGTTGGAAAAACTGGTTGTCCGGGACATTGTTAGTGATAGTGTTGGATATCTCACAATTCTAGAAAACTATTCATGATATTGTTGGATGTTTCATCATTCTAGAAGTACTGTTCATGAAACTATTGGATGTCTCACCGTTCTGTAAACACTATTCATGACACCATTGGATGTCTCACCATTCTAGAAACACTATTCATAAAACTGGAAATTTGCAAAAGTATTAAGGATAAGTCACCTTGACCTCCCAGAACACCTCAAACACTATGTTTCATCAGATTAATGAACCTGATAGTTCTGTTCCATTACAAATGTGGTCCACTTTTAAGCCCAACACAATCACTAACTGATAAAAAACAATAGAATGTGAATCTCTTATATCCAATAAAGCACTAGAAAGCATAGAACCTATAAGAATCATACATAAAACAATTTATGGTCCAACCTAAACACCTCCAAGTGTAGACTTAACTAGATGAATCCAAACATCACCTCTACCCTGGGCTCTGGACTGATTTCCTAGTGATACACTACCCTACTGATATGGATACTCTCTCCTCAAATTACCACATACATTACCCTAACTTGTATGACTGGTGGAGCTCCCACTACCTATCTAATATGTGGTAAGTGACCCCTACCTATACTCTACATTGGCCTCAATCATCTATCAGTACTCATTTATTGATGGTTCCTACAAAACCTCTACACATGGCCCGACCTTCTGCATGCTCGACTCTCAACTGGTTGTCGGGGACATTCACTATGCATGTTCCCTAGTCTGCCACATTAATAACAAAAAATTAAGTCACTTCCCGATGAGGATTGTTCCCTTTTCTGACTACCATATGCACCAACTCCCTATTGAAAACTCTTGAAATAGTTCTTCCTTCCATTAGAAGCTACACCACTGGATTTACCAACTAGAACTGTATATCCACCCCCAGATGCCTTCTTAAGGTTCCCTTATGAAATGAGGGCTTGATCCACTACCTCATCCACCATCTTTAAACAAAATATATTTACTTATGACTCGATCTCATGCCTAATTCCATCCTAGAAACTTGTCATTGTAGCTACCTCATCACATACCTACACTGGAATGAATCGTTTTAGTTCATTTAAATTGAAACCATACTCCACCATTATCAAAGAACCCTGGTTCAACCTCATAAACATTGTATCCTTTTACTACCACAATGTCTCTAGATACAAATGTTCGAAAAAAAATCCTAGAAATCCTTCTATGTCATTAAATTATACTGCTGAGTCTAAACCAAAACATTCCACTAGTTATTTTCTTAGGTATCACAACATGTATGTATCCAACTTAACTCTCTTATCTAAGGGAGTCTCTAAGTGATTAATAATCATCTGAATGGACTCTATCAAAAATCTAGGTATATAAAGTCCACCATATCCAAAAAAAGTAGGTGGGAGTTGTATCTAAAACTCTGTGGTCAGCTGAAACATACTCAACACACACTGCTTTAGGTCTTATTCCCTCATTTTCATAAAACAAGTGATGATCTAAAGGAACTTCTCATCTCCCTTGTTACCCTAAATATCTAGGGTTCCATGATCCTCTTTTGGAGGAGAATTATTTGTGATATATTCTTTTCACCCAACCCTCACAAATCATTGTAGCGACATTTCTCTACAATTCCTAACACACATCTCAGAACACATAGAAAAAATATCAACAATTTTCACAAAAGAAGGCTCTCAACTAGACATAAACAACCCATTTCCCATACACTATCCCATCAGATATTACTACATATAGAACACTACCCTTGATCATCCCTTCTGTGGACCATGGATAGTATAGGGTAAACCAACATACAAAGTCACAAATCATTCATTATACACCCCTTTTTAATCCATTTCCACTTTCACAACACAAATCTCTCTATTTTAGACTCCTTTCCATTTCACAACTTGTTTCAACCAACATTTTAACTCATTTACAACCCTTAATTAAACACAATTATTTAACCATTAATTAACATTATATCCAATTTACATATTTTAATCATTTTTATTGTACATGCCTTTAAAATTTTTAAGAAGTAAAATGCATCCTACCCTTCATGTCCCACACACCCGTCATGTGTTTTCCTATCATAATGCATGCCACCTATATCCCTAGGTTCCTATAATGATTCATGAATGCAAAACCTCATGAAATTCCATCCATAATAATAATATCATAAAACAATCACATCAGAACAAATGTGCATCACCCAATAGTGAAATATCATTCAACTATAACAACACATATCAAGAACAAAAATTTTCTCACTGGACATTTGGGTTTTCCCTCATACATGGGTTAGATAATTCAATGTATGATATCATTTCAAAGTAATGATACATCCTAACCTCCCATTTACCATCCCAAAGAGTAATAACATAGAAAATAAACCCTTTGATACCACATTTTAATGTCCCTAACCCAAAATCCACTAAATGGGTGCCTCGGGCCGAGTATCCACATGACCTCAATAGTGCATCCCCATACACTAGAGGTAGTGAGGTTCTGATAAATCACATGAGAGTATTATAACTATTTACTAGAATAAGAAATAATTTGAAACATATGAAATAAAGAAAACAATGAGAAATAAACCAGAAACACGTGTTACTAACCATTTACCAATCATGGTACTATGACAACCAAATGATAAATATTATCTGTCAATTCTAACTATTCCAAAAATAAAGAAAACCCCAAAATAATTTCAAACAACTGAATCCCCAAAATGGGTCCTGACTCAAAGTCTACATCCTCTTCCCTTGACATCCCATTCCTAACTCAACTCCCTATCATATAGCCCTTTCCCTTATCTAGACTTGTAACCATGAAATATTCTCAGGTACCCAATGGAAGTCCGAGAAGGGTGTGACTACAACTCATTATGCCACCACAAAATATGTTTAAAAAATATACAATCTAATAGATAGTGCATGAAATTACTAAATAAATTACAAGATAAACAAAAGACAACTCAGGTTCCATTATAAAACAATATTCACTTTAACTAACTTCATCATTTATTACATTTCATCATTTATACCATATTCATTAATAGATTCTTCTCTAAAACATGTTCCATGGGTTTGGAATTTAAATCATTTACATAGTGTTCTAAGACAGTCAATTATCATGCACAAGAGAATAATTCAAGTTCCATATATCCCTAAGGATACACATTTCATAAGTAATCATGACACATTTACCTTAGAGCCTTAGTCCAGGTAGTCTCATCCAATGCAACTATTAGGGGCATAGATCATCAGTCTTACTCCCTAACCCGTGCATTAAATAGTGGGGTTTGGAGCCTCAGTATTTTATCCCACACCACTAAGTCATGTGCATATGGTTATTTATCCATTTACCACTTATACCACATCACAAACCATTCACAAAAAATACACATAACATTTACAATTACCATTTCATTCTATATATAAAACATCATCAATCCTTAACCCATTTAGAATATTCTATAATTTTTATACATTAACCAATTTCCCACAATTCATCAATTCACATTCATTAACCCATTTATACAATTAAATTACAAACTTGTAAGTCATTTTACACATTCACTTTATTCTAATTAACCTTTATTCACATTTTTTCAAACAATCCCTTATGCCACTTCCAAAACATAGACACATCTACCATTGATTCATATATATAAATCAAAATAGAATCTTAACATATTGATTATGGGATCTAACTATTTACTAGTCATTTAAATGCTCAACTTTATAAATTTCTATGTTTGGGAATATTGGCGCACCCCATGGGTGGTCATAATCCAATCTAATCAACCTCAATGCATCCCACATGGATTGTGAGGGGTTAAATTCATCATTTAACCAACCATTTTACAAAAATCATATTACATGCATCAATATCTTGAAAAGAGGGAAGTAATAACACGATCGTGAATGAAAAAATCAACTTTAACACAATGGGATAAAGATTTTCAACCACGATCTAGGTATTACCATAGTCATTATTATTATTTTCAAACCATAATTTAGATAACCTTTATATATATAAATGAGAAATTCTTAAAAAAACAAAAACATATGATAATAAAAAAATTAAAATATGACTTGTAATGATATAATTTTTATGTTATTCACCAAAACAATATGATGATTAGAAATGTTAAGAATATAAAATAATGATAATAATCAATAATTATACTATTATATCCAACTCTAAAGACAATAACACCCTTATGGACTTCAAAATTTCCACTAGTATCTTCATCAACAATATCTGCACCAGGATCAACATCACCAATAACTTCATCCCCACCAACTTCATTAATATGAGTAGTGTAATGGGAAACATCATCGTCAACATCTAAAAAAATATTTAACTGAGAAAGAAAATAGGAATCATAAAAAATATATGTCATCATTATCAAACAAGAGTAAAACACATCTACCCTCTCAGTATTAAATTTAGATTAAATAAATAATACAACTTTGATTAATAGTTTATTCATCGTATTTTGATTGTGTTGATATTTTTTTCAACACATCTTGTTTCTTTTTAGGTTGCATAATTAAAATGATCCTCTATAACCATATCTATAGCATTTCTCCAAGAATAACTACCTTTAGACTAATATTTATATGTCACAATCTTTTTTCTAGGTCGATAGTGAACCCTTCCATGGTGGTTATCACCACAAATATGATATAGGTTACCTACTCAATCTAAAATGATCAGTTCTTTTACTTTTAGAGAATCAATAATATTTTATTTACAATAATTTTCCATTAATTTTTTAAAATATTTAAATAATAAAATCTTAAAAAATTTAAAAAACATAAGTACGCTAGTAACTTTTTCTCGTGTTTCACTTTTGAATATACTGTAATTATTGTTTCTATTACTTGAATTGAACATGGTTGACCGAGGAACACAACCAAAATTATATATATATATATATATATATATATATATATTTGTGTGTGTGTGTTTGTGTGTGTTTATAAACACACATATACACACATATCAAATATAAATGAATTTGTTATTAGAGTCTACTCATGATTTTGAATAAAGTTGCATCAATTGTTATGATCATATCTCATGATATAATTTCTTTTTTGTTGTTTTAGCTATATCCTATAAAAAATCATCATATAAATATTATTATTCCATAATAGTAATAAAAAATATCCATACATTAAAAATGATGTTTAAAAAAATAGTTAACTACTTATAGAATTAACTAATTACTTAAAAGTTATGTTATTTTAGTATCCAATAATCTCACTATATTATATAATTAGAAAATTTATAAGGAGAGTTATAACTATAATATTTGTACAGTTCTACTTTTATATCATTTGTGTAGTTCATACTTATAGTCCCTTCATATTTCTCCCAATTCCATTAATCTAGAAGTCTTTTAATTCTGATCATTAGGGAATTTATATCAAAGTTGTATAAAAAAGGAAGGATGAGAGGAGTAATACAACTAAATTGCATGGTTTTAGGTGGAAAATTATTATATAATTGTTATTAATCATCAAATAATAAAAAAATTACAAAATAATTTGTGGATGATGTCTTTTTTGTTGAATAACTATAGTATGGGGATGAACTATAAAAGTAAGGGTACCGATAGGATGAGATCAAGAATGTTGTATACTTCTATACCCAGGAGTACTCTTCATATCATAAGTAAAATAGATTTTTCTCATCAATAAATATTCTAAAAAAATTAATGGTAAATTAAATTTCACACCTTTTTAGTACATGTATACAAAAATTGAAATTCATTACTCATAGAATTAATTGATGGAATAATCCCTAAGCATTTATTGTGATTATTAATTAACATTATTTTCTTATTACACACATATATATTATGACAATTTCACCTAAGAATCCATCATAACAATTTGAAATAATTTAACATGAAAAAATAGATATATCTACTTTAAGGCAAAAAAATGTTTTAAAAAATGATAGAAACCTTACAAGAGTATTTTTCCCCAAGATGACTAAAATGGGATTAAAGAAAACAAAAAGTTTATTCAAATTATGTGAAATAAATTTATTTTATTAGGGATTTTATTTATAAGTTAATTATATATTTAAAAAATGTGCAAATTTTTTGGTCTCAATGTATTTTTCATTCAGACATATTCATTCTCAACCTGAACATTTTTTTCATTATGACACTATACATGAAAGTTTATTTTAAAACCATATTTTTATGATATCAAAACTCACTTCTTCCCCAGTTTACCATGTTCATAAAATACATTCATAATAAGAGAAATTAATTAGTCTCCTTTCAAAATAATTAATGAAAGAAAAATTCAAAAATAATTGTTGCTAATTTTGAGACTCATTTGTGATCCATTCAGTATTTTGCATCCAACATGTACACATATTGACAAAAAAAATATTTATTTTAAATAATATATTTTTTATAAATTTAAAAATAATTTAAAAAATTATGTCAAAATATTAAATAATTAAATAAAAAATAAGTTATGAACTTCAAAAACAACAATACGATTGTAAATTAAGAACATTATTCTTTAAAAACCAACACCTTTTTAGTAAATTTTATTAAATAAAACATTTATTTGTGTTTTTATAATATAATATTTTAAAAAATTAGGATAATATTATTCACTTATTTTACTTTAGAAAACATAATTTAAGTAATTTTTTTATTTATAATAATTATTGTATAAATATATATTATTTTTTTAATTTTCATATGAACAATATTTTATTTGTATTTTATTAGATTTGTTAAATATATTTTCAAAAATAACATATAAGAATATTTTCTTTAAAACCACGGTATGATATTATATTGTACAATTCAAAACTATTATTAGTATTTTAAAAATCTAAGTATCATATAAATTTCTCATTTTGAAAATTTAAAAATATTTTCATTTATGTATCAAAATTTTCTTTTAACTTTTTTATTAAATAATAATATTTTCATATATTTTAAAAAAATATCAAAAGTTATAAATTTCATGATATTAATCATCACCATAATCTTCTTTTTGTTATAAAGTTAAATTAGTGGTTTATTCTAATATATGTGCTTGATTTAGTAAGTCAACTTAATATCGTATATAGAATAAGTTCAAATGTAATACGAAAAATTGTGTTTGAAAATTGAGTCTAACTATAACATCTTTCTTCCTATTATTATGTGTTTTGATGCATTGATTTTAGTACCCAATGATTGGATCTCTTCATATGTAATTTTCAGTGTCTTAGTGGAATTTTTTGAAGGTTTTTAGGCATGTGAAAAGTTTTCGCACGATTTAGAAAAGTGTGCAACCTAGATAGAAGGGGGTCATACAGTTGGATCATGGTTAGAATAAGTGTGCAACCAAACTATGGAACCCTTCCAGTGGCTTTGTTTTGGGTGTATATTTTTCCACACAGTTAGTGCTAACCGTTTTAATTAACCCAGGAAACCATGATGATGGTAATTAAAGCAAATAAAATCTTAATTAAAATTTGAAAACCCCCTTATCAACCCTAAACTCGTCCCACTTGAACCTAAATTGATTATTTGGATTTTCAAAGCCCTCTAGATCCATTTTGACACCCCAAAACTCATCTATTAGTCGATTGAAGCACCAATAGAACCGGTGATCATATTCCTATGAATTCTTTTCTTCTTGATCTTAGATATCACTTATTCTATTTATTACTTCATCCTAAAGGTTATTATGGCCTTAAATTGTTTTGGATGTCGGTAGATTGTTATGGGATATTGGATCTAGGATTTCTTATCTCCCCTCTCAAGATCTATCATCTTAGATATAGTGATCACCATCAAAGGATAAACATCTTAGATTCCATGTAGTTGGATTCCAAATTTTCCAAGAAGGTGTTTTTTGATTTTTATTCATTTTTTATTCATTTTTTATAGATACATTTATAGATACATTTTTTCTTGATTTTTAACCCATGTTCCATGGAATTTATCCCTTTAATTCCTCATAAAATATTCTTTGAACCTATTCTATATGAATTGAACATGTAATAAACTAAATTGATATAATCATGATATATATCACCTTTTTATGAATGTTTTAAATTCTCTATTGGATTGGATTTATTTTTAAGGAACTTTTAAATGGTGTTTTAGAGAATTTGAGGGCTTTGTCCTAAGTTTTAATTTATAAAATGAATTGCCCTCCTTTAAATTAAATGAATTTCACTATTAAATATTTTATAAATACTTTAAAATTATTAAATTTATTAAATGACAAGAACCCCATTTTAATGATTTTAACTTTGTTTTTAAATGGGTTTTCATGGTTTATTTTCAATAAATGATTTATTCACATGAAAATAGGGTTTAAACCCATGTTTTCAAATGTATTCAGTCCTTTTAAAATTATAAGAAATTATTTAAATTATTTATGGATTCTTTGAAATAAATGATGGTTTTAAAGGACCGCTTTACATTATAATGATGATTTGGGAAAGGCATTGGGTATGGTTACCATTTATGAATGTTGAAATTACTTAAAAGCTTTTAAATTTAATTGATGTTTATTGATGGTCCAGTTGGAACTTCCTGGTGACCCAATCTTGTTATAATCCATTATTGTAACTTTATTTTTGTACTTACAATTTTTAGGTGTTTAAAAATGAATTATTTACATTGAGGGAATTTAGAGTGAGAGTGAGATGTGATATTAGAGATAATACCCATGTTTGATATGGATCCTCATGTAATCCACATAACTCTATTATCTCTTCACCTATTTTGACTAGTCATGGGAACCTGGATTTTTTGATGGGATGACTAAAATATATAATTCACTAGTGGACTCACACCCTTATAGTGGATCTATATAGAATGTGAATGGTTCAGGCTATGGAAATGCGACCAAGAAAGTGAGTGTGCATATAATTGGTTTTCTTGATATATGTGAGACTAGATGTAAGCCCAATAATTAGTCATGTTGTAGTTTCATTCTCTATTTTGAGGTGGACTCACTATCATACGTAGGTTGTACCCATGAAATCCATATACTTGATATCGATACATGATAGAATTCTTTTTCACTATTTGGCACCAGAGTATCCTTTCTGGGTTCATTTATTCTTATTATTCACCTTGACTCTATTGTATTGACTCTTATTCATCTTTCCATAATAGGTGTTTATTCTCATATTTTATTGTTTATCTAACTTCAGCTTTTGAAATTATTTTCAAATCTTTTCAAGAAAATGTTTAGTTTTTAAATGGTGAAATGGAATTTTTTGCAGGATTAGTTTGATAAATTAATTTTCACTATTAAAAACTCTGTTTTTAAAACAATACTCATACTCTATTATTTTTACCCCTATTTTATTATATTTTAATTAACTTGTGAAGTAATTGTGTAGAACATAATGTAGAATCTTACAAGGATCTTTAGATCACACACATCTTGTACCTTTTGGTGTTGGATCCATTTACAATCTTATAGAACGTGTTCGTGCATTCATATTTCTTTATGGGTTCATTCTTGGGTGACCAAGTTTGGGTGGAATTGGACATGGTGGGAGGTTATGTAACACCAGGAGGTGGGTTTTGGTTGTTAAGTCATGCTTTTAGTTTTTATAGATCCTCTTTTTGATTTGATATATATGTATTGATTTATATATCTGATGATGTTTACACATTTTACTCTATTATTGTAATCTTTTGAGGTTAAAATAATTCCTAAAAGTTATTTGTTAATGACCAAGTGATTTTTCCAGCCTGTGGGGATCAGTAGCACTCTTCAGGTTAGTGGAGAATTGGATTGGGTACTATTTTAGAAGGTATTCTATGTTGGTTTGTCAAAAATGATATTAGATGAGATCTTTACTTAAAGGGAAGTACATGAATTTGAAATCCTTATGTTACTTTGGGTGAGTCCTAGTAGAAAGGAGATTAAGAATGTGTTGGGCATCAAGAGGTAGTTCATGAGAAGGTTCATGATCAATACCTCCACATGATGAAACTTGAGTTACAAGGGATGTTTGGGACATGAGTATTTCTTTTGAGTTATTGGTTTCATAATGATAAATGGGATTTAGAATCCCTTTGAGACTATATTTTAATTGGGGAATCTCTTATGAGTTTTGGGACAAAAATGGAAGGATGATCATAGTCACTCCATGTTTTCATGGTATAGTAAAATGTGAGAAATTGATGCGACTAATCTTGAAATCCACCAAAGAACAGTTGTGAATTTCTCATGTGGTTTACCAGCCCATATGACTTATCCATTTTCTGTTATAAATTTGATTCAAAATTGAATCCTTATCCATTTTCTTGTAAGCATCTTCACTTATGTGAGGTTTGTTATCTGGGTTATGAATGTGGGTTGTTTCATGATCTTGTGTGGTTTTTTCATATATAATCTCTTGTTAAATATTTTAATTCAATTGAGAAAACTAAATTCTTTCTTAAAACTAGTATTTTTTAGTTCTTTGAGAAATTTTTTCAATTACCAAAAATTGATTTTTATTAAATGTTTGGTTTGGAAAAATAATTATCAAAGACTCATATGTGATGTGGTAAAACAATCAGTTAGTAATAAATTTTTTCTTCAAATGGATTTAAAATGAGAATGATTATGGAAAATGGAAATAAATGGGATTAATGCTTTAAGAGACCTTGGAATAATATACATTTTCTGGTAAAGGGTTTCTAAAACTATGATTAATTTATATAAAGACTTATCATTTTCAAAGAAAAGAGTAATGAATTATAAATGGTGAAATATTTTTTATTTTAAAATCAATGATGCTTTGATAAAAGTGGGTTGTAAATTTCTTTAAAATTATTTGTTCTCTGATTGACTATTCTTTGATGCCTGAGTTTCTATGATTGTGTTTTATCTTAACCAACAATGTCTCCCAGAATGTCTATTAAGATAGATAGAATGTTGTTCATATAGGTTCAGTCCTCAGGTTAGTTATTCATGTTTTCTAGAAGTAGAATCCCTTGTCAATTACACTACATAGACTCCATATCGAGTGGTGGAGCTAGAGACCTATCATCATTTTAACTCCATCCTTCAATTCTTGGATTTTCATTTGCCTTCTTATAAAGTACACAAATGTTCTCTTGAGGTAGTATAGTGTCTTGATGAAGTTGATGATATTTTTTTATTCTCTAATGACTCCAGATACATGGAAGTTTATATATATCAATGCATTATCTGAGGTACCTATCCTAGAATGGTGTGAATTTATGATTCTCTATTATTTTCAGGAATTAATGTCTTGGGAATTCTTTAATTCAATCTTCATTCAGTTCCAGTACCTAGAACAAGTGAAGAAGGAGAATGTTTCTGAGTTATTGGTTTTTGGTCAAGATGAAATATCAGTTATGGAGTATGACATGAAATTATCATTTTTGGTATGTTTTATACCAAGTCTTGTTCATGATTATTTAAGTAAGGATATCTGTTTTAGAAAATATCTTAAACCATATAGAATATTCATCATTATTTTGGAAATTTTGGTCTCTTATTCAAGGATTCTCAATAAGGATTTCCCAACTGAAGTAGAGCTATAAAAACAAAATTAATGGCCAAATGCCTCATTCGAGGTTGATAAAGGACAATCTCTTTAGTAAAAGAAGAGGAATACCATGTTTTTCCAATGTAGAGATCCTCATCATTCAATGTAGTTGTGTTTTAAATCTCTGAGAGTTTGTAAATGGTGTGGATGATTAGGTCACCTTATGAGGTTTTGTATGTTGGGTAACCCAAGATGGAATATTTGGTAAGGAACATTAGATCCTTACTTCGGGCATTAAATTAATTATGATAATAGGGCTCCAACCTTTGGCCTTAGACTGAAGTTTTTTACACAGTGGAGTATATTACTATTGTAAGATGTTAGTTGGAAAATATGGTAAATGTTGATCCAAATTTTTGTTTCTAATGTGCAAGTGGAAACTATTAATTTTTTTCTTCTTATATATTATATGTTTTTGTAAACCTTTTGTTTCAGGATCTTTCTGGATGATATCTTGTGGACCTTGGTTTGGGTCCTTTTTTAATTTTAAATGTAGTAATAGATTTCATTTATAGGGATCTTAATTATTGTTACTTTGTGTTTCTCTTGTTTTTACTTGATGGTTAGAGCTCAATTTTAATATATTGGATGATTTAACTTGTGGAAGTGTAGTTCCCTATTGCGAACTAACCTGGATGTTTGATCTTATTCCAGTTGGACTTGGATAGACCTTGGAAATGTACTTAGGGGACTAGGATGATGTGGTTTTTCGATAGACCATGCACCCAGTGGTGATGGTGTTCGATTTAATTATCTCATTGAGCTATAATAATAGGTTTTAAAAATAATATGTTACCATTGAGTACTTACCTAGGGAATAAATACTTTTCAGTTATTTATGTTTATTATGGATGTTTGATCGTAGATTTTTCTCCTTAGTGAGTGGGTGAAGTATCTTGTTTTGGTCTAAGGGATGTGTGTTTCTTATGTTACACCATTCTGGTGAATATTTAAATGGTGGGGAGACCTATACGAGGTCTCCAATATTTATCTTTTTTAGAGACATGTGATGATATTGTGGTTGTGTGTGAGTTATCCTTTAGGTGGGTTTCTCTTCTGGACCACATACATTCCATCTCAAAAGATGGGTGATGGATTTATTCTTGTGTCACCACGTTCTTTCATTCATTCTGGATTCATTCTTAGGACAAAAAGACCTATAGTGGGGATTTTGTAACATACCGTTACTTGTTTTTATGTTTTTTAACCATTGATTTGAGTACCCAATTATTAAATATCATCGTGGGCTGTTTCCAGTGTTCTTAAGGATTTTTTTGAAGGTTTCTTGGCTACAACATGATTTATGCATGGCTGTAGAAAGGCTTGACAATGTGCGAAACATATAATAAAGGTATCGCATGGTTAAAAATGGTTAAACTAAGTGTGTATCCAAAATCTAGAACCCTTCCAATGGATCTATTTTTGGGTGCATGGTTAGCTACACAGTTAGTACTAACTATGTGTCTTAACCCAAGAAAACATGATGATGGTAAATAAAGCCTCGTAAATCTAAAATAAAATATTGAAACCCCCATAACTAACCCCAAACTCCTATCATATGATTATAAATCGATTATTTGACTTTTGAGATCCCTCTATAGGCATTTTCTCTCCCCAATCCTCATCTCTTGGTAGATTAAAGCACCAATCAAAGTGGTGATCATCTTCTAGTGTGTTATTTTCTTATTGATCATTGATATAAATTTTCTCATGATTTATTCTTCCTAAATGTTATAATGGAATTGGGTTTTGTTTGATCTTGGTATATTATTCTGGGATGTTGGATCTAGGATCACTTCACCCTTCTCTCAAGATCAATCTTCTCAAATCTGGTAATCTCTGTCGAAGATGACATATCTCAGATTCATTGGGGTTGGATTCCAAATATTACAAGTCGGAGTTTCTATGATTTTCCTTCATTTTTAAT
Organism: Viscum album; assembly: GCA_963277665.1. Taxonomy (NCBI): domain Eukaryota; kingdom Viridiplantae; phylum Streptophyta; class Magnoliopsida; order Santalales; family Viscaceae; genus Viscum; species Viscum album. Next base: position 232,009,843 of record OY728141.1, read on the forward strand.
TCATTTTCCTAGATAAATTCATAGATACATGTTTTATTTATTTTTTACACATGTTCTATGAAATTTTCCAATTTAATTCATTTTAAAAGATTCTTTGACCCCATTCTATTTGAATTGAAAATGGAATTAATAGAATGGATATAATCTTGATATCAATTTCCTTTTTATGTATTATTTAAATGCCCCATTTTTTATTTATTTTCAGGGAACTTTTGAATGATGTTTTTTTGAATTAGAGGGTTGTGGCCCGAGTTTTGATTTATAAAATGAAATCCCATGATTTAAATTAAATGAATTGAACTATTTATTTTTTTACAGATAATTTAAATTTTTGTAATTTTTTCAATGACCTAGAACCCCCTTTGAATGAATTTACCCTTGTTTTCAATTGGGTTTTCTTGGGTTATTTTAAATAAATGATTTATTCACATGAAAATAGGATCAAAACCCATGTTACTAATTTTATTAAACCCTTTCAAAATTATAATACGTCCATTAAATTATTTATTAATGATTTGAAAAAAAAAATTTGTCTTAAAGGACTATTAGGAATTATAATAATGATTTGGGAAAGGAAGTGGGTATGGATACCCTTTTAGAATGTTGAAATTATTTACAAGGAATTGAATTGAATTTATGATTATGGATGGCCTGATTGAAACTTTATGGTGATCCTCTCTTGAATTAACCCCTTAATATAACTTTATTCTTATAATTCCCATTGTTGGGTGTTGTAAAAGGATTATTTACATTGAGTTAATTAAGGGTGAGAGTGAGATTTGATATTAGGGTGGATTCCCATGTTTGATAAGGATCACCATGTGATCCTCATAACTCGATTATCTACTCACCAATTTTGACCAGTCATGGGAACCATGATATTTAGATGAGAGGAATGAGATATATTCTTTACTAGTGGTCTCAAACCATTCTAGTGGATCCATAGAGAACGTGAAAGGTTAATTCTTTGGATGTGCAGCTAGAAAGTAGGCAGGCATGGAACTGGTTTTCTGGAGACCCGTGAGATTAAGTGTAAGCCCATTAATTAGTATTGTTGTGGTTTGATTAGATATTCTCAGGTGGAATCACTATTATACATAGGTTGTACCCATGACATCCATATACTTGATCTTGATATATGATAATATTCGTTTTCACTATTTGTCACTAGATTTTTCTTGATTGATTCATTTGTTCGTATTATGAACCTTTACTCTATTTATTTTACCCCTTTTCATATTTCCATTTTAGGTGTATATTATAAGCTTTTCTTCATTATCCAATTTTGTCTTCAGAAATGGGTTTCAAATATTTTCAATAAATGTTTAGTTTTTAAAGGGTGAAATGACATGTTTTTCATGTTTAGTTTGACAAATGAATTTTAAATATTAAAAACTATATTTTTAAACTAATACTTATACTCTCTTATTTTTAATTCTATTTTATAATATTTGAATTATTATTTTAAGTAACTACATAGAATCATTGGTGGAATCCCACTAAGATCTTTAACTCACTCCCTGTTTCTACATTTTGGTGTTTTTAACCTTTATAATCTTAAAGAAGGTGTTTATTCTTTCATCTTCCATTATGGGTTCATGCTTGAGTGAACAAGTGTGGGTGACATGGGACATTTTGGGTGGTCATGGACCACCATGAGGTGAGTTTTGGTTGTTATATTCCTCTTTCAGTTTTCTTAGTGTCTCTTTGTACTTTGATATGTATGTATTGATTTATAAATTTGATGATGTTTATGAATTTACTCTATTATTGTTATCTTTTCAGGGAGAAATCATTCCCAATGGTTATAGTTTGATGCCTAGATGCTTTTCACTAGCTCATGGAGATCAGGAACACCCTTCGAGTTAGTGGAGAATCGGCTTGGGTACTGGTTTAGATGGTATTATAGGTTACCTTATAACACAAAATAATATGAAATTGACTATAAATTTTAACACATAAAGGAATTATATATATAACTCATTCAACTCACTTCATTAAGTATGTTTTTAAAAATAATTAATAAATAATATTTTCAATCACTTATGAAGATGAAATATCATGAAATTAATTTTTTATAATAAAAAACATATTAATATTAATTTGTGAAAATTTCTAGAATTTTTTAAAAAAATTTATTCTTTTTATATTAAATTAAAATAAAATAAAAGTTAAAAAATTTCAAGTTATCTTTAATTGAGAAATACACCACTAACCAATTTTCAAAGTCATATTCTAAACAAATTTATACATAGTTAAGAAACTAAAAAAACATAGTTGAACAAGACATACAATAACTTGTAGATATTTTTTCAATAATGTCATGATCTTATCCCTCCAAAAGTACCCCTCTGGTGATGGAAATGAAGGAAGAGAGATGATGACCCCTGAGTCCCACCTCTAGTAGGGATATGGTTGGTGACCAACACAGAGGGTATAAAGAATGTATCACATATGAGAAGCATCACACTCAATAGATAAGGATGTAGGATTAAGTGATATGATATCAAACACCCAAAAATTCCATAATAGAATGAAAAGTGGAAAACCCACAATATCCGAAAATAAAATTAATGTCATACAAATATAAATAAAAGCCTCTAGATAAATTACCAAAAGAAAACTCTATGATAGAAACTAAACAACATCTCTAACTCCCTAGATAATAGTATCTAACTCAGTTCTGAAATTCCTCCTAGAAAATAAGAAATATTTTATATATATGTAGGGTTTACATAACATTTATTCTTAGTAGGATCATACCCATTGAATCTCATGAAAAGTGAGAAGAGCATACTAATACACCCATGAATAAACAACTAAATAAACTAGAACTTATTAGTAAACTAGTTCCTAGACTCACTAAGACTCACTAACCAAATATTACATCCAATTATAGTAATATAAGATGAATCATATCAAAATGGGGTGCCTTGTACTACTTCCCCATTGATTTTATACTCTTATTCCCCAAAATCAAACATGGTGGAACTATCATACCGTCTATATCCATTAGCCTCAAACCCTCACAAGCCTCATCACAATAGGATGCCACCAGCTCCCAACCCATTCCACAACTATCAAATTCTCATAATCCAATAACCACTTCCTTGAAAAATAAAGGTAGGGTATCATGAACATGAAGTACATAAACATTGTTCCCTCCTCCTACCGCACACCACCCTCATAATGATCCACCACATCCTCTTTCCAATCATCCCCACAGGTGAACTATATCAACAAGTCATCACAACTCATATTTAACAACCTCATATAGAATAGAGATAAGAGAATAAGAGTTCACAATCTAACCATCCCCACTAACTTGGATTTTTGTGGAAAACTCTCAAAACCCAAAAACAATTTATCCGTATAAAAACATGACTTGTGTTAGGGAGTATAAAAATAATAAGTAAAATAAAGATTATAATAGTTACACACAAGACCAACCTATGGTTCCACACAAACAAATCACCCAACTACTATAACCTCTACATTTCCATGATCATATGCTAACATTGTTTTCATAACACTATTCTCCCATCTAGTTCCAACTATTAAGAACACAACCACACATCAAATTCAGTGTTATCATTTAACCATGTCAATTTCCAACGACTAACGTATTCATTTATAATCATTTCTACATTCAACGATACAACATTATCTATTGAAGGTTTACATTTATTCCTATCCCATCACATTTACCTTTTACATAATTCCATAACTACTAGGGAATAAAAAACCAAAAAAAAACTCCGTCCACCATCCCCATATCAACCCCATACTTCTATATTACACATCATTACCAAAAACCCAACCACCAAATGATCGTATAAAACATTATCACCATAGTACCAAAAGTAAAACTCAGCAAGAACCCACTCCTAAAATTCCAACAATCACATAATCCATCACATCAAGTCTACTTCACAAGTAATGGGGAAAAAAATAATCCATATTTACATACAGATGGTTCAATTACCATCTCTAAGGGACTTATGATTTTCATGTGTGGTGATATCCATAATTTTATTTTAGAAACAAAAAATATATTCATAGTAGAGAAAAAATTCATACACAACAACATCTAACATACAATCAAGGAAATTAAATATAATGTAAATAAGTAAATCACATGTGATATATACCTCTACATAAATTTAATTACATCTGATTAATTAGTTCATTAGTCCTACTCTTACCATCCACCCCAAAGGAAACAAAATCATGCTAATATAACATTTTGATAGAAAATAAAAAGAGAAATTAGATCCCTGAACCAGAAAATAAGTTCCAAAACACACTATAACTAAAATTTAGGGAAGGAATATAATATATATGATGGGATATCATGATGTAAATAGACTGATAAATTATATATAACTTCTCTAAAAAGGAATAATATGAAGGAGAAACAATATCCTACCTCGAGTATAAGGACACAAACTTAAACATTACTTAATATTGAATTAAATGAATAATTCAAATAACGGATCTTTTCAGGTTTAGAGTTTTAGAGAATTAGGACATAACTATTACATCCTAAAAGATTAAAAAGTAGAAAATTCTACATAGTTTCCATTTTTTTCATAAAATAAAAACTCGTTAAAAAAATAATCATGTCTAGTTCCATGTTTTAGAAAGCATGAATTTTTCCTTTATCTCATCCTTGACCCTATTCATCTTTAGGATCTGTGAAAACATTTCAAAACATTGGATGAGCATAAAAAGCACAGTAAAAATTATAAAATAAAGAAATAAAACATTTTTTCATAAATAAATACAAAACATGAACTATTTTACTTAACTCATGAAATCATAAGATTTTATGAATAACACATAGAAATCATAAATCATAAAGGTAACTTGTGGCATCCATATCATACTTACATTGTAGCTATCACAGCTACAAAGGGAGTTACTTTGGAATACCCATCATAGTATATTCTCTAAATATCTTAGGAGAAACAATCACGTTTACCTCATTCACATTAACCAATGCATTGGAGAGCTATCTCTGGCTCACCCACCCTAGGTTTATCATGGAACCACCCATATACATAAATAATTCCCAATAACATTAACATGATCATAACACATAACATAAGCATAAAGGAAAGATAACATTTCCACATTGCAATAACAAAATATCATTTCAAGATATTGAAATAATAAATCCATTCTCAAAATCATTTTCTATACCAAAATACATAAAAAGAGTATATGGTTTTTATTTTTCCTTTTAAAAACATTACGTCTTGTTAAGGAATCCAAAGATCAAATAATACTCGTGGTGGCGGAAAGGTTGTTGTCACTGATTACGTTAAAAAAACATTCATTTTTTTCATTTAGTAAAATGATTCGTATAAAAATATTCAATTTGAATGAAATGAAAATTCAAAGGTTTTTATACACTATATAAAATAAATTCGTGTATAAAACTAATTATGCCTCAATGAAAGGAGATTGAGACGAAGTCCCTTACCTCGTGTCTGACTTGACTCGATCGTTATTTAATCTCCTGAATAATAAACTAAAGTTAGTTTCTACTTTCTTAATAACTTTTTTAAAGTTTATAATTCCTTTTATATCACTTATTACCATGTTATAAAAATTATGTAATCATTTAAGTTAATAACGTTCATTTTTTCGATATTTGGTACTTGAGTAAAAAATGAACACCTTATATTTACAAGTTGTCCATGCAATAAATTTTCCATTATATCCAGAATGAAATTAATTATTTAGAAATCATATATATCATATATATCCAGTATATATATATATATATATACTTATAATAGTACATATCATTTGGAGGTAAGAAATGAAATGCACTGTTCATAGAGACGCTAAGTCCTACGTACGAATGAATGCTACTTTCATTTCTATTTCTTATTTTAATGGAATTAAAACATAATTATACATAGGTATATTATAATACCAGTATAATTTCATATATAATATCATATATATTATCATTAACTCCATCCTTTATACGTCCCAAATATGGAATTAATGACTCATATCACTTTGAGGGGGCGGTAGTCCGCACTTCCTCTAATGCGATTATCGCGTTTACCCATAATGGAAACCATAAAGACATGATATAAATGGAAAGTACATAATCATAAAGAAAATAGAAACATAATATTTATCATATATAAATACAGTTCCATAATAATGGCCACCATGAGAGGTGGTAGGAGATAATCAAACAATCATCGTTTTGTGAGGTGTTAGTTTTCCATCCACAGAAACATTATGTTATTCATCCATTAGATGGAGGTTTTTTTAAGTGTAGTCATAATAAGTCTCATAACAAAATTATAGAATATTTAGGATACTGGTTTTGTTACAAAATAAAGGAACAAAAATATTTTAGGGGTTTGAGAAGTAAAATAAAAGAAAACAATTTAAGAGAAAGCGTTATCTTTAATTTGGGTAACTGCCATTCATTTCAAACAAAAGGACTTCTTGAAGTTACTTATGCCTAAGGTATGTGTAAAGACCCGTAAAACTCAAGGAAAATTTTTTCTTAATTTTCTTTGGAATTTTACAAGAGCGCAGTTTCTGACGGCACCTGATTCCGAGGCCCGGAGTGCCCAGAATCAATTTCCGAAGTTTGGCTCGGGTACGTTCAGTGAACGAACGAGTGGGAATTTCTAACTTCTGATCCGGTGCTCGGAATTGAAATCTGAGGACACCGTTGAACTCGCAACGCCAATATTCACTTATGGAGACCTTTTCCGAATTTGCGTTTATTGCGGGACGAAAGTTAGTTTTTGGGAGAATTATAAAAAGTTGAATAAAAATGTGGAACACTTTTTATTTTATTTTTTTGTTAGTTAACTTCTCCCAAAGGGAGTTAAAGGGGGGACCCACATCCACTTAACCTCCCTTGGGAGGATTAAGTGTGGTGGGGCCCACACGAAACCCAACTTTTCATCTCCTCTCAAAACTCCTTTAACCCCTCTTTATTGACATGACAACTTGTTAATTAATTTGGAGTTATTTTATTTGAATTTAAAACTTTTGAAATTCAATTTGTTTAAGTGTGTGAATAAAATAAGTCTCTAAATTATTTTATTTGGTTAGATTTCTCTAGCCTCCTTGAGAGCTTTTTGGGTTCTTCTCCTTTTTCTTCAAGCTTTGACGAAGAACGCACAAGCTTTGACGAAGAACGCTCAAGCTCCGACGAAGAACGCCGCTCCTCTCTTCTTCGTAGCCGATTGTATCCGAAGATCGACGACACCTTCCGTGTCAACGAAAAGGGAACGCCGCTTCCTCCTCGGACTTCCTTCGTCGGCTTACGAAGATTCGCCAACGACGTACCTCTTCAGACGTACCTCTTCGTCGTCGGATTTGACGAACGATTACCGCGACGCCCGACCTCCGCGACGTTGTCTTCCGCTGGTCGTTGACGATCTTCGAACCGGAAACCAAGGTAGGGGTTGTTGTTGATTATTTATTTATTTATTTATTCTCGTTCGTGGTTCTGGCATGAAAAACGTGAGGATATTTAAATATGTGTTATCGTTTAACGTGAGGGGGCCGGACCGCATGAACACGGCCGAACCCCCTCCTTTGTTCTTGTTGATTTATCTTGCGGATGAAACAAGATGGCGTGGTGCCGTCGCACCACGCGGAAATTCGCACCGTGGAAGAATCATCACGAACGCGACGCCGTCGCGCCGCGTCGAAGGGAATTGAAGGCGCTGCGGCCGAAGCGGGGCCACGGCGGAGGGGCGCGGTGTCGTCTCACCGTGCCGGACAACGAACATCGCGGCTGGTTCCGGGCCGCGGCGAGACGGGAAGACCGGCGGCTCACCGGGCCGCCGGTGTCGGAAGTCGGAAGGGGACCGGCTTTGCCGGTCCCGTTGGAGAAAAACCGGCCGGCCAGGTGGCCGGCCGGTAGGTCAAAGACCGGGGGAATTTAATTCCCCCGGTCAGCTCTAAAGCCCCCCCATTTATGAGGGGGGGGGGGTTTCTTTGAGGGGGGGCAGGCGGCCCCCTGGTTCTCTTCAAAGCAGGCCCCCACGAGGGGGGGGGGGGCGGTTCCCAAAGGCGTGGCTAAAAGCCTCCCCGCCAGTTTGATAAAGCGGGGGCTTTGCCCCCCGCGCGTGGCGACAAGCGGCGCCAGGCCGCGCCGCCGCCGGCCGGGCCGCGCCGGACCGCGCCGCCGCGCCGGTCTGCGCCGCCGCGTCGGACCGCCGCCGGCCGGGCCAGGTCGACCGATTCGGGCCGACCCAGGGGGGAGTCGGGTCGGGTCGGCCCGGACCCGGACCCCCCGTTTTCGAGATGGTTTCGGTCTTTTGGACATAACTTGAGCCACAGACCTCCGATCGACGAACCGTCAGCGGCATTGCGATCCTTGGATCGAAACGGTCAATTCAGTATATCGCACTCAAAGTTTCAGAATACTTTGAGTTCGGTCGGTTTGGTTCGTTCACGAAACCAACCGGGCCTTCGGAGCGGAAATGCTCATATCTTGAGCTACGGACGTCCAATTGATGTGCCGTCAGCTTTGTTATGTTCCTCTTAGTGAGACGGATCTTTTGGCATACTCTGCCCGAGGTTTGGACGTAGGTAGAGTACGGTTCGGTTGGTTTTTCCTTAAAAACCAACCGGGCCCCGGGGACGAAAATGACAATAACTCTCAGACCGGGCGTCCGATCGACGCGCCGTCTGTTGCGTTGAGTTCCTGTTGACGATACAGAACTTTTTGGTACATCAACTCTGGACTTTGTGATAGTTGATGTATCAGCCTCTCGGCTCGTGGAGCGGACCCTCCTGAACGAGCTTGCTGTGTGTGGGAACCCTAGTGCTGGCTGCGACTGTTACTACTACTACTACTGCTACTGCTACTGTGACTACGACGACGGACAACGTTGATCGTGGTTGAGGCTTGCAGAGCAGGACGGTCCTTTGAGATTCTTCTTCATGGGACTTTGAGATACTTGGAGTATCGACCAGTAGCTCGTGGAGCGGACCCTCCCGGAGACGAGCGTGCGGAGTACGGAGACCGGGTAGCTGACTGAGACCCGACGACTGCTGATCGGACGACCCGGTGTGTTACAGAGGTGCGCTTGGTTGTAGCGGCACATGGGAGCGCTTGGTTGTAGCGGCAGACCCACGACAGAGGTGCGCTTGGTTGTAGCGGCACATGGGAGCGCTTGGTTGTAGCGGCAGACCCACGACAGAGGTGCTCTTGGTTGTAGCGGTACATGGGAGCGCTTGGTTGTAGCAGCTGGCCTGCGGTACTCGTCAGGAGGAGCACCTCAACAGTCTTAGGTTAGTGAGCAGTACCTCGGAGTTGTGACAGGACCACTGTACACTCCAGAGACGGAGCTCTTCAACAGTTACGGTTTCGATAATGAAAATCCTGGTTTGAGCTGAGACCTTTTGACCTTGTGTTTACCTCATGATTGAGATGGGTCACTTACTAACTTAGGTATATGTATGGGAATATACTCGGGTAGTGGTTATCCGTTGATTTCACAATCCTTGTGTTTCCTCATGATTGAGATGGGTTGCTTGATAACTTAGGTATATGTATGGGCATATACCTAAGTAGAGGTTATCTGTTGAGATCTTCTTTGTGGTTATCCTTGTTGGTTTAGTGACACCTTGAGGGTCTCGGGGCCCCTACTGAGTATCGTTATACTCACCCCTGCACGGGCTATGCCCGCACCTCGTTGTGTTGGTTGCAGACGACAGGCAGTGCTGACAGAGGCCGAGTGTTCGAGGACTAGACGGTACCTGGAGGTGGACTATACGAAGAGATGGTACCCGGAGGAGGACCTCACGACGAGACGGTACCCAGAGGTGGACGTGTCGACGAGGCGGTACCCGGAGGTGGACCACTGGGCGAGACATACTCGGAGCGGACAGCGGGACCTGAGGAGCAGAGGAGCTATCTGTATCCACCCTTCAGGTGAGATTTTCAGTGGACAGCTCGGCATAGCAGCTTTACTTTTCAGTTGCTGTTTTCCCTTTCGAGTTGTACTTTACAGTTGGGCTTGTATTTTCGGCCCCTTTTATTTTCCGCACTTACTGTTGTACTCAGTTTTTACTTAGTGTTTACTTTTTTCCGCTTGTACTCTGTGGTGCTTGTTTTCGTTTATAAAGGCAATGCCTTCCCAGTTATCGGGATTTTACGCCTTTGGTGCTAGTCGCCAGCCCCTGGCCTATGGAAGGCGGGCTTGGGGTAGTCACGGCACGGGCCCCGAGGACGGGTCGTGACAAATTGGTATCAAAAGAGTTCGGTTCTACCACGAACTCTGGTCTTTTCTATGTGAAGCAATAATGTTTAGCGTATTGAGTGTGGTTATCAGTCCAGGGAGTCCAGTGTTGGTGCGGCGGCCGACGTATCCGTACACCAGGACCCTAACTTCTGATTTCCGACTTAATGCACGAAAACATTGATTGCGTGTGTGTTTCAAAGTTTTCTTTGTGATTACTTATATCAGGTCACCAGGTATACTGTTCTGACCGTGGCACACCTGTTTCCTTTTCAGGATGGCCCCACGACGGCAGCCAGCTATGGTTCCGTGAGTCGAGTGTGACGACATCCCACCGAGCGACGAGGCTTCGGTGCAGGGCCCTTTGTCAGCAGTGGCACCGGTGGTAGCACTACCCGCCGAGCCACCGATGCTTCCAGCACCATCCGCTGACGATGCACGTCGCCTCAGCGCACTACATGAGTTTCAGCACCAGCAACCGCCCAGGTTTCGCGGGGAGACGGATCCCCAGGCAGCCGAGGACTGGCTGGAGGCAGTGGTACGTGTGTTTAGGCTAGTGAGGACACCAGCAGACCTCATGGTGATCCTCGCTGCGAGCCTACTACACGCAGCAGCAGGACGATGGTGGAGCTTGATGCTCCAGGTGCACGATGAGGCATCTCTACTTTGGACAGACTTTGAGAGCATCTTCCGCTCGGAGTTCGTCCCAGCCACCCTTCGTGCGGTGCGTATCCAGGAGCTTCTTCAGCTGCGGCAGGGCACCATGACGGTCGCTCAGTACTCGGCAAGATTTACTGATCACTCGCGCTACTCGACCGACATGGTACGGGACCCATTCTTCCGGGCCCGAACCTTCGAGCAGGGTTTGAGGCATGAGATCAGGGCTTCGATGATCTCCCTCAACATTCTGACTCAGGCAGGGGTGTTGGAGCGAGCCCTCTTAGTGGAGAGTTTCCTTGCTGAACAGTCTCCAGCAGCAGGACCCACCACTTACCGGCATGCAGTAGAGTCTTCTGCAGTGGGTAGTAGACGGATGACGCAGGGGTCCAAGAGGAATGGACCTACAGGTGGTCGACAGCATGACTCTGGATCGTTTGCGCGAGGCACTCGGGGTGGGAAACGACTTGCCATGAGAGGGCAGTGTTACTCCTGCGGCGGGGTTGGTCACATGGCTCGTGACTGTCCGACCCGCCATACGGATGACCAGCAGACGAACGAAGGACCCCCCAGGAAGAGGCAGAGGTTCGATCATGGGGCTCCGGGAGCAGATGGACAGGAGCGGGACTAGCTCCAGACCTGGAGACTTTTGTTCATGTTGCTTCTAGTTTTGTTGATGTATGTTTGTAGATGCTTTGTGTCTTTGTACTTGAGCTACAGTAATAAAAGACACCTTTTCTTGTGGCTTTTACTTCCCTGTCCTCTCTTGTGTTGTTTCTAAGAGGTTCTGGATTATACCGTTGACTTGACCCTCACTTGAGAAGTACCTACTGGAGGAGACCCAGTTACCACACACTGATGCCGACAGTGTGACTCAACCCTTGGAGGCGAGAGTAATGGTTGGATCTCTTTGTAGTAGCGTCGAGGCCTTACGACGTCATCCTTGGTATGGGTTAGTATCATCCATGTCAGGATTGACAGTATTAGGCGAAGAACGTGGTTCATCTAGGGAATGAGACCATATTTCTCTTATCAACAAAGAAGAAATCATAGCAGCTCTTGTGGGACCAGAGGTGGTCTAGGCCACAACAGAGAAGGTCCAAGTCATCCAGGAGTGGATGAGGACAGCTCAGAGCCGGCAAAAGTCATACGCTGGCAGGAGGTGGAGGCCACTTGAGTTCGAGGATGGCAACCACATCTTCTTTCGGGTCTCACCTCGACGTGGTATTCGGAGATTTGGCCGAGGCGGCAAGTTATCTCCGCGCTTCATCGGACCCTTCCAGATCCTCAGCAGGATTGGCAAGGTGGCTTATCGCCTGGCTCTACCACCTCAGTTGCACTGGGTGCACGACGTCTTCCACGTGTCTCAGTTGAGGAGATACGTGCACGACCCGACGCACATCATTGACCATGGGGAGCTTGACGTTGACGATGGGGCGACTTTTACGGAGTTCCCGGTGGAGATAGAGGATCGACAGGAGCGGGTCCTACGTGGGCGATCGATTCCTCTTGTACGCATCAGATGGCAGCATGGGAATCTCCAGGAGAGCACATGGGAGCGGAAGGTTCAGATGCGTGCTCAGTACCCTCATTTGTTTCCCTAGTTTTTGATGTATCTTTACGGGGACGTAAAGCCCTGAGGTGGGAGTAATATAAAGACCCGTAAAATTCAAGGGAAATTTTTTCTTAATTTTCTTTGGAATTTTACAAGAGCGTGGTTTCTGACGGCACCTGATTCCGAGGCCCGGAGTGCCCGGAATCAATTTCCGAAGTTTGGCTCGGGTACGTTCAGTGAACGAACGAGTGGGAATTTCTAACTTCTGATCCGGTGCTCGGAATTGAAATCCGAGGACACCGTTGAACTCGCAGCGCCGATATTCGCTTAAGGAGACCTTTTCCGAAGTTGCGTTTATTGCGGGACGAAAGTTAGTTTTTGGGAGAATTATAAAAAGTTGAATAAAAATGTGGAACACTTTTTATTTTATTTTTTTTGTTAGTTAACTTCTCCCAAAGGGAGTTAAAGGTGGGACCCACATCCACTTAACCTCCCTTGGGAGGAATAAGTGTGGTGGGGCCCACACGAAACCCAACATTTCATCTCCTCTCAAAACTCCTTTAACCCCTCTTTATTGACATGACAACTTGTTAATTAATTTGGAGTTATTTTATTTGAATTTCAAACTTTTGAAATTCAATTTGTTTAAGTGTGTGAATAAAATAAGTCTCTAACTTATTTTATTTGGTTAGATTTCTCTAGCCTCCTTGAGATCTTTTTGGGTTCTTCTCCTTCTTCTTCAAGCTTTGACGAAGAACGCTCAAGCTTTGACGAAGAACGCTCAAGCTTCGACGAAGAACGCCGCTCCTCTCTTCTTCGTAGCCGATTGTATCCGAAGATCGACGATGCCTTCCGTGTCAACGAAAAGGGAACGCCGCTTCCTCCTCGGACTTCCTTCGTCGGCTTACGAAGATTCGCCAATGACGTACCTCTTCGGACGTACCACTTCGTCATCGGATTTGACGAACGATTACCACGACGCCCGACCTCCGCGATGTTGTCTTCCGCTGGTCGTTGACGATCTTCGAACCTGAAACCAAGGTAGGGGTTGTTGTTGATTATTTATTTATTTATTTATTCTCGTTCGTGGTTCTGGCATGACAAATGTGAGGATATTTAAATATGTGTTATCATTTAACGTGAGGGGGCCGGACCGCATGAACACGGCCGAACCCCCTCCTTTGTTCTTGTTGATTTATCTTGCGGATGAAACAAGATGGCGTGGTGCCGTCGCACCACGCGGAAATTCGCACCGTGGAAGAATCATCACGAACGCGACGCCGTTGCGCCGCGTCGAAGGGAATCGAAGGCGCCGCGGCTGGAGCGGGGACGCGGCGGAGGGGCGCGGTGCCATCGCACCGCGCCGGACGACGAACACCGCGGCCGGTTCCGGGCCGCGGCGAGACGGGAAGACTGGCGGCTCGCCGGGCCGCCGGTGTCGGAAGTCGGAAGGGGACCTGCTTTGCCGGTCCCGTTGGAGAAAAACCGGCCGGCCAGGTGGCCGGTCGATAGGTCAAAGACCGGGGGAATTTAATTCACCCAGTCAGCTCTAAAGCCCCCCCATTTATGAGGGGGGGGGGTTCTTTGAGGGGGGCAGGCGGCCCCCCGGTTCTCTTCAAAGCAGGCCCCCACGAGGGGGGGGGTTCCCAAAGGCGTGGCTAAAAGCCACCCCGCCAGTTTGATAAAGCGGGGGCTTTGCCCCCCGCGCGTGGCGACAAGCGGCGCCAGGCCGCGCCGCCGTCGGCCGGGCCGCGCCGCCGCGCCGGACCGCCGCCGGCCAGGCCGGGTCGGGTGGACCCGGTTCGGGCCGACCCAGGGGGGGGGGGGGGTCGGGCCGGGTCGGCCCGGACCCGGACCCCCCATTTTCGAGACGGTTTCGGTCTTTTGGCCATAACATGAGCCACAGACCTCTGATCGACGAACCATCAGCGGCATTGCGATCCTTGGATCGAGACGGTCGATTCGGTATATCGCACTCAAAGTTTCGGAATACTTTGAGTTCGGCCGGTTTGGTTCGTTCAAGAAACCAACCAGGCCTTCGGAGCGGAAACGCTCATATCTTGAGCTGCGGACGTCCAATTGACGTGCCGTCAGCTTTGTTATGTTCCTCTTAGTGAGACGGATCTTTTGGCATACTTCGCCTGAGGTTTGGACGTAGGTAGAGTACGGTCGGGTTGGTTTTTCCTTAAAAACCAACCGGGCCCCGGGGACGAAAATGCCAATAACTCTCAGACCGGGCGTCCGATCGACGCGCCGTCTGTTGCGTTGAGTTCCTGTTGACGATACAGAACTTTTGGGCACATCAACTCTGGACTTTGTGACAGTTGATGTATCAGCCTCTCGGCTCGTGGAGCGGACCCTCCTGAATGAGCTTGCTGTGTGCGGGAACCCTAGTGCTGGCTGCGACTGTTACTACTACTACTACTGCTACTGCTACTGTGACTGCGATGACGGACATCGTTGATCGTGGTTGAGGCTTGCAGAGCAGGACGGTCCTTTGAGATTCTTCTTCATGGGACTTTGAGATACTTGGAGTATCGACCAGTAGCTCGTCGAGCGGACCCTCCCGGAGACGAGCGTGCGGAGTACGGAGACCGGGTAGCTGACTGAGACCCGACGACTGCTGATCGGACGACCCGGTGTGTTACAGAGGTGCGCTTGGTTGTAGCGGCACATGGGAGCGCTTGGTTGTAGCGGCAGACCCACGACAGAGGTGCGCTTGGTTGTAGCGGCACATGGGAGCGCTTGGTTGTAGCGGCAGACCCACGACAGAGGTGCGCTTGGTTGTAGCGGCACATGGGAGCGCTTGGTTGTAGCGGCAGACCCACGACAGAGGTGCGTTTGGTTGTAGCGGCACATGGGAGCGCTTGGTTGTAGCAGCAGACCCACGCCAGAGGTGCGCTTGGTTTTAGCGGTACATGGGAGCGCTTGGTTGTAGCAGCTGGCCCGCGGTACTCGTCAGGAGGAGCACCTCAGCAGTCTTAGGTTAGTGAGCAATACCTCGGAGTTGTGACAGGACCACTGTACACTCCAGAGACGGAGCTCTTCAACAGTTACGATTTCGATAATGAAAATCCTGGTTTGAGCTGAGACCTTTTGACCTTGTGTTTACCTCATGATTGAGATGGGTCACTTGCTAACTTAAGTATATGTATGGGCATATACTCGGGTAGTGGTTATCCGTTGATTTCACAATCCTTGTGTTTCCTCATGATTGAGATGGGTTGCTTGATAACTTAGGTATATGTATGGGCATATACCTAAGTAGAGGTTATCTGTTGAGATCTTATTTGTGGTTATCCTTGTTGGTTTAGTAAGACCTTGAGGGTCTCGGGGCCCCTACTGAGTATCGTTATACTCACCCCTGCACGGGCTATGCCCGCACCTCGTTGTGTTGGTTGCAGACGACGGGCAGTGCTGACAGAGGCCGAGTGTTCGAAGACTGGACGGTACCTGGAGGTGGACTATACGAAGAGATGGTACCCGGAGGAGGACCTCACGACGAGACGGTACCCAGAGGTGGACATGATGACGAGGCAGTACCCGGAGGTGGACCACTGGGCGAGACATACTCGGAGCGGACGGCGGGACCTGAGGAGCGGAGGAGCTATCTGTATCCACCCTTCAGGTGGGATTTCCAGTGGACAGCTCGGCGTAGCAGCTTTACTTTTCAGTTGTTGTTTTCCCTTTCGAGTTGTACTTTACAGTTGGGCTTGTATTTCCGGCCCCTTTTTACTTTCCGCACTTACTATTGTACTCAGTTTTTACTTAGTGTTTACTTTTTTCCGCTTGTACTCTTTGGTGCTTGTTTTCTTTTATAAAGGCAATGTCTTCCCAGTTATTGGGATTTTATGCCTTTGGTGCTAGTCGCCAGCCCCTGGCCTATGGAAGGCGGGCTTGGGGTAGTCACGGCACGGGCCCCGAGGACGGGTCATGACAGTATGGCTTCTAGTTGGAGGATAGTGATGTAGGGAGCTTAATTGGTCAGAATTTGGATGATCAAAATGGTTTGAGAGGTGTGAGGAATTGGTTATAAGTGGTCTTCTTTTATAAGGGGGAGGAGGGGCTCTTTAGGAAAGTGTGAAAATATTATTTTATTATATAATGATATTCAGTTTCTAAAGGTCCAAAAATCATTATAGTCGAACATAAGATGACTCATGGTCGAAATTAAATCATCCAATAGTAATTGGACAGGTTTTGGATAATATTTTAATCATTATAATCTGATTTATTTAAATCATTTATTAATTAGGTAAATACTGAATCATTATTGTGTCATAAATAATATACTTTATTCGATGTCTAAAAATTATAAAAAAAATACTATCATGTAGTAAATAGTTTTATATTTCTAAAAAATATTTATAGTAAAAAAATGACTTATATAACACCATATAAAAATTAATTCACTAAAAGACTTTTGTTTATGTCATTTTTGGATTTACTTTAAATTAATTGATCTAAAGTGTCATTATCATTCATAAGTGGCTCCATGGGGTCCCAAAATCGACTCAAGGATGACCATAGTCGTCCATTACTCATCCAATAAGGTCTGGAAAAGTGTTATGGTAATTTTTAATTATTATAATATTTGTTTTACCTAAAATTACCCTATTTACCTTTAACTGCGGCAAATAAAATTCAAAAGTTGCTATTCACCAAAAATTATTTTCATATTATTGAACCACATTTTACTTACTAATAACAACCATGTATGTTGGGTTTTTGAAATTCAATTCACAGAAGTGGTAAAATTTCATTTAAATGAAAAAGTCAGTTTTTTAACTACTACAATGTGGTTTCACTATTCATCAAAAATTGATGTTTTTCAGAAAAATACCAAATATTTAGCCTAAGATATATTTGATATTATGAATTCAAAAATGATGTTTATTTTTCCAAATTCAAAAAATAAAATTTTCATTAATTAATTTTTAAATTAATTCCCTTTGTTAAAACAAATATCGTGTTTTTAAGGAACAATAACTATCAAAAGATTGACACTTGTTTATGTCCAATTTCAAAGTGAAATTAATTACAATGAAAAACATAGGATAAAATGGTAAAAAAATATTTTAATTACACTTTAAAACCAATTAAACAATATAATCTAACTATATACATAAATTAGATTAAAACGTAGTTTTGAATTAAAATACAATATTTTCACTATTCATAAAAAATGAACTTTATCAGAAAAATTCCAAAAAACTTACACAAAGTAAATTTTGATGTCGCCATTGTAAAGAAGGATTTTATTCGGTCAAATATAATGTATTAAAGTGACCAAAACTATAATTAAAGAGGATTCTCCATTAAAAGGTGGTAAATCGACCTTTTAATGTAAATTATGCTTAAAATTAGATTCATTCACATTTTAAGCCTCTAAATTTTTATTGGATAAATTTAAATACATTTAAAAATCATGTATAATCATATTTTATTTGGGTTTGTTCATTCCCAACAATAAAATGGCTAGGAGTTAACTACCATTTAAAATAATAATATTGTATTATTAGTGTACAATGTAAGATTTCAAAGAAACTCGTTGTTGCGTATCGGGTATGCTATCAAACATAGAAACACCTTTAAAGTAAAATTATTATTTAAGTCAAAAATATTAATAAATATGAAAATCTATTATTCTTCATTTACCCAAGATGTTATATCGATCATGACACACTGGTGTCCAAAATAAGGAGGAAACCAAGATTTCAAACACATCTGAAATCATGAATAGGTATAATATGAGTGGATGCAGACAACCCTTAAACATTCTAAAATACTGTTTTGTTTCATTAATACTTGATGAAAATAGGAAATAAACAAAATGGAGAAGATATCATACTTTAAGAATCCAATACATTTTTCAAAATATTAACATGGTTAACCTCCCATATTAATTTTTATTTAATATGGTTTCATTTAAAACATGTAAAATAAGCCTTTTAAAAACTTCTTTGTTTTAGGAATTCATTTTCTATATTTAATCCCTAAAAAATAAATTTTAAAACATTTATTTAGGTCTTAAATTAATAATTTATACGTTGGAAACGTTTTTCAAATCATTCTAGAAGATATGTGAATTTTGGAAAATTAGAAATTTCTGAAACCAGCAGATCAAACATGAAAGGATCAATTGTGTGAACAAAATTGTGACAGTGTGATGAAATGGTGAGACTGTGAGAACAAAACTATGACTGTGTGAATGAATGAATCAACCATATGAAGAAAACTATGACTATGAGAATGTTTTTTTCAATTGTGTGAATAAAATTAAATCATGAGATAGAATTATTTTACCCTGAGAATAAAACTAAAACTGTGAAAAGGAAAAAAAACCATGTAAACAAAATAGTCATAATGGGAACAAGTAGTATGACCATACAATCAAAGTACAATTGTGAAAATTAATTGTTCAACTGTGATAATGAACATTGAAATTTCAAGGGAATGAGACCCCAAACACCCCCTTAACACCTCTAGACCTTATAAAACACAAATGATAGGTTTTAGGAACCAAGGGTATTATACAAGACACCTCTCAAAAAATTATTATCCTATAGAATCAAAACAGAACCATAAAAAAAGGGAAAATTAGTCTAGGAAATCACCTATGAGATACCTCTCAAGGAACTCATTATAATAAGGACTTGGCCACACATGGGATGAATAAAACACAAATTTAGGTGATATCATTATACAAGGTAGAGAGTTAATCTCATATAAATCATAAGGTTAAATCACATCATCTCAAAAAAGGGAAACAAGTGAATTATCAAAACAACATGGGTTATTGGGCATGCATATATGGTTATTTCTTCCAAGTACTCTCCTATACCTCACCGTTTCTCCATAGTACATGATATAAGTGAATAACTCTACTATAATTCACCCTTTCTCGGTGATCTTGGATCTCAACTGGTCATTCTACAAATTTTCATCATCCTCAATGTCCAACTCTCCCCTATCAGTGGAATTATATTTATTGCGAAGATAATGGTGATGCTGAGACATGTGGAAGACTTCATGAATTTTATTCATCTATGGATGGAGAAATATCCAATAAGTCACCTCACTAATGCAATCTAGCACATCAAAAGGCCTAACAAACTGGGGTGAACACTTTCTTTCTCGACCAAACCTCTATTTTCCATGATGATGGGATACCTTCAAGAACACATAGTACCCAACCTCAATCTACAAGGGCCTCTTCCTTTCATCATAATAATACTTTAATAATTATTGGGCTTCCTTCATCCACTCTAAAACCATCTATACCTTCTCAGTCATACACTAAACCACATTATGTATTAGAAAGAATGACTCTCTAACATTGTACAATACAATAAGGAAATAGACACCCATCAAACACCTCAAATGGAGCCATGTTTATGGATTAGTGGTAGCTTTTATTACAGTATAACACATCCAAGGGAAAGTAAATTTCCCAAGATCTAATGAAATACAATTCAGAAGCCCATAACCTATCCACTAGTATTTATATGTTCTACTCCATCTATTTGTCTATATGTGGGTTGAAACTAGTGTTATTGCATAACTAAATCCCAAAATCACATTATAATCTTCTTTAGACTCATGAGGTAAAAGGAGAATCCCTGTCTGATATGATGGACCTTGTAACTCCATGTAGTAACATAACCTCATCCACATACCTCCTTACTAAATCATCCACAACCCTTGTTAATCCTAATTCATATATACATTTTTCTACCATTAACATATGGATTTGAATTTTTTAATTCGATAATGAACTTGGTATGTTCTTAATTTTATAGGAATGAGGCTTCAAAGGGTTTCAAAGGAATAAATGAAAAAAGTGAAGAATTCAACTATTATATGCTGTGAACCATCAGTACATATCATGTAATTGGATTTCAAAGAATCCATAAATTCATGAGCCAAGTTCTGAACCAAATCATGAAATATGCAGAGAAATAAGCTAGTACATGTTATAAATGGTCAATACATGATGTGACCTAATTCAAACATTTTGAATGGGAAATCTACTCTAGAGATAAAATTGGAAAGCTAGCACACATCCTGATTCATTGTCACATAACATGAAATCAGTCAAACCTCATATTTCAGATGAGATACACATGATATACGTGTAAGATTCAAAATTCGTAGATAATTTCAAGGATCATCATTACACGATGTATAATACATTACACGTCGGGACTCATTTATCTTATATATACAACACCTCAACAATGGTTTTGACTGATTCTAGTGGAGATTTATTTTTTTTCTTTTGTTCCATTTCAATTTTCTGCCAACTCCTTCCCTCTTAAACTTAAATTTCTTCACCATTTCCATTATTTATTTTAATTCAAAAGTCATATATTGTGTTTTCATCATCGCCTTCAATTTCCTTTCACATCGCCTACCATAATTCATCATCAAAGTCGCGTTGAATCCATTTCCTCTTTCATTCTAAGTCTGTACATGGTTAAAATTTTGATTTACAATTCTATAAATCCCAATTGCATGCTCTCCCTTTTAGTGAATCAAAACTTTGTATGATTGTGAATTGTTTAATTTCAAATCATCTTAGCATGTCAATAATGGTTCTTATTTTTTTATTCATCTCTCCTCCAACCATGAGTAGCTAAAACACCTAGGGGTATGGATTAAGAGTAGGTGTATCTGATCATTTATTTAATCTTTAATTCTAAACTTGGTAACCTTAAGGATCAGTAATCAGGATAAATAATACATTTTGGTCTAATTCATTTAAATGTCCCAGACTATGGGATCTTTAATTGAAGGAAACTATCATGGTTGGAGTATATTGGGTTTTGACTACTAGCCTATGATAATTTCTTCCATATAATCTAATATTAATTCATCTAGGTTGTCACCATCTCCATATCAAGGAATAGAGACCTCCTAGGTAGAAATTAGTGACTTGACCAAAGTCAACTAGTGACATCCACTTGATTCATAGCCTAAACATTTGGACCCTACAAAGATTAGAATTAAGATCATCATTTTTATAGATACCCAAAATTGATCCCGATCTCTCTCTTTCTTGAAGAAACCATCAACAACCATAGGCCTAGTTTTCTCAAACCAAAATTAACTATAAAGGACTCATGTCCCAAATGGTCTTCAAGACATTGAATTACAAGAACCAGCTTCATCCCCTTGGGATCGACCCCGAACAATCTCTATAATATGACTATGTAGTAAGTCAATTTTGGGAAATCAACAATTCTAATCTGACCTCATCCAGTATGGAAATCAATGAAACATGTGGGAGCGTCGACGTTCGATTCCCCAACTTATAAGAAGTCGTCCAACATTGTTAGATGATACATGATTACCAAAATATCATTATATCATCTCCGAGTCTTGGGAAATCTTGTGATTATGTCCATTGATATGTTTTACCATTTCCACTCTAGTACATCTAAGGGATTCAATCAACAAATAGAAACATGTTTCTCATCTTTAACTTATTAGAAAACTAGATACCGCACCATTAACTATACCAATACTTGTTTTATCTCAGGACACCATAATTACTTCCTCAAACTATGGTATATCGTGGATACTCTTGAGTGAACTACTAAAGGTTAATTGTGAAACTTATGAAGGGATCCCTTGAGAATCACCGTTAGGATGATCATTCTTCTTTAAAACATCAACTGATGTTGATCATCATGGGACCACCCTTTAGGGGAATCACTCTAAACACCTTGACCCCATGTCACTTCAGCCTTTGGGTATCCCCAATAAGACTCGTCCACCAGTTCATTAAGGAAGAGTACAAATAATTTTATAATAGGAAATATCCATAGTTAATTGGACCTATATCTAGGTTCATGGCTTCCAAATCCTCTAACACACTCTCAGAATCACCAGACTCTTAGGAAACATATGTTCATGAATTATTTCTCAGTTCATCAACCACAACATTAATTTTTGATGAGTTATAGAAGATATTGAAGTCATAGTATTAGAGAAACATAATCCACATTCATTGTTATAGATACATGTTGTGATGAGAGAAAATTTACCTCAAGATCTTATGATCAGTAAAGACCACAAAGCATTCCATAATGAGGTATTCTCACTACAACATTTGGGAAAAATACCACAACCATCAATTCTAGATCATGAGTGGTGTAGTTACTCTCATGGGGGCATAAATATTTGAAACCATAGGAGATCACAACATAGTTTTAATCAAGATATATAATTCAATCCCAAATGCTAAGCACCATATAACATGTAGAACTCACTCCTTCCTCAAGAATCCAAAGAACTATGGAACTGAACAACTGATCCTTTATGTAGCCAATGGTTTTCTAACTATGTTTATCTAAAATAAATCCTAGTAATTTCATATTTGAGTTGTCAGTTGGGATATAAAATGATAAAAGTTGTATAAAAACCTTTTATAGTATATTGTGATACCAATAAGTTATAAACCTCTATTACCATCCTACTGAATTTTTTTATGAAAGGATAAAAACACCCAAAGCAAACAGGGCTTTAGGCAAGGTACACAACCATTTAAGGCGGTCTAAAATAGTGGAGACCAATTTGATCTCCGCTAATCATCCCCAATCCTTCCGGTTCAATCTGAAGAATACTATGAAAACAAACAAGATTGTTTCCTCGATCCACCACCATCAAGGATGAAAAATAGTCCGCAACTTTATTACCTTCACACCCTGTATGAGAAAGATGAATCTTCTTACTGTCAATCAACCACCTGCATTTTCTGTTAAGATAAGAAATCGACCAAGGAGTAGAAGTTTTACCCTCCATCGAATTGAGAATAATCATTGAATCAGTTTCAATTTGAGAAATATTAATGTTTCTTTAATCACACAGCATAATGCTCATATTTATAGACTCATGCTCAGCTTAAATAGAATTCCCACTCCCATAAAAAGTAGAAAAAGCAATAAATATGATTACACTCCCATCACGTACAACACCACCTCCCCGAATAAATCCACCAACACAAGAACCATCAAAGTTCAGCTTAAGACCCATTCTAGGCGGACACCAACTCACCCAGTTTCTTTTCCTCATAAGATCTGGATGACGCATAACTGGACATATATACCTCAAAGAAGTAGCATTACTTGAAATTCCAGAATACTGAACTAAGTCAAGCAGAAGAATTATAGTTCGGATTACAACCAATTTCTTTGAATAATGGATATCCTCAAAAAGAGTTTTATTCCTTGCTTGCCAAATACACCAACACCCTGCACTCAATATCACATATCTGGATATTTTTTCAGGACCTCCAATATTCAAATTATGAAACCACCTTTCAAGAAAAGAGTTTCCTGTAGGGAAAGATTCTGAAAATTTAGTAAAACCACCAGAAAAATTCCATACAACCAAACCCCAATCACTCTCAAAAAACAGATGATTAGAATATTCCTCCCTATGAGTACTGCATCAATGACATTTAAATGCTAGGTAAATTCCCCTCCTTTTCACATTCTCATCTGGTAAAATAGCCTGATTTCTAATTCTCCATACAAGGAAACTGAATTTAGTAGGAATCATCTTACACCATACCATATCATTCCAAGAATCATGCCGAGCCTAGAAATTGAAATATTCTGAAACTCTTTAGAAGAAAACACACCAGACATTGAAGAAGTAAAAACAGATCTATCCGGATAAATGTTCAGCTAAATAAGATCAAAAGTCTTCCTTTGTTCCTTATCAAGAACAACATTAATAAAATTGGGATAGCTATAAGCTTCCCTAAAAGAAATCATTGGATTTGGACAACCCAGAAAACCAATAACAGACCCAGCAAAATTGCACTTCCAAAAAGATAAATCTCCCCTTCTTATAATCCAGTGCGAGTTTTGGTGAATAATAGGAAAAAAATTCTGAATCACAGCCCATAAAGGAGAAACAGTTCTACTATCCTCCCTATAGATATCATGCTGTAAGGGCATAATTCTACCCCAAAGAGTGCAGCCCTCAAAAACATCCCAGGCCAGCTTCACTTGAAGACAATGAATTGTATCCCAAATACTTCTGATGTTAGCACCACCTTCCTGATATGGTCTTGCCACATTCTCCCAAGATGCCCAATGGCATTTCCCCTCAAAGTGAGCATCCCAAATAAAATCAGCCAGGACCTTATCGATAGACAAAATAACCCCCTTCGGCACATTGCACACCAAAAGAACATGAATCATAATAACTATTAACACACTGTTGATTAACGAAATCCTTCCACCAAAAGATAAAAATCAGTTCTTCCAGTCAAGAACATGTCTCAGGATTCTATTAACAATACTATCAAAATCTCTATTATGAATACGTACAGGAGACAAAGGAGAACCAAGATAATTCAAAGGAAAAGAACCTTTATGCATATTCAACAGTCTAGATATAGAAAGAGCTTGATTGTAACCACATTTACTAGAAATGTAAAAACTGCTCTTCTCCCGGTTAATCAATTTTCCACTCCATAAGCAGTACTCATCCAACACTTTAATCAAACCACCAACTGATCTAACATTAGAATTAATGAAAAAAAAGAGAATCATCCACAAACATCAAATGAGATATCGGTGCTTGTCCCATTATTCTTTGAAACGGTAAAATATTACCTATAGAAATCTTCATCTTGATAAGATGACTTAGATAATCCTGCATGAGAATAACAATTGTCAGAGAAATAGGGTCCCCTTGTCTTAGACCACGAGCTGTCTTGAAGAAAACATGAGTTTTTCCCATAAATGAAACAGACATCCAGGCAGAACTAAAACAACGAAACAGAATTTTAACAACCCCTGAAGATAAACCCATACCTCTAAGAATTATGATGATAAACCCACACTCCATCCTGTCATAAGCTTTATTCATATCTAGCTTCAAAGCCATATTTGACCCATGACATTTAAGATTAATGTCACGAATCATCTCATGAGCCAACGCAACTGTACCCTGAATCGAACAACCTCGAACAAAACCATGCTGCTCAAGATAAATACAATGAGAAACATGACTGGATAGACGTAAGTGAATGATGCTAGATAAGACTTTTTATGGAAAATTACACATACTCACTGGCCTATAATCACTAATAGAATCAGGTTTTTTATCTTTGGGGATCATAAACAGGGTAGTAGCACCAGACACCCTTGGAATATGACCACCACGAAAGATGTCTTAAATTGTGAAAATCAAATCATCATTGATCACCACCCATGCCCCTCTATAGAATGCCCCTGGAAAGCCATCAGGACCCGGAGCACTCTCCTGTTTAAGCTTCATCATAGCTTTTTAAATCTCATTCTCATCAGGTATAGCTTTAAGCATATCATTATCCAGGCCAGAGATCATGTTCAGAATCACATCAAATAGTTCTGCATTCCCACCAGGATAACCATTAACCATAGAATGATTAGGTTCAGCAAGAAGATTCTTAAAGAAGGAAACTGCCAAGGAACCAATCACTTCCCTCTCACCCGAAGAGAACCCATCCTCCAAAATAATGTTTGGATTAACCCACCTTTTTTTCTTTAATACAATCATGGAAATAGGCAGTGCTTTTATCACCTTTACGAAGCCATCTAACTCTAGATCTCTCATGATCAATACTCTCCTGTTTCAGAATAACCTCTTTCAAGATATTTTTCTTACCCATAAGGTCCTCATAAACCCTGTCACTCTATCTGACTTCCTACGATTTTTCCAAATTTTCAACCTCCTGTTTTAGAGATACCAAATCCTGATCCACAGAAGGAAATTTTTTTGCTCAGGCATGAAGCTTATTCTTAAGCCGTCTCAATTAATTATGAAAGGATACCCAAGCATAACCTTGCACTGCTTCCTTCCAAAAATCTTTAATAGGTTGGTAATAATCAGACCTCTCTTCCTAATGAACCCAGAACCAAAAGTGTTCCCCGTAACTCTGTCTAGAAGATAAGCATACAAGGAGAGGGGAGTGATCTGAAATCCCACAGACAAGATGCTCAACTTTTGCATCAGGAAAATTGGAAATAGAATGAAAATTTTCCAAACACCTATCAAGATGACTCCAGGAACATGAATTCCCTTACTGATTATTACACCATGTAAAACAGTCCACAGAGAAACCCATATCGCTAAGCCCTCTCCTAGACATAAATTGATCAAAACTTCTACTAGCTGTACGAGGAAAAACACCTCAACCCTTCTTCTCACCAGGCTCGAAAATGATATTAAAATCTCCACCAACAATCCAAGGAAGCCCCTATGAATAAAAACAATCCAAATTTTTCCATTAAACTTCCCTCTTCTGAGAATCAAAACTCCCATAAACAAAGGACACAAAAAACACATCAATTCCATTATTAATATTCACAGTAAGGTATTGATCATCCTCCTTAACTAAGGAAACATCCACAGCTTTGTTCCAGAAGACCCATATATGTTTGTTGTCCGGATCTGCATGTTTCCCAGAATGCATATTTATTCTATGAGTAAATTCACCAATTCTGTCTGAATTCTGCATGTTCTCTAGAATAGCAATAACACAAACCTTATGTTTCTTAATTTCATTTACTAAAAAATTGGATTTTACTCATGCACCCATGCCACGAGCATTCCATATAATAATAGGAATCATTGAAACAATCTAAGCATGGTTTTCCCCCCATGCACCTTGGTCGGACTAGAACATGATTCTAAAAACTTCTTAATATGACGAAGCTTCACCCTAGTAACCACTCCAGTATCTGCATATATATTAGCCTCAACAGGAAAATCCAAAATTAGACCACCCCGATCACAATCCCCTCTTCCATTATACCTAGGTTTAACACTACCCTTACTAGAAAAATAAAAACCTTTTCATACACCCAAGTCCCCTTGAGAGGAAGTCTCAAATCTGTCCCCTTTAACTAAAAACACCGAGTTTATATGTACATCATTGGACTTACCTAAATCCTTTTCATCCTTAGCCAAACCGTCTTTGATCGAGGATTCTAGTAAAAGAGACAGATTTAAACAACTCAATGGACCAGGTAAAGGAGAACACTATTTAACCAAAACCTTGAAAAACATACTAATTATTGGTATGTTCAGAACCTTATCAATACTCATCATATAAATATACAGCTCAGAAGAAACCCCATTTGGTATAGCATCAATGCTATATACAAAAAAAAAGATTTTCTAGAATCATAACATCTATCCATAGCTCGCATATCATCATTAAAATCAAAATAATTAGCATTATATAGGCATACCTATCCCGAATCACTACTAGCAACATCAAACAGAACACCCTTAAAAAATTTTACACCATCTGGACCCTCGCCCTTTCTGACAAATTTCTGAAAACGCAACCCATCATGTTTAGATTTCTTGAAATTCTGAACCGAATGCCCCTGAATACAACAATGATAAAAATACCTAGGAAAGAACAGATATACAATGCTCTGATTCCACGAAACGACTCCCTCACCTTCAAGGATACCACTTCCAAAATTGGCATGGATAGATCTAATTCAACACAGATCCGCACATTAGTTACATCCCCCTAAGACTGCTATCAACACACAGAAATATCCGAAGGGAATCACCAATAGATTTGAGGAAAAAAATATTATGCATGGGTAAAGGGAGACCTGGTAGAGAAATCCACACCACTTCAAAAGAATCTTCTTTTCCCCTGTGAGCATCAATAGATCACCACGACAGATTGAATCTCCAACAACCCATGTTACAGGAAGAGATACACCAAGCAATCAGAAAGTCCTCTTCAGAAACAAAGGACAGACAAAAAGAAGAACGATGAAGAGGTGAAACCTGGACCAGTGAAGAAAGACCCCAAGATTCAACAAATTTCTTGATGATTGCAATCGGTGGTTTTACTGCCCCAAAATGCGCAACGAGAGTCCATCACAGATCATTCACAGCTTCATCATAAACCTCCGGAGGAAATTCCATAGTCATCCCAAAATCATTTTTTGATGAATAAAACGAATTTATCTTTCGGGAAACGTGCAACCCCAAATCCGTATATGAATCACAAAGAGCCTCTCTGAACGATTTAAATACACCTGAAGCAAGAACACCTTCATAAAACCATAGAAAACCAGAACCAGAAGATGAAGGACCAGGATCTCTAGGATGAGAAACCTTAGTTAAATGAGAAACCAAAGAAGCACCAGAAGCAGAACCCAAAACCGGTGCGCAAGGTGCGTTATTTTCTAAAAAAACCATTTTCCCCACTATAAACCTCTATTAAATTCTTGGGTTCGACCCATGAAATAACTTCCTCAACCTTAAATGGATCCATTACTACTCCTTGATGAGACACCAAATTTCCATGGAAATTCACCTCCCACATCCAAAACATAAACTTTGAGAACATCCCATAGTGTTGGTGGTGTCTAAGAGTCTGTATAATGATCCTTATATTCTTGGTGTGTTCTTCCTCATTACTCATGTATATATGAATGTCATTGAAGAACAAAACTATGAACTAGT
Organism: Viscum album; assembly: GCA_963277665.1. Lineage (NCBI taxonomy): Eukaryota > Viridiplantae > Streptophyta > Magnoliopsida > Santalales > Viscaceae > Viscum > Viscum album. The sequence goes on from OY728141.1 coordinate 232,038,808, forward strand.
CTAGAAACGCGTCAGAATGGAGTTCATGAGTCCCATGAATTCTTTTAGTGGGTCTATAACATAGAAATACATAACTAAAAACTTGAATTGTTCATATTTATACTAAAAGGGAGTGTTCATGATATCTTCCTATTTACCCTCAACTAATGATACCCAAACCATAGATCGATCTTTGAAAACCATTTAACACCCCTAAATTGGTCCAAAGGCCATAAATCCTCAAAAGGGGGTAATGATTCTTGATCATAACTTAATTTTTCCTTTATTAGTCTATACATAACCAAAAACTTCCATCCTCCATATTAGTGAATAACACTGGGGCACCCCACACAAATACACTAGGATAGATGAAACCCTTCTACATCATATCATATATTTGAATCTGATACTCTTGTAACTAAAAAGGTGATATCTTACAAGGATATATGGAAATTAATGAGTCATCCAACTCTAAATGTATCCCAAACTTGACATCCTTTCTAGGGGTAGTGTTATGACTACTTTATAAAAAGAATCCAAAAATTCATTGATGATGCTAGGATCCACCACCACCTCAGTGCCCACTAACATCACTATCAATTCCACTACAAAGGAAAGAAGAGGATACATACATCTACTACCCATCCAATACCCCATTTACTGATGAAAACTTTACACTGACCATCCACATCATATAATGAAACTCTCCTCTCAATGAAATAGATTACCACATGCATGGAATATAACCAATCCATGCCAAGGATGCCATCATATGGCTGTATCTATAAAAATAAGGAATCCCCACATGGTTGATGATACCCTATCATCATTATACACCCCAATACACATCAATTAAGTATGTCTGGTCTCCAACTGGTGTAGTCAAAACCTAGGGAACATGAAGCTTGTCCACATCCAGTTCTAGAGTATAGAATAATGTGGGTGTAAAAAAGAAGTCAGAGGCACATGAATCAAAAAAAGTGTACCAGAGAGTATATGATATGCTAATTGTGCCTATGATGATCCTTATCCCCTCTAGTGATGGAATCTCTATGACATGAAAACCCAATACACAACTCCTTTACCTCACTATTACTAACAAACTCCATGAGCATGCTCAGTTAAGTATCCCTAAATATAGGGAATTTACTGAGATTGTCTCTTACCTTCCCCTTCTTCTCTTAGCATATCATACTCTTACTTCCCCTATTGTAGATATGGCATCACTAGAATATGTTTCTGAGGCTGATACTAAACAGGACCACCGTCACCATATTGAGCTCTAATAACTAATAGGAACTAACATTTGTGATGACCATGAATCCAAAAAAAATTAATAACACTAGTCCAACAGCTCTAAGAAAAAAATAGGATCTATTGGTCCCAGAAAAATAGAAATGAAACTTCTAGGTATGGCTCCCCACTAGTCTAAATTTCAAAGGACCTAGCATCCAAGATCAGCCACTGATAACCATGCTCCTCAAGGAACCATACTAGCCCCCAATCATGATAAAACTGTTGTTTATTGAATTTTCCAGATCACCTCTTTGTTCTTCTAAATATCCAAATATATAAAAAATGTAAATTGAGTAATTTTATACTAGCTAGATGGTAAATTAAATTACTCCATAAACTATGTATAGGAAATCTTATCAAGAAAAAGATCATGGGTAAAATGGAATAGGTACATATATTTAATCCCAATATTCCTCAAAATCATGAACCCCTAATGAAGAGAAATAAACTCTTTCTTATTTACCACGTTTATATTTGATGAAATGAATTCTTCCAGGAACACATTCAACATCCACTATTAACATGTTTCACCCCCCATCTAACTAACTACTAGTGGGACCTAGTACTTTTTTCAGACCCAAATCAAACCGAAAGGCATCTAAAGATTCTATAACCATACACCTATATATAGATCATAGATGATGCCCTCATAAATTTCCATATCTTACCACTGGAAGAAACACAACTTCCTTTTCCACTACTCATCCTGCTTAGTTGGTTCGACCCTTCGATGGTTATTTGGGTATAATTTATAATTCTAACTAGCCTGAAAAAAACATAGACGACACTCATGAGACATAAATGGAAGGAAAATAAGGATTTACTAATCTATGTTGCATGGAATATTATTTTCATTTATGTAAATTAATTTTAAATTCCCTAATTTGCATCATTAAATCATAATCACAAATAAAGATGATGCATGCACCTTTCTTAAGTCTCTTCACTGGAAGTGACACCACATAACCTTTTCATTAAATATGAATAGATCCCTTTAATTGGATCATAGGAGGAACTAAAATATATTATCCTATATAGTATCCTTGGTCTATATATTCTCTAAAAACCATCAATACCATTTCCTTACAAACCTATGAAGTCCTCACGAGTGAATAACCATAAAATTTGTATGATCTCTCATCCTAACCATCTCACACCACTTTTTCATGACCCCTTCCTTCCATGGGTACCCCTCCTGGTCCAGTAGTGATGGAACAAAGATGGTGACCCTAGAGGCTCACCTTCAGTAGGCCCATGGTTAATGACCAACATAGAGGGTTTAATGAATTCTCACAATTGGGAGGAATTACTCTCAATTGAGAAGTTAGTGGGATCAGAAGATGGGATATCTACCCAAAAATAGCCCCATAATATAAAAATGTGAAGACCCACAATATATCACAATGTGTGTAATTTTATAAGAATACATATAAAACTTTATCGATAAATTACTAAAATAAAACCCTATGGAAGCAACTCAAAAACACCTCTAGTGCCAAAACTTGTAGTTTAGAGCTCTGATCCTAAAATCCTCATGTAAACTGGAATTTTTTTTGATATAAATATTTGGTGAGCATAACATTTATACTTAGTTGTATTATACCTGAGGACTTCCATATAAATGTGAAAAAATAAAACTAATTACCTTATGAAAAATCAGTATAATCAATAAGAACCTATAGGTCAATAGTTCCTGACCTCACTAAGGACCATTCACTAAAAAATGCATCCATGTATTGTAATATGACAAGAAACATATCCAAAGAGGTTCCCTAAAACTTCTTCCACACTAATTTTATGCTCTAATACCACAAAAACAGACGTCTTGGTGCTCCCATCCATTCAGTATCCATCAGCCTCACACCATCACAAGACACATAAAAATTGGAAATACCCATCTTTCAACCCATGTCACAACCATCACATCCTCAACATCCCTTAACCACTAACATAAAATAGAATAGTGGGGTATCATGAACATGATGAACATCAAACTAATATAGTCCTCATACCTTGCAGAACCCCTCACTATGAACCACTACATATTATTTTCAATCACCACAACAGGTGCACTATACCAGTAAGTCATCATAGACTCTTTTTGAAAAAATCATCTATAAGAGAGTGGGGAAGAGGTGGTATATATCCATCTGTCCTTGATACCCAATATGTTTGTAGAAAAAACCTGAAACCAAAAAAATTTGGATGTTGGTGTAAACACATGAATTAGGTGGGGTGCATATAGAAATTACAAGAATGTAAAAAATATAATAGTTTCATAAAATACCAAACTATGGTTCCATAAAATCAAACCACTATACTACTAAAACATTTTCATCACTATGATCACATAACAATAGTAATGATATAACATTATCCACCCATCTAGATTCACTTACCTTGAACACAACCGCACATAAATTTCATTGTTCTCATTTAACCACATCAACTACAAACCACTTACATATTCATTTATCATCATTATACAATTAAGGATAATATATTCTATAAAAAAGGTCTATTTTTATTCCCATTAATTCTAATTTACCATTTTAATCACTCCATTACTATCAAGAAACTATCTGGGCAATAAAATGACATCAACCATCCCTACATTATACCCATGATTCTATATCACATATCATTACCAAAAACCGAATCACCTCCCAACTATATAAAAAATTATCAATATATTCCCACAATTCAAACTCAATAAGTAACCACACCCATAATTCTATCCATTACACAAACCATCACATAATGTTAACTTCATAAGAAAAGTAACATCACAATAGTTTCTTATTTATACACATATAGTTCAATTACCATATTTAAGGATATAATAATTTCATGTGAGGCTATTTTTAGAATTATATTTCAAATAAAAACAACATATTCATATAATAAAACACATTTCATAATCAATAAAATCTGATACATAATCATAGAGAAGCAATATCATGAAAACTAGTGAATAAAATTAAATATATCCTCTTCCCCAAAAATTTCATTACATGTGATTAATTATATTCTTTACTTAAACTCTTAAAAATCACTCAAAGTGAAATAAAATCCTTCTGATATCATATATTCATTGAAAATAAATAAATAACTCAGATCCCATACCTTGAGAAGAAGTTCTAAAACACAATGAAACTAAAATAAGGGAAAGAATATAATGTCACCACATAGATATTATGAGGGTAAAGGATTGATAAATTATAAAACACTTTAATTGAAATGGAGAATACATGGTAGAAACAAGATCCTACCTCAAGTGTGCCACACTACTATAAAAACAATATTGAAACTAAGCTAATAAATGTGCCTAAAACCAAATAAAGGGAGGCTCTATGCGGATTCATAAAATTCTCAATGGTTTAAAAGTAGGGTTTTGGGTCATTAATACTCAAATAAAACAAGAAAAGTCTCAATTGGATAACATCACATAATTTAAGATGCTAATATGGTTTTCAGAATATTAACACAGTTAGCCTCCCATCTTAATTATCATTAAATTTGGTTTCATTTAAAACATGCATAAAGACCCTTTTTAAAACCAAAGGATTTAAGGAAATAAATTTATAAATTTAATACAAAAAAGTATATTTTAGGCTAAAAATTACTCAATTTTACATTGAAAACATTTTAAACATCATTTTTGAAAATGTTGGATATTTGAAAAATTGGAAATTTTGTAACTGGGGGTAAACTAAGAAAGGATAAGCCATATGAAAATACATAAAACCAGTGAAATAATTTTGAAACTATTATAATATATCTATGATTGTGTGAATGAATGGGTCTAATATGTGAGAAAAAAATTGAAAATGAGAACAAGTTGTCTAACAGTGCAATCAAACTATGATCATGAGAAGGATTTATTTGACATTGATAAAAACTTTGAACATGTGAAGGAATGGATTGATCATGTGAACAAAACTATGACAATGAGAAAGATTTTTCTAACTGTGCAAAGAAACTAGGATAGTGAGAAGGAATTGTTTGAACATGAGAAAAAATAAGAAATTTTAGAGGGAAGAGAACCCCAAATTGACCATTGACACCTCTAGGCCTTATAAAAAGACAAATGAAAGGTTTTAAGAACTATGGTAATTAAATTTAAAAACAAGAACTTAATTTATCCCAATTCATAATATTTATACCATAAAAAAGTTATTATAATTGGTTTTAATGAATACAGAATAAGAGAATCAATGGATTCTATGGAGGGTTGGTAGTTTCAGGTAGGGTAGTTGATGATGGGTTAGTTACCATTAGAAAATGGAATTAAGGTATGCTAGTTTTCCATTAAATATGGTGATACAAGACAACATTCAACTCTCATAAAGGTATTTGGTGAAGAGTGAATATGGATATATAAAATCAAAAGGGGGTTGTGGATAAATAAGAGTTATGGGATAGGTGGGAGGGTGAGTTGAATGATTGGAAATTTAGGTAACCCTGTGAACACATGAAATAAAATACATGTCCATAAGGAACTCTATAGCCAAAGGACACATGGAACACTAATATAAGAAATTTTATATCCATGATTTATGTCAGTCGTGGCCATATATTATCTAAAAACATATAGCCATTGTCCAACCTGTCCATGGCTATTGTTTCATGGTCTTAACATATATTTCTAGTGGTTATCCCAATACCTTAGTTTTTGAGTGGGGTTGGTTTTACACTCATAATCAACCTTAATATTTAAACTAATTAATTTAATAATTCCATAAAGAATATGTTAAAAATATATTATTTGAGAAGCACAAAATCAAGTATCACCACAACACTTTCATCCTTATCTTTCATAAAATTATATTTAATATAAATATGTTTTGGTTTTGAGTATTTAATATGGGTTTTAATAAAATAAATACACAATTATTTTCACAATAAATTATAAAAGGTAAAAAAACTTTATCCTTCATATCATAAAGTTTCTATTTCATTTAAATTATCTTTTCACTCACATATACAAAAATAAAATATTCGTCCTTCATAGTGCATAATATTACACAATTTGTTTTCTTTAAAAGTTGACACATTCTTCCAAGAAAACATATTTTAGTTAAATTTGAATTAATACCATCAATGTTACCTTCAAAATAATCATAAGAATAACTAAACAACTAATTATAACATTATCTTCTATAGATTAATTCATAATTAATGGTTCCCCTGATTCTAAAAATACTTATTTCAAAAAAATTCATGTGTAACTGCTTAGAATTTATATGAAATATTGAATAAAGAGTTAAAACATACTAAATATTAGGTCTAGATACTATAATATAAAAAAATTTTAAAGAACCCTTGATGAGTGTGGGAGTTTATAGTTGTTGTTAATAGAATACCCCTCATAAATATAATTTAAAAATATAAAATATGAGTTGTTATTAGTTGATACATTTTTAATGTAGCACAGGGTATACACCAAGTATTAGAGGAATATAAAAAAACTATTCTATAAAATGGTATGGTGTTTGAATTACCTTCACATTGGAGTCATGCTATGACTTGTTTCTTGACACAATTCATTCATGAGTAATGGTTTTTTTGTTTTATATTTATTAGGGACATTCACATGGATTATTGAGGGGTTATTTGGAGTTGATCCAAATTCAAAGGAATGAAAAATTATTAGAATACACTTTCTATGAAGTGGGGATGTGTTATGATGTGGTGAGAAGCCCAAAATTCCCCTATAATTTCCATGGTTCCTCAATGTACATGGAATTTTGAAGAATGAAAAATAGATTTTAAATATTTGAAAGTGAAATGGGTGAGTAAGTGAGAATTATATCATCGAGTTCTTTTGAAAGTCCATAGGGAGGCCCATAATAGTTGTTTATAAGTGCCCTTATACCATGGAAAATGAGAAAACGCCCATTTTGAGTTTTGGTGTAGTGATGGTAAATCACATGGAGGGATCATGAGATTTACTAATGTTAGTTGATGTGAAACCAATTTAAAAATAGGTTTATTGGTTCCTTTTTTATGAGATGAAAAGTTCCAGTATGTCACTCTTTGAAGAAAAATACCCATATAAAGTAACCATTTTAGTCTAAATATGAGAATTCTTATTCCATGGTGAGTCTATGAATATTATATTATGAATTATATTTGTACCATATGGATCCAAGGTACAAGAAAAACATAACATTACGATTTATAAATGATATATTCATGGTGTTTTCATTGGTATTTTTTCATATCAATGAGATTTAAGATATATCTAGAACTGAAATTACAAGTGGAAAAAGGGAGATATGTGAAATATCTATCCATGTTTTTTAGAACTAAATGATGTCAAAAAATAGTAATGGTGGAGAAATCCATTTCATAGTGGTGTTATATATTAAAATATATATTAGTTTTTACATTTTTAAGTGTGCGTTATGAAAAACGAGATGAAACATTGAGATAATCAGCCACCCATTATAGGGAGATTCGGGCTGTATTTGAGTAGAATAACATGAGTACATATGTGATCCAATTTATGGGGGAACATGAGGCTATGAATTGGATATTGATCATCTTGTTATCACTTTTCCGTATTTTTTTGTAATTATAGATTATTCAAATCTCCCTAATCAATTTCTTATTTTTGTTGATAATAAGATAAGGAAGTACATAGTGGGATCACAATCATTGGTCACTAATGATTAACTGCCAAATAATAGGGGTGAGTGAACCATGTAAAATCTCTTATACTATGTGTATTATATTTCCCTATATCTCTCATTATCTCATCATCAATATTGATATTAAATTATACTAACCAACTAAGGTGAAAAAATTATTAGATAGTTGTTGTTTTTATCATAATGGAATTCCACCCACCACTTAGTGGTGTTATACTCTATCATGGGCATATCTTTTGGTATTAAAGCTAGATATAGTTATAATAGTTAGTGTCTAAGAAATCTATTCGTATTGACCTTTACCACAAAAAATCAAGGTGACTTATCATGGATTTAGGTTTATGCTTAATTTTAATATACATTGATAAAAATGATCTATAGAGGCTATAATTTTTTTAATAAACTATTTCATATATTAAATGGAAAAATATTACATCAATAGAAAGAGATAGAAAATACATATATTCATTCACTTTGATTATAAATTATTGAAATCAATAGGGATGGTGTATACCTTTATAAAGTGAGGATAATCTACAGTTTTCTAGAAAAATAAAAATATTAAAGCTGATAGGAGAGAATGCAATGTTTTAATTTTACCCCTCTCAGAGAAGGATTCTACCGAAGTGATGGTATTAAAAATCGTGAATCTAGTTTTGAGGAATCTCTATGAAATTAATGAGGGAGAAAATATTGTAAAGTATTTTTAGCTACACACTTTTTAGGATCAATTTGAGGATATTAAAATGGGATAATATGAATTAGTGGATGAATTCATCGTTTGGGTGATAAAAATTATTATATCAATTCGAAGTTGTAGATAAATTATTTACTATTGAATTATGGTGAAGAATATGATTAGAATTATTTTGGATAAATTTGAATCAATTTTTTCCACCACCGAGGATCAAGATAGGTATGATTGGACCCTTGATAAACTCAACAATGTATTAATTAATTATGAGATGAGGAATGGGTGAGACTTAAAGAGAAACGAAAAATCTGATAAAGATACTCAATTCAAATCTTCAAATTGTTTTAAACATCTTGATCCATATAAGTCTCATAAGAAAGAAATAGATTTATAAGATAATGTGATGGATTATGGTGAGTTTATATCATTCCATTATAACATCTTTTAATAAGGAAAAGTAAATATAAGGGTAAAATTAAATTTGTGTGTTTCAATTACATAAATATTGGACACTAGTGTATTAATTTTTCTATGATGTAATAGGTATATAAGGTGTATGATCAAAATAAAAGATCATCAAGAAGAGATGAGGTGGAAAGTATTCACAATGGATGAAAGTCCACAAATGGAAAAGGAAAGGACAACACAACTAAGAATAAAACCATAACTTAAAACATGATGTTATATCATTGATATGGAAAGTTAGAGAGAGGCAAAGGGGGCTCCTAGTATTAAGATAATATTAATTTTTTGGCTAAATAAAATTAGACCAAACATCCATTAGGTAAAATTAAAGGAGTAGTGAAGAGGAAGAAAATGGTGATGAGGAAAAACCAAAAGAGTTTAAATTGAAGATTATTATTTTTGGTTTAATTTAAGGAAAATATGATGATTCAGTGAGAAAATAAATTATTAATATTTGATAATTATTCTTTAATAAAAAACAATTTTAAATAAAAATCTATATATATTACCAATATTCTAGTTGAGATTATATATTAGATGAGAAATCACAATAAAATACTTGAATATAGGGATAATATGATTGATATTACCATATAAAATATTATTTCCAATAATTAAGAGGCAAAAAATTGTTAAGTGATGTTAGTGAAAGATGAAATTTTCTTTTGAAAATTCTATGTCATCGAGTTAAAAAATTCCTTGAATGAAGTTGGTGAATGCTATAAAATAGTGAAATAAATTTTCAATGAAACCAAGTGACTTTGATATGGAAAACTTTTACCATGAACTATTGTTATGGAGACCCAATAATGGAATTTTAGTTGTCGTAGTAGTGAATAAAAAGGGAAGAAATAAATTAAATAATATAAAAATAAATAAACAACCATTTTATTCCCACCCTTTTTGGTGGGGTGTGTTGGGTTTTGGTGGGGTTAGAGGAAGGTAATGGGGTCAATTCCTCAGTATTGTGTGTTTACAAGACTTATTTCCTTTTGTGATGTTCCATGTGGACTAATGTAATCTACCTTTATATTGTAAAAACCCATCATAAATCAATGTTTTGGTGTTGAATATCCCTAAAACAATATATTGGATAATAATAGATAAATAAAGTAAAATAAAAATGGAAAACCCATTAATAAAAAAAGTATTATTGGAATGAAAAGTTTAAAAATGAGTGGAGTCTGAATCCAAATGAAAATCAATGAACTATTTTTGAAGAATCTATTTACTACCCGAGGTGTTTTTGATATGAATGAATGTTAAATTGTTGTGGAGTTTACAAGAACAATGATTATATGTTTTGTTACAACTTGTAAATTCCCCAATAAAAGAGTGACAATGAATCAAAGGGGAGTAAACCTAAATTTCTTATAGTCTAGATGAGGAAATATCTAAAGGATAAAGTATAATTTCAAAATAATTTAAATTATCTAGGGGAAAATTGTGGGATTTTTGGTCAACCTAGATAAACCTCCAATATGTGTCTTAGGATTCTACCAGAGAATTTAAAGTAGAATTATAATTCCTGATCTATTAGGAAGATGAATAATCATGAGAAAACGATGGAGGTTGAGGTTAAAAATAAATCTATAAAATGAAATAATCCTTGGATAATTGATAGTGATTTCTTATCAAATATGTTTAAAAATAAGAATATATTGAAATATATCCAAAATGTATAAAGTTGGATCTATTAATTCCAGAAACTATGGATAAATAAATGTGAAATGGGATAATTTCCCCACTATTGGGAAGAATAAATACATTTATTTTTTATTCATTGATGGGATGAAGCATAATCCTATGATTATTTATTAAAATTGTGATAATGGGAATGATGTGAAGTTTTATAAGGATGGGTGTTATATAAGGAGTTTGAAGGATGGAATAATCTTGGTGAATAGATAGTGAAAAGTTGGAAATATATTCTAAATTTTGGATGATCAAAATAGTTTATACATACGTGTAAAAGGTGCAAATAGACTATGGCATAGAAGAATTAGTCATTTGAAAAAAACATGGATAAGTTAAACAAGCATGAATCTTTTATGAATCTACCAAAGTTATATATTGAAAGGGTCTACACTTGTAAAAAATTTCACAAGGGTAAGATGGTGAACAAGAGTAATGGGATGATAGAAATCATGACAAAGAAACCTATTGAGTTGATACACTTAGATTTTCATATATTGATGAGTTTAAAGTTAATTAATGGATATAATTATTTCATTAATTTTTATAGATTTCATATTCTTGACCTGTGTTTATTATATATTGATTAAACCAGAAGCATTTGAGATGTTCAAGCACTTTTGAAAGTGTTCAGAAAATACAATATGATTTTTAATCAAAATGTTTTGATCTGATAATGGATCAGAATATAACAATTAGTACTTTAACTAATATCTTGAGAAATATGGAATAAGAAGTGAGTATAGTTCTCTAAATAGACCCCCAAAAAATGGTGTACCTTAGTATAAGAACTAAATTATGGTGGATAAGTGTAGAATCATGTTATTATAGCATGAAACCTTGAAGTTATTTTGGAGGAAATATAAATCCATGAAAATTTACATTTTGAATCGGTTCTTACATAAACATAATTTAGTGAAGACAAATTATGAGAATTGGTTTAGAAATAATCCATATATGAAAACCATAATGTTTTTAGCATCCCTTGTTACATCAAGATCAAAGGAAGACACTAGTGAATGTTTGATAAGAGATATTCTGGGGAAATATTTCTTTGATATACACCCACTGGAAGGAGTTACTAGTGTTATAACAAGAATATTAAAAAAATAATCCATATATTTGATGTAATTGTGATTTAAAATATAAAAAAAATCATATACATAATTTATTATTTATAATGACTTTTAAAGAGCACTGGAAGATCACATTGGACCACAGAAAAATATTTTGGATGCATAAGAATATTTTTTAAACACCCATAATGACTCTAATGTATTTAGTGATGATGAAATCCTTAGGAAAGTATAAATTAAGATCTTAAGACATAAAATCATGTGGAATTTGAAAATAAAATATGAGAGATGACATGGAGGGTGTTTATACCAATAAGATTTTGAATAATACCAATCTCATTCACTTACTTTCATAATTCAACCCAAAAAGTGTCGAAGAGACTTTTATAATTGAGAATTAGATAGAAGTTATGGAATAAGAGATTAATTATATTGAGAAACATTACACTTGAGAATTAGTGTCACATCCAAAATAAAATAATGTGATAGAGAAAAAGTAAGTTTTTGGAATAAAATCAAAAAATAAAGGTGATGTAGAATGGGTGAAAGTTAATATTGTTTACTAGAGATACTATTAAATTTATGGTATATATTTTATTATACCTTTTCATCATTCATAATGATTCCAATGATTAAATTGTTTCTTGGAATTTTTTCTCAGAGTAGTTACAGGCTCTTCCAAATTACTGTTAAATTGATATTTATAAATAGAGAAATTAAGGAATATGTCTACATTTAACTTCCAAAAGAATTTATCCATGATGGCGATATTTACTAAGTTTTCAAGATAAATAAGATCATATATGGCCTTAAACAATCATAATTATCATGGTACGTGATGAGGGATAATAACAAAGGGTCATGAAATTTGAGAAAGTAAATGAGGATTCTAATATCTATATCACGGGATATTACATAAACTCACTTATTGTGATTTTTCATGAAGATGATACAATTTATATAGAAGAAATTTGATACTTTTGATGAAATTTATTCCCAACTAAGTGATAAATTTTATATATTAATGATCAATTAATTTTTCTTTTTTTATGTTTTATGTGACAACCACCACAATTTCAATCATTGTATCGTAATAAAATTATGCATATGATTTATTGAAAAAGTTTAGTATGGAAGAATAAATAAAGGTATCTTTTAATGACCCTAACCCCACTCTCCCATAGTGTATGTTTACATTATTTCATTTTCACTAGATACAAGTGACCACATGAAAAAGTATTTAATAGTCTCATAGTCTTGGTAAATTAGATACATATCAAAATCTAACAATACATTTGAAAACACAAAATAAAAAAAATACTATTTTCTCTAAGAACATGAATATTATTTCAAGAGTGCCCTAGCATATAATTCATATTACACTTCCTAGTATCATGGATATGAGAAACATAATAAAGGGGTGAACTCAGATGCTCTGTAATGGTATGCATACAATGGAAGCTAATATAGAATAAATAAGGAATGAATAATATGTAATGAATAAATGATGACCAAATAATTCCATATAAATAATCACATTAGCTTTAAAATTATCTATGGATATCATAACTATTCAAATAACCACATGGAAATAAATAATTGATTTTATAATGACAGAATGAATAATATCTGATATCTTAAACATAGCATTGAGGCCTATTTGCAAGACATATTACATAATTGGGTAAGTACTGGACCAAAAATAAAACCATTTTAGTCTTAATATGCACACTAAATCATAGATGGGATATATAATTCCAATCCCCACTATCACATAATTAGAAAAATGCATTCATTTTATGAATAAACTATACAACTTAATTAACATGCCCAAATAATCAATAAAAATATGTATTAAAAGAACTAGAATAGGGAATGTCAACACTCTCCCAAATAAAATTTATTATAAGCCATATATAGGAATATAGTGGATTTTATCACCAAATTATAACTTATATAAAGAATAATATTAAACAAAGGATATTGATATAGATAAAAATACATTAAAAAGATCATTGGAAATTATCTTAGGGAAAACACCCTTTTCATTTTAAAATCACTTGTTCAAAAAATATAAATTTATAAAATATTAGGGAATTTATTTTATTTTTAAATAAATATAGAAATATATAAAGTAAGTTCAAAATTTTATTGGTCATGATAGTGAAAACTTATGTTCATGCCATATATGTTAAAACAAATACTCATTTCGCATTTATAGTAAAAAATTAAAGGTAATGCATTCATAAAATCATTTTTAGAAGGAAAATAATTGGTAAAAATGAATTTAAACAATAAATTAAGATTATAGAAAAAAAATTAATATATTTTAGAAAACATGGATATGGAAGGAAAAGTATTTTCAACCCAAGAGATAAATAAAGCTGATCTCCCTTAAAATAATTATTTTGATTTATTGAGTTCTTAATGAGAGTAAAATGAAATGAAAACATTAAATTTAAATAAATAACCATAGAAGAAGAAAATATATTTTGTTTAAGATATAAATATCAAATAATTCTCTAAGTGGATAAACATAAAAAATCCCAAATAATTACGAGTTTCTGAAACCAACCCTTACCACTTTGGTATCTTTTGAATCATAACCCCAATGAAAGAAATAGATTCAATGAAAAAATTAAATGACATTAATATAAATATATATAGGATATAACATGTCAAATTGGTAGTACATACACCATAAAAAATAAAACAAGTGGTGAATATGGCATATGTCTCACAGAAATAAAAGTGAGATGAGAAACCCTTACCTTAGGTAAGAATTACTTCTATGCACTTCTAAATTCATGTATGATAAATTTAAATTTAATATAATTCTATAACAGTGCCATATAAATACTTATAATACCATATATGATCAATTTATAACATTTGAATACTTATTTTTAACAATTCTTTATTAGAATCATTATTTCTAAGAGTTAACTGTATCTTTTTTCATATAAGTTCAGTTTGGCAGTTTTAGTCCTTACATATTTATCATAGATCCATCATCCTTAGAAGGTTATTAATGATATTAAAATATCATAAATTCATTATATATGTATTTATAATCATCTATAAAATTTATAAATAGAAAAATTATTTACACCGTTCATGGAGATGGTAGGCTATATGTACACATAAATGTTGTTTTCACTTTTCAATGGATGGAACAAAATAAAGGTAAATAATATTTAACCATTTAGTAAAAAATATTTAAACATATATATCATATAAACTCATAAAATATCATATTATTAGAGTCATGTGAAGCGGAAATAAAAAACAAATCACATCGCTATGTGGAGACAATAGTCCACACATACGCACAAGCACTGTCATTGCTTCCTATATGAATGGAAGGTAAGAAGGTATAAGTGATATTCTAATTATAGATGTATAATTAATTAATAAATATCATATATAAATTTCAAACCCATAATAATTACCACCCATGAAATTTGGTGGTGGAAAATGAATTGAATCATTATGTGGAGGAAATAGTCCACATGTACACATAAGATATACTATCATATGTCATTTGATGGAAAAGAGGGTGAACATTAACGATCACTATCATGAACCAAACCTAACTGGGGCTCAATCCAAAAATTCCCCAAGCCTACCTCCATAGGTCATTGGGTGGAAAAAATCATTGAAAGGCATAACCAAAATGAGAGGCCTTTTCCTAAAGTACCTATACGCACACACTAGACCATCTCAATGCATAAGTATAGAGTAATAATAGTAAAATGATGAAACAATTAGAATATAAGACAATCATGAAAAAAATCTATGGTGTACAAGAGTATGATAATGAAAACTAAAATGTGATGGGAAAAATACACGCCAAACCAAAGTGATGTCTCAAACTGACAAACTTTAAAGTAAAATGATGAGAGAAACTAGCTCCTGATATCCAAGTGATAACTACTGTACATGGTCCAATTCACCCAGTATCCCTAAGCTTCTTTGAAGTCACCAATGAAATGTCTGTCATCTTCATAAGATATTACACATGTGGTAAAATACCTTACAGGGTTAGGTATATACATACCCAGTAAAACAACCCAGAAGTTGAAGGGGCAGAAGTAAGATATACAATAAGAATAGATAGTAACAATCTCAACCCAAAGAAATAGAGTAAATAGAATCCAACACATTGATATATATATATTCTAAGATTAAAGAAACCCAAATGATACAAAAAGGGATAGCCATATTATAACCCAGCCTAGGAAAATAATCACTAATAGTTCCCGAAGTCCGTCATCGATGCGTAAAATCTTGCATGTTAGTCCAAAGAAGTAATAGGGTAGAGGCCCATAACTCTCAATTATGCCACATAGTTGAGGGCGAACAATCTTCAAGCATAGGAACTAATCCCTATTGCGTTAGGGGGTTCCACTCTACAGTTATAGGACCCCCTCCATGGTGTGTCATATGGGTTCCAACCTATAGGTAGAGGACCCATACCCTGGTGTAGTAGGGGGGTTACACTCTAGTGTCATGAGGACCCATGACCTATCTAATATGGGTTCTACTCAGTATGTAGGGAACCATTCCCTTGTGCATTGGGGGGGGGGTGTCCACTATATAGGTCGAGGACCTATTCCCTGGTGCATCAGGGGGTTCCACTCTATAGCTCAAGGAACCATGCCCCAATGCATTATGGGGGTTCCACTATGGTGTCACAAGGACCTATTCCTTATCAAATGTTGGGGGGGGGGTCCATATGGAAGGTAGATGACTTGTGTGATGGTGCGTTATGGTGGATCCACTCCAGCATCTCTGATGATCCTTTTCCTAATTACATCTGTTGTCGAGTGCATCCTAAATAAGTGTTATATCTAGAAAATCTCACATTGTATCTTAAAGGGCACTAAAGATGCAACCATCATGTTCTATGTTGAAAAGAACTCAAGATAGTATACTCAAGGGAAAATATCTAAGTCAAAAAAATGGAGATATGAGAGTTTAAATTTTACTAATAATAAATGAAGGGATGCATGGTGTGTAGGGGTCCCACATGGCATGTGGTCCCATGTATCTATATGATTTTGTCCCTTTTTATACATGTCTCACTGAAAATATAGCTCAAAACTGAGTTTAGGGGTGTAAATGGTATGTCCAATCCACTCAATATCCCTGCTCGTGCTCCCTGACCGTTTTTATGTGCTTTAGTACTTGTTGTGCACCAGGCCGTGTATGTGTAATTAGGTATATGGCGTGCGTATGGTTGTGTCCAATTGCATAGGGTACTTTTAATGTGCTTTACCACATGGCATGTCCACTTGGGGAGGGATACACGGAGTGTAGTTGGACTACATTCCATGCAATCCTTATTTTTTTCTCAAACCCTAGCCTCCACAACTTAGGGGTCACATTCCATGTGTTCTTCTATACTACATAGCATGTAGGAAATATTTTTTCAGATGTTTAGTTCTATCTTCATGCACTCTAGATATGGTCTTTATTCTTTTAAATCTAGCCACATCTCTTCCCAAAAATGGTGGATCTATAATCCAACAGTAAATTATGTCCATCTAGTGGTTAGAAATTGAATCTCGTTTCCTCTCACGTGAACCAGCACGCTTCACCGCACCGCCACACATCTCCTGACACCACTATGTCCCAGTTTGGATACCAAATCAATAAAACCTTAACCCAAAACCTTAAATACCCCTGATTTTATCCCTGATTTGGTATTCCATTTGTCATACATTATTCTATCATGAATTCAGTGGTCTAATCAGGATCAGTACCACCCAACAATGTCAAATCGAGGCCCCATAGGCCAATTGGTGAATAATGTAAAAAGTCAAGGAAAAAAAGAATAAAAACAAGGGTTTAACAATTTTTGGTCAAGAATTATTTTCCAATAAACATTAATATAGATATTTGGGATGAGTAACAATGAACGATCAATTAAATTTCAATAATTGGATGCATACAATTGTTCAAAATTGGTGCAGATCAAAGAAGGGGATTGATCATGCTCAACAATTTAATAAAATTAAGGTTAATGCACAAATTATGATTACTACATAGACATTTTATTGTTTTTTTAAATAACATGATTTCTAATTATTGAGAGAAGTTTTTGTGTTCCATGCGCTTCGACCTTCTTCGTCGTCACCTACTCCAATTCTGGAACCACCCTAGAGGCCTCTCTAATATATTTCCAGAAAAATTCTAACCTAAAGGGTATCCTGTATATGGCCTAAAAGGGCTCCATGTTGATAGTATCATGGTATCTATTGTTATACACAAAGTGTACCAAGGTAATGTGATCCTCCCGACTCTAGAAAAAATTTAACACACAAGATCTTAGCATATCCTCCAAAAACTGGATAGTTCTCTTGATCTACATATCTGTCTAGGGTTGAAAGGTTATACTCATCCACATATGGGTCCCAAATTCCTCATGCAGACCTCTACACAACTGTGATGTGAACCGCGTGTCACTATAGGAGACAAAAGTTGAGGGTACCCCATGAAGGTGAGAAATATCTTGTGCATACAACTGCCCCTAAACTATCCACAAAACTCTACTCCCTAATATCAAGGAAGTGTACCGAATTTTTGATTCGATAAAATATCACCTAGATGGAACCATGAATCTTCACTATATGTAGAATTCTTGTCACAATGTCTATGGATATGTCATCTTAGTTACACTATCGGATCTCAAGGGATTGGAATATACCTATCGAAACTTCATGCTCAGACTTCACCTGCCGATAGGTGAGCCATTGAGAGATTAACTTTTCCACCCTGCATCTCATTCTGGCCCAAAAAACCTCTTCTTATGGTCTATTTATATCTATATCACACTATGATGTACTGCTGAAGGAGAAGTGTGAAACTCCCCCATCACCTCCTCTTACTTTGTGACTAGGACCACTGTAAATCCTTGAAAAATGATGAAATGATTTCCCCTTTCAGAATACACATATGGTGAATATCTTGCAGATATATAATCTTGAAAAATATCTTAGTCGATGTATCCCAACTGGGACTCTCTCACAAGTTCGATAAAGGGATCATTCAACACCATCGATAAAAGAAAATATGCACCCTCATTCCAAATTAGGGTTAGATGTAAAGAACCCAACTACTCTAAAGCCCCAAACACCAATCAAGCTTGGAACTTACTACTAAGGGAGTCTCATACCATGTTTACCTTCCCCAGAGTAGGGACAATCTTGAAGTCATAATCTTGGAGGAAATCCAACCAGTAATGTTTTCTTAGGTTCAACTCACTCTATGTGAATACATACTGGACACTTTATTGGTTTGAGTAGACCACAAAGAGATCTTCTAGAAGATAATGTCTCTAAATTCACAGGGATAAGACTATTACTTCCATATCTAGGTCATGAGTTTCATAGTTTGTCTCATGGGGTCTCAACTACCTAAACTAATATGCAATAACTGCCTTCCATTGCATCAACACATAGTCATTCGCTACTCCCTAGGTTCCACAATACACTACGTAATCCACACCCTCCTCTGGTTGCCTCAACATAGTAGAAATAATCAGTCTCAGCCTCAAATCCTTGAATTCTCTCTAACATTGCTAAGTCCATGAAAAAGGATGGAATTTCCATTTTAGGGTAGTTAAAGGGGCTTCAATCCAAAATATGTTTTCTACAAACCTCTTATAGTACCTTTCCAAGACCAGAAATAACTGATCCTCTAAAACTCCCTTGGGTGGATCTCATGAAATCACAGAACTGATCTTCACTAGATCCAAACCTATAACATTATAAAAAATGACATGCTTGAGAATGTGAAACTCATGAATCCATAACTAGATCAATAATAGTTTAACAAAAATATTGTGCCCTTGAGGAAACTATAGGACCATCCTCAAGTGCTCCACATTATCCTCCTCTGAATTAGAGTATATGAATATGTATTTAATGAGAGAAACCACAAAATGGTCCAAGTACAACTATAAGATTTGCTTCATCAAAGCCATAAACATGGTGGGGGAATTCATCACACCAAGGGAATCACTAGGAACACATAGTGTCTATAGAAACATTGGCATTCGAAATTTATAATATCAGCATCATGAACCCCAAAATAGTGGTATAATGACCTGAGATCAATATTTGAGAACCATCTTGTTCCTCAAAACTGGTCAAAGAGTTCACCAATCCTGATAAAGTGGTTCTTCTTCTTTATCATGACCCAGTTCAGGTGATGATAATCCCTAAAAATCTGAAAGATCTCATCTTCCTCTTTCATGAACAACACTGGAGCTACCCTGTGGGAAACACTGGGTCTGGATAAACCCCTCATCTAAAGATCCTTCAACTTCAACCACATCTCCCAGAGTTTTTTAGGGTTTATATGATATGCTATATAAGATATACGAGTTGTCTTGAGATGCAAGTTGATAAAAAACTCCATATACCACCTCAGTTGTAGTCCCAAAACATCCTCAGTGATGAAATCCATAAAATCCTTCATACCCAAAAGAATCCGTATTCCTTAAGATCTGGCTACACCAATGGCTATACTCACCAACTGATGGGTGATGTGATACAACCTCATATTCACATGACTCACTCATCCCTCTATAGGATCTCTCTTACACAAAAAGCAGAGTCTCATCCCATCAGAACAAAGACATCTAACTCATCTATGATGATATTTAATTTGGGATTTAACTATGGAAAATTAATCCATACCCAAGATGAAGTCATAGGGTTCCATTGTGACAACCAAAAGGTCTCTCATGAACCTCTCTCCACTAATATATTGCTCACACTTTTAGAAGATAAAATATATAAGGAAATCATTCCCCATAGGTGCCTCAGGATGAAGATGTTGGGAAAAAGTCTCTAGTAGGAGCTCCATCTCTCAGACCATAAACATAGATATGAAGGAATGACTTGAACCTATGTTTAATAATACAGATTAATTACTATACTAAACATAGATCATACTTCTAATCATATTGTGTGCCACTAGATCGTAAGAATCCATAGCCTGCAGCTATCTATAGCCCTAACTACCAGCTCATTGATCCTAACATGGGACACATGGTGGTGGTGGTGGAAGGAACTCATAGAATCTTCCAACACTCATATCTATTACTCCCGGCGCTCCACCCACTCCTCTTCCAACTCTATCACCCTTGGGGCCTCCTTTTCCTCTCTAGGGAGTTCTATGATCACAGAACTATCTCTACTGTGGTAGTCCATCAGCTATATTCCTCCCCTCATTAGCATGTCAGGTCAAGTAATCACATGCCACGTGACCTCATCCATCATAATCATATCATATCCCCTCTTCAGGATGCCTTGTTCCTATAAATATTCCATATTCCGCATGACCACATTCTTGAGTCTATATGTGGGGAGGTATCTTGTGTTGAGATTATGTCGACTAATGCTTGATAGATGCTACCGATGACTCAGCCCTATAACACACAGAGCTAGATCTAGCTACCTAAAATCCCTCTCATAAGAAGCTCTCTTTTACTAGTTACCACTATAACACCCCACCATAGGTGGGAATAAAAAAGGGAACCATGCTGGTATGAATCTCTCTATGGTGTCCCTTCTCAAGCATCCATGCTCAAAAGTATCTATTGAGAATAATGTCATTGGAATACAATTTAAGGTCTTTGAATTATGATACATACTCAATCACTACCATATCTCCCTTTTATACCTCCAAAATCTCTTGAATATAAACCGAACAAAAATAGGAGGGGTAGTAATCCTCACGAAATTGCTGGTGGATGTTAGTCTATGAGAGTGTCGACTCATAATACATATGGATAAAAGGAATCCACCATCACCTAGTTTCTCTATGGAAATGGATATATTTCATCTCAACCACCTGATTCATTGGTTTCCAAATAATTCTGAATATATGGAGAACCGAATCTAGCCAGTCCTCCACTTCTTGGGGATCTGTCTCTCTATGGAAATTTAACAGCCTCAAGTGCTCGAACTCACAGAGTGAACTAAGTCTGCACACATCCTCACCCTATCCTACCGGTATGATATGCTTCTAAAAAGGTGGTAGTTCTACAAACTATCTACCAAGAAGAATAATCTCATGGGATAAACCCTTAACTGAGGCCTCATCACTCATTAGATCATCATCATGATATGGATCAAGGTATCCAGATTGGATGGAATTAGTGAGGCATCCTGAAAAATAAATCAAGACTTACATGTTTAGATGAGAATATATACACCTATTGGGGATCTGAATCAATAAGGATAGTAAAAGACTTGATCCAATATGATGCACGTACCATTGATCCCTACAAAACATATCTAGATATGCTGAGATAACAAGCAGTTATGAAATTTATTGGGGAATGGATATGTTGGTTTCCCATACCATCATAGGGTTTCCTCGCCAAAGATCCGTTATTGAGAAAATTTGAAATGTTTTCCATAAATCCCAAATAAATCACCATAGGTGGAATACACCAAATACTATACCAAGGAATAAACTGCTCTGATACCAATATTTCATAACCTGAACCTAACCAAGGCTCGAGTTGAAACAACCCCAAGCCAGCCTCCGTAAGCCATGGTTTGGTGATAAGCACCAAAAGTCATATCCTAAATGGGAGGCCTTTTCCTAAATCAATTATATGAACACACCTGATATCAATGAATAAGTTTGTAGGAATAATAATAAAAATATGAAATGAATATAATATATACCATCCACGAAAAAACTCTATGGTTTACAAGAATATGATATGGTAAAATTAAATGTAAAGGGGAAAAATACACATAAAAACGATACTTCAACTAGAAAAACTAGAAATTATGATACTAAGAGAGCCCAACTCATGATCTTTAATCTACAACCATTGTACAAGGTCTAATGCACCAAGAATACCTAAGATAATTTGAAGTCATCATCAACTTGTTCATCATCTGTATAAGACAAGACACATGTGGGAAAATCCAATGCAGGGGTGAGTATATACATGCCCAGTAGGATAACCTTAAAGATGAAGAGGGATCAGTAAAAGACAAGATAAGAATAGATAGTAAACATCACAACCCAAATAAAGAGAGTAAAAACAATCCAACACATGGATATATATATGGTCAAACCAAATAAACCTAGATGAGATAGAAGGGTAAATTCATCTCATATCCCATCACAAGAAATGTTTCACCAATAGTAATATAATTCCATCATCAGTGCTCAAATTCCCACATGTCAATCAAAATAAGTAATCGGGTGGATGATCGCCACTGTGTTACACAGTCGAGGGGGATCAATATCAAAGTAGAGGAACTTCAACCTAGTGAGTTAGGGGGGGGGGGGTCCACTCTGTAGGTAGAGGACCCACACCCTGGTGTGCCATGTTGGTTCCAATCTATAGGTAGTGGACCCGTGCTCTGGAGCGGTAGGGGGTTCCACTCTGGTGTCACATAGTCCTACACTATATCTGATAGGGGGTTCTACTCAGTATCTAGAGGACCCAATCCAGGGTGAATTTGGGGGGGTGGGTGGGTGGGTTACACTCTATAGGTCCCAAAATTTAATCATGGTGAATTAAGGGGGTTCCACTCTAGTGTCATGAGGACCCATGTCGTATCTAATAGGGGGTTTCACTTGGTATGTAGAGGACCTGAGCCCTTGTGAATTAGGGGTGTTCCACTCTATAGGTTGAGAAATCATGCCCTGGTGCATTAGGGGGTTCCACTTTGGTATCATGAGGACTTAAGAACTATCTGATATGGGGTTTCACTAGATTGGTAGAGTACCCACACTCGATGCATCAGGTGGGTTCCACTCTAGTGTCTCTAGTGACCATCTTCCTGATCATTATCACCATCAGGTGACGCCTAAATAAGAATAATTCCCAGAACATATTGAATCATCTCACTAAATCCACTACAGATGACACCATTGCATTCAACATTGAAAACACTTAGGATTGAATACTCAAGGGCCAAAATATGATCCCAAATGAAGAAGTTTTGAGAGGTTAATGTTTCCTCTAAAGGAAAGATGGGGTACATGATGTGTAACGGTCCCACACATTGTGTGGTCCTAATTATATGATTGGAAGTGTCCCTAATGGTACATGTTTCACCAACCATGTAGCTCTACATGACATGTAGGGGG
The DNA here is from genome assembly GCA_963277665.1 of Viscum album. Taxonomy (NCBI): domain Eukaryota; kingdom Viridiplantae; phylum Streptophyta; class Magnoliopsida; order Santalales; family Viscaceae; genus Viscum; species Viscum album. The sequence goes on from OY728141.1 coordinate 232,062,807, forward strand.
GTCTACATGGCATGTCGAAGCCACTCGGGGTCCCTGCCCATGTTCCCTAGTCATGTATGTGTACTTCAGTACATGATGTGTGCTTGTTCATGTTTGTGAACTTTGGTACATGGAATGTGCCTTACCATGTCATCTCATACATGGTATTTCATGTGTTCTCTACCTCACAAAATGTCCACCCAAGGAGGGATACACGATATTTAGGTTTCCTACATGTTGTGACATCTTTATCTTTTTTCCAAACCCTATCCACCACAACATAGGGGTAACACACTGTGTGTTCTTTCAAACTACAGAGTGTTTAGTCGTATTTTTTCTAGATATTTGGATCTATTTACATGCACTCTAGATCCAATCATTATGACTTCAAATCCATCCTTGTATCTTCCAAAAAATAGTGGAATTATAAAATAGATGACAATTTTGGACCTCCGGTGGCTAGAAACCGAATCATGTTTCCTCCTATGTGAACCTGCATTAGCCACTATGCATCCACTCATCTCTCAAAGCTATCATGTCCCAGTTTTGATACCAGATAAATAAAACAATCCCCTAAAATCTGGAAAAGCCTCTATTTTATCCATTATTTAGTATTTTATTTTTTTTAAGTGATTCAACCATGAATCTGGGGGTTTGATCATGCTCGATACCACATGAAGAAGTCAAACTGAAGTCCCTTATCCCAATCAGTGAATAACTTGAATAATCATAGGAGATAAGAAAAATAAAAGGGCTTTAATAATACTTGGTCAAGTGTTAATTCCCAAAAAATAAAAACATGTATATCTGGGGTGAGAAAAAATTAATAATCAATTAAATTTCAGTACTTGGGCACATATAATTCTCCCAAACTGGCAAAGATCAAATAAGGGGATTGATCTTGCTCAAAAATTTAATCAAATGATGCAGAATCCAAATTTTCTGATTTCAACGTAGATATTGTATTATTTTTCATCGAAGAATGTTATTTTCATAGATTTAGAGAAATTTTTTCATTTGTTTCAGTTTGACCTTCTTCAATCAATAGATTCTTCATCGTCAAATTTTCAAATAAAAGGAGGAAAATAACACTCTCAATTCTCATAGGAACTAGTGATTAACCTTGGATATTTTGGCATAGAAATTTATTTATAGGAATTAGATTTAGTTAATTTAGTTAAAATAAATAAATTTAATTATTTATTTTAACTGAACACACTCGCCAATGGATTCTATTTTCGAACACCCCACACTGATCTATTTTTGGTTGGGCCAACGGTAAACACCGCATTCCAGACTCAACCATTCTCTTGAATTTCTGATCCAATATTCTATTTAAGAGATATCTAATTTCCTTTAAGAAACTATGTGTGCGTAAGATAAAATATATTTAATAATTTTGTAAAATTAATTTTGGGCACACCAGTTCTTGGAATCACACGTTATTTAAGCACATAGATTTGGAAATATACAAATAAATATTTTAAATTATTATAAAAAAAACTGGATCTATATAGTTACAAAATCATAATAACACATAATTATAATTATGATATTGATATTTTTATTTAATGGTGAAAACCACAGATTTAGAGTAGGTAGAAGAAATTTTTTTGAAAGATCTTGGGTAAAATGATTACTTCTTCTTTAATAGGCCTCCTTTATAACACTTCTTAAAGACTCTTGGAATGGTAATTTAAATACGAAGGGAATGATAATTCATAGATAGTATATTTTATAAGATAATTGTTTAGGTTTTCATCAAGATATATGGTACAAAGTGGTGTAAAAGTGAGAAAGAAGTTGTTTACTTTTATAAGTGAAGGAGAGGACACAGTTGAAATTTCTTAAAAGATAATAATAAAATAAATTCATACAATTGAAAAATATTAAATAATAAAATATTATTAAAAGGTAGGATATTATAAGGTCTAAAAATTATTATAAAATATGATTTAGGAATATTTAATCATAAAAAATACACATATCTCTTAGTTTAACCTCTAGTAAACCATTTTTAACCTTAACCACGATAACAAATTTTTATTGTTTTTACTACTCATTATGAAAAAAATTAAGTTTGTCTTACTAAATAATATTAAATAAGATAATATAAAATAATTTAAAAAAAAAATTAATTCATTGAGGGGGTAGTATTTAATTAAATATTATGCTCAAAAATCCTGACTAAATGTAGTTTTCCAAAAAAAGCTTCCTTAAGTATAAAATGTTTTCATATCAAAATTAAAAATAAAATTTATTTAAATGAACTAAATTTTATTGATAATAAATTAATTTAATGAATGAAACTATTATAACGATTTTAAAATAAAATTTCAAATTTTGAATTTTTTAAACGAAACTGTGATTTTCAATTAAAATAAGTATTTTTCACTATTATTATAAAATCAATATTTTTTTAAAAATTCTAAAAAAACTACTCTAAGATAATTTCAAAATTATGATTTCAAAAATTAATTTTATTTTTTAAAATATATTTTCTAAAATTGTCTGTAATTAATTTTAATATAGATTCACAAACCACAAAAAAGTAGTTTTAAAAAAAATATGTTTTAAGCATAAAAATTAACTCATATAAAAATCATGAATATTTTTTATTCAAATGGATTAAATTAAATTATTATAAATAAAATGAATCATATTTAAATTTAATAATAAATCCAAAAATATAATGTGACTTTTAAATTACTTTAGTTAAATAAAATAATGTTATTATTTGAAAAAAATTATATTCCATTATTCACTGTAAAATCAATCTTTTTTGAAATATCCCAAAACATAAACCTATGTGAATTTTGATATTATGATTTCAAAAATGATATAATTTTTATTAAAGAATTCTAAAATTTATGAAAATTAATTATAATATTCTATCATAAAAAGTGATAAAAACCATTTTTTTAAGAAATTTTTTTTGAAGAATAAAATGACATTACTAAAATTTGAGTGCTTATTTACTAATAATTAATAAATATATTTTTATTTAGTAGGACATTAATATGTATTTCATAACAATTTTAATTTTATTCATACCCAACAATTCAATGACAAGGTTATAATAGTAACATTTAATTAATAATATTTTATGGTACATTTATGATCATTGTTTTTTATTGTATAAGTTATCGAACATAGTAAACTTTTAAAATTAGGTGGTATTACATTCTACGCCCTTAAATAAATTGTTCCCAAAAAATTTTATGTCAGTCATCATGGGTTTGGTATTTGAAAATTCATTTATTTCAAACCCAAATCGTATAGAGGGATAATGAAACTTCCTTTGAAAAGGGGAAGTAGGGAACATAAAGGTTACTTGAAATGTAACATATTTGGGTTCCTAAATAAGGAAAACATTTGTGTGAAGTTAAAATTTATAAATGGTGTCTAAAAATAATATCCAAGGACTAATAGAGAGTGATAGAGAATATGATCATGAAAAAGTAAATGGAAAGACAACCATAAATCTGTGAGGGTGAAAAGACCATCAATTCATTGGAAATGATAATAAAATAATAATTTATTTATTTCAAGACCCTTTTCCTAAAGTTGATTTATTATTTTAAATTCGAGATATAGAACAAAAGAAAATTTACTTATTTGATTTATTTCCATTTCATATTCATAATTTAATCTTTTATTTTGGGTTCCATGAATCTCCATTTCATTTATTTTTCCCTGAAATGAACATTCAAGATGAATTTCTCATGTATAAAGAAATAAAATTACTTTTAATAGATCATATGAACCAGAAAATAATGAAAATTCATTCCTTATTTCTATATATATATATACCCAAACCAAAATTATTAGCACAAGTTATCGAATATGGATACATAACACCAAAAGTTCAGTTCAATCCATTCCATTAATAGTTAACCTTAATAATCCTCCAAAATATTTCTGACCGAATTCAAAACCTAAAAATCCAAAATATTTCAAAACATATTTCATTTAAATTTAAAATATACCATTTACAACATAAAGTAACACTTATTGTAACATATTAAACCCGTGAATGACTTGATCATATATTCTATTAAAATATACTAATAAACTGAATCACCATATAACCTCAATGATGACATATATGCATCCAAAAATTAACACAATACATATTAATCAAATAAAATAAAAAATTACTTAATATATTATATAAATCTAAGAATGTAATAAATTCATCTAAGATAGAATAAATCATTTTTTTCATTCAACCACTGAAAAATTTAAATGTTACCAAATCTATTCAATTTACTTCACCAATGTAAATCATATCATTATCCCAATTAATTATAAATAAGTAAAAACCATGAACATACTAAGGGTTATCTTTACATTAATCAAGTATCTACAAAAAATATCACCTTAACACTAATTAAATTTTCTTGGTTATGTATTCATTCATAAAATTCTTTAAAATCATTAAATAAAAAATAATACATAATTATACTTAGAAGATTCATGATTATTATATCAAAAATATCACTAATATAACACCTTTTAAACATAATTATAAAATACCAATACATAAACAGTTCAATCACTCCACTTTAATGTTTAAAATAACATAATACATTCTTTGATCTAAGAGTTAACCATTGGATTAGGGAATTGACTAATATAATTCCCATGTTACCCACACATAATAATTTTAATTGAAAAAAAACTTTTATGCCCTATGACATTCATTTCTACATTAAGAATATCATCCCATTCATTTGAGTCATTCTTTTTGTGCGATCATTCCCATATTATTGACATGAACAAAATTTAACATTATTTCCTATATGAAAAAAACAACATGAATTTACATAAAATATCATCTTCCTTATATTTTATACATTATAAAATTCATCAATGTTTACATTATTTATCATATTCCATGATAAATTATTATTAATAATAAAAAAAATTCTCTTTCTTGTTCACATTTTATTTAGTTCCTCGTGAGGAAAAGAATTCCACCGTCTATCACATTTAGTATTAACATGAATCCTCCAGTTCTAACCATTATCAAAAACCAAATATATAAGAGAAATAATAAGCATAGTGGTAAAGTACATGATCATAAAAAATAATTTATAGGATTTATAACTCGTTTCACTTTGTTTTCAATCTATTAATCCTTAGGTTTAACCAATTTAATCCATGATCACCATCTATTCAAATAATTTATAATGGTTTATAAAGAAAATGTTAATAAACATAATAATATCCCCTGAGAGTGTAAAATAATTTTATCTATAAGGCCACACTTACCATGAAAAAAATTAAAGTTGATACATATTCAAACAACGCTATTTGGGCTTGTTACCCATAGATTCATCTTTTATAAAACCATATCCACTTATAGTATATTAATAGTCATATAATTCTAAGGAAACCCCAAAATCTATAATTTAACAAAACTTCATTATTTTTTATTATACTTAAACTTATCCTAAAATTATTTTATAGGGTTATGTTCCATAGTCTATTTTTTCTTAAATCTATTTTACAAGGTTTCTACTAAACTTTCCTATGATAGTAGCTATAAAGACCCCAAACATAGTAGACCTAATTAAATGGTTAATTTATTTCATTGGCACTAGATACAAGTGATCACATCCCAAAGGGCCTAATAGTTTAGTATTATTGGTAAAATAGATACACACATGAATCACACATTATATTTGAACAAATAAAATAAAAATTAGTATTTTATTTGAAAACATCAGTATAATATCTATAATTTCCTTGAATATCATTAATAATATACTTATTAGTATCATATGTGAAGTAAACCTAATAAAGAATGATCTCAGATACTCATAAAGGGTTTTCATATAATGGAAGTTAACACAGAAAAAATAATTCCTGAATAATATGATAGGAATAAATGATTATCAAATAATTCCATATAAATAATCCCATAAAATTAAAACATATCCATAGATATTAGATCTATTAGAAGAATCACATGGACATCAGTAGCTCATCTCATAATGATGGGATTAGAAATTTCATGCATCTTAAAATTGTTGTCGAGGCCTCCTTCAAAGTCATCTTAAATAAATGGGTAAGGCATCCAATAAATACACAACATTTTTTGTCTCATGATACCTACCAATTCATAGAGGGGCTATATAATTTTGGGCCCCACCCATCACTTAATATGTCCATTTCATTCATTATATTAATAAACAATACAACTTAATTAAAATGTGTTAATAATAAAAATTTTCCTTTATTTAAAGAACTAGAATAAAGAATGTCAATACTTTCCTCCATAAAACTAATCATAGTACATTAAGAGAAATATGATGGATGTTATCATTAATTTATAACATTAGTAAATTGTATTCTTCAACAAAGGATTTCAACATAGTTGAAAATACTTTAAATATATCACAAGAACATTTCTTGATAAAAATACCTTTTTCATATTGAAATAACTCATTGAAAATAAAAAAAATATTAGGAAAATATTTTTATTTAGAAAGAACTTGGGAAACTTGTAATGTATTATTCATAACGTTTAGTGGTCATGATCGAGGAAAATTATATTCCTTCCACGTATGTTAAAATAAAGATTTCTTTTACATTTTTGATAAAATGTAAAAATTACCTCATTTAAAAAATAACATGAATGTTACGATTAAAAAAAATTAAATAAAAAATAATTATTAAAAATTAATTCAAATAATAATTTGATATTAGTAAAAACATTCTTGAAAACATTTTATAAAACATAGATATGGAATAAAATGTTTTTTTACCCAAGAGAGAAATGGATACTAGTTTCCATAAAAACATTATTTCAGTGTCATAAGATATGAAAGCGAGGAAAATGAATTGAAAATTTTTAATATCTATAAATAATCATAGGAGAATAAAATATTTTTTGTTTAATTTATAAATATCAAATAATTACCCCATTGGAGAGTTAAACATAAACAGTATATGATAATGATGAGATTTTTACATAAACCCTTACCACTTTGGTAGCTTTTGAATCAGAACCCCTATGAAAGAAATAAATTAAATGTAAAATTTAAATATGATGAATATAAATATATTCATGATATAAAATATCAAATATTTATTATATACACCTCAAAAATGAAACATGTGGTAAATATGGAAAATGTCTCACCAAAATAGAAGTGAGATGAAAAACCCTTACCTCAGGTCTGATTTTCATTTTAAGTGATTTTAACCTAATGTATAATAAATATAAATTAATTATAATTATATTTTATAATCATAAAAATACTTATAATATCATATATTACCCACTTATAACTTTTTAATACCCATTTATTTAGGATTATTTATTTAAATTATTATTTTTTATTGTAAACTTTCTCATTTTTCATGTAAATTTCTGTTTGATAGTTTCATTCCATGAATATTTTTCGTGGTTACACTATATAAAAAATTTAATTAATGATATTAATATATTATATATTCATTATATAAAAAATAATAATATTCCATAAAAGGTATATATAGATAAATTATTTACACCCTTCATGGAGATGATAGGTCATATGTACGCATGAACGATGTTTTCACTTTTTGAAGGATGAAATGAATTAACTTTAAAAAATATTTAAACATTTCAGAATAATTATAATATCATATATGTAATATATATTCATTTAATCTATCCTTACTACTATTAATTTAATGTAGAAATGAAAAATGAATCACATCGCTTGGTGGAGGTGGTAAGTCTACACATACACACATGCGACATTGCTATTTTTATATGGATTTTAAGGTAAGAAGGTAGTTGTGATATTATAATTATATAATTTTAATGATATCATAGATATCATATAAAAAATTTAAACCCATCATAATAACCATCCATGAAATATGCTGATGGAAATTGAATTGTATCGCTATGTAGAGGAGGTAGTCCACACATACGCACGAGTGATACCTTCACATCCCATTTAATGGAAAAATTTGCTGATATTATTTGTTAAATAATAATAATAAAACATATATATATTTATGATACTTAAGGTATTATTTCATGATTAATACCATATATTTAAAGGAGGTTTAATAATGAATAAATTGAATGAATTCAAATAAGTTGATAACCTCTTCTTCAATTAGCCTCCTTTAGATCCTTGATTAAAGACCCTTGGAATAAGGTTTTATGATTAAAAAAACGTAAAATTTGTGTCTAGAGAATTTTATATGATAAATTTTTATCATTTTTCTGAGATATTTTCCTCAAATTGGTGTAAATAAGAGAATAGAGTGGTGTTCTTTTATAAGTGGGGGAGATGCCACACCTGGAATTTTTTATAAGATTAAAATATAATAAATTCATACCCATGAAAAATGGTTCCATATGGATAGATATTATAATTTTTTATCATATAAGGTTTAAATATGGTCATAAAATTGGATTTTGATAAGTTTAATTGCCCAATATACCCTTGTCTGTTGGTTTAACCCCTAGTAAACCTGTTTTAACCTTAACCTCACTAACAAATGTTTACAATTTTTACCATTAATTATAACAAAAATTTAGGATATATTATTAAACAATATTAATTATTACTCTAAAAATAATAATTACTTTTTAAAATTTAAATACATATAATTAAAAAGATTTAATTTAAAATTAAAGCCACAAAATATGATGAAAACAAAGTTTCCAAAATAATGTTTCCTTACGTTTAAAATGATTTATATCAAAATTCAACCAAACATGGATTACAATAAAATAAATTAGACTATTAATAGTATAATATAAATAATTATACTCTCTAAACCATTTTAAAATATAATTTAACTTCGTAAATTATTTAAAAAAAGGTATTTTTTAATAAAAATATTTATTTTCCGTTACTCATCGAAAAAATCAATCTTTTTAGAAATTTTTCATAAAATAAATATATGATAATTTTGAATTGATGATTTAAAAAATAAATTTTATTTTATTAAATAATTTTTATAAAATTTTAATAAATTAAATTTAACATAAATGCATAAAACAAAATTAAAAATAGTTTTTAGACCAATGAGTTTTAAGACATAAATTTAACTTGTATCTAAATCATGAATATTTCCAATTAAAATAGATTTAATTACACTATTTTTATTAAAATTTATCATATTTAACTTTAATACCAAATCTAAAATATAAAAAGAATTTAAATTTTCTTTATTTAATGAAAACAAATGTGAGCATTTGATTTTTTTTTATTTTTCACTATTCTCTAAAAAATATATTTTTTCAAAAAAATCACAAAATTTAACCCTAAGATAATTTGGATATGATAATTTAACAAATGATATCATTTTAACAAAATGAAATTTTGAAAAACTTTGGGAAATTATTTATAATATCCATTCATGAAAACGGATAAAAACCATTTTGAAAAAACCTATTTTGGAAGAATAAACCGACTTTTCTAAAAAGTGACTTATTTCTTCCTAATAATTAATCAATACAATTTTATTGAGTAGGAAATTTATATTTATTTCATAGTGTGTTTAAACCTTTTCATACCCTCTATATCAATGAAAATTTTATAACTATAAAATTTAAATAATAATATTTAGTCATTCGTATAGGATCAATTTTGCTTGTTATATAAGTTATTGAATATAGTATTATTTTAATAATAAAGGGGAGTTAAATATATACTACTATATATTTTGGGACTATATTTTCAATAAATAATCATGGAATGAATGTGGATTAAATGAAGTTTTAATGGATTATTGTTGGCCTTCTCTACTTCAAATTATATAAATTAGACATCATGTTAATGATTACACTTTGTGCATGATTCCAAATAAATTCAAAGAGTTTCACCCTGAAGAAAATAAATAAATCATATGACACATCAATGGGACACTAGATTTTGGTTTGAGGTAAGATAATAATAAATACTTTAAACTACATGGATATTCTAATACATATTAGGTAGATGATGTATTGATTAAATTTAACCTTCTGGAGTTGCATTCTTTATCACAGAAGATTCATCACTTATCACTCTAAAAAGAAAGCTTCTATAACATTGTTCACAAAATATGATTATTATTTTGTGACATCACATTTTATAAGTCTAAGTATTTGGATAAAGTCTCTTATTGAATACATGAGGGTGAATTTTTAATACCCTTTGATGATTAGGTGTGAAAATGAAAGTGAAATGAACTTGTTAAAGAATTCAGTAAAATAGTTAAGGTTAAATAATATTTAATCAATAAACAATTTTTCAAGTTAAAGGTGGAATGTGGTGAAATTTTATTTGAATATGTTTAAACCAAGGATCAAGTTGCAGATATTTTTATAAATCTCCTAATAAATGATGTCTTTTAAAATTTGAGAGTGTTCTTAGGATTGAATTCTGTCCAAAAATCCTTTTGATTTTTCTTGTTTATTTTCTATATTTCCATCCATTTAATTTGTTGAAAAATAGGGATAACATAAAAGGGATTCTCCTAGAAAATGGTGATATACTCTAGTTTCATTTTATGATAATGTTTAAGGGGGAGTTGTGGATAAGAGGAGAGAATTGTTACTTTAAGTTTAGTTTCTGAGTCTTTGTGAAAATATCATTCATTATTTCATATATTTCCTACGAATAAAATTGAGGGGATGTATCATCCTTTTACGATTGGGGTAGTTCATGAGTCATGGTAGTTGAAAATCCATCATAAATGGAATTTATAAAATGGGTAGTTGTTTGTTGTTATCATTTGATACGTGGTCAATGTATCATTAGTCTACATTATGAGCTGAATTTCTCACACAATCACTATTTTGTCAAATGGTGTGGTGTTTGAATTACCATAAAATTATAGGTGTTATTAACTTATTTCTTAATACAATTAATTTATGAGTATTAAAATCCTTCATGTGTTGTAATTTACTTGTAACATAATTACAGATGTTTGATAAAATATTAGATGAAGAGTCTGATGTAATGGAATGGAAAATTTTGTGTAGGGTTTATTTATGATATAGGGACTCACTATAGACTGGTGAGATTCCCAAAATGAACAAGCCTTTTCCATGGTGCCTCAATAAATATGGAACTTTGGGGAATCTAAATTGGAATGTGAAGATGTCGAAGTTAAATAGGAATTCCATTGGGAATTATCTCATTTAGTTATAGAAGAATACTATGGATAGGCCCATAATATGTGTTTAAATGAACCTTTATATCATAGATAAATGAGAAAATTCATATAGTCAGTTTGGTAATAGTGCAGGTGAATAACCTATATGGATTGATGAATTTTCTAAAGTTAGAAAATAGGGAACTAATGTCAAAAAAATCATAGATACTCCTATTTCAGAATAAAAAAGTTCTTACATATTGTGCTTTAAAGAAAATACCCCACTGGTGGTAGCAACTTCACTATAGAGATGAGTTGATTATGACATGAAGAATTCAAGAGACTAGAATGGTGAATTGGAGAGAGAACAAAACGATATAAGGGACAAAATAGATATTAAAAAGGAATCTTGTGTTGAAAGAAGACTGATATGTGACCTAGTTACCTATATTATACCATGTCATCCAAATTTAGGATATATATATATATAATAAATATCTTGAGAAAAAGAGGGATATAAGCGGCATATATGCTCAATATTTTCAGATTTAAATGATTTCGAAACCAAAATGGTAATGGTGGAGACCTCGATTCCATGGTGGTGTCCTACCTTTAAATATATGTATAGTTTCAATTTTTACATTTTTGTGAATAAAAATAATTGAAACATTAATATAATAGGCCACCCAATCTAGGTATGTTTTGGTTGATATTGAAGAATAGTATAGGGTGGACATGTAAACCAAGTTTTAGAGCCACCTAAATTTCAGAAGTGATGATTTATAGACTTATTATCTATTTTCCTTTATTGTAATTGGAGTTCATAAAAATATATCTACCCTATTTTTTTGTTGTTGATAATAATATAAGACATTTCACATTAGTATTGAATACATTTTTTACTAAGTATCAACCACCGGATAATAAGGGTGAGTGAACCTCGTAAAAACCTTTTGTTTTGTGTGTGACTTTATACTACATCTTTCACCATCCCATCATTATCATCGAGATCCAATAACACTAGCCAATGATGGGAACATTGTTTTAGAGTTGGAATTTTGGACAACACTAATTCACCACCCTTTTATGTGTTGGTATACTATAACCTGGCCATATCATACTACTAATAGGATTTATGAATTCCTTCTAATTCATACTTGGATTGTCAGAACATTACTTTATTTCACAAAAATAATGTTATGTGTAAATATTTACTTATATTACTACAAGAAATATTATTATTAATAGATAATTTCTCTTTTATTTGAAAAATAAATTTTTTCCCATTATTTACTTATAATACCAAGAAAATTTTTAACATAAAAGAAAAGTAATTTCAATCTTTTTCTTTATATATTTTAAAATCATCCATGAAAATAATCTCGTTATTTCCGATTAAAATGTTGCCATAAATATATACAATGATAATATGAGTATTATTCTCCATGACATTCACATATATATTATTGTCCATTTTTTATTTTATTAATTTATGAGATTTAAATAACTATTCTTCTTAGAGTAACATGATTTTAGAGATTTATTTTAACTATAGAGTAACCTTTTCATTTTTCACACTCCAGAATCATCTTTCTTAAGGACACTACCCTCAGTTTATTCAATGTATAGTTAATCTTAAAACACACCATTAATAAATTTCTATCCTCACTCATTTAATAAACTTTTTAATTTATTTGTAAAATATTGGTTAAAAATATTCTAATGGAATATATAATTTTAATATGATAAATTTTTTATTTAAAATAGATTTCCTAAACATGGGAAAATCCAATTCAAATCAATATTAATGTTTTCTAAAAAATATCATTTTTAATTGATTTTTTTTATAAATTCCCACTTAGTTCCAATTATAATTGTCCCATTTAGTCTAGGGATAATGTTCTAATACTTATTTTTCCAAATTTTATTATACTCTTCATTCATAAGAATCACCAATTATTTGATAAAAACATTCAATCTTTTTTTTGTACTAGATTTTATTTAACTCCAATAATATTCCCAACCATAACACATGTTCAAAATTTATTTATTTTTTTATATTTCATAATTGGATCTATTTCTTAACTATTTTATTAAAAATATACATTACTAATACATTTCTCATATTCAAATTCCATCTAATCATTTTTCAAAAAATAATTATATTTTATCATCTCTTTATTTTTAACTTGTGTAACTTTTATCATGAGTTCTTAAATTATTTTTACACCATAAAAAAGTATCATTTTAAGAAATTTTTATTCCATTTTTTAAAGCCTCATACAATTTAAAAATGATACATAATCATGCATTTATCGACCTTCTTATCAAATTTTTACGATTTTGATGTTTTATTCTAGTGAAACTTGTAAATGTAAATATATTAAAGTATTTCATAGAGTGATCATTCTATTTCTATAACTAAAAATATATTTCATTCATATTTTTCAAAATAAAAACCTATTTTGAGTGTGTAGAATAATAGAGACTTATTTCTTCCAGATATATTTTAATATTTTAAACATAGTAAATAATATTTCTACTATCTTAATAAGGATTTTATTATTCCTTTTATTTTACCCATTTTTTAAGGGGTGTAGGGAGTGTTATACTCTTTTTTAATTAGATTATTTATTATAACACCCTAGAATCTCATCTCTCTATCCAGTGTTAAATATATATTGTTTTACACATATTATATGAATTATAATAAATTGACTCCCTCAACCAATACAATACTATAAAATGTAATTGAATCTCTCATTTCATACCAATTATAAACTAATCACAATATCTTTTTCAATTTTGATCACCTAAGAAAATAAAGAATCATATGAAAGGAGTGAGATCAAATGATGAGAAATGATTTGAACATTATAAATTATACATAATGAAATTATCAATAGATCCTAAGCAAGTGAGATACATGATACTAAAAAAATGGCATGATTAAAAAAATTATATTCTAAAATCATATAAAGTGATAATGATACATGATACCATAATAATATATAATATAATAAAGTCAATAAAAATTTTCTTAATGACATGGAATGCACATATCATAGCATTCCATATGTGGATATACCTTCTGGGTAAGACTTTTACCACTATCCTCGATTGGATAACTTTCCGCATAACATAGGAATATGGAACATATATAGTCACACAAAATCATAACATAAGTCAATTATATCTGACAAGACCATCTTAATAGTGGAATATTTTTACTCCCATGTTACATGATCATAGAAGACTAAATTTACTCTCAGGTCCCATAAACATATTTATCTTATGAGATGAAAATATTTACCTATTGCAATAGAGGGATATATAATTTTGGGTCATCCCATCAAAATAATGATATAACCATACATGTGTGTTCCATATTAAATTATAATTTTATATAAATCATTGCATGATTTTCCCTTGAATATAAAATGAGAATCCAAAAAATTGGGGTTCGATATAAATAAAAACTCATAAATAGATATAATGAAATTTTGAGATATTCATGTTGTATAAAATATAGGGAATTAATTCATCTAAATAATTTACCCAATGAATAGATTTTATGGGTATCTAGGTGTACCAACTTTTATTAAAAAGGATAGTAAATTATTTTCATAAAAGAGAGGTTTTGGAAGAAATAATACTAATAGACTTTGTTGATGATAAGACAATAGAAAGGTAGTGATGTATGATTCTTCTCATATAGAATTAATTTTCACCAAAGGACATATACATAAGAACCTAGATAATTAAATAGAGGATGTAATAACTAGGTTTTTCAAAAAATAAAAGTAGAGGTGATAAAACATAATAAATGTTCCAAGCGTCGAATATAAGAGTATGAAATTGATAAATAATCATTTATATGTGAAAATAAATTTGGATAAGTTTTAAGAAATCAATTGCTTAGCTGTTATGAAATATTAAAATTAAAAATTAAAATTTAATTTTTATGGAATGTACTAAATGAAGGATAATTTTTAAAATATAATAATTAAAAAATGAATAATGATGAAAAAATTTAATATAAATAAATATGTCATGAACCAAATTGGATGAGCAATCAATCTTGGTTCCAAACTGATCCGCAATAAGAATCAAAGAGTGTTATCGATCCCTATGGGCTGGAAACAAGTATCCAGGAAACAAGGATACCCCATGAAATGATTTATCCCAACCAAATAAAACAACTGACATGACGTATATGATAAGAATGGATGACAATTCCATAATAATTTCAAATATTAAAATGATGATACATAACTAGAAAAAACTAGAAACAATGAACATGACCCAAGAGTAACCAAAGTACAAAAAATAATGATCACTATATCCATGTGCTAAGTGGGTAGCACCCGACCATCTCACCACTTGGTACATATGTCTAGTTATCCCAAATATACACCACATCACTCTGATACCTCTCCCTTTCCTATATCAGACCAAAAAAGGTCTACATAGACCCATGTGTGCAGGTAGGGTTTGAGAAAAACAATCCCAATGAGATCAAACCTTGTTTATTATAAGTAATATTTATTGAATGATCCAAATATGTTCATTTTAAAAGAATAAAAGAATGATTATAAAAATTTCACCAATTATCGATAAACATGGAAATTCACCATTTTAAATAATTTGTAAAAAAAATCATATAATACAGTTTTTAAATAACTTTAAAACAAAGAATTTAACATTTTCAATGAATCCATCATCATGATAAATTAAATAAAATCACAATTAAAGTTATCCCTAGGATAATATAAGTCTGGAATAGTTTGGATCCTCAACCCATGTAATCAATAATAACTAGTGTACACAAAATAAATCCCTATTTTGAGGGACTAAAGAGAAAAGTAACACCCCAATGTGTGAAACCCCCTATTATTTCATGAAAACTAGTCCCCAGTATGATGACCTAAGTAGTAGAAGAAAACCCCGATGTGTGAACCCCCTATGAGTCATGAAAACAAGTCCTTACATGACCCCTACCAAGTACCCAAATCAATCATGTTCTAAAAATTTAAATCATTTCCAAATATAATATCATAATTCAATAATCAAACCAAAAAATAAATTTCACACCAAAACCATGATTTCAAATCCAATCTTCTTAAACAATCCAACAACGCCTTGAAATCAACATTTTAATTTCCAAAATAATGGGAATCCATTTTTTATCAAAATCCACCAAATAATCATTTAAAAATCATATATCATTCCATTAATAGTTTAGAAAATAATTTTATAAATGATAAATCATTTGTAGATCATAATATAAATAGTTTTGATAAAACCACCCACCAAAAAAACATGGTATTCCAATAATTCTATAGGACCCACAAACCAAAGGATATAAGGGATCTAAGAATCTAAAGAATATATTAAACCATGATTATAATAACATTAAATTTATGTTCAATAATACCAAGGTCAATAAAGATGATTGAGAGACCACTTACCACAATTATCTCAAATATTCACAAAACTATCAACCAATATCCTATGAATTCCACCCCTTTCATTGACCGATCTAATTGAAAGAACATTACATTATCAAATAATAATTTTATCTATTTAATACACCTCTTATATATGATTCTTATCAAGAGAAATAGGATAGATATATAATCATGGAGAAGAACAAAATTATGGAGACATACCATGAAAACTTGGATCCAACACCGTAGGATCTATAAAAAATTGATGATCAAGAGGAAAATAATATCAATAATTTCTAAAGGGAGTCTCATATGTCAATAGAATAATTTATAAGATGAATAATGTTGATAAAAATGGTTTTTTGGGTATTAAATGTAAAATTTGTCTTAATTAATTATTGTCTTATGATTTGGACATACTATTTGGAAAACCAATTTCCAACTGTAAGCCCCTGCTAGGATACTAGAGGAGCTGCATGGTTTAACCGCATGGTTGAAAAAACTATAGGCCAATCCTGTGAAATTTTCATATCCCATTATGTATATGTTAATTATAATTCCCTACAGTTTTCCTAAACATTTTCCAACTGTGCTCTATCCTATGGGACTCTAATATAGATCTTGTGATTTCCAAACATGACTCTTACTGTTTTTCCAACCCATGGGATGATTGTGAAAAATCCCAAAAAACTCTAAAAACTCTAAAATTTAACCATCGTATGAAAAAATTTGAATCAGTATATGGTCAAAACAAAAGGATATACATACCCAAAATGGAATTCGAGATTTGAAAATTCTCCGTAAAATATAACTTTATACCCCAAAAAAGTCAAGTCTTGGAAATTTGATCCAAAAGGAGATGAGTCCATTGCTTCCTCATTAGTAATTACTATTAACACATCTCATGAGAGTCTATTTTTTCCTCCATAACAATAAAACAAATGGAAAAAAATTATACATAGGTATTTCTATTTAAATTTCAAAAATCTTCACTGATTCCACAACCGCAGACACATCTGATTCCATAGAAATCTCTTCCCAATACAATAAATGAGAAGGATTTAGACGATATTTGTTAATATGTGATATGTGGAATACATCATGAATTTTATTCAATAGATATAGTAACATTAACTGATAGTCCAACTTACTAAACCTCTTAATGATATGAAATTGTCTAATATATCTCTCATCCAACTTACCCTACTTCCCAAGCTAACAGTGACGTAAAAAAGGATATGCATTCAAGAAACACTAGTCAATAATTGAGGATTAAAAAGGATGGTGATGAAGTATACTTGAGAGTTATGTAAAAACCATTTCATTACCAAGAATCGATGCACAGGTTGAATATTCACTATAATAAACCAATATTTTAAAATACATTTCTCTTTAAAAAAAATTAATTTTTTCAATAGCTTGCAAGGCTCATACCCATGAGACTTCTTGAAAAATAATAGAATAATATTATAACTCAGTCCTTGAGTTAGTGGATTAAATAGGAATAATAAAAGTTTGAAAATTATATATATTTTTTATATAATGATAATATATTGATAAATATGTACCCAATTTTTAGTAAAGTCTATATGCTTTAAAAATACATTTTTTCTCTAAAATGATTTAATTTCATTTTGTGTTAAAATGATATAATTTTTTTTTTCAAATTTTAGAGAAAATATTTAAAAAAACTAACGTCATTTTTTAAATCAATAAATCAAAATTATTTTAGAGTTATGTTTTGAAAAATTTATAAAATATTTATTTTTCAATGAATTGTGAAAAATATAGATTTTTACTAAAAAATGCCTTTTCATTTCAAGAATTTATAAATCTTACTTTTTTTAAATGGTTTTTAAAGATAAATTAGATCATTTATATTATTATTTATCCGATTAGGGTTATTATATTTATTTTATGTTGTATTTTGGAATAAATGTTTTTTATACATAATAACAAATATTTTATGGAAAATAGCTTTCTATCACAGTTTTCATGTTTAATTTTAAATAAAATTCAACTAATTATGTGAATTTAATTTGATAAAATGGATTAAATATTTGTAATAATCACAATTAATATTATTTAATATGATTAACTTATTTTTTCTTCTAATTTAATAATAAAAAATAGTAAATGAAATCACAGTGGTTAATGATAAAATGGCATTATCGAAGGTTAAACCAGGAGATCAGGGTAGGGTTTTCGAATAAACTCATATAAATCCTAATGGATGGATATATTTAAACCACATACTATCCAAAATTCTAATATCTATCTATATAGACTCATTTGTTTTATTATGAAATTGTTGTATTTTAATATTTTAAGAATTTCCAAATCTGTCCTCTCCAACACTTATAAAAAGAACACCCATCCTCTCTCTTATTCACACCAATTATATCCATATATCTGAACCAACACATAACAAATCATCATATAAACTTCCCTAAAAATTAATTAGTTGTTTTTATCTTGTTTAAATAACATTCTATGTTTTCTTAATAAGTGATCAAAAGGAGACCTCCTAAAGAAGAGTAAATCATCCTACCCGACCTCTTTCAATCTATTTATTCATATAAATATTATATATTTGTTTTATTAATCATAAAATAATAAATTATGTTTCCTAAATATACCAAAATATTGTTATCATAATGTTACTACAATTATTCACCCTCTTTCCCTCAAATGGGAATTCAAAGTATCACTGATTCGTACATATGGACTACCACCTTTACATACTAATGCACTTAACTTTCCATCACCATCTCTCATGGATGGGTATTTTGGTGGTTTTACTAATTATAAATGATATATATTAAATAATTATAATTCTTTAATAATAATATCATATCTACCTTCATACATAACGTTTTGTTGGAAAATGATAACGTCGCTCATGCATAAGTGTGGATTATCACCTCCCTAAGGCGTTGTGATTCATTTTTCATTTCCAGTTTCTATGGATTTTAATATAGATGTATTTAATGAATATAAATAATATATATATATATAATAATTTTTTTAGAGGTTAATTATTATTTACCTTTCCATTATTCTATCCGTCAAAAAATAAAAACAATGTTCATGTGTATGTTCGACCTATCATCTCAATTAACAATGTATTTAATTTTTATATCTGTAAATTTTATTGATGACTCTAAATATATATAATGAATGTATAATATATTTATATTATTATTAAAATCATATATATTACGGAACCATGATCAAATTATATGGACCAGAACTACTGAACCAAAATTTTCATGAAAATTAAAAATAGTTAATTCCCAGAAACAACTATTTTAATAAATAATTATTAATAATTGGTAGTTGAAATATTATAAGTGGTTATATATGATATTATAAGTATGTAAATTATTATTTTATATAACTTTAATAAATTTAAATTTATTATAAATTATTTTAGAATTCTTTTAAAGAAATTCAAACTTAAGGTAAGGGATTTTCTTCTCACTTTTATTTCTATGAAACAAATACCATATTAACCAATTATTTATTTTATGTGGTGTATATAAAAGCCATAAATTTATTTTATGATTCCTTTAAGGAAAATTGTGTTGATTTAGATATCTTTCAAGTGTTATATCTTTCATGGGGTTTTGATTCAAATGTTAATAATGTGGTTAGGGATTAATGTTACCATCTCTTTTTATATTTGTATTTTTTTGGATTAAGTTTATGATGATGAAATTTTATAAAATATATATGAATAATCCCTTTATTTTTATTATACTCTATTTATTTCTGAAGACTAAATTTTTTTCTTTATTTTACATTCTTTATAAACTCAAGAGGCTGAAAGAGTTTTCTTATAGAAACCTGACATTATTATTCTCTTTGGTTGAAAATCCATTTTATTACATATCCATGTCTTATAAATATATTTTAACGATTTTTTTATATTTTCCAATGATTATTAAATTTTATTTAAAAAAAAAAATTAAATTAATATTTTTGTCATTTTCTAAACATGGTATTTTTTACGTTTTATCAAAAATGTGAAAGGAATATTTATTTTAATGTACGTGAAAAGAATGAAATTTCCTATCATGATGAATTCTAAATGATATAATGAATACTTTAAAATTTTACATGGTTATTTTAGAATAATTATTTTACATAATATTTATGAAATTTTTTGATTTTAAATATTTTATTTAAAATTGAAAAGGTTATTTTCATGAAGAAATTTTCAAATAATATTTTAAAGGAATTTTTCATCTATGATGACATCCTTTGGTGTTACTATTGTTTTAATAAAGATATGATAATCTAGTACTATCCACTTTCATTATTTAGATAGATTATGACGATGATGATGATTTATTGGTAAGTCTATGAAACCTATTTTTTTTGGGTTAATTAAATTTTGATGAGGCCTTTATGAAACACATTTATTTTCCTTAGGTTATACTATGGAATGATGAAATGTTTATAAATCACATTTTATTTCTACAAGTTATACTATGATTAATATATTATGATCTTGTGGGATAAATATGTATGATTTTCATTATATGATTGATGGGAATTGTATTATATAGTTTTCCAATGCATTGGGTAAATATCTATATCCCATGAGATAATAGGTACTTGAATGTGGAGCAAACACAAATTAGTATGAAATTCTATCCACTATGAGAGTATTGTGAGTGAACAATGAATAAGGATTAGATGGAATGGGGAGTAAACCAAATACAATATGATAGTCTTGGAAGTGATCCTTAAATAAGTAAATGATTTTCTATGATCATGTGTATACCCAAAAAATATGTATCATACTAATGTTATGACCTAATGTCTCATGTCCTTTGATTCCTTTACGATTAATGACATAAAAACTACCAATATTTATGCCATAACACAATATTAGAATCTTTCATATGCAATATATGATTTTCAAATGTTAATCTCATGATATTATATAATTACTTTTATGTTATGTTTAGGTGATCATTGATATCTCCCTTTTTTAATCGTATTGATATTTTGAGCTAACCCCTTCTTATGTTTCCTTTACCCATATTATGAAATATGGTTTTTGTATGATATGTTCAATAAGGGTTCTATTTATAAATAACTAGTACTCTCCCATGTTATTTCAAGCCACATTAGATTAATTGTTTTTCTTTTAATAAGAGATTAATATTTATAAAACTTGAGGAGAAACAATAATGTTGAATAAATTTTAATTAGAAAGTAATGGTGTATGATAAGGAAATAGAAGTGCATAGAATATGAAGAGATCATTCAAATAGTTGACAAAGAAATAGGATAGAGTAATAGTATATGAATTTTTAAATGTTGAGGAATAATATTTGAATTCATTTTCAATTTTGATCACAATAACATTAAAGTGGGCACTAAAATAAAATGTGAAAGATAAATAAAAGATAAGACAGTGGTTATAATAATAAAAATGAAATTTTTTAAAATAAATGAAATAATAATAAATTGAAGGAGTGGGTTGTTTGTGAAAAAATAAAATGGAGTGAAACTATTCATCATATATATAGAACAATATGGAATGAGGGACGTAGATATAAGAGACAACGATGAAACAGAAGATGCAATTAAATAAAATAGATAGATGAAGACAGAGTGTCGACAACCACTCCATAATACTTGAAAACATGATATTGAAAATAGATTGAATCTCTGATTGTAAATAAGATGAGGATAAATAGTCTCCAGTCTTTCATCATGAATCCTTTCAAACTTCAATTATAAAATAGATAAATTAAAACAATATCATTACAGTTAACCGAAAACTGGGTGAATAAAAATATAAAAACTGCTATTTTGGACAATGCTCTAAGCACTAAGGATAGAACCGATTCCAGTATCCCATATTTGACTCCAAATTTACCACTCAACATCCCAATATTTGACTTACCTATAAATACATATTTTAGCATGTGTTTCTGGTTGTATGTGTTCACGTACGAGTGCCAAATCTATAACATTGTAATTCAGACTACCTTTCATGAGTTATTCTGTACTCTACTCAACCATTTCCCTCAACCTTCCAAGAATCTCATTGTGAAGTACTCTCCAGGAGAGTTGATCATCTTCCATTTCCTAAAATGGTTATAGGAAAATGATATAAAAAGAATCTAAGAAAAAAATTATTTCAAAAAATCAGAGTTAAGAGACATTATGTCATTATCAACATGCAAGGGGGAAGACAGATGAAACTATTTCACCTGAAAAAAGTTGTTCAACAACTGGGGTATGATATAACAAGAGGCAGTTCAACAAATTTTTTCCCAACAGATACAATAAAGAAGATTAATTTCAATCAAGTAAATTTAAAAAATCAGTGAATATAGAATCAATGTGGATTTTTTAAGTATATCTATTATAGACTTTTTTGAAACCAATGATTTAAAATGACAAACTACATAAAATGAATATTAATATATATTTAGATACATTTAAAGTAGTAAAATAACATACTGCTTAAATTATAGAAAATAAGAATGAAATTTGAAATAAGAAAAATGGTGTGATAAATGTAAATAAATGAGACATACATATTAATAGGTTTATACAAAAAAATATTAATGAAAAAAAATGTTGAGAAATGAAATAGAACAATGTAGTATTTGTAAAAATTAATGTTCTACATATGCAGACTATACTAGATAGTAACAAACTATAAAAAAATCAAACATTATATTGTAATAAAGATGCTCTAATATGGTGTTTTTATACTGAATATGAAGAAGGATTCTTTGTAAAGTACACAAATATAAAACAATAATGAAAAGATGTATAAAACATGGTGCTTCTGTACATTATAGAACAAATAGGTACTGTAAAATGATGAGGTAGAAAACTTGTAATATAAATGTCAGCAACTTAATACATCCTATCAATGAAATAGTTCATTGTCACATGTTAGTGGAACAATATTTTATACATCCAAACAATTCAATAGAACATTGAACCAGGATATGATACATGATAACAGTGAACACCATCATAGTATAATAAAACAGACTATTCTGTATTTGGGAAGTTCAACAAACATTGGATTGGAAGATAAGGTGTGACCAATTTATCACTGCACAAGTTTACAATCCATTACCATTGAAACATGGTGTTCAACTAAAAGTGACTAATCTGGTGTTTATATATTATATACCAAACTAGTGTTTTTTAAAGTGTGAAAATAGGAAATTGAATTTATAGGAGGCAACAACCCTGTCGTTTTTGTAAAGTATAAAAATTCAAGCAATGTAGATCGAACACATAGATAAAAGAATTAAGAAATGGCTGAATGATTTCTATAGAGAAACGTAAATTTTAATAACTGTTTATGTACTGTAATGAATTTAATAATATTTTCACTGCAATTAGGAATTAAAAAATAGTAATGAAAACAATTTAAACAGTGAACACATATGTTTACCATATGTTTAAAACATCAAATTTCAGTCTATTTTTTTAGTTTTCCTATTTACATTTTCCTTCATTCTGCTATCTAATTTAGTATATTGACTCATTGTAGCCTTGTTGTGTCAACATATGTGGACATAATTGTACAGTTCATCCTCATTATCAAAATCACATGATAGAATTTTCTACATAAAAAATATTTTTAGAAGATTTGAAGCTAGAATATACAACAATTGAAATCATTGAAACATATATCATAGCTTTAATAGTTTACTATTATTTAACAGTATAGAAGTATAGATTGAAAGGAAATAATTTAAAAAGAAAATTAAAATATAGAATATACATTTATTTATAGCAAGTTTTGTTAAAATATTGGAATGAATTAATAACTTATTATAAATAACAGTTAAATAAGTAAATAAAAATGGAGACAAATGTGCTAAAATAAAAAATTTGTTTGAAACATGATCAAATAATAAAAATTCTCTTTGGTTTCATGCACCATGTATTCACATAAGAACCTATACAGATTAAAACAATTAAGTGAAATGGTGTGGAATAATGTGCCTATATACCGGAAAATGAATACAAACATACCAATATGAGTAATATGTAATATAAACCACTGTTTTTTAAACCTCTAGTTTACCTAAATTTTGTATTCATTGGATTTTCTAACATTATGGTGTGTTTGTTAACATATGTATTTTTTGGTTTCATGAACCATTTTTGCATCGATGTATCCATATAGAATAAAAAAAATTAATTAAAAATGGTGTTAAGAAAGCTGCCTATATGCTAGAAAATAACAGAAAACACACCCACACAGTTTAAATGGTAAAATCCTTACTCAACAGAAGGATCCTGTTTATGTGAAGAAAAAAATAATATAGAGCAACAGGTGATCCGTAACATATTACCTAAAGCTCCATGGAGTGTATAATGGAGGGGTACATTGAACGATAAAATCTAACAAAAAATATGGGTAGATAGAATGAATATGCATGAGTTAAAATAGGAAAAAGAAATCAATCAGTCCTCTATAATAGATGGCCATGGTTATTAAAGCCATGAGTAAATGTAGAAAAAAATGGACATTCAATGGGAATAATGGAGGATGAAAAGCGAAAACATTCAATAGAATAATTTTATTCATGATGAATTTCTAAAAAACCGTGGTGTACGATACAACATTCTATGTTTTTTCATTAATTTGTAAAATCAATTCATATGTATGGGTAGTTTTCAAGAAATTAATATCTAGATACATTCTCTAAAAAGCGATTAACTTATATGAACATAGAAAGGTCAATAGTTTTTTAGTTGTAATGTACAAAAATGTGTTGGAAATAGATGTTTAACCCAATATGTATGTAGTAGAGATGTAATAGATATGCTAAAATAAAAATATCTTTCAAACATGATCTAATAATAAAAACTAAATCATTATGCAAATAATTTGTAAAGATCCACATCTCCAAAATTCTTCACTTCTCCTATTGCCATGATGGGGTATTTCTCTAAATTTCAGTTTAACTTCACCATGTTACCAAGTATGTAGGATCAAGACCATCCATAGCTCATATCATATATGTGAAATTTAATTTTTCTTTAAAAAAACCTATAAATGAAGTAAAAATATATTCAAATTATAATTAATAGTTTTAGAAGTCTCTAAGACATCATCACAATAATAATGACCGAAATAACCATATTAATCTATACTAATCCATAATGGAATGAGGCACTTAAGTTGGTAGTAAAAAAAGTTATCAGTTTTAAAGTGTTAAATGGATAACAAATAATATGGATGAAAAATTAATTTGGTGTGGTAAATAGTAACATGACATATTGAAAATTACCTATCCACTCTTCTTCATATACTATCTTTTCAATGATGCTAACCGAAGGAGAGAAATTATGTGTAGATTTTGGTAAATTATTCCACTATAAGAGGGGACTACTGCAAGGTATTGATGAAAAATAAAATGAATGAAATAACAATATCTAATAAGAATAATTAACAAATCAAATACGTTATATCATATGAAATAATTCAAAACAACTAAACCATAAACAAGGGAAAAGAGGTTGAATTAAATAATAGAATCATAAAAATATGGTTTTTTTGTTTCAATTAGAAGCCTGAAAAGGAAGGAAAAACATAGAGGATAAAAATATAAGATTCCACCTGAAAAAAATGAAAAAACAACACTGAAAGATATGGAGTATCACTGCCAGAGAACTGTAGATGGTAAAAGTATAGATAATAATAAAAAACCTAACATGAGTAAAACACTAATTGAAAATAAGATGGGGATGAAGCTTCTCTAGTTTTTCAACATGATTACTTTCTAACAGCAATTATAAAATTGATAAAATAAAACAATATCATTACAGTAAACCAAAACAGGGTGAATGAAAACATAGAAACTGCTATTTTGGACAATTCTGGGAGTACTAATGATAGATTTGACTCCAGCAGATCATATTTACCACTAAAATCATTGGTCAATGCCCCAATATTATCCTTCTCTGTAAATATATCATTTACCATGTCTTTCTATTTGTATTTGTTTGTGACTGAGTACCAAATGTGTAATATTTTAATTCATACAACCTGTCATAAGTTTTTATGTAGTCAGCTCAAGCTTTTCCCTTATCCTAGAAAGCTTTTCACTGTGAATAACTCTCTAGGGGAGAATTTAGGTTACATAAATGGTTCTTGGTGTATTTGATATAATGTTTAGTGATGTCATCTATTCACTTCATGTAGAAGCCTATAAAAACAACATGCATTAGGATTAAAAACAACTTGTTCTTAATTCTTGAAGTAGCATAACTATTTGTAAATGAAAAACAATAATTCATTAACTCTAAAATGATAAATACCTTATAAAAAAATCATATTATGTGGTTACTATATTGACCATGAAATTCAACGCATTACTCCTACTCCCTTTGTATCTAAATCCCCTATAAGAAATTACGAAAAGTTTTAAAGTTTGAGATTATTAATCCTATTTATCTATTTGAGGAATAGAATGCACCTTGCCTGAAGACCTCCTATACCCAGAATAATCATATCTGAAAACAGTCGTCGACCAGAAGTGGCGTCACCTGGAAAAAGGTGTTCAAGAACTAAGGTATATTGTAAGAAGAGGCAATTAAACAAATTTTTTCCCAATAGATACAAAAAGGTTATAAATTTCAATCAATTAAATTAAAAAAAAGTCATTGAATATAGAATCAACAACTCCCCATCCTGCTCAATAGAATATGGATGCAGTGACATATCCCAATCATCTGAATGTATTCCTTCTTAAGTCAATATAAAGAGTGATGGGTTGTGGGTTTTAAATATCGCATGAATAAAGACCAACTAAGGGTGATAAGATCCTTGATTATCCATTGAACCTTCAACCATTTCATGCACATTTTATTTTTCATGAATAAACATGAGTCGCATAACAATAAAAAAAGGGAAACTTATTGAAATATATTTGAATACATAATATATGTAAAATATCCTATATTAGTGTACAGTATGAGAGGATACAAATCCTATTTGGTGTAATCTTTAGAGTTTTTTCAAGATCTGATCAGGTGAATGAATGGAAGGGTAGAAGTCACGTTACATAAATCATTCTAGGTGTAGCAAATATAATATTCAGTGAAGTCATCCACTCATTGCAAGTAGTATCCTATAAAAACAACATGCATTAGGATAAAAAAAATGTTCTTAATTCATGAAGTAGAATAACTATTGGTAACTGAAAAACCATAAGTCATTATTATAAAATGATAAATACCTTTAAAAAAATCATATTATGTGGTTACTAAATTGACCAAGAAATTCAAAGCATCTCTCTTGATTCCTTTGTATCTAAATCCCATATAAACAATTATGAAAAGTTATAAAGTTTGAGACTATTAATTCTATTTATATATTTGAGTAATAGAATGCACCTTTCCTAACGAACGTCTGTACCCAGAATAATCATATCTGCAAAAAGCCGTCGACCAAAAGTTACATCAGTCTAGAATTTTATAAGTAGAAACAAAGAAAGGTTGGATCCAGAAAACTAACCCCATCAAATTGACTCGAAGATGAAAGATGATTTCACATAACAACTCATAAATTTGACCCAGATCTGCAGCGTTGACATGATAGTATAGAATAGTTAGGGAAGTAGATATGTTCTTCATGTACTGTGCCATAATTTCATTCTTCTTCGTGTGCAGCTTTAAAACGTCAATAGTTCTCTTCTAAGAATCATCTATGTTCATTAACCTTCTAGTGGCCATGTAGGTAATGATCATATATGATGGGGGGATTAGCGGGGAGAACACGAACCTTCACTGCCATCGAATATGTCAGAAGCCCCATAACCAATCCCCCCTCCACCCAAAAATATGTAATAATAGAAGAACAATCGAAGGATAAACAAATGAATCAGGGAACACCGGTTTCGTTTTCTAAGACATGTGACAAAAAGCAGGTCGTCAAAGATGGCGAAGGATGTTTACCGCATGGGGGTGGAGATTAGGGTTTTGCGAATGACTAATCAGAAACCCATGGACAACTATATGAGGAAACAGAGGTGGGAGAGGAGTATGCGAGTAGGGGAGGGAGAGTAAGGCGACCTCAAAGTTGGGGATAGAGTATTGAGAAATCAGGTTTCATCTGTAACCCTAGCCGATGGATAGGGAGAGGCCACGTGCGCTGGTGTACAGCGGGAGAAGCTCAAATTGGATCACAAATATGGAGGGAAGATTGGTTTTTTAGTGACGTGGGTGATTGGAGAAATTACACGTAATAGAATATGGATGTGGAAGAATAGGAGCATGACACGTGGTAGTTGAAAAAACCTAAGATTAGTATATATATAGATTTAGTGGGAAATCATGTAGATATCTTATGAAATAGTTTTTTATATATCTATGTTTCCAAATACGCTAAACATATACGATTATAGAATGAATCATTATGTTATGTATTGAATAAAAATCTAATAATAAACAATATTTATTTATGAAATGTATGGGTCTTAATAATTGGTATCAGAGAAGGGTTTATTTAATATTTAGAGATCAAGACTAAAGAACATTGGTGAAAACCTTTGGGATAATTCTAAGTATAGGATAACATCCTAATGTTATGGTAAAGAATAGATTATGTTTTCTTCTTAGAAATACATCCATGTATGGATACTACAAGTGGATATGGTTTTTAAATAGATGTATCTAGGGTTAATATCCCTAAAAATATTTGTTCGAGTATATCTCAACCATCATTCTAGTGCACGGTGAGTGTTCCCTTATCACACACCTATTTTTACCATCCCAAGGGATATGTTGGGTTAATTTATATTTTATATCAAACCCTTATAAAGTATTATAATAGATTATAATCATGGATAACCTATGTTAAACCTAAAGTTTCATATATTGAAAGGAATGTGTCACGATTTATACAGTTTATAAATGATTTTTTTATTATGTGGATTCCCAATATGATTATTTTTTCCTACACTATGCTATTTATTTTAGTAAATAGTTGAACATGAAGGAACTAAGTTAATGATGAATTTTATGGACAATGAAATGATTTTCCTCCTAACTAACTAAATTTTATGCTATAAATTATTACTATTATTTTTATATGTTAACACAACTTTTTAAAGACCAAAATCATAGTGAGATTACAAATAAGAAAAAGAGGTAAGAACATTATGTTGAGTCCTTTATGAGGTAAC
Organism: Viscum album; assembly: GCA_963277665.1. Classification (NCBI taxonomy): domain Eukaryota; kingdom Viridiplantae; phylum Streptophyta; class Magnoliopsida; order Santalales; family Viscaceae; genus Viscum; species Viscum album. The sequence continues at coordinate 232,092,535 of OY728141.1, forward strand.
ATCCACCTTCTTTTAGAGGTTATTTTGATCCACTAGTTTCTAATTAATGGATTAGTACCACTAGAAATATATTTTCTATACTCTAGTGTTCATAACATGAAAAAGTTATTTTAGTTCTCTATAATTTGGAAGGAGAAGAAATTCAATGGTTGAATATAATCAAGAACACAACAAAATAGTGAGAAATTGACTCTATAAAGTGGGATTATTTTAATATCTTATTTTCAATAAGTAAATTTCATATATTATTTATAATAAAATGGATAAGTAATTCTTCGAGATAAATTAGAAATATGATTGATCCATTAGTACCTATGACCAAAAGTTTAAAAAACGTGTGAGGTACACTTATAGTGTTATCATCTAACCTAAATGTAAGATTGATTGATTCTTAAATGAATTAAAATCAAGTATCTAAAGTTAATTATCCATCAGAGACATTAGTAGATATGGAGAAATCATCTTATGTTCTATTAAGGTGAAAATAGATATTAGAGTTACCCATCAATATAATATTTTTGATAGGAAAATAAATATTTAATTCAAATAAAATTATAGTAATAAAAAACCATATAGATAAGAAGATAAGCATTCATTTATGATAAAAGTGTAGAAGGAAGCATATAATAAATTTTCTTAAGGTGACTGGTAAATTTTTTATGTGTGGAATGATGGTTCATCAGGAAAATGATTTCCGAAGTGATGAGAAGAAGAAGATAGAGAATTTTGGGGAAAAGCACAAAAAAATATACCACCCAAAATGATGTTTTCTAAATGGAAGGAGTATATGAATTATGATGACCAATTCTTAGATAAAAATGTCATTGATGATGATCAGTATTAACAAACTCTTAAGCCCATAGGAAAAGGTAAATCCCACATGACCCCTATTACTAATGTAGGGTATGGTAAAAAAAGTTTTGAGAGGTACACATTCCATCCACTCTAGAATAACTAATATATTATATGATTCTACATCTACCCATTCTTTTATATCTGAATAATTTTATAATGGTATAACAATACCACCCAAATTATTATATGTTGAATTAGTAGTGAAAATTTGTAATGTTATTATGATCACATATCTTGTCTATGACTATACTTTGATTTAATTTTGTTGGAATGTGCTTCCTAAAAATCTCTATTTTCACTCAAGTTGAATTTGATGTCATCATAGGCTTGGATTGAATTTATTTATATAAATCCCATATGAATTCATATGGATGGGAAGACACATTGTATATTCTAAATTGACTTATAGTCATATATTGGTGTAACAATAAATATAAACATCTAATGGACATTAAATCCATTGTATGGGTTTCGATTCAAATTAAAAATGGATGTTTATCTTAGTTAGTTAGAGAGAAACTAAACATTGAAGATATGCCTATTTTATGAGAGTTTTTTTTGGTTTTTTCCATAATAATTTCCTAGTATTACTCTAAATAATGAAGTTATAATTTCAATAGTTCTAATACTTATTCCTACACTAATTTAAAATAATCAATATAGAATGACCCATATTGAGTTGCAAGAATTGAAGATGCAACCTTAGGAGAATCTTAATAAAGGATTAATTTGAACAAGTGTGTCACCTTGGGGTGAACCTTTTTTTTAAAAAGAAATATGTATCAATGTGTCTCAATATTGATTATTGTGAACTAGATAATGATCAAGAATAATTATCCTAAGCCTTGTATTGAAGATTTTTTTGATCAATTTCATAGAGGTCAATATTTTTCCAAGATTGATCTTTGATCTTCATACTATACGTTGAGAATAAAATGTGAATACATAACCATGAAAATCTACCATATGAGGTATGGACACTTTGAATTTATAGTGATATAATTTTTTTATTAAATCCCTTTATATTTTAATTTATTTAAAGAATATAGTCTTTAAAGACTACCTTGATTATTTTGGGGTAGTATTTATAGATGATATTCTTATATATTTCAAAAGTAAATAAGATCATGAATATCAATTATGAATTTTATTTAAGGACCCAATAAGTGATAAGTGGAATTAAAAATTTACCAAGTGTGAATTTTAGCAATAGTTATTTTAATTTCTAGGTCATATAATCTCAATTTATGGTGTATCAGCAGATCCATCAATGTTGGATGTTATTCATTTTTTCCCAAAACAAAAACTATGACTGAGATCTATATATTTATTGGTTTAGTCAGATATTCTCAATGATTTATAGAATATTTCTCCCATTTATCAAATCCAATCAACATATGAACTTGGAAGGGGTCCATGTTTTATTATAAATGAATATGAGGGAAATTTCAAAGAACTAAATGGAATCTTGGTCTTTACACCTGTTATTACACAACCATATCTTAGAGATGGGTTTTTGATCTTTAGTTGTGTATCGAACAAGGTATTGTGGTGAATAATCATGAATAATGATATGGTTATAGAATATGCCTAAAAAATTGAAGGTTCATGAAAAAAATTACCAAACACATGATTTGGAGTTAGTGATAGTAATTTTTTAATTAACGATATAAAGGAATTATAAATATAGATAAAGGCGTGACATATATATTGTTCATAAAAGTATAATGTATATATTCACTCAGAATAATTTGAATATGCTCCTAAGAAGATTGTTGGAGTTGATTAAATATTATTACTACTAAATATATTACTACCCATAGAAATTGAACAATGTGATAGATTCCCTAAGTCGAAAAGATCGTGATAACTTATGTATGATGAGGATAATAAAAGATCTAATATTTTTAATTTTTAAAAATATGGACCTTGAAATCCTTAAGGAATTGGAGACATATTATCTTCATCAAATAAGAGTTCAACCATCTATCCACATGAAGATTAAAGAAGAGTGTAGGGAAAATATAGAGCTATAAAAGAAGGTTAGAAATGTTATTGAGTTAATCCTTGATCGAGATGGAATGATAATGTTAGAGAACCCTATATGTGTTCAATCCATTCCAAATTTATAGGAGCTATAGGATGAAGATCGTAATTCGTCATTATATATTCATTCTATAACTACGAAGATGTATAAATATATTAAAGTGTATTTACAGCGGGATAATATGAAGATAGATATTATAGAGCATGAATCATGGTTCTTGGTATGTCAAAAAGTTAAGGATGAGAGACAAAAGACTAAGAGGATGTTACTACCATTACCCATTCTATAATGAAAATGGGAAAACTTCACTATAGATTTTTTTGTTAGAATCCCCAAAACACCTAAAACCCATAATGGTATTTCGGTTATAGTCAATCACTTTATGAAGTCAGAACACATCATTGTTATTAGAAAATATGTTTATCTTGATCAACATACCAGAATATTTATTAAGTCATGAGGTTTCATGGAGTAAAAAATTCTAGTGTCTATAACTTGGATTTAAGGCTTTCCATGATGTTCTAGTGAAGTATTCACCAAGATATAGATTTATAGTTTTATTTCAGTACTTCTTATCATCATAAAATAGACGTTTATTATGAGAAAACCATTCAAAACCTATAAGATATGCTGAGATACTATTCTATCGATTTAAAAATTCTATTATGATCAACACTTTCCTCAAGTTGAGTTTTCTTACAAAAAATGTTTCCAATAAAGAATTAATAGGGCTCCATCTAAATCCTTAAATGGAAATAACTATTGAAATCCAATATTTTGGGATTAAGTTATAGAAATAAAGTAATTAGGACCCTAAGTTATATGAGGATATAGAATAGAAAGTTAAATCCATTCAGTAGCACATTATGGAATCTCAATGATCATATAATTTTTTTTCGGATAGTATTCACTGAAATATAGAATTAAAAGTTTGTGAAAATAAATTTATATGAATTTTTTCATGGAATAAGGTTACATGATTCACAAATAAGTGAAAAATGATACCTTGGTATATTTTCCCATTGGGGTTCTTGATTTAGTACAGATGGTAGCTTATCACTTGGCACTACCACTATTCATCTATCATGTTCATAATGTGTTCCATGTTACTATAATGAGGAATTACATACCTAATTCATAACATATAATGAACTCATATGTTATACTATTGGATCATTATATGACCTATAGAGAAGATCTAGTAGAAATCTTTGATCGTAAATATAATTTTCTACTGAAGAAGATTACATACCTGTTTAATGTTCTCTGAAAAAATCATAAATTCAAAGAATATATATAGGAAAATGAGAATGTGATTAAATAGATAGATACTCATTAGTATTTATCATAGTGATGGAATTTCATTAGATAAATTTATTTTAATGTGGTAGAATGTGACACCCCAAGATTTTGTGATACATTTCTCTTTAAATAAATTTAATTTCTTCGATAGCTTGTGATATACACAACCCTTGGTCTAAATAAACCATAATATAGTATAATATTATAATTTATCTATTAAGTGTATGGATTAAATTGGGAAACCACATTTTAATTATTATATATATATTTCAATATAAATTAAATATATTGATAAATAATTACTCAAATTTTACTAATGTCTTTATAATCTTCAAAAATAAATAATTTTCTCAAAAATGGTTTGTTTTATTTAAAAAAATGAGATTAATTTTATAAATTATATTTTAAAAAATATATTATAGTGAATATTTCATAAATTTTGGAAGATCGATTTTCAATTAATATGGAGTAATACTAGTTTTTATTGAAATATCTCATTTCATTATAAGAATTTACAAAGTTTAATTTTATTTCAAAAAATATTTGAAAATAAAATTAGTTCGTTTATATTATTAATAATCCAATTAGTTTTATTATGTTTAATTTAAGGTTCTATTATGTTATAAAAACTGTTTATATTAATGAAAACTTTTTTTCTTGAAAACTACTTTTCATCGCGCTTTGCATTATTAATTTTAAATTAATTAATTTAATTTTTTTGAACTAAATTTGATAAAATTTATAAAAAATTTTGAGTCATAATAGTTAATATTATTTAATAATCTCAAATTAATTTTTGGTAATAAATAATAGTAATAATAATAATAATAAATCTCGAATGTTAATGTTAAAACAGGTTTATTCGGGAGAGGTAAAACCAAGAGATAAGGATAAATTTTTTAATTAAACATCTATAAATCCTTTTTTGGCCACATTTCTACCTTATTGTATCAAAAATTTAAATCATTGGTCATTGGAATCATTTTTTTAGTATAAAATTATTCTACTTTATTCTTTTAAGAAATTCTAAGTGTCTCCTCTCCCCCACTTATAAAATGACACCCCACCTTTCTCTTATTTACACCACCTTCAGTGATCTATAAAACATAAACCCTAGAAATTTTCTTCCAAACTTCCATATACATGAATTAAAGGTTTTGGTATTCATAAAATAACATTCCAATGGTACTTAATAATGGATATAAATAAGGCCCACCACAAATTGTTAGTCACACTACCTGACCTCTATCAATTAATTTGATCATCAATATCCTCTATATCTGTTTTATTCAATATAAAATTATAACTTCAGAATTATAAATATACATAAATGTTATTATGATTATGTACCCAAAATTATTCACCCTATTTTCCATCAAATAGGATGTGAAAGTATCATTCGTGTGTACTTGTGGACCACCACCTCTACATAGCAATACAATTAATTTTACATCACCATATTTAACATATGTGTATTATTATGGGTTTAATATTTATAAATTATATTTATGAAATAATTTTTATTCTTTTATTATAATAACATATCTATCTTATTACCTTTTAATCTATTGGAAAGTGATAACGCCGCTCGTGTGTACGTGTAGAGTACCACCTCCACGAAGTGATGCGATTCATTTTTCATTTCAACTTCACAAGGATGGTAATAAGGATAGATTTAATAAATATATATGATATATGTAATATAATAATAATTTATTAATTGAGAATTATTATTTACCTATATTTCATTTCATCCTTTGAAAACTAAAAACACTATTCATGAGTAAGTACGACCTACCATCACCATGAAAGATATAATTAATTTTTCTATCTATTTTTTTGGATGTATATAAATTGATATATATAATTAATATATATTATATTTATATAATTATTAAAATTATTTAGTTTTTTGATACACAATTAAATTACAATGATCAAAACTACCGAACTAAAATTATCATGAAAAAATGAATGAGTTAACACCCATAAAAATGATTTTAATAAAAGATAAATAATAAATAGGTTTTTAAATAGTATTAGTGGATAATTTCTTTTGATGTAATTTGACCTTGAGGTAAGATATTTTAATCTCACTTTTATTTATGAGAGACAACTGCCATTCTCACCAATTTTTTCTTTTATGTGGAATATATACTTCCCATAAATTTATTTTATATTTATTATAAAGAAAATTATTAGTATTTATATTCCCAAATAAGGTTCTCCCTTTCATGATGTTTTGATTCGAATGTTTCCTAAGTTGTAAGAGATTTGTGTTACAATATAATTATTAATCTAGATTTATTATTATTTGATTTATAAAGATAAACTTTTATGACCTATCTATAAAATAAAATGATTATATTATCCTATAGTTATTTTTTGTGATTATATTTTTCCGTTTCATTATACTCTTTTTAAGAAATTAAGAGTCAAAAATACTTTTTTTAAGGAAAACTCAATTTATTTCTCTCCTTGATCGAAAATCATTTTTATTCCATATCCATGTTCTCTAAAAAATTTAAATAATTTTTTTAAATTAATATATGAGTTGTTCAAGTCATTTTTACTCATGAATAAATTTTTAACAAATGGTTTTAAATAAATCTTCTTTTCATTTTATGAACATTGTACTTTTGTCATTTACTGAAAATGGAAAATGATTCTTTATTTCAAAAAAATGAAATCAAAATAATTTTATGCCATCATGACTGCTCAAATATTTGAAGTTTATTCTTTTATGTTTAAATGGTTATTTTCAAAAATAAAAGTTTTTTATCAATATTTACGAACTTTATTGATTTTAAATATTTCATTTAAAATTGAAAATGATATTTTTCTCAAGAAATGTCCCCATTATTTTTTAAATATATATTTCTTATATGACAACATCTTTTGATGTTAAGTATTATTTTCTTAGTTTATAGTCCAATGATTCTATCTACATTCATTATTTATATGGATTATGATGATTATTATTTAAGGTTAACTGAATGAAATCTTTTTATTTACCATGGGTTAATTAAGTTATGATGAAACATTTATAATACTAATTTTCTTTCCAAGGGTTTTTCTATTATGGAATGATAAAATTTTTATAAATTCCATTTACTTTCCATAGGTTTTTATTTAGTAGTTTTTTTACGATCATGTGGAATACATATGTCTAGTTTTCATTATGTGATGGGTGGGCCTGAAATTATATATCCCTGAAATTCATTGGCTAAATATAGATATTTCATTAGATCATAAGGTATAGAATTTGGATTGTATCGATTTTAGTTCGGGACTATATCAACTATGATAATCTTGATAATGAACCTTAACTAAGGATATGATAGAATAATGGGTGAACCCAGTCTAATTTGATAGTCTTGTAAGTAATCATTAAGTAAGGAAATGATTTTATATGATTATGTATATGTCAAAAACAAATGTGTTTTTCTATTTTTATGCTCTATTACCTCATGTTATTCAATTCCTTTATGATTTATGTCTTAAGAACTACTAATTTTTATGAAATTACTTAATATTATGTTATATTATATGTTGGGTAAGGTTTAAAAATATTAATATCCTGTTATCTTACCCTTATTACCATATTATTTCTAATTGATCACTGATATCTACCTTGTTTACTATTATTGAGCATATGAGATCACCCTTACATATGTTTTTTCCACAGTTTATGAATAATTTTTTTTTAAGTTTGATATGTCTAAGATGGGTGGTAGTTATAATGAACTTAGTGGTAGGTGATATAGATCACTTACGAACAAGTTGTTTATTGATAAAGTTTCAACTAAAACTATATGATTATTTCAGGGATCATTATGTTATATATTGAATATTTCTTTAATATGATTAAATATTTTTGTATAAAAATAATGGGTTTATATATTTGCTAAAATCTCCTAGATAATGTTGAGTATCATAAGAGAAACCTCACCCATCATTAACTAACAATAAGTATATATATAATGCAAACCATAGAGAACATAGGATGGATACATTATAATAGATTACTTTTAACTATTTTTGTAAACTAACTCAACTAGTCTTAGAAGTGTATCACAAGATCATCAAAGGTCCATATTGGAATCACGTAGTATATCCTCCAATATATGACTAACATGCTCTAGCAGGCTATCTATTTGAGGATAGTAAGTCATACTCAGTCTAACCTGATTCCACATCACATCCTGAATACCCTTTTAAAGTCAAAAAGTAAACTGGGTTCCCATTCTGAGGTAATAACAGGTGACACCCCATTCGACCTCATAATCTCTTGCATGTATAACTTTCCAAAATCCATAACATTAGTGGAATACTGAACTATAATTAAGTGTACAAATTAATTAAAATGATTAATCAATATCCAGATGTTGTTCTTTCCATTGGAAGTCCATGGTAATCTGATGATGAAATCTATGGATACATTATCCCATTACAAAATTAGAATATGGAGGGGTTAAAGAAGACCTAAAGTCCTTTTGTTATCCTCATTACTCTACTATAAGGTGATACATTGAGACACAAAGACATCTATGTTATGCCTCATTTCTTCAACCATAACCAACACTTCATGTTATAATACATATACATTATTCTATGGTGAATAACCCTAAATGATATGGGACAATCCTATATCAGGTTCTTCCTAATATATAATGGGATGAGGAATCTACTATAGAATAAAAAATCCCTTTTACAGTGGGAGACCAATAGAAAAAGGTATCCCCACCATATAAGGATACACTAATTTTAATGAAATCATCATACAACTACTACTCTAGAAAAAATCAACTCTATGTGATATGAAATCAACTGAGAACTGGCCAGAATCATACATGTCTTATCCTCCCCCACCTCTAGGTGAATCTGAACAAAGTTCCCCATGAGATTTTATTCCTCCTTAGATTCTAATATGATATAAGAGGATAATTTTATACTAAGTGAATAAATAATAACATTCCCCTTTCTAGGGGTGTAGATGATGTTAGATTAAAACAAATGAAGGTGATCTATCCATTTACATTATCTGAGGCTCAAGTCTTCCTATGATAATTTGTATCCTATACTTTTATAACTAGAATAGATAGTGAAAATATAATCAAATAGTACTTTTTCTGATATTTAAGAGAATGAATAACTTCGGTGAGTTAGAGATCATGAATGGGATATATATTTTCATATGTCTAAATCTGATGAGTTGTATTCAACTACATAATTTCCCTTATATAAACACAAATACAAGACTAAAAATTGATGAATAAAAACACAATACATAACCCTGACTAACTATAGTTAAAATCAAGATATGATATGAGGTTATACATTTCTTCAATTCATCAAATAAAGTATGATATTTTTCCTCCGAAATTAATTTCATCCCTTTATTTGTTAGTGATATTAATGGTGATGAATGTTTGCAAAGTATTTCATGAAAGATTGTTAATAACCAACTAACCAAGGAATATTCATATCTCAATGGCATTACATGGTTCATCCCATAAAAATTCAACCTTCACCTTCTCAGAATTAAATGAGATTCCATGTTCTAAAACTACATGTTCTAAGGACTTTACTTCTATAATATAAAATTCACATTTTGATAAGTTATCATAAATAGGGTGATTCCTCAAGATTACCAAAAATAATTACAGATGATGTATATGATCTTCCTCATATTTTGAATAAACCTAGATATAATCCGTAAATACTTGAATAATTTTTCTTGAGATATTTATGAAATATTAGGTTTATCTAAGCTATAAAAATTTAATGATCATTATTAAGGCCAAATTACATCACTAGATATTCAAAGAGGCTATACCTACTTCTAAAAGTGGTGTTCGAGATATAAAACCCCTTACCTCTTCGAAGATGATAACCAAACTTGAGTTTGATTTCTGAAAACCTCTTTTCATCCTTTAACTTATAAAACTGTTCATAAATATGAGTAAAATGTTATTTATTCTTAATTTTCATTTGATTAATCTTTCAAAATTTGACCTAAAGACAAATACATACATCATACTTCTAGGAAAAAAGAATAGGATCTTACCAAGTTGATACACTAGGATGAATAAATAATTTTTCATTAAATATTCCAATTTAATATTTAACTCTTTGAACACAATTGGTTCCATCTGCTAGAAAATAATAGATTAAGCTATGTTTTAGGCACCACACTGATAGAAAACTCCACCTATCATTCCAAAGTAAGACCACATAATTCATGAAGGAATTCCATAGAAAATCCCCTTAATAGAAATGGAAGATCATAAATAGAGTACTCATTCCAAAAATCAACCACAAATGTAGATATCATACTCCCTAATTCTAGATGAGGTAATCCTATTTGGCTAGACCAGTGATCCCATTTACCTTGAAACATCTAAGAGCTCCCATAAGGGGAATTAAAGGAAACCCTCGAATGAGAGTAGTGAACCTTTGCTGAATTGAAAAACAATAAATCAATCAATCCAAATGAAAAATTCAATGAGATATAGTATGAGATCTATAAATACAAAACTAAATCAACACTGTAGATTAATAAAGAACACACAAAACATCAAAAACGCTACTACTTCTTCATTTTAATAGATTATTCAAGATCTATAACAAATGAAATGAATTTATTTAGAAGTTTAAAAAGATCCAAAAAATGTATTGATATAAAGGAATGAGTGGAACCTTTATCAAATAGAGTAGTTTATATAGATGATTCAATAAAGATATTACCTCTAACTTCAATTGTGACCGCATCATCTTCAAATGAAAACACCTTTATTACGTAATTTTGATTCACTCTAGAGGCATAAGGCTGATGAACCAGAACCACAATTTTGTGTAGATAGTGATTGAAAGAACCTATGAAAATGACCATAGGGGGAATAAGAACTTTACATCTTTAGAGGATCATTATAATAATGCTTAGTATTCCTTGTCTTTACATGCTAATATCAAGTATAAGAAACATTTAAATTTTTTACCGACATTGTATACGAATCACGTTGTTGAGAGAAACCATTGACATATATATAATTATTATTCCACTTTATATTCATTCTATGTGGGAAAAACTTTCCACTAGGTAGTGGATGAATTGAAACTAAACCTTTCTTGATAAATAGATCTATTTATTCCATCATATCTCTATCCAATAAATCTATGTAAGTGAGAAGATTTTGAATAAAGGCTAGAGAATGAATATCCAGTCTCAAACCCATTAATAATATTTGAGACTCCATATTTTCATCTATCACAACCTTGGGGGAAAAATAACAAATTAAGAAAAAAATTAAGAATATTATATCACTTAGTGGTCTCCCCACTAAATGTAGAGAAACTTCATATACTTTACCATAGTAATTAAGTCTAGGAATAACTGATAAAAAAATATTATCTTAAAATATTTATACAACAAGACTTAAAGATTCTTAACCTGTACCACTATATACCACAACCTCTTACTTGGACTCTCTATTCTGAAAATTGCACACTAAACCATAACAGATTCTAGAGCCTCTAATATGTCATGGACCTAATCAATATTATCCAATAAGTCCTAGGATTTTAAGGGTTATTAATCCCCTGAAATGATGAAGTATTTTGGAATAGGAATTCACAACCTCGATCTTTGTCTCCTCCAGCTCTTGGTTTTTCCTCCCGAGCCTCATTTTCAGTAAGAGGTACATTATGGTCCACTATATAAACTTCATATACTATATCCTCAAGAAGGTTCTGATCAATTGGAAGGATCCCTTACAAAGCATAATCTACATCACCCTCATATAGAATATAAGGAAGTCTTATAGGAATGTTGTAATATATAAAATAAGTAAAAGAGTCTATTATTCAATTAATAAATCTCAATTTCAATCAATATTTTTTATATAAAGACCATGACTAGATGAAAACCTAATGAAGAAGAAATATTTTCCAATATCCTGGGGTAACTTAATGCTCATTATGATGAGGGATATCTATAACACCCCATGTAAGTAATGAATAATATATTTTCATATCTATTTATATTTATGAATTAGATAGTGTTTTAAGAGGCTTAAAATGAGAATAAATCTAATCTTATGCACATAATTCTCTAATATTTTTAAAAGATTGTTTTACCGCCTTTTGATGGAAATCCATTTTTAAATAAAACTTTTGACAATTTTATAAGTTATATTTGTCAAAATAAATTTATTCATTATAATTGGGATATTGAAATTTACTTTGGATAAATTTTTGGTATTTTTCTGACAATGTTGATTTTTTAATGAATAGTGAAAAATACTGCATTTTACTTCAAAATTGTTTTTTCATCTAATTTAATTACATAGATATATTATATTTTTAATTGGTTTTAAAGTGTAATTAGAATATATTTTTACCATTTAATCCAATGGTGATCATTATAATTAATTTCACTTTGAAATCGTACATAAACACGTTCCAAACTTTTGATAGATATTGTTTCAAAAAAACCCGCTATTTGTTTTGACAACGGGAATTATTTTTAAATTAATTATTTCAATTTATGGGTTTGGAATTTGGTAAAATGGATTCCATATTTTTAATCATAAGGTCCAAATTATTTAATTATGACTCTTTTGTTTTTGGACATTATGAATAGTAACGACGGTAATTATCTTAAATTATCGTGATTAATTAGTAATTGGGTAGTTAAGGGTAATAAAATAATATCATAATAATAAAAAATGACCCCAAAATCTGTTCTAATGCTACTGGTTGTGTCATGGCCGACCATTGGATTCCTTGTTCCAAACTTATGGACCCCATGGAATCACTTTTGGGTGATAGTGACACTTTATCATTTTATTTTTAAAGGAGAATATCACAAAAGTATGTAACACCTAAGTAGAACAATTTTAATTTTGTATACATAAATTATATCTTAGACTATAAGTATTCATTGGAAAGAGAACAAATATTTCATACATAATGTTATTTTTTTATAATTTTTAGACATTAAATAAATTAAATTTTTTATGACACCATGATGATGTAGCGATTACCTCATTAATGAACAATTTAAATAAAATGAAAAGATAATGTAAAATCTAAGACTTACACTTGTCAAAAACGTATTGGATGAGTATATTTCGAACCCTTATCACCTTATCTTCTATATATATCAATGTGGTACCTTTAAAATCCGAAACTCATTTTAATATAAAGTATCATTTCTTGACTTTCCAAGAGTGCCCCTCCTCCCTCCTATAAAAGGCCCCCACCTCTACCTCCTTACCCACACCTCTCAAGAGATTGGCTTGGCCACTATCTGGTAATTTTATCTCTCCACATCCCTCTATTAATCCTAGAAGCCTTACCTTAGGCAGAGATCTCTTCAAGAAACCCTTTTGGTTCAAACCAAGATGAGTTACCCGATTTAAAGGTAATGTCTTTACTTGTGTTCTTTCGTTTCATTTTGCTTCTCCAACCCCCTAAACTCTTTTTATTACTTTATTTTGTAACAAAAACAGTATATAAAATATAATAGGATGTCGGTATAAGATGTATTTGAGATACACTTACACACACCTCCGTCTAATGGTTAAAGAACATACGGTTTCTGTGGATGACGAATTACTGCCTCAAGAAATGATGATTGTTCAGTCTTCTTTTAACACCTTTCATGGTGGCCATTAAGATGTAACTATATTTATATATGATATATATTATGTTTTATAATTCCTTAGGATTTTGTATTTCTCATTTATGGCATACCTTTATGGTTTCCATTATGGATAAACGTGATAATTTCATTTTTTGGAAGTGCAGACTACCGCCCTCTCAAAGTGATTTGATTTGTTAATGCCATATGTGGGATGTGTAAAGGATGAAGTTAATAATATTATATATGATATTATACTGTAATTATAATTTACCTTTATATCATTATGATTTTATTCCATTAAATACGAAATAGAAATGAAAGTAGCGTTAATGCGTACGCACGGTTTACCGCCCCCATGAACGGTGCATTTCATTTCTTACCTCTAAATGTTATGTAATATTATAAATGAAAGTATATACTGGATATATATGATATATATGATATATAAATCATGAATATAATTCTGGATATAATGGATATTGTACCACATGAACAACTTGTAATTATAAGTAGTTTAATTTTTGACTCAAGTACCAATGATCGAAAAAACGACCGTTATTAACATAAATAATTACATAGTGTTCATAACATGGTAATAAGTGATATAAAAGGAATAACGAACTTGAAAAAGGTTCTGATGCTAGTATAAATTAACTCAAGTTTATTATTCAGGATATTAAAGAACGATCGAGTCAAGTCAGACATGAGGTATGGGACTTCGTCTCAATCTCCTTTCATTGAGGCATTTTTGGTTTTATATACAACTTTCTTTTATATAGTGTAGAAACCCCTATGACCTTTACATTTATTCAAAATGAATCTTTTTTATATGAAGAATTTTACTAAACGACAAAACGGAATATTTTTTTGTCGTACGTATGTGGCGACAACGACTTATCTGCCGCCGTGACCATTATTTGAGTTTTGGATTCCTCTACAAGCCATAATTTTTTAAAAAAATGAAAAATAAATACCATGTTTTAATTTTATTTTATTTTGGTATTGAAAATGGTTTTGAAAGTGTTTTTATTATATCAATGTGTTGTATTTATATCTTGTGATTGAAATGTGGAAATGTTATCTTTCCTTAATGCATCTTTTATGTGATACAATTATGTTATGGTTCTTGAGAATTGTTTATGAAGATAGGTGGTTCCATGATAAAATAAGGGCAGGTGAGCCCGATATAGCTCTCTAATTCATTGGTCAGCATGAAGGAATTAAATTCTAAGGTTTCTCCGAAGATATTTAGGGAATATACTATGATGGGTATTCCAAACGTAACCATGAGGGTTACTCCCTATGTAAGAATGTTATGAATGCCTCAAGTTACCTTTATGTCTTATGATTTCTATGGGTTACTCATGATTTGATGAAGTATGTTAAAGTGCTTATGTTTTATGAGTAAAGTATTATTTCATTAATTCTTATGTATACATGGACTAATGTTTTCATTCCGCTCTTTTATAACCCTTACTGATCTTTTTATGCTCATCCCATGTTTTTGAAATGTTTTTCACAAGTGAAGAGAAATGTACATGATGTGATGATAGTTTCAAGGATGTGTCAAGAAAGAATCCATGTTTTATTTTTAATATGTCTCCTTTGATGGAAAAATGAACATTATCTTTTATGTAACCACCTTGTTTAAATGTGGAATGAAATTCATGATTTATGATCTAATTCTCTAAAACTCTAAACCTGAAAAGATCCTCAATGTGTACTCTTGAAATAACTCAATATTAAGTAATGTTTAAGGTCGGGGCCTTATAGTTGGTAACAGAGGTTGGTTTAAATAACTTTAGGAGTTATAATTATAATAAATGATTATCCAAATTTTTTTATGGTCAAATTGAAATGATATAGCATTTTAATATTACCATGTTGCTTCATTTAAGACATGTTTGTTCATAATGGGTTTCTTCAGAGGAAACAGGGAAATAATGCTTGGAAGGCATACCGAAGGAAATGACCTTCCGAATCAGCATCCTGAAATGGTCGGAATTGGAACTGAACAGTTTGTTGCAGTAATGGAGAAGTTGACTCAAGAAATAAATGGTGGTGGTATCCGTGCACGAGATCAGCTAGATCAACTACAGAGGAACATGTTAGTGGTGGAACATTTCATGAGGAAATATCCCCCATCATTCAGAGGATCATCTGACCATGTGCTAGATTAAGGGTTGATTAAAGAACTGGAGAAGATTTTTGATGTCATGGGGTGCTCAGACAATCAAAAGGTTAGTCTTGTTTTTTACTGTTTGGAGGGTGAATAAGATCAGTGGTGGTCAATGGTTAAAAATATTAGGGATGCTGATGAGATTTATACTCATAACTGGGACGAATTCAATGGTATGTTTCTTCAGAAATATTTTCCTATGGATGTTCGACATAAGATGGAAAATCAATTCTTGGAATTGAGGCAAGAGGATGACTCAGTGGCTGCTTATGATGAATGGTTCACTCGATTGGAAAGGTATGCTCCAAATTTTATCTGAGACCTTGATAGCAAAATCAATCGTTTTTACTCAGGATTAATGCCAAAATATCGAAGGGATTTAGCTTCTCGTGAGTTCAAGAGTTATGAAAAGCTTGTTCGATGTGCTGAGAAGGTGGAAATGTAGTTTTCCGATGATCAAGTGTTCTATAACAACCAATAGAAGAAGAGACCGAGGTGGCAGGAGAAAGGGAAGAATTCTTCAAAAAGGTCCAATGGTAAGAAAACTAAGTTTCCAGTTTGTGATAAATGTGGTAAAAGGCATGATGGGGAATGTCTTTTGAGTTCTGTAAAGTGCTGCTGATGTGGTAATATGGGACATAAGGCTCTTGATTGCACTGAAAAAGATCAGGGTGATAGTAAGACCAAATTTGATTTACAGTTAGTGAAATGTCTCAAGGGCAATGAGATGGGTCATTATGAAAATGAGTGTTCGACAAAGAGCTCAAATGATGGGAAGCAGTTAGACTACAAGCAAAAAAGGAGTGGTGAAATCCTTTGCAACTACTCCAGCAGATGTTGGTCCAACAAATGAATTGGTATGAGGTACTTTGTTTGTTTTCTCAGATTATGATAATTTGTTGTTTGATTTGGGGTCTACACTTTCTTTCATATCTGAAAACTCTTCTAGTAAATTGGGAATACCATCTTAAGAAATGACTGCTGAACTTATGGTAAAAACACCTGGGGGAAATGTTGAGGCAAAAAGAATTTATAAGAGTCTTCTTATCATTATCCTTGGAAAGAACCTACTTGCAAACCTTATTGTTTTACCTCTAGTAGAGTTTGATATTATCCTAGGTATGGATTAGCTCTCTTTTTACCATGCTAAGATTGAATGTAGATCTAAAGAAGTTTCTTTTCAGAAAGACTTTCAGTTTGTGTACAAGAATGAAACCTTACTATTGATAACATATCAAGAGGCTGAGAAACTTGTAAAATATGTAAATGAATGTTACTATGCACCTATTGTTGAAAACAAATGAACCATTCAGATTAATGATGTTCCAGTGGTAAATGAGTATCCTGATATTTTTCCTGATGAGTTGCATGGAATAATACCAGATCAGGAAGTTGAATTCACTGTTGACTTAGTTCTTAATGCTAAGCCAATTTCAAAACCCCCTTATCTAATGGCTCAAATTTAACTTTTAGAGTTGAAGGAGAAATTGCAAGATTTATTAGAGAAATGTTTCATTCGACCTAGCACATCACCATGGTGTGCTCCTGTCATATTTGTTAAAAGGAAAGATGGTTCAATGAGACTTTGCATTGATTATAGAGCCTTGAATAACATCACTATTAAGAACAAATATCCTTTTCCTCATATCGATGATTTTTTTGATCAGCTCCAGGGAGCTCAGTATTTTTCAATGATTGAACTGAGATCTGGGTACCATCAGTTGAAGGTAAAGGAACCATATGTTACGAAGACCACGTTTCATACAAGATATGGCCATTATGAATTTGTAGTAATGCCTTTTGGGTTGACCAATGCACCTACTGTATTCATGGACCTTATGAATAGAATTTTCCATGAGTTCTTGGATAAGTTTGTGGTTGTTTTCATTGATGATATTTTGGTGTTTTCTAAAAGTAAAGAGGAGAATGAAAGTCATTTAAGGGTTATTTTGAAAACTTAATAGAAAATAACTTGTATGGGAAATTCAGAAAGTGTGAGTTTTGGTTCCAACAAATTTATTTCCTTGGTTATATTGTTTCTAAAGATGGAATAACTGTTGATCCTGCAAAAACAAAGGTTGTTGAAGAATGACCAAGACCCACAAATGTAACTGAGATTCGTACATTTCTTGGTTTGGTAGGCTATTACCGAAGTATTGTTATAAATTTTTCATGTTTATCTAGTCCAATGACTAATCTAACTTGGAAGGGAGTTAAGTTTATCTAGACAAAAGAATGTGATGATTATTTTCAGGAATTGAAAAGAAGATTGGTGAATGCTCCAGTTTTGGCACTACCTTCCAGGAATGGTGAGTTTGTTATCTACAGTGATCCTTAATTGAAAGGACTTGGTTGCATCCTAATGCAGAATTATCAGGTAATTACTTATGCTTCACGTCAGTTGAAAACTCATGAGGTAAATTACCTTACACATGATTTGGAATTAGCTACTGTTGTTTTCGCTTTAAAAAATTGGAGGCATCATTTTCATGGTGTAAAGTGTGAGATATATACTGAACAGAAAAGTTTAAAGTATATATTCACTCAGAAAGAATTGAACATGAGATAGAGGAGATGGCTAGAATTAATCAAGGATTATGATTGTACAATTCATTACCATTCAGGAAAAGAAAATAAAGTGGATGATGCTTTGAGTCGAAAAAGTAATGCTTCATTAACAATGTTGCATTTGGAACCTGATACTTTGGTTAAGGATTTGATGAACTTTGGCATAGAAGTTGTTGGTGTAGGATGTTATTCTGTTTTGTTTCAGGTATCAGTGAAGTCTTCTCTATCAAACAGAATTTCGTAAGCACAAAAGCAAGACAGTGAGTTGCAGAAAAAGGTAGAGCTGGTTCAGAAGGGTAAGTTTCCTGAATTCAACATTGATAATGATTGTGTTTTGAGATTTGGGAAGAGTTTGTGTGTGTCATGTGATTCATAGTTGAAGAGAGATTTGTTATGTAAATGTCATAGTTCTCCGTTTTCAGTTCATCCAGGCAGTACGAAGATATATAGAGATCTTCGGGAGTATTACTGGTGGGATTGAATGAAAAGAGATATTGTAGATTTTACTGTGAAGTGTTTGACTTGTCAACAGGTTAAAGTAGAGTGGTAGTTACTGAAAGGGATGCTTCAGCCTTTACCAGTGCTAGGGTGGAAATGGGAGAATATATCCATGGACTTCGTTGTGGGATTACCGAAGACACCTCAAGGTAATAATGAAATCTAGGTTATTATTGATCGCTTGACTAAATTTGATCATTTCCTTTCTATAGGAGATACTTTTTCCCTAGATCAACTTTCACATTTTTATCTTAAAGAGATATTCAGTTTACATGGATTTCCCCTCTCCATTGTATCTGATCGTGATCCTAGGTTTACTTCTAACTTTTGGAAAGGCCTTCAGAAGTCGTTGGGTACTGTATTAAATTTTAGTACAGCTTTTCATCCTCAATCAGATGGGTAGTCAGAACGAACAATTCAGACTTTGGAGGATATTATACGTGCTTGTTCGATGGATTATCAGGGAATTTTGTTCCAACATCTTTATTTTCTTGAGTTTTCTTATAATAACAGTTTTCATTCCAGTATACAGATGGCACCATTTGAGGCATTATATGGGAAGCGGTGTCAAACTCCATATTTTTGGGATGAAGTGGGTGAATGGAAGTTGATGGGACCAGAATTGGTAGAAAAATTTCAGCTGATACAGAAACACATGAGAACAGCTCAGAGTAGGCAGAAAAGTTATGCAGACAACACGAGGAAGGATCTTCCGTTTGAGGTAGGTGATCATGTCTTCCTAAAAGTTTCACCATGGAAAAGTGTGATGCGATTTGGTAAAAAAGGAAAGATGAGTCCAAGGTTCATTGGACCATATGACATTCTAGGGAGAGTTGGATCAGTTGCATACCAAGTGGCTTTACCACCTAGTTTATCTCAGGTACACAATGTTTTTCATGTTTCAATGTTAAGGGAGTACATGCCAGATCCATCTCATGTTTGGAGTCCAGAGGTAGTTCAGCTGGAAGAGAATCTATCTTATGAGGAACAACCGGTCCAGTTTCTTGACCATAGGGAGCAAGTGTTACAGAATAAGGTGATTCATCAAGTAAAGATTTTGTGGAAAAACCACATGATTGAAGAGGCAACATGGGAATCTGAAAATGCAATGAGGGATAAATACCCCCACTTATTCGATAAGTAAATAAATTGTGGGGATGCAATTTTCTAAAGGGGGGAAGGATGTAACACCCCAAATAAGTAATGAATAATGGATTTTAATATCTATTTCTATTTATGAATTAGATAGTGTTTTAAGAGGCTTAAAATGAGAATAAATCTGATCTTAAGCATAGAATTCTCTAATATTTTTAAAAGATTGTTTTACCGCCTTTTGATGGAAAACCATTTTTAAATCAAACTTTTGATAGTTTTATAAGCTCTGTTTGTAAAAATCAACTTATTCATTAGAATTGGGACATAAAAATTTACTTTGTATAAATTTTTGGTATTTTTCTGACAATGTTCATTTTTTAATAAATAGTGAAAAATACTGCATTTTACTTCAAAACTGTTTTTTCATCTAATTTAATTATATGGATAGATTATCTTTTTAATTAGTTTTAATGTGTAATTATAATATATTTTTACCATTTTATACAATGTTTGTCATTATAATTAATTTCACTTTGAAATCTTACATAAAGAAGTGCCAAACTTTTGATAGATATTGTTTTAAAAAAACCCACTATTTGTTTTGACAACGGAAAGTATTTTTAAATTAATAATTAAAATTTTTGTGTTTGTAATTTGGTAAAATTGATTCCATTTTTGGAATCATAAGGTCCAAATTATGTAATTAAGACTCTTTTTCTGTCCATTATTAATAGCAACGACTGTAATTATCTTTAATTATCGTGCTTAATTAGTAATCGGGTAGTTAAGGGTAATAAAATAATATCATAATAATGACAAATAACCCCAACATGTGTCCTAATGCTACTTTTTGTGTCATGTCCGACCATGGGATGCGTTGTTCCGAACTTAGGGACCCCATGGAATCACATTTGGGTGATGGTGACACTTTATCATTTTATTTTTAAAGAATGGAGAATATCACAAAAGTATGTAACACCTAAGTAAAACAATTTTAATTTTGTCTACATAAATGATATCTTGAACTATAAATAGTCAATGTAAATCTAAAAATATTTCCTACATCATATTATTTTTTTTATAATTTTTATACATTAAATAAATTAAATTTTTTATGACACCATGATGATGCAGCGATTACCTCATTAATGAACGATTTAAATAAAATGAAAATATAATGTAAAATATTAGACTTACACTTTTCAAAAACCTATTGGATGAGTATATGTCGAACCCTTATCACCTTATACTGGAAATATATCAATGTGGTACCTTTAAAATTCGAAACTCATTTTAATATAAAGTAACATTTCTTGACTTTCCAAGAGTGCCCCTCCTCCATCTTATAAAAGGCCCCCACATTTACCTCCTTACCCACACCTCTCAAGACATTGGCTTAGCCAAGATCTGATCATTTTATCTCTACACATACTTCTATTCATCATAGAAGCATTACCTTAGGCATAAATCTTTTCAAGAAACCCTTTTGGTTCAAACGAAGAGGAGTTACCCGATTTTAAGGTAATGTCTTCACTGGTGTTCTTTTGTATTATTTTTCTTCTCCAACCCCCTAAACTCTTTTTATTCCTTTATTTTGTAATAAAGAAAGTATCATCAAAAATAATAATATGTTTTATAAGAAGTATTCGAGCTACACTGACACACACCTCCATCTAATGGTTAAAGAACATACTGTTTCTGTGGATGGGGAATTACTGCCTCACGAAACGATGATTGTTCACTCTTCTTTTAACAACTTTCATGGTGGCCATTAAGTTGTCACTATATTTATATATGATATAAATTATTTTTAATCCTTCCTTATGATTCTGTATTTTTTATTTATGGCATACCTTTATGTTTTCCATTATAGATTAACGTGATAATTTCATTTTTTTGAAGTGCGGACTACCGCCCCCTCAAAGTGATTTGATTCGTTAATGCCATATGTGGGACGTGTAAAGGATGGAGTTAATAATATTATATATGATATTATAATTTTATTATAATTTACCTCTATATAATTATTATTCAATTCCATTAAATACGAAATAGAAATCAAAGTAGCGATCATGCATACGTACGGCTTACCATCTCCATGAACGGCACATTTCATTTCTTACATCTAAATGTTATATAATATTATAAATGAATATATATACTAGATATGTATGATATATATGATATCTACATCATGAATATAATTATGGATATAATGGATATTTTACCACATGAACAACTTGTAATTATAAGTAGTTTATTTTTTACTCAAGTACCAATGATCGACAAAACAACCGTTATTAACTTAAATAATTACATAGTGTTCATAACATGGTAATAAGTGATATAAAAGGAATAATGAACTTGAAAAATGTTCTTAAGAAAGTAGAAATTAACTCAAGTTTATTATTCAGGATATTAAATAATGATTGAGTCAAGTCGGACATGAGGTATGGGACATCATCTCAATCTCTTTTCATTGAGGCATATTTTGTTTTATACACAACTTTCTTTTATACGGTGTATAAACCCCTTTGAATTTTATGTTTATTCAAAATGAATCTTTTTTATAAGAAGAGTTTTACTAAACGAAAAAAGGGAATATTTTTTTTGTCATACGTATGCGGCGACAACGACTTCTCCACCTCCATGACTATTATTTGAGTTTCAGCTTCCTCTACAAGCCATGACTTTATTTTAAAATGAAAAATAAATACCATGTTTTAAATTTATTTTATTTTGGTATTGAAGATGGTTTTGATAATGTTTTTATTATATCAATGTGTTTTATTGATATCTTTTGATTGAAATGTTGAAATGTTATGTTTCCTTTATGCATGTTTTATGTGATACAATTATGTTATGGTTCATGGGAATTGTTTATGAAGACGGGTGGTTTCGTGATAAACTAAGGGTGTGTGAGCCCGATATAGCTCTCCAATGCATTGTGTAACATTATGGAGTTAAACACTAAGGTTTCTCTGAAGAAATTTAGGTAATATGCTGTGATGGGTATTCAAAACGTAACCATGAGGGTTACTCCCTACGTAAGAATGTTATGAATGCCTCAAGTTACCTTTATGTCTTATGATTTCTATGGGTTATTCATTATTTGATGAAGTATGTTAAATTTATTATGTTTTATGAGTAAAGTATGATTTCATTAATTCTTATGTATACATGGAATAATGTTTTTATTTCGTACTTTTATATCCCTTACTAAGATTTTTATGCTCATCCCACTTTTTTTAAATGTTTTTCACAGGTCAAGGGAAAAGTACATGATGTGATGATAGTGTCGAGGATGTGTCAAGAAAGAATCCATGTTTTATTTTAAATATGTCTCATTTGATGGAAAAATGAACACTATCTTTTATGTAACCACTTTGTTTAAATATGGAATGTAATACATGATTTATGATCTAATTCTCTAAAACTCTAAATCTGAAAAGATCCTCAATGTGTACTCTTGAAATAACTCAAGATTGCATAATGTTTAAGGCCGCGACCTTATAATATCCAGAAGCTTACCCATAACCAACCCCTAAATATTGATCAATCCTACATTCTATTTACTAAACATCCAATGTCATGAAAACTTGAGCACAAACTACATTTGATACCAATTTTTTATGAACCATACTAGATGAACCATCAATGTAGGTTCTAAAAAAATCCACAATAGGACCCAAATGAGTGTTCTAGATCTCTATGGGATGGTGAAAATCATCTAGGATACAAGGATATCCTTGGGAATTGTTTTTCTTAACCAGATAAAATATTCAATATGATATATATGATAAGTATTGATAAAAATTTCATAAAAGATCCAAATAGTGAAAAATGATACATAACTAAAAAAACTATAAACCAATAATAGGATCAAAGAGTAACTAAATTACAAAATATAACTACTACTATATCCATTTTCCATGTTTGAAATATCCCACCTACTCACCATCCCATTACCAAACCCATCTAACACAAATAACTTCTTCCTCACTATGGTTCCTCTCCCATTCCAACATCATACAGAATAAGGTCTAAAAATCCAAGGGTGTTTCTATGGTGTAAGAAAAAGAATCCAAGTGGGATTTTACTGAGTGTTTCATATGATGTCCTAATTAAATGATCCAAATATTATCATTTTAAAATATGATGCAGAGTGATATAAAATTTTCAAAAAAAACTAAAAACATTGAAATTCACCATTTTATAATGTTTATAGAAAGTTTCATATACAACAGTTTCTGAATCACTTTAAAATAATCCATTTAACATTTTAAATAATGCATCAAAAAGATAAATCAAAGGAAAGAACCAATGGAAGGTATCTCTATAATAATATAGTTTTAGGCTAGATATAATCCTCACTACATGTAATCAATAATGACAAGTGTGCACTATACAAGTCCCCAGTACAATTACCTAAAGATCATAGGAACACCCATATGTGTGAACCCGACTAATATTTCATGTAACCCACCCATCAGTATGATGACCTAAAGAGAAAAGGAATACCCCAATGTGTGAACCCCCTACAAGTCATGGAAACAAGTCCCAACATGACCCCCTCATAATTATCCCAAACTCCCATATACTAAAAATTTAAAATCATTTACAAAGGGAATATCACATTTCAATAATCAAACCAAAAACTCTTTTTTATACTAAAACCCTGAATTTAAATATAAATTTATTAAAAAAGCCAATAGTTCTTTGAAATCAATATTTATTTTTCTAATACAAAGGGAAAAACTATTTTATACCAAAAAATAATAATTTCTTTAAATTAGAGTTCATTCCATTTACAGTTTAGAAATCAATTTTAGAAATGAATGAGTAAACATAGTTCACAAGGAAAATACTTTAGATATAATCACACACATAAAACACTTGGTATTCCAATAATTACATGAGTTCCACACACCAAAGAAGAGGTGGGATCTTGTAATAAATAGAAAACCATAAACAACAAATTCAATAACATAAATTTCATATAAAACGATCCCAATTTCAACAAGTAAGTGAGAGAGAGAGACCAATTTCCATATAGGTATCAAATATTCACACGATGATTAACCCAAATCTTATGAATTCTTCCTCTTTCAATGATTGGTGTGATTGAAACATAATTAGATCATCAAAAATACCTTTGATATATTTAATACTCCTATTATGTAAGATTTATCTCAAGAGAAGGATGATTGATATAAAATCAAGGAATAATTATGAAGAAAAAAATACAATTAAAAATAT
Source organism: Viscum album (assembly GCA_963277665.1). NCBI lineage: Eukaryota > Viridiplantae > Streptophyta > Magnoliopsida > Santalales > Viscaceae > Viscum > Viscum album. The sequence goes on from OY728141.1 coordinate 232,117,987, forward strand.
AAATCCAACACCCTAGGGTATATCAAAATAGATCACTAAGATATAAGGAATATCAAAAATATCCAGGAGGTGTATTCTAGGTCAAGATACTAAATCACCAGAAGAATAATGAGGCCAAATAGAGGAGTTTCATGTCTTATAAATAAAATTATAATCAATTAATTATGATTGTATGGTTTAAGCCCATAGTTTACAAAACCAAGTGCCTACTGTGTTCCCCTTTCTACACTACTAGAGGAGCTACACAGTTTGGTTGTACAGTTTGATAAACCATGATCCAACTATGTGAAACTCTTATATCCCATGATTAATAGTTTTATGTGGACTCAATATTGTTTTCCTAACCATGAACCAACCATGTTTTCTTTTCTAGGACTCCAAAATAAGTTTCATTGTTTTCTGGGATGATTCCCATGGTTTTCCCTATTAGTGCACCAGCTGTTCACATGCATGGAAAACTCTAAAAACACCAAAAGTTTACATGAAATAACCCAATAGAATATCGAAACAAGAAATAGTGAAAAAATAAAAAAGTTATTTCATAATGTGATAAAATAATTGAAAATTAATCTTGATAATAATCGATAGTTAAATAGAGGAAAACTATTGAAAATAATTTTTATAAAATTTATTGATGTTTTTGTAAAAAGAATTAAATAAGTCACTTTCAAAAATCATTTTCAAAAGGAAATAAAAACTATTTTCAAATATAATTTTAAAAATAAAATATCACAGTAATAGAGCCTAGATAATAAATATAGTTAATTTATAAGAATATTTTAATAGAATAATAATATTGGGAAATATTCCAGTATAAAAATCATAGGTTTTGACTTAAATAATACAAGGATGTGAATAATAAAAGGCTAAATATACCAAGAAAAATGAAGGAGAAATAGTTTTAATAAACATGAAGAAACCATATTAAGGTGAGGTAAATATAAAGATAGAGATATAGAGGGGGACAAAGAACATAACCCGAAGAGTAGGAAAGAACCCATATGTAAAATGTGTTTTATAATCATTGAATACATAATATAGGTAAGGAGAAAAGTAGTAATTCAAAAAAATGAAAAATATTAAGGTTAAATTTCAATAATAGGTAGATAATACATAAGATATATAATTGATAATAGAGAAATAATATATGAAATTATTGATTATTTGGAAGAAAAAACCCCTAACCTTGAGTTTTGGATTACTTCAAAAGTCCTCTAACATCTTTAATAATTAAAATATACTATTTAAATAATTTTTTTAGAACCTTATAAATGGTTATTTCATAATTATTACTCCTTTTTATACATTTTTTCCATTTCATTATTTATATATTTAATTAATTTTTCTTACATCAATCGTTGTAAGGTAGTTTTGTTCTTGATTCCATATTTTTTTGATGTAATGATAATAGTCGATGGTCAGTGTATAGTTGTTCTATAATCTCTAAAAGTTTTAATTTATAGTTTTTATTTCATTATATAATTATGTGAGTTTAATATTTCATTATATTCAACAAAAGAGTTTTAATTCAATAAGAGTTTCTTTGTATGGTTGTTTTAAATGGTTAAAATGAGCATGATTGTTTTATTTTAATAACATCAATATTATGAAATTATTCAAATTATTGAATCGTATAAATGAAATTAACTTAAAATTAATTTTTTATTCGATCAAGAAATGTATTTTTAATATTTTATATAAAATTAATAATTTAAAATAAAGCATTATCATTCACTTAGGTAGTGTAAAACCATAATAGGGAACAATGTTTTCTTAAAAGAGTTTTTAAGAAGGGGAAAAATTATAAATATTTATGTTAAAAAACATCATATTTTAATTAAAATGATATTATAAATTTACATTTAATGTTTTCATATATTTTATAAAGGGGAATAGGATAATCCAAATGATAATATATGGGTTTTGAAATATTTACTTCGACATAGTAACAACTTTTGAAAAGGGTTTTATGGGATAGAATGGGTTTTATATCATCAATAATAGATCAAAAATATAAGAATAATATTAAAATATAAGCACTGAAGTTTATAAATATGTTTTTTCAAATGAAATTATAACAAAATTGGTTCAAAATAATTGTATAGGAAAAGGAACTGTTTTCTTTCTCTTTGAGACACCTCCTTTGACATTCACATTAAGGGTTATATTAGATATATTTTGATAAGAACATGCCTTAAATATGTGTTCAGGAAGTTTTGGATAGATATTTTTCAATATATTTGGCTGGGGAAGGGTTTTGTATGTGAATAGAAATTTGTGGAATATGGTGTTTCTTTATAGGTGAAGGAGAGGAGTGTTTTTTGAATAAAATATTATGTATTTTGTTATTTTACCAAAATATTGTGAATAAAAATTATTATTGTTACTAATAATAGTATGTGATTAGAAAATATAGATTTTTCCATTTAAAAACATTCTGAACCGAATTATTGCATTAGAATATTTTATTTAAAGTAAATAATTAAATATAGTTTCTTCTATATTAAAATATAATTTAGTATTTAAGATTTAAAATATATTTTTATAAATTCAGCATATAATTTTACTTATTAAATCCATTTTACATCATGATTTTGTTTAATAATTATTGAGGTATTTTTATATAATTATGATTTCATAGAACTTACAATATATCCAAAAAAATATATTTTAATATTTACCAAAATTTATATTTTTTAGAAAAATAAAAAAAATCACCTAAAAAAACTTCTATGTGATAATTCCAATAATGAATTCCATTTTATCAAAATTAATTTATAAATTAAGTAATTGTAATATTGAAATTTTAACTTATAAATAAATATTTTTACTAAATTAGATAAAAATGTGTTACTAAAACTTTAAACTTATACATTTATTGAGATATATAATTTGATAAATTGTTTATTTTTTTATGTTATTTTTATTTACTTTTTAAATTATTAGTGAATAGTTTTTTAGATATTTTATTATTATCAATGTTTTGTTACTATACTAGTGGTTAGTTACTATTTTCATGATCATATAATACATATAATTCTCATAAAATAATCTTTATTTCCTTAATTCATCATCACCTATAATTACCTACATGGTAATCTATTATTAATTTAAAAAATAATGATTATATTTCTAATGATTTTCTCATTTTATTAGTGTTTTTCATGAATGTGATAATTCTGGGTGACCACGATACACTAGAATTTCACATTCTAATTCTCTTATTTATTGAATTTATTATACCGATGTAATGTTTTCAATTTTATTGAGTGTATTTATACTTCATATGTCTTTTTTACATCAATGAAATCAAAAAATGTTTTCACTTTACATGTTGCCTTTTTTTATTTATTTTTTGATTTTATTAACCTAAATTAATATTTATTAGGTAAAAATTTGTATAATAATGTCATAAAAAATAATTAATTGATTAATATTGTAGATTTATATTTAAAATAAATGAATTTAGAATTTAAATATATAATTTAAGGATAAAAAATCCAAAAAAATCATTTAAAATTTGAGATATTATATTTTACCCTCTTAAAAAATTGTGTCTTTATAATTTTGTTGGTGCATAAACTCATACATGTTTTATCCTATTTTTCAAAGAGAAATATTAATCCCTAATGGTATTATAAACATTAACTATGGTCATATTCTAATGTGATTCTATATAAATTCATGTCAAATGTTAATCGTATGTCGTCATTCCAGTTATACATAACCTATTAATTTATAGATAATGGTTATCTATCTACGGATTTATACACAAATTTACATAATCCTAATTCTAAAAAATAACCAAACTTAACTCTCATAAACAATTTAGCACCCCAAAGCCTCAATTAATGATCTAGTGCTAAAACTATAGAATTTTACACATGTCAAAATAATGACAACTAAATTCCAAGATAAAAAATATAACATCTTTGTGAAATATGAATATAATACATCATCGACACATAAAATATCAAAATATAATTTAATCCATCATCATAAAAAACTATTAAATAGATCAAAATTTCTTTCCCTCAATTAATAACTCAGGGAAATGGGAAAACATATGAAAGGAGTGGGATAAAATTACTAATAAGGGGTAAGAAATTATCGCTAAGACATAGTGGAATTAGAAAAAGATAATAGTCAACTGAGATACATGATCATGGATAAATGAAATGATTAATGAAATAAAATCATCAAATAATATAATGTGATCATGAGGCATAATATAATAATCATATATCATGAAATAATTTTTTTTAAATAATGATCTTAAAGGAATGACATGTACTATCAGAGCATTCTATAAGTGGATCACTTACAAGGAGAGATTATTACCACCATCACCAGTCATATTACTTTCCTCGGGATATAGGGATATGATATATAAATAATCATAGAAAATCATAAAATATGTCAAAGGTCGATATTAAGACCATAATAACATAGTTAATTTGGTTCACTCCTTAGTTCCATAGAAATGGTTGATTAGTTTTACTCCATAGTTCGATAAACATTGTCATCTAATGAGAGGTAATGCTTTACCAAATTCATTTCAATCCTATATAATTATGATCCCACACTCATCAAAATGATTTATCAATATGTATGTATTCTACATTAATATGAGTGAAATAATTATTCTATAAAAATGATATCATGATTAACTCATGGAAATTAAAATAGATTCCAAATAAATAGAGTATTTATCTTAAAAAATACTCATCAATAAAGATAATGAAAGTTAGATTAATCACACCATATAGAATAAAGGGTATACAACCATGTTAATAATTTCACCATTTATAGAAATATATGTGTGAATATCCTTTAATTAGAAGAATAAATTATACGGTATATACAAATACTAGGTATTGGTAGAGAATGTAATTATGTTAATTTAACGACAAGTAAATAAAAATGCCTCAATGGATCATTATTTTTAGAGATATTTCATTTCTACCTCACCATATGTACATGGGAACTTGGATGATGAATTAGAGGACATAGAAACCAATTTTTTAAAAAATACCATTAGATGTGATACAACATAAGTAATATTCTAAGGATGTAATATAAAAGAGTATGAAATTAGTAAATTATCCTTGACAACTAAGATAACAAATTGGATAATTTATTTAAAATAAATTTATCTGTTTTGATGCAATATTGAAATTAATAAAGAAAATGTAATTTTTATGAAAGAACATAAAAATTATATTTTTATTTAAAAAGGATATTTGAAAAATAAAAAATTGTTAAATGTTATAATATAAATAAGTATTTATAAACTAATCTTGATAATAATAGAGGTAGAAATATAGTATATGTTGTAAAATACTTTTTATAATGTTAAGATATGTTGTTGTAAATATAGATAAATGAACCAATTTCAAAGAACATATTTAAAAGGAGATAAAAACAATTTGAAAATATTTTCATCCAATAATGAAATTCTATAATAAAGGGACTGGATAAAACATATTGTGTAAAATAAGCTTGTATTGGAAGACATATATTAAAAATATACCCATTTAAAATTTATATGTTTTAAAGTAAATTAATATAAATTGGAAGTATGAAGGCATGGATATCCATATAAAAAAGAAGGGAAATGATTAATAATGAAAATAAGTAACCATATTAGAGTGAAGGACATGGGAATTGAGAGATAGGAATATATATAAATTATCCCAAAGAGTGGGAAAGAACCATTTTATAAAATCTAAGGTATGATCATCGAATACATATGGGAGGTAAGGAGACAAGTATTAATTCAAAAACAAATGGAAAATAATAAGGTAAAATTTTAATATTTGGGTGATAATAAAAAGGATAGATGAAGGAAAATAAGGAAACAATACCTGAAAATGAATGGTATTATGAAGAGAAAACACATTACCAAGAATCCATGAATTCTTTATATATCTTATAATGTCTCTAATAATTAAATTATATTTATTAAAAACATTTTTTATAACCCTTTGAGTGTTTATTTAATTATTATTATTCATTATCATTCATTTATTTCTATTTTATTACTTATTTATTACAATAATTTTTCTTACATCAATCTTTTTGCGGTAATTTGATTCAAGATTCAAAATCTTATTTGATGAAATAGTAACAGTTGATGGTCATTGCTTAATAGTTCCATAGGCTCTAAAAGTGTCAATTTATAGTTTTCATCTTATTCTCGTAGTATGTGGTTTAATATTTTCCTATATTCAACCGATGTGTTTTAAATGAACAAGTGTTTCTTTGTAAGCTTATTCTAAATGATTCAAATGGCTTTGACTTTTTATGATTTAATATCATTAATATTGTGATAAAATGATCATAAAATAATAATAAAAATAATAATAATTTATTATTAATGTTCTATTTAATCGTGAAATATTTTTTAAAAGAATTTACATAAAAGGAATATGTGAAAAAAACAAAATAATTTATTTAGGTAGCATAAAATCCACACGGTGAATGATGTTTCTAAAGGAGTTATAAATAGTTGACTAGATAATAAATATTGGAGTAAAATAAAAAAATATTTTAATTAAACTAATGTCATGAATTCAATTTTAAAAATAACTTATTTTTTATAATTGAAAATAGAGGATTCTAAATTACAATTTATAAGTTTTTAAATATTTAATTTAACATAATAATGACTTATGAAAAGGGGTTGATGAGAGAAAATGAGTTATATCTCATCAATAATGGAAAAAAGGATCATAATAACATTAAATTATAAGAATATAATTATATAAAGAATATTTTTAAATGATATTATAGAAAAAGTGTTTCAAAATAACGGTGTGGGATAAAAAACCATTTCCATACTTTTAAGGGGACCCCCTTAGGTATTCATATTAAGGATTTTGGGAGTGTAATTTTGATAAAACCAAGATATCAAAACATGATAACGAAGGTTTTAGAATGATATTTTTATATATAACAGTACATAGAATAAGTTTATAAGCAAATAAGAATGGGTGGGAGAGGGGTGTATTTATTTGTGAATGAGAGGAGATTTTTTTTAAAAAAAATACTAAGTATGTTATTATTTTTTCTCAATACTATGAATAATAATTACTATTATCAATAATAATTTTGTTTGATTATAAAAATTAGATTTTTCATTTAAGGAATTTTACAACCAACTGGTATAAGTTGAATATTTTATTTAATATTATGAACTGAAAATAAATTTTTATAGTAATAAAATATGATTTAGGCGTTAGTAATTTCAATATAGGTTTATAATTTCAATACATTATTTTCTAAATGATTTTTTTATATTTTAATTGACTTTAAATTGAGATTTTTCTTAAAATTTTGAGTGATCTTGACATCAATATGATTTCATAAAACATATATTATATACAAAAATTATATTTTTACTATTAAAAAAACAAAATTTTCCTAGAAAATAAAAAAAATATTAATGTAATGATTAAGAAAATAGGTATATTTTTATAAAATTTTATTTCTATATTAGGTAGAAATTGTTTTTAAAATTCTACATAAATATTAATTTTTTTCTAAAATTCATTAAAAATGCATTATTATATTTTTACACTTATACAGACTTAGAGTAATATTATTTGATAAATCTTTTTGTGATATTATAAGAGTTATATTTACTTATTTTATTCTTGGAAAATATTTTTTTTAAATATTTTACTTTTTCTAATGGGTAGTAACTATTCTAACAATCAATTAATATTCCAGTTGTCATATAACACTTGTACTTTCTATAAATGCATATTGTTTCCTTATTTTATCATCCACTATAATTCCTCTCAAGGTTCTATATTCTTTAGTTATAAAATTTTTATTATATTTTTAATGTTTTATTTCATTTTTACACTTTTTTTAAATTTAATAATTCTATGAGGTTGTGCCACACTATAATTTCAAATTATAGTTTTGTTATTTACATCTATTTTTTGGACTCATTGTTTTATTTTCAATTTTTTAGAGTCTATTTATACTTTATATATAATGTTATATTTTAGTGAAATAAAATGATATTTGAATCTTTATATGTTTCCTTCAAATTATTTATACTATTAATTTTACTTACTAAAATTAATATTTATAAAATAAACATGTATTTCCTATTGTAATAAAAAACAGTTAATTAGTAATGATTATAGATTACCATATTTATAAAAAATATACATCCATTTATCCTTTATGTGTATAACTTAATAATGAAAATTCATTAAAATATTCATTGAAAATTTGAGATGTCACATTTATCGAATAAAATACAAAGCAATTTTTTAAAGCACTATATGTTATTTGTTTCTATATTTTTCATATACAACCCAAGATCTCTCTCAACACTACTTATAATATTTTTATAGTTCTTAATATATTTGTAATTATAATATATATTAATAAAATTGTTCAATAATATATAATCATCAGTGAATGTGATAATGTATTACTCTCCCTTATTAGCTCAGTTTTCAAATGTCCAATTAAATAAAAATTAATTAATTAAAGAATACTGTTAAAATTCATTTTATCTTTCTTGTGGATCCCCTGAGTTATATTATTATTAAATATTTTTTTAAAATATTAACTCTTTCTATCTTCATTATAGATATGTCTCAATGACTCATAAAATTTTATATTTTTTCAACCATTTTACAATGTGGATGAATATTATATTATGTAACTTATTATACTTATTTTAATTGATATAAAATTATTTTCATAATTTATAATTTGGAATGAATATCCCCCTATTTAATAATCGACCATGAAAACTATATTATCTCTAAATCTTTTGATATTATATGAATTAAATCTAACAATTACTTCATTATCATCATTATCATCACAAAATTGATTGACAGTAAATAAATTTTGTTTCGACCATTCCAAAATTTAAAAATATTTCAATTTTTACTCATTTATTTTAGCGGTAGTTATTTTAGAGGTCAAAATTCTCCTTATTTATAATTTTAAATGAGATCAATTTTTTTAATCATGATGAATTTATTTTGGGATGTAATATGGTAGAGTCTTTGTTTTTGGGTTGATTTTGGGTTTAAAACTGATTTTTAGTGTAATGAACTTTCCTATAAACCCAAATCCCAAGTCCTTAAGTGAATATAAAGACCATACCAAGTGTTTTTCTTAATCATTTTATGATAAAATGAAGTATTTAGAGATAAAAAATAATCATCTATAAATTTTTTAGCCTAAAAAATAGTAAGTATAAAAAATTTACATATTGTATTTCATAAAAACAAAACCAACGTTAAATAATTTTTAAATCTAATGGTGTAACAAATTTAGAAATAAAACAACTAAAATAAAAAATAGTGTAACCCATAGTTAATAATTCTAAAAAAATTAGGCCCATTATCTTTATGGGACAACCTATAGATATGGTGTGGGATAAAATTTATTTTTCTCTTTTTTTGAAAAAGGGTCTAAAAAAGTTAATGAATATAGTCATGTACCCATGTTGGATTTCTTACATAGTTATGGTGTAACACCCCAGATAAATAAAAAAGATGACATTTTTATATTTATCCATATTTGTGAATAAAATGTTAAAATTAATTTAAAGGGAACACTATGCTTGATGGAGAACCCTTTTTAAATCTACTTTTTGAAAATTTTATATGTTATATTGGAAAAAATAAAATCCTTCTTTAGAATCGGGATATAAAAATTTACTTTGTGTAGGTTTTTGTTTTTTTTATAAAGTCCATTTTTATTGAATAAGGGGAAAATGTTGTATTTTACTTCAAAACCTCTTTTTAATCTAATTTATTGATATGATTAGATCATTTTTTGAATTGTTTTTAAAGTGAAATTAGAATATATTTTTACCATTTAATTAAATGGTGGTCATTGGAATTAATTTTACTTTGAAATTGGACTTAAACTAGTGTCAATCTTTTAATAGATATTGTTTCTTAAAAAGAAGCTATTTGTTTTGACAACAGGAATTAATTATTAAATTAATTAATGAAACTTATGTGTTTTGAATTTTGTAAAATAGACATCATATTTGAATTTGGAATATCAAATATAGCTTAGGGTGAATTTTTGGTATTTTTCTGAAAAACTTCAATTTTTGATGAATAGTGAGACCACTAAGTGGTAGTTAAAAAACTGATTTTCTGTTTAAATGAAACTTTACCACTTCTGTGATTTGAATTTAAAAAATCCGACATACATGGTTGTCATTAGGATGTAAAATTAAGTTCAATGGGATCAAAATAATTTTTGGAGAATAGAAACTTTTAAGTTTTATTAATCACGATTAAAGGTAATTAGTGTAATTTAAGGTAAAGATAATGTTATAATAAAATGAAATGACCTTGAAAAATGTCCTACCCTAATTTTATGAGCCATAGCCGACCGATACAATCCTTGGGTCAACTTGGGGACCCCATGGAGCCACATTGGTAGGAAAATGACATTAATAACTTTTTATTTAAAGTTAAAATAAAAATGTCACAAACATGTAATGTTGTACTAAAACAATTTTTACATGGGGTTATACAAGTCATATTTTTTACTATAAATAGTAATTATAAAGCTAAAATATTTCCTACATCATTATTTTTATATAATTTTTAGACAATAAATAAATAAATTTATTTATGACACCATGATGATACAGTGATTGCCTCATTAATGAACGGTTTAAATAAAATGAGAATATAAGGTAAAATATAAGACTTACACTTGTCAAATACCTATTGGATGGGTGTATTTCTAACCCTTATCACCTTAACCTTGAAATATATAATTGTGGGACCTTTAATATCTGAAAATCATTTTATAATAAAGTGACTTTTCAAGACATTCCAAGAGTTCCCCTCCTCCCTCTTATAAAAGGCCCCAACCTCTACCTCCTTACACACACCTCTCAAGCCATTTAATCGGCCAAACTCTGCTCATTTTATCTCTCCAAATCCCTCTATTCATCCTAGAATCCTTAACATAGGTATAAAGCTCTTCAAGAAACCCTTTTGGTTCAAACCAAGAGGAGTTACTCGATTTAAAGGCAATGTCTTCAACTTGTGTTCTTTTGTTTTATTTTGCTTCTCCAACCCCCTAAACTATTTTTATCCCTTTATTTTGTAAAAAAACCAGTATCTTAAATAAACTAGGATGTTTTTATGTGAAGTATTCGAGCTACACTTACACACACCTTCATCTAATGGTTAAAGAACATACTGTTTCGGTGGATGTCGAATTTCTGCCTAACAAAATGATGATTGTTCAATCTTCTTTTAACACCTTTTATGGTGACCATTAATATGTCACTCTATTTATATATGATATATATTATGTTTATGTTTTCCTTATGCTTTTTTATTTTTCATTTATGGCATAACTTTATGGTTTCCATTATGGGTAAACGCGATATCTTCATTTTAGGAAGTGCGGACTACCGCCCCCTCAAAGTGATTTTACTCGTTAATGCCATATGTGGGATGTATAAAGGATGGAGTTAATGATATTATATATGATATTATACTGGAATTATAATATACCTCTATACAATTATTATTTCATACCATTAAATATTAAATAGAAATGAAAGTAGCGTTCATGCGTACGTACGACTTTCCATCTCCATGAATGGTGCATTTCATTTCTCACCTATAAATGTTATGTAATATTATAAATGCATGTATATACTGGATATATATGATATATATGATATCTAAATCATGAATATAATTCTTGATATAATGGTTATTTTACCACATGAACAACTTGTAATTATAAGAAGCTTATTTTTGACTCAAGTACCAATGATCGACAAAACGACCGTTATTTACTTAAATAATTACATAATGTTCATAAAATTGTAATAAATGATATAAAAAGAATAATAAAATTTAAAAAGGTTCTTATGAAAGTATAAATTAACTCTAGTTTATTATTTAGGAGATTAAAGAACGATCGAGTCAAGTCGGACACGAGGTAAGGGATCTGACCTCTCTATTTCTTTTTAAGTACTCTCTTTTATGTCATTTATTTTAAGCTCATCTTTCTTATGTTTGGGGATGTTATTTTATATTCCTCATTCTGTAATTTTTATGTTCATATTATGAGTGACCCTATTTGATCTCATAAATCCATTTTTGGAAGTTTTAAGGGGCGTTGTTAGGCTGCCAAGTTTTCATAAGGGATTTTTCATCTCACTTTTATTCCCGTGAGATTTATGCTACATTTGCCACCATTTCCTTTGAGTGGTATATGTACTACCAAATATTCTACTCTTTGAGTAATATAATTTTGTTTATGAGTATTTACATCAATTTTGAATAGTCCTTCATTCATGGGGTGTACGTTTTGAATGATACCAAAGTTAGTAAGGGAACCTTTCACCCTTCTATTTTTTAAAAGACTTATTTTTGTTTTGTCTTTTAAATTACATCTTCTTATATTGAGATATGTTCTTATATATCCTTATTGCTGTAAATTTTATGTCCATTTGATGATATACCCTTTATCTCTCTCATAAACTCTTTTTCTAAAATTTTATGTGACGTCATTAGGCTATCGAATTTTCGCAAGGGACCTTTTAACCCAATTCCAATTATTTGGGTTAAACCTACACTTCTTGATTATGTCATGTTATGAATATGTGTGGATTACATATGATTTTTTTACACTGAATATCCACTTATATTTGGTGTATATATATTTTTCACACATAATTATTTAATTTCTTTATCCTTGCTCTAATGGCATGATCCTTGATTGGGATTACATCTCAATTTTTTCTTATTGAGAAATTTCCTAATGATATACACTTTTATTCTTTAATAAAGTGTATATACAGCCCCTTTGACATTACATATACATATTATGTCGATACTAAAGTCATTTAAATGTTTTGAAAATATTATACTTTCTTGTGGCTTATAATTTAAATGTTCAAAATGGAAAAGGACTCTTTTATTAAAACATTGTTTTAAATGGTTTTAAAGATTTATTCTTTAAAAAAATTATCATCCATTTCCATGTTTTAAAATGGTTTTATGGATTAATTTATTGGTACATGAATGTTTTAAAACCCTTTCAAAAGTTTTGAAGTGGTATGGGACACTTTGATTCTAAAATCTCTTTTAAATGTCTTCTTTTAATATTTTCAATGTATAAAGTGTTTTTTCTCTCATATAGTTTTAATGATTTTATTAGATGTTTTTATTTATGATAATATCATGATGTGGTCTCTTGTGATTGAAATATGGAATTTTTTTTTCTTTTATGCATGTTTTAAGTGTTATGATTATGTTATGGTTCTTGGGCATTGTTTATGAAGATGGGTGGTTACGTGATAAACTAAGGGCGGGTGAGCCCGAGATAGCTCTCCAATGCATTGGGTAACGTGAAGGAGTTAAACTCTAAGGTTTCTCCAAAGAGATTTAGGGAATATACTGTGGTGGGTATTCCAAACGTAACCATGAGGGTTACTCCATACATAAGAATGTTATAAATGCCTCAAGTTACATTTTTTTCTTATGATTTGTATGAGTTATTCATAAATCTTAGGATTTAATGAGGTATGTTAAAGTGCTTATGTTTTATGAGTAAAGTATGATTTCATTGATTCTTATGTATACATGACTAATGTTTTCTCTCCGTATTTTTATAACCCTTACTGAGCTTTTTATGCTCATCCCAAGTTTTTTTTGAAATGTTTTTCACAGGACATAAAGTGGAATAGGGTCAAGGATGGGATAAAGGAAATGTTATGTTGTCTAAAACAAGGAACTAGACATGACTATTTTGTTCAAGATTTTTTATTTTGTGAAAAAAATGGAAACTGAGTAGATATGCCTACATTGTAATCTTTGAGATGTAATAGTTATGTCCTAATTCTCTAAAACTCTAAACCTGAAAAGATCCTCAACGTGAATTATTCATTTAATTCAATAATATGTATTATAATAAGGCTGGGTCCTTATAGTTGGTATCAAAGGTCGGTTTAGATAACTTTAGAGGTTAGAGTGTTGTTTATGCATAAGTGACAGGTTGTGTATAACCACAATGGTTATTATATTAGATAGAGTCATTGTTATTTAAGAAAGTTGGAATGAGTTTGAGATAACATAGATAATTATATCTTAGTGTTTATCATCATCTTTAGTACATGATGATTTTGTTGATATACTCACACTGAAATTTTTGGTTTTAGTAAATGGGTGGATCTAGCAGGCTTCAAAGTGACAATGGGTTTGAAGGAAACTGTGGTGGTTCTCTGATTAAGAGACTGGATGAAATGGGGGATTCAATGAGAAATCTTGTGGTTATTCTAAACCAACTATCATGAGTCATGATCAACAACTTGAGCCGTGGTGAGTTCTCTAATGCATCATGTATGAGAGAACCAACTCGATGTGGAAGTTCAGGTAATAATTATAAAGGTAACCATTAGGGTTTATATGATCCTTACTATTGAGGTAATTATGGGTTTCTATATATTATGATGGAATATGAACGAGATGAGATAAACTTGAGGTTAAATTATTTTATGGTTCTTTTTGAAGATTTTATCGCTTTTTGGGGAATGTTATAAGAATTATGCAGTTTTGGAAAAAGGATAACACGTAGACCGTGTGACAACCTGTCGCGTCGGATGAAGCTGTGGTAATCGAACCCACAACCAAAGTGCGATAGGTATTTATCGCCTACCACTGGACTGCGTGAAGTCCCTGGTTAGTTTGACTAATTATTTTTAGTTAGATGATCTTATGAATCTAAAATAAGTTTATTTTGGGTTATCTATAGAAATTATTAAACTATCATGGAGGATATGTGATTAGGTTAATTACTTTTCAGTATGATACTTTAATAGTAACTGATGATTGGAGATAAATGTTAAGGTTTATCTTGGAAGACTACGTGATTAAATCCTTCAGAGATTTGGGTTTCAATCTTATTTTTGATTAATTTGAAGAATTTTATGGATAGATGTTTATAAAATGGTCTTTGTGGAACTTTGGGTATTGTTTGACAAATTGGAGATTAAGAATAGATTTTTTTTATAAAGGATTATCCTTTTGGGTATTATCTGATCTTTTACTAACCTTTTTAGTTTTGGTTTTGGTTTTGGTCTAAAGACATGGGAAGTATATAGTTCTCTTTTGTGGATTAGGTGATTCTATAGAAGTTGATTATAGTGCTCTTAATGTGAACAAGTTATCCTAAATACTCATCTTTTGGAGAAAATATGAGTTTGTGTAAGAAATCTAGCAAAAGATGAAAGTCAACATAAAAAGTAAGTATGTTTCCTTATGTTTTAGTTAAGCACATAAATAAATTCCTCAATGAAAAGTAATTTAAACCAAAAATGTTGTCTGTTAACGTTTCCTACTGGGAAATCAAATACCGTTTAACCCATCACAATTTTGTGATTTTCTGGTGGTTAACTTTCTCCTAAACATGTTTTCTATCACTCTCCATCAGAACATGACCCTTTGTTTTTTTCTTCCATATCCATGTTTTCATGGAATCCTAGTGTGGGTTAACTCATGTGACCTTTGTACTTCGTTTTCTTTATTTTAAAGTGATTGTTTTACCGACTATTGTTCTGATGTGAGACTTTCAATGAAGTTTCCGAGCCCAATTTTAAAATTGTGAGGATGCAATTCCCAAAAGGGGGGAAGGATGTAACACCCCATGTAAATAAAGAATACGACATTTTTATATATATCCATATTTGTGAATAAAATGTTAATATTAATTTAAAGGGAACACTTTTCTCGATGGAGAACCCTTTTTAAATCCACTTTTTGACAATTTTATATGTTATATTGGACCAAATAAAATCTTTCTTTAGAATCGGGATATCAAAATTTACTTTTTATAGGTTTTTGTTTTTGTTTTTTTTATAAAGTCCATCTTTAATGAATAAGTGAAAAATGTTGTATTTTAATTCAAAACCTCTTTTTAATATAATTTATTTATATGATTAGATCATATTATGAATTGGTTTTAAAGTTCAATTAGAATACATTTTTACCATTTAATCCAATGGTGGTCATTGGAATTAATTTCACTTTGAAATTGGACTTAAACAAGTGTCAATCTTTTAATAGATATTGTTTCTTAAAAACACGCTATTTGTTTTGATAGTGTGAATTAGTTATTAAATTAATTAATGCAAACTATATATTTTTTTTATTTTGTAAAATAGACATCATTTTTTAATTCTTAACATCAAATATATTTTAGGGCTAATTTTTAGTATTTTTCTGAAAAACTTCAATTTTTGATGAATAGTGGAAGCACTAAGTGGTAGTTAAAAAACTGATTTTTCATTTAAATGAAACATTACCACTTCTATGATTTGAATTTAAAAAATACAACATACATGGATGTCATTAGTATGTAAAATGTGGTTCAATGGGATTAAAATAATTTTTGGTTAATAGTAACTTTTAAGTTTTATTAATCGCGGTTAAAGGTAATTAGTGTAATTTAAGGTAAATATAATGTTATAATAATATGAAATGACCTGGAAACATTTACTACACTTATTTTATGATCCATGGCCGACCAAGACAATCCATGGGTCAACTTGGGGACCCCATGGAGCCACTTTGGTAGGAAAATGACATTAATAACTTTTTATTTAAAGTTAAAATAAAAATGTCACAAACATGTATTGTTTTACTAAAACAATTTTTACATGGGGTTATGCAAGTCATATTTTTTACTATAAATATTAATTAGAAAGCTAAAAATATTTCCTACATCATGACATCTTTTTTATAATTTTTAGACATTAAATAAATAAATTTACTTATGAAACCATGATGATGAAGTGATTACCTCATTATTGAACGATTTAAATAAAATGAGAAGATATGGTAAAATATAAGAATTAAACTTGTCAAAAACCTATTTTATGGGTGGATTTAGGACCCTTATCACCTTACCCTCGAAATATATAACTGTGGGACCATTAATATCCGAAAATCATTTTATAATAAAGTAGCTTTTCAAGTCATTCCAAGAGTGCCCCTACTTCCTCTTATAAAAGGCCCCCACCTCTACCTCCTTACACACACCTCTAACACCTTTTTCTCGGCCAAAATCTGCTCATTTTATCTCTCCACATCCCTCTCTTCATCCTAGAAGCCTTACCTTAGGAAGAAATTTCTTCATGAAACCCTTTTGGTTCAAACCAAGAGGTGTTACCCGATTTAAATGTAATGTCTTCACTTGTGTTCTCTTGTTTTATTTTCCTTCTACAACCCCCTAAACTCTTTTTATCCCTTTATTTTGTAGAAACACCAGTATATTAAATATACTAGGATGTTGTTATGTGATGTATTCGATCTACACTTACACACACCTCCGTCTAATGGTTAAATAACATACTGTTTCTGTGGATTGCGAATTTCTACCTCACGAAACGATGATTGTTCAATCTTCTTTTAACACCTTTAATGGTGACCATTAATATGTCACTATATTTATATATGATATATATTATGTTTATGTTTTCCTTATGCTTCTTTATTTTTCATTTTTGGCATACCTTTATGGTTTCCATTATGGGTAAACGCGATATCTTCATTTTAGGAAGTGCGGACTACCGCCCCCTCAAAGTTATTTGATTCGTTAATGCCATATGTCGGACGTATAAAGGAAGGAGTTAATGATATTATATATTATATTATTCTGGAATTATAATATACCTATATACAATTATGATTTCATTCCATTAAATATGAAATAAAAATGAAAGTAGTGTTCCTGCGTACGTACGACTTACCATCTCCATGAACGGTGCATTTCATTTCTTACCTCAAAATGTTATGTAATATTATAAAAGAATGTATATACCGGATATATATGATATATATGATATCAAAATCATGAATATACATTTGGATATAATGTATATTTTACCACATGAACAACTTGTAATTATAAGAAGTTTATTTTTGACTCAAGTACCAATGATCGACAAAACAACCGTTATTAACTTAAATAATTACATAATGTTCATGAAATGGTAATAAATGATATAAAAGGAATAATGAACTTAAATGATGTTCTTATGTAAGTATAAATTAACTCTAGTTTATTATTCAGGAGATTAAATAAGGATCAATTCATGTCGGACACGAGGTAAGGGATCCTACCTCTCTCTTTCTGTTTAAGTACTCTCTTTTATGTCATTTATTTTAAGCTCATCTTTATTATGTTTGAGGATGTTATTTTATATTACTCATTCTATAATTTTTATGTTAGTATTATGATAGACCCTATTTGATCTCATAAATACATTTTTGTATGTTTTATGTGGCGTCGTTAGACTTCTGAGTTTTCGTAATGGATTTTTCATCTCACTTTTATTCCCGTGAGATTTATGCTACATTTGCCACCATTTCCTATGAGTGGTATATGTACTGCCAATTATTCTACTAATTTTTTTAATATGCTTTCGTTTATGAGTATTTTAATCAATGTTGAATAGTCTTTCTTTCATGGGGTGTACGTTTCGAAAGTTACCCAAGTCTGTAAGGAAACCTTCCACCCTCTTATTTTTTAAAAGACTTCTTTTTGTTTTGTCTTTTAAATTACATCTTCTTATGTGGAGATATATTCTTATATATCCTTATTGCTGTATATTTTATGTCCAAGTGATGAGATTCCTTTATCTATCTCATCAACTCTTTTCTAAAATTTGATGTGACGCCGTTATGCTATCAAATTTTTGCAAGGGAACTTCTTAACCCAATTCCAATTCTTTGGGTTAAACCTCTACTTCTTGATTATGTCGTGCTGTGAATATGTGTGGAAGACATATGATTGTTTTAAACTGAGTATCCACTTATATTTGGTGTATTTATATTTTTCACACATAATTATGTCATTTCTTTATCCTTTCTCTAATGGCATGATCCTTGATTGGGATTACATCTCAATTTCTTCTCATTGAGACATTTCTTAATGATATGCACTTTCATTCTTTTATAAAGTGTATATACAACCCCTTTTACATTCCATATCCATATTATTTCTGTACTAAAGTCTTTTAAATATTTTTGAAATGCTCTACTTTCTTGTGGCTTATAATTTAAATGTTCAAAATGGAAAAGGACTCATTTATTAAAACATTGTTTGAAAAGGTTTTAAAGATTTATTCTTTCAAACATTTATCATCCATGTCCATGTTTTAAAAATGGTTTTAAGGATTTATTTATAGGGACAAGAATGTTTTAAAACCCTTTCAAAAGTTTCCAAGTGTTATGTGACACTTTGATTCTAAAATCTCTTTTAAATGTCTTCTTTTAATATTTTCAAAGTATAAAGACATTTTTCTCTCATTGAGTTTTAATGATTTTATTAGATGTTTTTATTTATGATAATATCATGATGTGATCTCTTGTGATTGAAATATGGAAATTTTATGTTTCTTTTATGCATGTTTTAAGTGTTAGGATTATGTTATGGTTCTTTGGCATTGTTTATGAAGATGGGTGGTTCCGTGATAAAAAAAGGGCGGTTGAGCCCGAGATAGCTCTCCAATGCATTGGGTAACACGAAGGAGTTAAAATTTAAGGTTTCTCCGAAGAGATTTAGGGAATATATTGTGGTGGGTATTCCAAATGTAACCATGAGGGTTTCTCCCTATGTAAGAATGTTATGAATGCCTCAAGTTACCTTTTTGTCTTATGATTTCTATGATTTATTCATAAATCTTATGATTTAATGAGGTATGTTAAAGTGCTTATGTTTTATGAGTAAAGTATGATTTCATTCATTATTATGTATACATGGACTAATGTTTTCTCCCCGTATTTTTATAACCCTTACTAAGCTTTTTATGCTCTTCCCAAGTTTTTTTTGAAATGTTTTTCACAGGACATAAAGTGGAATAGGGTCAAGGATGGGATCAAGGAAATGTTATGTTGTCTAAAACAAGGAACTAGACATGACTCTTTTGTTCAAGAGTTTTTATTTTGTGAAAAAAATGGAAACAGAGTAGATATGACTACTTTGTAATCTTTGAGATGTAATAGTTATGTCCTAATTCTCTAAAACTCTAAACCTGAAAAGATACTCAATTTGAATTATTCATTTAATTCTAGAATATGTATTTTAATAAGGCTGGGTCCTTATATATGGTCCAGTATGGGGGAGTTCCATATATATATATATATAATAATAAAATGGTCTAGCCAGATCCGAAAAAAATGGGTTGGTTTGAATTTTTTGGTCTAAATTTAATATAAGAAAAATGGTAAAATCCTAAAAAATCATTGATCTATATAATTCTAGACTATTTAGTACTACACCACCCATTTTTCATGCCAACAAAATATAGACAAATGATACTTATCCATCACCAACAAACTAAATCTTCCAATAAAAGGGACTGAACATTAGTCATTCCCTATACGGATGCAACTCCTATGATCCAAAATCGATGAACATGGAATTTTTCCCATTTAATATATCAATATTAACAAAATTTAATTAAAAACATGCACACACACACAATAAGAAATTTTAACCAAGGAAAGTAACATAAAAATCTACAAGATTTTCCTAAATCACTCCTCTGTATTAATTTGTATTTTTTTCCAAACTATGTAACCAATTACTTTTTTTAAAATAGTAAAAAAAATTGACAATATTAATAAATTGTGTCAAATAAATCAATACTATCAAATTAAAAAACCTAAGAACATAAATTACAAAAATAAAGGCAACCCATCCTCATTCACCCATAAATTAAAATAATCCATTACCCATATTAATTACCAAATTCATGAGAAATGATAACCAATATACCAAAATGGTTCATTCTTATCATATAATTATCTTCCATAGATCATCATACATCTAATTATTTTCCAAAATATGGCCCTCCATTACCATATTTTAATTAATATATCCTATCATCTATGTCAATACTAAAATACCACTAGTCATTTCTTGACCCGCACATCTAGTTTTCGATACATCTTGGTCATTTTTTATATTTAAGATTAATTTATTTCATTAAAAACCATTTTCTATAAAAAATTATTTTCCAAATTAAAAAAATTTATCTTAAATTCAAATTAAAAGGATAAAAATACCAACTTATTCAAAACATTAATTTAAATAATATTACCTAATTTTAGTGCCTGAAGAATTTATAATTCATTATTTTCATAAAAAATACTTAATATTAAATGAATAAAAATAAATATATAATAATTAATCTTTTTATACCAAATTTTTAAAAAAATTAATAAAAAAGTCCTGATATAATTGTTAAAAATTGAATCAATCATACATTAAGAAGTGGAAATAAAATTAGAATGGAATAAGAGCCACCTACCTTAGATAGATTTTTTTTTATAAATTTCATAATTTATCAGAATGAATATCTTAATAAAATAATCCACTGATTCATGTGAATAAAGACCATCAATTAGAAATAATTCAAAAACTAAAATTAGTCACACATTTATTTAAATGATTTTCCATGGCATGTACACATTTTTATAACCCTTTTCTTATTTCGAATAACTTGTTTAATTTTGGTGTGACCCCTTTGTCACTATATGGATTGGAGTAAATGAATTAATATGACTAGAATGACCCCCTGTGAAACTCAATATTTCAAGGGTTTGAAGATTAATGGTCAAGGTATAAAAATATAGTATATGACAACCCCTCTGACACCATACACCACCCAATGAGGAAAATTATAAAACATAGTATTAACATACACTACTAAAAAATCATCATATGGATATGGTTGGTAAAATCATGGTCATAAGTTGATATATGAGGAAAATATAAGTATTACCATGGCTATATAACTTTTTTAAATATACTAGAACCATGGTCCACATGGCATGTGGTATTAGATGAGCCTATAAAAATGGGAAATCTGGAATGTGCTTGTAGCTCGATGCCTAAATGATGTGTCCAAGTGGGGATGGTGTAAGAAGGCCCATATTTCATTTGTCTAGGTCACCTATTTCAATAGATGAACCTAGAGACCCTTTATTACCATGTTCCGTTATGTATTCCATAGGGACCCATACCACCTTATCCCATGTCGCTCATGGTTGTAGGCTCCCCTAGAGACCCACTTCCTCCTCATGTCTA
This sequence comes from Viscum album, assembly GCA_963277665.1. Lineage (NCBI taxonomy): Eukaryota > Viridiplantae > Streptophyta > Magnoliopsida > Santalales > Viscaceae > Viscum > Viscum album. Next base: position 232,140,121 of record OY728141.1, read on the forward strand.
GATAAAAACTTCCATAGTTGCTCCATAAGATGTTATTTTTTAATGTTTTAGGTGACCATGGGCTTAATCTTCCCATAGAGACCCCAATCACCATGGTCTAAGTGGATCGTGGCCTTAGGCCCCAAATGGGACCCCCTACCACTATGGGGTATGTGGAATATAGATATAGGTTCCCTAGGAGTCCCCTTATCACCATGTACCAAGTACCCCATGGTCATAAGCCACCCCAAAGACCCTTTATCAATATAAACTAGCTGGAAAATGTCTATAGGTCCCCCTAGGGTTCCACATACTACCACATACCTAGTATCTTATGGTCATGGGTCTCAAAACCATGGATAGATAATTATTATAATATTATAATAATAAAAATTTAATAGATATTATATATATTCAAATATATATATATATAATGTGGTGTAGGAAAGTGGTATAAGGCATCATAGTATAATGTAATTGTCCTAGTATTGCAACTCAATGTGGGAATTTTTCTAAATTTTCATTTATGGTATGGAAAAGGGTTGTGTATGTGGATACATCGTTATTTTCATGAGAATTTCTCATAGTCATAATCCTTTTTCTATGGGAAATTCCCATGGTTTCAGACTTGTGAACTCAGGAAAAAAATTCTATAGAAATAGTTTCCCTATGGGTTGCCTATGATAATAGAATTATAACCATAGTTTTTTCCTATCTAATATCCCCCACAGACCAAGTGATTGTGTTCATAGCTTATGATCAGGATCATTGGACCTATAGCCATAGTTTTTTCTTGTGGTCATTTCCATTTTACTTATTAGTTTCCTAAAGAATGATAAAATAAAAATTTAGGGTTCTAACACTTTAATATGTCAACAATGACTCTAAATGAAATAGATAAATTATATTGAATAATTAATTATAAATAAATTGAGAATATGACCAAAATTTTAACCTTTGATCACCTTCCTCCAAAACATGCACTACCACATAATATCTATTAAACCCATATATGTGTATAAAATAAATCACTACTTTAATTTATAGACCATTTCATCTGTCCCTATCATAAATCCATCATATGTAATTGAAATAATAAATTAATTAATATTATTCATCTCTCATCCATCATAATTTATATCTATTTATCATAATTACTTAGTAGACTATATTAATATACATAATAAAATATCTTTATTAATCCCCTAATTTTACATTATTATTCATAATAGATTCCACTGAAAATATTTCCAATTAAAGATCCTCATTTAAATTTCCCATAATAAAAGATTCATAATATAACAAAATCAATACCTTATAGTTAAATAATAAAAAAATAATTTTAAACTCACATTTCTCATGGAAATCACAGTTAAATAAATGAAATCATGTAATTTTACTCTTATATTAAATAAAATAAAATAAATTAATTTTTCAATTCTCCATCTATAGGGATTTTCATCACTAAAAATTTTCTCAACATAATCAATATCAAAATTCTCTGACCACTATTTCAACATGTGAGATTATCTATCCAATGACTCCTAATAGAATTGACCATGTTTCTAGAACACTTGTACCAATGAAATAGTCCACCTTTGTATATGTTTTACCATTTTTTACAATTTTGATCAAACTTTCAATAAAATTTATATTATTTCCAATAACAAATAATTACTTTTAAATAGAATGAGATACGTTCGGTTAGTACATAGTTATAAAACATGAAAAATGTCATGGATAATTGTATAATTTATCAGACACTAAACATTAAATGTTACTGCCCTAATTCTCTATAAGGACTAAAATGATATCACCTAGATGTTCATTAACATCCTTATTTCACAATTTTTTTATATCTTAGTCATTTTTTCACCCACAAAAATAATTTATCCTAATTTTAAAAAAATGGTCATTATCAAGAATTAGAATAAAATTTCTACAAATTCGATGTTATCATCAGTATGTTTTGGATTATATGAGCATTATTCATCATCTATTGTACTTGGATATATCCCAAGAGAGTCATCTTTCCCTCTCATTACAAAAACCAATAGTGATTAACATTGTCCTCTATATAGTGATACTAAAGGAACAATTTGAATTTACTAATAATTACTTTTGTTATAAAAAATAACTCTAATTGAGTATAATCCTCTCATTATCTTAAAAAATAATTTATGAAAGGCCAAATATTTTTTTATTAATATTATATGATCTTTTTATATTAACTTTCTTTTTTCCCCACCCTTGATGGTGGGTGGTAAGGGTTTGGGGTGAGGGTTAGGTCATGGGGTCAAGTCCATGAGCTTTCAATTTACTATAATTTTCTTCCTTTCATTGTGTTATGTGGTTGAGGATGTAATAGACCTAGTATGTTACCTTTTTTATAATGATAAAATATACTCATTTTTAGTTGAGTAGTCATCACATTTTATAATCCTCTTAAAAACCTAAAACTAAACCAAGGATATATATCAAAAAATAACTTAAAATGGTACTTCATGACTCTTTACAACTTCCTTAACACATAAATTTCCCATGTTTTCTATGAAAAAACACATGGTTAATGGGTAAGAAATAATTTAAATTAATAATTCGATCTATAATCACCCAAATTTCATTATAATTATTTGGTGTCCTTGGTATAACTAAAAAAAATCTATCACGATGTTATATAACTTAAAAGTTTGTATTGGAAAAGGTTTCAAAGGCCCTAAAAGTCATCAATACTCAGCCTTCCCCTATTGAAAAATCAAACATTGTGATATAAATTTTTTTGTCTATTTATTTATCCCAAAAAATAAAAATCATATTCTAATGTAACAATATATCTTTATCATTTAAGGAATAAGAAACCAATATATGTTATGAAACACTTTTCTTACCTCTTTTTTCAAACATGAGGAAGCTACAATTATATCATAGAAACAGAGTTTCAAGACAATTTCTAGGGACCCCAATCAATGGTATCCTAACTATTCATTAGATCACTAATCTTGTTACATTCGACAATAGATGTTTTTACCTCCTTTATCTTTTTTAAAAGCATTAATGTGATACTAATCCAAAATAATTCCATACAATCTCTTTTCTCACGATTCTCTAGAGTCATACTTGTCATCAAGATTATCATATTTTACTAGTTTCCTAACACTTTCACTGATGGAATCATCCTATATAGCTAATATTTTACAATATTATCATTACCAAGTATGTCAAATAACTCAATGTCATGTTTTTGAACATACTAAACCCATATATTTTTATCATATTCCGGTATCGCTAAGAAATAATTTACTTTACCATATTATATTCAAATAAAACCATGATCCTCAAAACAAATGGGTAATGCCTTAACTCTAAAAGGAACAAAAAACATAACTATCTCTATATTCATAGAGTGGATAGTTATTCTAGGGAACTCATTATTGTTAAGACCTATATGCCACAACATTCTTCCCTTGTATAATCACACATCCCATGCCAACTTATAATGATATTAAAATTGGAGAGGAATTAGATATTCCCTTTATCTCTTCAAAATATCTCTAACACTTATCTCCCCACATGAACATCATATCATTTTTGGAAAACACCATTATTGGTGATTATAAGATTATAAAATATGGGTTTAATTATAATTAATACCCATCCAATATAATAAATCGTTTAATCATAAACATTTCTTCGAAAAAAACCCAAGACATAACTACAAATTTGCTATTCTCTAAGCCTAGGATGTACCTTGAATTTTTTTCACTTCACTAATCATAATGTAATTAAATGGATATTTGAATACTTGTTTTAAAATTAAAATAATATATGTCTAAATACTCATACAATGAGGTTTTAATTCAACATGAAAATTCATCTATTATAAAACTCAAAGAAATATAAATGAATCGGATGGATCAATGATAGATATAGTATATTTTAAAATATAATAAATAAATAAGGCACCTTGTATTGTCTTATATTTTTCCATATATTTTTCTTGTGAATGTTTTTTTAGAAATCAAATACACTTGTATTTATGTGTTTTTTACTTCTGGTATTATCTCCTATCCAAACTTATAATTCAACTATATATTTCTTCTATAAAATAAAAATCATCCTCGATTATAAATATGGGTTGTAATCCAAAACACTTACTTTATGAGTCATGTAACTGAATTTTTTTCAACTGTCTAGGCTTTCTGCACTGATAAAATAACCTCGGCTTATTAAGAATGTACCACTTCAAATGTGTTTTGCTACCATAGTAATATTTCTATCCTATTTTATCCCCAAAGAATATATTAGTGATTATGATCTCATTTAACTACTTCCTTAATGAAATTATTTATAATTCCTTTTATATTCACCAAAAAAATAGACACCTATACCAGTTTGGGGAAGAAAGGTACTCATGCTTCGAGATTCCATCATGTCTAATTCCACTTAGCTAATTTATTCACCAAAATTTCAAAGGGGGATATGTTAAATAATAAAACCTTAAATATAATTTTTTAGCTATATTTTAAATATCGTGGCCTTTAAGTTACCATCTATGATCAACTTGGCTGCAAGGAAAACCAGTTGTAAAAAAACAAATTGCATACTTGAGTGCAAAACAATTATATACTATAATTCCTAGAACACTTGGGAATTCCTTTAATTTAGTATCATAGAATAGAATAACTAATTTTATGTGAAATAAAATCTAATAAATTTTAGATAATTATAAATCTTTGTTTGGAAAACTATCTCCTAACACTTATAAGAATATCCCTTTAGTATATAGTAAATTCCATGTTTCTATAAATTTATCATTCATGTGGTTATGGTACCACATTATAAAGGCATGATAATGTTAAAATGAGTTAATAGTGCTTCAACCAATATATGATAATATTGAAAATATGAGAAGTTAAATAATTCTACTAGGGGGATTATTGTCTAGTCTGAGACTCTGTTATAGATTTAATATGTGTTTATGAAATCCATCCCATTAATAATGACATGACTTCATCCACTCTGACCCCACCCAAGTCAATGATAAACAAAGTGTGTCACCCCAATCCCACCACTAATATTCTAGGGGAAAGATACTAGCACTGAGATTGTATAACTATACATGTGAGGCCTTAGATTATAACAACAAGCAAGATGGATGAATCACTAATATAAAATAAAATCTAAAAACTCCAGTATATAGATATATAAAAATTGAACTATATAAAACGTGAGAATGGGAAATAAATTCCAAGTATAAATCTATGGGGGAAAATGTTAGATAGGGAAATACATATATGGAAGAAGAAACCCATAGGGTATCTACTGATACCATTTATGGGATAACAACTCTTCTTTACAGGTTCTTAGGAATGGAATACATCTACAACTATCTTTACCATAAACAATAATTATCTACCATTTAATAACTACTATAACTCTAGAAATTTTATGATTTATAATTCCATCTTCAAACTATGAATCATCTTCACAGACACAACATGTGTGGGTATAATTTTCACTCAATGGTGAGCATAAATATACCCAATAGAATTGGTCTAAAACAAAATGTAATGATATAACAATAATTCAACTCAGACTCAAGACTACAGAAAAACATAAGGTTTCCTACTAGAAGTAAATACACTATAACATCAAGAAAAATATAGGTAATTGGTTAATACAATATTCATAGCTTAAAATGACTATATCATTCAAGAGAATAGTGATACCTAAATACTTAAATATCTAATATATATGGTCCTACTACATGTCATAATTGGAAGGTATCCATAATTTATAAAAGGTAAACTAATATCCCAAATGATTATATATATTAATCCATTTAAATACCTATGAATTTTGATTTATTTGAATTATATAACTTATATTCTACCTCCCTCTAAAACTGTTGGTTAGACTGGTTTGTGTTGAAGTGTATATGTATCAACCGAGGGAGTACCTAACCCCTATGGAGGACCATACCCTGACCTAAAAGTGAGTATCGACTCTACTAATGGAGGACCCTATCCCAATATATGGGGGACTTCCTGAACTCCACTATCGTATAAATGATTGCGACCTATCATGTCACGACCCGTCCCCCGGGGCCCATGTCGTGACTACCCGAAACCCGCCTTCCATAGGCCAGGGGATGGAAACAAGCACCAAAAGGCGTATTCCCTAAAACCGGGAAGACATTGCCTTTATATCCTATAAACACACAAAACCAAGAACACAGAAAGATATGAATATGAGTTAACTGAATAGTAAATAGAGTGAGTACTGTAAGTAAAAGGGGTCAGAATATAAGCCCAACTGGAAAGTAAAAGAAACTAAAAAGTACAAGTAAACTGAAACAGATTCTGTGAACACCCTCCAAGGATCCTAATTGAAGGGTAGGTATATCTCTCAAATGGTTGTATCTGCGGTAAGCCTCGTCTAAGGTCCAACTCCGAGCTACCTTCAGTCCTGGTACCCTCATCCTCAATCAACGATGTCTGTTGTCTACACCAAACAAAACAAGGTGCGGGCGTAGCCTGTGTAGGGGTGAGTATAACGATACTCAGTAGGGACCCCGATACCCTTAAGGTCTCAAAAAATCCACAAAGGATAAACCAAAAAGAATGAAAATAACTGACAACCCTACTAAGGTATATTCCTATACATATACTTAAGTTATTAAGTAAACCCATCCCAATCATGAGGAAACACAAGGACCAACTCATTAGCCCAAATCTCAACTGTTCCACAAAAGAAGGAATACCATGAAGGTAAGTACCACAAAGGTATGCCACACAGAAAAATACCACAAAGGTATAACCACAAAGGTAAGGACTCAGCTCAAACCCAGTATAAATTAGGAAAAGTAGTAGAGAAGATTATATGTAACTACTAAATCATCTTACTCTGTTAAGAGGCTAACCCACGTAGGATCCTAAATCATTATCAGACCCACACAAGAACCTAGTACATCATCAGACCCACACAGAATCCTATTATATCATAAAACACACACAGGATCCTAGTACATCATCAGACCCACACAGGATCCTATTAAATCATCAGACCCACACAGGATCCTAGTACATCATCAGACCCACACAAGATCCTAGTACAGTAGACCCACGAAGGATCCCAAAGTATTCCTGCATGGATTCCTAGATCAGATCCATGTGGGACACCCAAAACACTGGCCCATATTGGATCCCAAAGCAAAGACCCACATCAGATCCCTTTCTCATGTTACAGCCAGCTACAGGGTTCCCGCACTAAGCTTGCTTGTCTCCAGGAGGGTTCGCTCCTCAAGCCACTGGTCAATACTCCAACTACCACGAAGTCCCATGAAGAATTATCCCAGGGTATGGCCATTTCATAGTTGTATTAATGCAATATATGGTGCATCAAACAGACGCTCGGTCTGTAAGTTATTCGCCTTTTAGTCCCGAGGGCCCGGTTGGATTTGTGCTTGATCCAACCCGACTGTACACCAAATTTATGAAAATCTCAGTTGGGGTATACCAAAAGGACCGTCTCACTTCATGGTTTATTTTGTCTTAGAAGGTTCATCAAACGGACGCTCGTAGCTTAAGATATGGCCGAAGAAACGTATATGGTCAAAACTCGTCCGGATTCGGTCCGACCCGGTCGGTCCAACCCAGCCCGACCTGGGTCTGCCCTTGGGTCAAACCCAGACCACAGAATCTGACCCATCTTGCTAGGTTCGGCCCAACACGTGCTGGGTGGCCTGGCTTGGCTGCCTGCGTGGGGAGTCGCACACCCCCTGCCCTCAATCACTAAAGGGCCAAAGCCGTTCAGTCGCCAGGCAGCACGCGGGACCAGCTGTGGTTCCTGCTAGGTACAACTTGGTCGGCCGAAATGTCCAGCCACTCTCTCCTCCTAGTGGCGCATCATGTGCCTCCCCTCCATGGTCGGCTGAACTCCAGCCGCCTTCCACCATCCGTCGTGGTCAGGAGGGCCATTGCGACTTGCTTAGACGGCGCTATTGCGCGCCACGCCTTCGTCGGTGGCCGGATCGGACGACCGCCCTCCCTTCACTGCCATGACACAAAGATGTGGCCCTTGCTCACTAAGCGGTGAAGACGCGCACCACCGCCCCCGTCGTGTGACCAGCTGCCGCCCTTGCTCCGCCGTAGCCGACGGGCCGCGACCCTTCTCTAGTAGTGTGGTTGCGCTGACACCATCATCACTGGTAGATATGGTGCCAACTACCATTCCAAAGCCCCACCAATGTTGTTTTTTGTCCTCCTCCATCGCGAAGAACACAGCAAGAACCACAATGATTTTGCGGTGAAGTCGGGCCATGTTCATTTGGCATGTACCCTCCGCATTAGAGCGGTAGTAAGCGACTCAAGGGAGGTGATTCAACATGAGAGAAAAATTAATGATGATCAATCAAAAACACACCCCTATTTCAAAGGTTTTTTTATATTGGTGAGGAGGGAAGGACGGACTTCAGTTCATTATTGTTGAAGAAATTCCTTGTTGGAGAGCATTTTCTTCATTGGAGAGCACTTTCTTCGTTGGAGGACGTGTTCTTCCTTGGAGGATAAGTTTCTTCAAGAGCTCTCTCCAAGCCTCCCTTTCGCCAATGATTTCTCCCCATAAAAATGAGGATCCAACACAAATAAAATATGTTTATCAATTTTAATTTGTTGGAAAATATGGAGTTAGCATAATTAATTAATTAATTGATGTGGCATAATTAAAGTGGATGGAGTCCAAGAGTTACCTCCCATTAAAGGGGGAGTTTAAGGGTCAGGTGGGACCCACATTTGAATTCAAATTGGTAGTTTTTCGTACGGGTGGTCCCCACCTCCATAACCCCAAAGAAGGTTACATGAAAAATAAAAATGTTAAATATTTTTATTTTTCTATTCCTTCACGAAAAATTGGAAAACTAACTTCTACCCTCGACCTGCTGTGGTTGAGGTGAAGGTCTCCTTAAGAGAATACCGACACTACGAGTTAAACGGTGCCCTCAGATTTCAATTCTGAGTACCGGTTCAAAAGTTACAAAAAAACCCGCTCGCACGTTTACCGAATGTACCTGAAAAAAAGTTCATAAATTCATTCTGGGAACACCAGGCCTCGGTGAGGAGGGAAGGGTGGACGTCCGTTTTTTTTTGTTGAAGACGTTCCTCATTGGAGATTGTTTTCTTCATTGGAAGATAATGATCCTCCAAAGTTCTCCCTTTCACCAACGATTTTCCCCAACATCAAAAATAAGTGAGGAGCCAACACTAATTAAATTAAGTTTATCAATTTAACTTGTTTGCACAATTAATTGGCATAATAAATAGAAGAATCAATTAAGGGGGAGTTGATAGGTTCCCCCCAACCCATTAAGAGGGGTTCAGGTGGTCCCCACCACCATAGATTTAAATTGGTGGTTTTTTTATAGCTCGAGTGGTCCCCACACCCGAGCATTCAAAAAGGAGGTTTTAACAATAAAATTAACGTTTATTTTATTGTTTTTTCCACAAAAAAACACAAAAACTAACTTTCACCCTCGACCTACTGCGGTCAAGGTGAAGGTCTCATTAAGAGAATATCGGCACTACGAGTTCAATGGTGCCCTCAGATTACAATTCCAAACATCGGTTCAAAAGTTACAAAAACAAGCTCGTATGTTTACTAAACGTACTTAAAGAAAAGTTAAAAAATTCATTCCTGGAATATCGGGCCTCAAAATCATGCACCTTTAATTTTTTAGGACTCTTAAAATTCTCATATAATTTAAATAAATTACATGGAAAAATTAGGGTCTTTACATTCTCCCCAACTTAGGGATTTGCGTCCCCAAAATCCACATTACAAAACTAGGAAAAAAGGGGTACGGAGCATGAATTTAAGCCTCTCACTCCCATGTTCTCTCCTGGAGGTTCTCATGTTGCTAACATACACACACCAAAGGTATCGATTTCCCATGAAGGAATCTCTCTTGTCGATCCTCAATCTCTATTGTAACCTCCGCAAATGTCTCCTCATCATCGATGTCCAATTTGTCGTGGTCGATGATGTGGGAAGGATCATGCACGTATCTCCTCAGCTGTGATAGATGGAAGACGTCATGCACCCAGTGCATCTGGGGGGGAGTGCTAAGTGGTAAGCCACCTCACCAACCCTTCTAAGGGCCTAGAAGGGTCCAATGAACCTCGAATATAACTTTCCGCCCAAGACAAATCTTCGCAAAACTCATCGAGGTGAGACCCTTAGAAAGACGTGGTCACCTTCCTCGAACTCCAATGGTCTTCGTCTTCTGTTAACATAAGACTTCATCCGCCTCTATGTATTCTTCATCCGCTCTTGTATGATCTACACCTTCTCTATGGTAGCTTGTATCATCTCTAGTCCCACTAGTGCTGACTTCCCTGGGTTAGTCTTGCACAAAGGCAATCTGCAAGGTCGGCCATACAACGCCTCGAAAGGTGAAATCCCAATGGTTTATTGAGAGCTGTTGTTTTATGAAAACTCCACTAAGGGAAAGTGGTCCTCCCAATTACGACTGAAGTCGAGGACGAAATCATGCATCATGTCCTCAAGGGTCTGAATGGTCTACTCATTCTGGACATCCGTCTGTGGATGGAAGGTAGTGCTCAAATGAATCTACATCCTAAAAGCCTCATAAAACCCATTCTATAGCCGAGAAGGGAAACATTTATCACTATCAAAGACAATAGTCGAGGGTAATCTATATAGCCACACAATCTACTACACATAGAGGCGTCTCAAGCTCTCTACAGAACCATGCTCTCATATCGATAGAAAGTGGCCGACCTGTTGAGTTGGTCGATGATAACCCAGATATAATTAGGACCCCTGGATGTACGTCGAAATCTTTTCACGAATTCCATGGATATCGCATCCCACTTCCACTCTGGGACCTCTAAAGGCTGAACAAAACCAGCTGGTACCTGATGCTCCGCCTTCACTTGCTGAAAAGTGAGGCACCGAGGAAAAAACTATGCTAATGATTTCTCCATTCCTAGCCACCAATTCTATCGTCGGAGATCCTGGTACATCTTTTTCACTCCTAGATGTACCGTTAGAGGGGACGTGTAGAATTCCCTCAACACTTCCTCCCGAAGCGACAATGGTACCATGGTACATCCTCTAAAGAGGATGAAGTGCTCCCCACCTTCAGAAAATCCATAAGGTGCATATTCTATGGATATCTGAGTATGTCGAGCCTCATAGTCAGTGTCCCCGCGATGCGCCTCCACTGATGCCTCTACTAGAAGAGGGCCCTGCACCGAGGCCTCGTCCCTCAGTGGTCTATTAGTGCGTACTATACCGGGAACCCTAGTTGGTTGTCTTTATGGAGGCATCCTGAAAAGAAATTGGTGTGCCACGATCAATAAGTTATACCTGGTGAGATGACTCAAAGAGATCTCAAAGAAAACTCTTGAAAACACACACGCTATCATTGTTTTTCATGAACTGAGTCAGAAATCAGAGGTCAGGGTCCTGGTTTATGGATACGTCAGCCACCTCACCAACACTGGATTCTCTAAACTGATAACCACAGTCACTACAATTAACACTATTTCAATTAAAAAGATCAGAGTCCAATGTTCTATGGTAGAACCGACTCATCTGATACCAATTTTTCATGACCCGTCCCCCAGGGCCCGTGCCGTGACTACCCCAAGCCTGCCTTCCATAGGACAAGGGTTGGAGACTAGCACCGAAAGGCGTATTCCCTAAAACCGGGAAGGCATTGCCTTTATAACCTATAAACACATGAAACCAAGCACATAGAGAGATACAACCACAAGTAAAATGTATAGTAAAAATATTGTGTATAGTAAGAAAAAGGGGTCAGAATACAAGCCCAAATGGAAAGTACAAGAAAACTGAAATGTACATGTAAACTAAAATAGCTCCAGTGAACAACCACCAAGGATCCTACCTGAAGTTTAGGTATAGCTCTTGAACGGTCATCTCTGCAGTACGCCTAGTCTAATGTGCACCTCCGAGCTACCTCTAGTGCTCATACTCTCTTCCTCAATCAGCTTTGTCCGTCATCTGCACCAAAAACAACAAGGTGCAGGCATGACCCGTGCAGGGGTGAGTATACCGACACTCAGTAGTGACCCCGAGAACCTCAAGGTCTCACAAAATCCACAAAGGATAAAACAAAAATCATGAAAACAACTAAAACCCTACATAGGTATATTCCCATACATATACCTAAGTTATCAAGTAAACGTATCTTAATCATGAGAAAACACAAGGCCCAAATCATTAGCCCAAAGTTCAACTATTCCAAAAAGAAAAGAATACCACGAAGGTAAGTACCACAAAGGTACAACACACAGAAAAATACCACAAAGGTATCACTGCGAAGGTAAGTGCCACAGAGGTATGCCACACAGAAGAATACCATAAAGGTATCACCACGAAGGTAAGGACTCAACTCATACCAGGTATATATTAGATACAGTAGTAGAGATGATAATATTTAACTAATGAATCATCTTACTCTATTAAGCAGCAGACCCACGAAGGATCCTAAATCACAGACCCACACAGGATCATAGTACATCATCAGAACCGCACAGGATCCTAGTACAACATCAGACCCCCACAGGATCCTAGTACATCATAAGACCCACACAGGATCCTAGTGCATCATCAGACCCACATAGGATCCTATCATAGTACCACATGGATTCCTAGAGTGGTTCCATATGGGACCCTCAATCACAGACCCACAAAGTATCCCTTTCTCATGCCACAACCAGCTAAAGGGTCCCCGAACTAAGCTCACTTGTCTCCGAGAGGGTCCGCTCCTCAAGCCACTGGTTGATAATACAAATGACATGAATTCACATGAAGAAGTATCTCAAAGGACCTCCATGTCATAGGAGTCTCAACGCAATAGACAGTGCATCAAACAGACTCCCGATCTGTAAGTTATTAGCCTTTTAGTCCCAAGGGCCCGATTGGATTCGTTCTCGATCCAACCCAACTATACCCCAAATTTATCCAAATATTATTTAAGGTATACCCAAAGAACCTTCTCTCTTCAAGGTTTTCGGCGCCATAGACGGTTCGCCAAACGGACGCCTGTAGCTCAAGATATGGCCGAAAAAACGTATAGGGTCGCAACTGGTTCGGGTCCGGTCCGACCCTGACGGGCCAACCCGGCCCGACCCGGCCTGGGCCAACCCGACCCAGTTTGGGTCGCCCCAGTTTGGTGGGTCTGGCCCGGCCCACTGGGTTCAGCCTGGCCTTCGCAGGGCGGCCCGGTCTGACCGCATGTGGGGGGGGGGGGAGTCACACGCCCCCTCCCTTAGTCATCGAACGGCTTCGGCTGTTCGGTTGACAACTAGCACGTAGGACCCACCACGGGTCCCGATCGGTATAGCTCAGCCGGCCTAAACGGCCAAACCCTCTCTCTTCTCGGCGACGCGTCGTGCACTGCCCCTCTGTGGTCGACCGAACGTCGTCCACCTTCTACCATCTGCTGTGGCCAAGCACGTCGCGGCCAGGCAGGCCGCGACCACTTGCTCCAATGGCACTGTCACGAGCCACCCCCACCATGTGGCTGGGATCCACCGACTGGCACCCTTTCTCCACCACGACCAATGGGCCATGACCCTTCTTTGGTGGTGCGGTTGCACCATCGCCGTCTTCGCGGCCGGCCGTAGTGTCGGTCTCCATTCTCGAGCCCCACTGGTGTCGGTTTCCATCCTCCTCCATCACGAAGAACACCCCAAGAACCACAATGATTTTGTGGTGAGGTTGGGCCATGTTCATTTGGCCCAAACCATCCGCGTTAGAGCAGTAGCAAGCAGCTCAAGGTAGGTGATTCAACGTGAGAGAAATATTAAGGATGATCAATTGAAAGCACACCCCTACCTTGAAGGTTTGTTGACGTCAGAGAGGAGGGAAGGATGGATGTCAATTCATTGTTGTTGAAGATGTTCCCCTTCAGAGAGAGCGTTCTTCATTGGAAGATATTGATCATCCAAAGTTCTCCCTTTCACCAACAAATTTCCCTAACCCCAAAAACTAATGAGGATCCAACACTAATTAAATTAATTTTATCAATTTAATTTGTTTTCATAATTAATTGGCATAATAAATGGAAGAATCAATTAATGGGGAGTTGAGAGTTTCCCCACCCCACACCAATTAATATGGGTTTGGGTGGTCCCCACCACCATGGATTTAAATTGGGTGTTTTTTTCTAGCTCAGGTGGTCCCCACCACTATGCATTAAAAAAGGAGGTTATAAAAATAAAATAATATTTTATTTTTATTTCCAAAAAAAGAACAAAAACTAAATTTCACCCCCGACCTACTGTGGTCGAGGTGAAGTTATCTTTAAGAGAATACCGGAGCTGTGAGTTCAACGGTGCCCTCAGATTTCAATTCTGAGCGCTGGTTCAAAATTGACAAAAACTGGCTCGTACGTTTACTGGACGCACCTAAAAAAAGTTCAAAAATTCAGTCCGGGCACACCGGGCCTCGGAATCATGTGCCCTCAATTTTCGCAGAATCATAAAATTCCCATATAATTTTTTTTATAAATTACATGGAAAAATTCGGGTCTTTTCATATCATGTATATATCTCCATCGAAGTACATATCCCCTAATTTGGAAGAAAACACCCAAACACAAATTATCATATAAACTATAAAACTTCTCAAAGAAACTCACCTTTCACATGTCATATCTATTGTGGAGTTAAAATTTGCAAATTCTTCAAACCAAAATAAGAAAAAACTTTAATGACTAAGGGGGTTGTGCTTTTGTACTCTACATAAGAGGATACTCAGAATGGATTACTCAACACATACAAAATGGCAATCCAAGTGAGAAATCATGAAGGATTCAATAAGTATCCATGTACACAATATGTCATATGGGGTATAGAGTGGGTAGTGATCTTAGAAAAGGATGGTCATGTTATTCTACACCTCAACTCGTGTGAAATACATATACATTACATGTTTAGTAGGGTGCCTAGTATGTATGGTTAGGAGTCATATGATTTTATATAATGTGGATTGAAGGAATTTAGAGTTATCCTTATGTGGACTATATGAAATGTTGTGAATTAGATCGATTGTAGCTATCCATAGATGGAACTCATGTGGAATAAGTGATGTGTAAGTATTTGAGGGATCTTGGAATGTATACATTATACACATCAATGAACTTGACCTAATATACATGTGTGAAAAGTGGAAGTACACATCATGTGGGTCTATTCACTACAAAAAAAATGATGGTTTATAGTGGTTATTTTTTATTCTAGTAGTGGTATAAACTTCTACTTAATTTTCTAGAAGTGGTTCCAAAAACTATCATGTATTTTATAGTCTCTGACTAATTTGTGGTGGTTTATTTTATTTCGTGGTGGTTTCAAAGTGTCGTTTTTGGAAAATTTAGAAACTATTTGGTATTTAATTATTGTTGGTTTCTTACTAAAAAAATATTCTTGAAATATAAATAAAAAAACCACCACAAAATATTTAGAAGAGGTTAATATGAACTGCCATTAAATATATAAAATAATATATGTTTAACATCACTTACAAAAAACCACTGCTAAATCTATTTTATTTTTTAAAAAAATAATAAAAAAGTATAAATATATATAAAAACGAACATGATATAAAGTAAATAATAAATATATGATAAATCCATCATTAATACATCACACATCCATATTCATACAAATAACCACGGTCATCAAAACCTATGTCTCAGTCACCCCATACAATAACCAATACCTCAGTCATCAATATATATTCAATTAAAATATATCCAATAAAAACCAATGCCTAATATAAATCCATATCACAACCTCCACTACATATGTCTTCCTTCATATCATCTCGTCAATAGAAATCGACCACATCATCTCATCAGTTATAATAAAAAATGAAACAAAAATTAAAACTAAACATAATAAATCAGAATTATAGTTGAATAATTGATAAAATTTTAACATACCACGAATGCTAATAACTTTAATAACTACCTTCTAAATAAATTGTTGGATTGGAATGGTAAACCTTATATCTATTACTATCATCTTCCACCTACAATGAAAACCAGAACATTTAAGAAAAGAAAATTGAAAGAGAAAAGACACAGAATATATTCAGAATGTTACACATAAAATATGATATTTCGTTAATAAAACATAAGATATTTAAACCTAAAACAAATCATATATATTGAAAAAAAAATCTAATATAGAAACATGCCTATTTATGATAATATTCAACACTTGAAACTGAAAAGGTGTAAATAAATATTCTAATTTAATTTTAAACTGATGTGCGGTGTGCTTGAAATTTATTAATAAAAAAAATTAAAGATTCTGATATCAGAGAATGTTCTATAATTAAAAATCAACTAAGTAGTGGTTGTCCCATGATTTCACATCAATATAAGGTCATTTTCTATGGTTTAACCATTCCACACACATTTTAGTGTTCAGAAAAATTAAAACACATATGTGGTCCTAACGGGAAAATCATCATTTTGAATGACTTAATGTCAGTTCCTACATTTCAAAATTAAATATATGTTCATTGTACCCTATGTTGAAGACAATCAAATGTTTTTTTCTTAGTTTTGATTGTTCCACACGTGTTTTTGTGTTTTAAAACACTAAAAACGTGTTTATGGCCATAATTGGAAAACCTTCAGTTGGAATGATGTGTCATCAGTTCCTAAATTTTATAATTTAATATAAGGTGGTTGTCCCTTTATTTCAGGACAGTCCAACATAGTTTTCTTTGTTTTGACCATTCTATGAAAATATTTGTGTTTTAATACACTAAAAAAATGATTACGACTATAAGGGGAAAACCGTCACTCAGAATGAAGTGTCATTGGTTCATACATTTCAAAACTAAATATATGTTTATTGTCCCATGATTTTAGGATAATCCAATGGTCTTTTTTTGGTTTTGACTATTCAACGCATGTTTTAGAGTTTAAAAACACTAAAAAACATATTCACAGCAATAATGGGAAAACCATCACTCGGAATGACATTCGGTCTATTCCTATATTTCACAATTAAACCCAAAATCATTATAACTTGATTTAAGGAAAATACAACATTGGTTGTCTGGTTTTGACCATTCCTTGCATGTTTTAGTGTTTGAAAAACCTAAAATGCCTTTATAGTCATAACAAGTAAACCATCACTTGGAATGATATTATATCATATCCAACATTTAAAAATTTAATCTATGGTCATTTTCCTATTATTTTAGGACAACCCGATGTCATTTTCCTGGGTTTGACCATTCCACACATGTTTTAGTGTTTTAAACACTAAGAATCTATTTTTAGACATTACTAGAAAACTGTAACTGTGAATGAAGTTTTTCCAGTTCTTATATTTCAAAATTAAATCTACAGTTGTTTTCCCCTGATTTTAGGACAATCTGAAGTATTTTTCATAGTTTTCACATTTCCTTACACATTTTAGTGTTTTAAAGCACTAAAAACGTGTTTACAACCATAATAGGAAAACTGTAATTCTAAATGATGTGTCTTCAGTTTTTACATTTCAAAATTAAATCGAAAGTCATTTCCCCTCATTTCAAGACAATATGATGTCTTTTATATGGTTTTGACCCCCCTGAAACTTGTTTTTAAAGGAATTTATACCTTTCATTTGTATTTTCGGAGTAATTATGATCACACCACATGTTAGATTTACATTTTGTCTATGTTTATATGTAAAAAAACTAATTCGTGGATTTACCTTTATTTCAATCTAATATGAAATCATTTTCCTGGTTTTGACTATTCCACGCATGTTTTAGTGTTTTAAAACACTAAAAATATGTTTATGGTCATAACCGAAAAACCGTTACTCAGAATGATGTAGCATTGGTTCCTAAATTTAATAATTAAAATTTCACTTGTGGTAAACAAATTTCAAGATAATGTGATAGTGTTTACCTAGTTTTGACAGTTCTATGCATGTTTTAGTGTTTTAAAACACTGAAAATGCATTTACAACCATAACTGGAAAACTGTCTCTTGGAATGAAATGTTGTCATTTCCTAAATTTCAAAATTAAATCTAAGGTAGTTTTCCCCTAATTTAAGGATAATCTAATTTCCATTTTCTGGTTTGGACCATTCTACACCCATTTTAGTATTCTAAAATAATAAAAACACATTTACAGCCATAACAGGAAAACTGTCACTCATAATGACATGGTGTTGGTTTTTATATTTCACAATTAAATATACGGTGTTTTCACCAGGATTTCAAGACAATATAATGTTGTTTTCCACGTTTTTACCGTTCTACACACGTTTTAGTGTTTTAAAACACTAAAACTGTGTTTTCTACCATAATGGGAAAATCATCTCTCATAATGATGTGTTGTTAGTTCCTTCATTTCAAAATTAAATATATAGTTTTTCCCATAAATTCAGTACAACAAGACATTGTTTTCCTTGTTTTTACTCTTCTATGCACATTTTAGTATTTTAGAACACTAAAAACATATTTACAACCAAAATAGGAAAAAAGTCACATGGAATAAAATTCCATCAATACCTACATTTCAAAATTAAATTTAAAATCATTTCCCATTATTTCAGGACAATCCGACATAATTTTTTTGGTTTTTATTATTCCACATACGTTTTAGTGTTTTAAAGCACTAAAAATGTGTTTACGACCATAATAAGAAAACTGTCACTCGGAATGATGTGTCGTTAGTTCTTATATTTCACAATTAAATATATGGTAGTTTTTTATTTATTTCAAGGAAATGTGAAATAGATTTCCTAGTTTTGATTGTTCTATGCATGCTTTAGTGTTTTAAAATAGTAAAAATTTATTTACAACCATAATTGGAAAACCATCACTCTGAATGACGTTTAATCCGTTCCTATATTTATTAATTAAATATAACGCATTTTTACTCTTATTTGAAGAAAATAATACTTTTTTTCTTGGTTTTGACCATTCCATGCATGTTTTAATGGTTTAGAACATTAAAAATATGTTTGCATCCATAACAAGAAAAATCATCATTCGGAATGATCTACCATCTATTCCTATATTTCAAAATTAAATCTATGGTCTTTGTCCCATGATATCAGGACTATCCAATATCATTTAAATAGTTTTGACCTCCTTACATTTTTATTAAAGACTTTTATACCTTTCTTAAGTGTTTACCAAGTAATTACGATCACATTGCACGTTGGATTGATGTGTTGTCAACATGTACATGTAAAAATATCCAGATGCTATTTTTCCTATGACTTCATGATAATACGAAAAAAATATTGGTTTTTACCATTTTATGCATGCTTTAGTGTTTTAAAACACTAAAAACACCTTTATAGTCATGATAGGAAAATCATCATTCAGAATGATGTTTTGTCAGTTCTAACATTTGAAAATTAAATATAGAGTTTTTCTTTCATTATTTCAGGAAAATATGACATCATTTTTCTGGTATTGACCATTCCCCACATGTTTTAGTGCTTTAAAAGACTAAAAATGTATTTACAACCATAATGGTAAAACCTTCATTCAGAATGAAGGGTTGTAGGTTCCTGAATTTTTTTTGTTCTCTAAATTCCTTCATTTCAAATGGTTAAGGTATATTGAATATATAAATAATGAAAAACCAAAATATTTTTACAAAAAACTAAAAGAAAAACTAGAACAATGTAAATATATTTGAAACACTTATCAATGAGAACTCGTAATATAATTTTATTACCAATTAATACATAAATTTATCTTCATCTTCATTATATTCATCGTGATTAACCTCCATTGAGAAGAGTCCTTCATTTTAACCCTCTATTTCAAGTTCTACGATTTCAATAATGTATGGAAATAGTTGTTTAATATTTTTTGGTTTGATGAGATTCACAATCATAAATAACCAATCGGTCTTCATCACCCATATCATATAAATCTATATTCTTTAAGTGTACAAAAAAACACCAACCTTCATGTATTTCATCATCCACATAATAAACCATTGTCTCTTTTGAATCCAAGATAAATAGATCATGCTCTGCATGCTCACTGATATCCATCAAGAGGGAGAAGTTCACAGAAGTAAAATGTAACGAATCATTGATTATACCCCTATCAATATTAACTTACTTGTATTTGAATAAGACAACTAAAAATTGGCCATGACAGTTTACTTAAATTATATCAATCTACTTCCCATAGTATCCCACCAATGAAAAAGTAAATACACCACTATTCTGAGTTTTCACGTGTTCTTCACAATAAATTTTATGAAACCTTTACCTTGGAATATTGTAGCCATTGAATCTCTAATCCATCCTCAGAAGTCATTGAGAAAAAAACGTCAAATCATTCAATATTTCAGCCTGATCTTCATCATAAATTATCTAGATAAAATGATATAATATTTTACTTTTAACATAGAAAAAAATATAAAACGTCAATAATATGAATATGAGTACATACTTACATGATGGTTGAACCATTTTACAAGCTCCGTATTAACTTATTTTGTTAATTCCAGCCTATTTTGAGTTCGATCCATTAGTCACCTCTTTATTTACCATAGAAATTATTCAATAAATGGATCAAGAATAACACTATTGAGTTGAACATATCTATGTGTTTATACCAACTCCAATTCAGTTAGTGTAAAATTTAAACTGATTATAATTAGTCTTCCAATAGTTTAAAATACTGACGACTGGTTTTCAGAACTAGAATTAGTGGTGATGTTGTCATTACATCCAATATTCTTGAATCTGGTCTTAATACCATACAAATAACTATAACATAAGTTCAACCACTCTTGTTCTACGTAACCTTAAATAATAGAGCCTTCTGGTAGAACTTTATTCCTCACATATGATTTTAAATGACCTATGTACCTAATGAAAAAAATAAGAAACAAATTAAAAAATAATGTAATTATTTGATAAAATTGAATTTAGAAATGAAAATGAAAAATATATCAATGTACCTCTCAATTGGATACAATCATCGATAGTGTACATGTCCACCAATTTTATCTTCTTCAACCGAAGGAAAATTCAAATAAATCATGACTATGAAAAATAAAGGGGGAAATAACATATCCAAATGACATTGTCAAAAAAATTATTTCTTATAGTTTATCAACCTAGGATGGATTTAAAGATCATCTATAAAGCACTCTGAAAAAATTTAAAAACTCAATTAGAACCATAGTGACTTCTTTAGGTAAAGTATTATGAAAATCTGGTAGTAACAATAGCTCTATCAAAATATGTGATTCCTGACTTTTCAACACATGTAACATTTGATGTTTCAAGTAAACATGCCTTGACATATTACTTGAATATCTATTTGACACTTTTATATTTTTTAATGTCTGAAGGAATAAATCTATATCATCATTTTTCATTATAAAAATATCCAAAGGATACCTTCTACTCTCATTTTTCCACAAACCATGATTTTATTCATTGACTCCAAACTATTATGAGCATTAAGGCAATCCATTGATTTACCCTTCTCATTAAGCACTAAAAAATTACATTTTCATATAAATTCTTCTATATATGCACTACATTAATATTATGATGTATCAAATTAAATTTTTAATAAGGAATTTTGAAAAATATACTCCATTTATTCTATTGTTGTGTAGCAAGTTCTTTGGATACTATACCTCATACCCTTTCCCCCCTTATTTAATTTGATGACGTTTTACAAATTCTTTAGTGGAATTCATTAATTTTTCTAAGATTTATAAACTAGGTAACACATTTGGGGATTTTCTCATATCAATATCTTCCTTGAATCATGTCATGTTAAAGTTGAATTTAAGAGAAGAGTCAAGAAATTAACAATGATAGATAAAAACCTTTTTTTTATATGAGGTAATTATTGAGGTTCAAAATCACAATTAAAAAATTAGAAAATCCAAACTAGTATTAGTGTTCCAAATAGATAAATTTCCTAGTCCTGGAAAGTCACTAATTTTTAAAATTAAAGCTTCAGGCATTTTGAATAGTTAGCTCGTTGAAGAACACCATGTTTCCATGCTATAATCCCATCATTCTTGCAATTATTTGATTAGAGGTTTATGGTATACATAAATTTCATTTTAAAGATTTTTATTTCCATCAATAATTATCGAAATAATGAAATAATTCTTCTTTTTAAACATCCCTCTAGGCATATTATAAGGGATAAAAATAACTAGCCAAATGCTATAATTAGTACTTTAAATACCAAAAGGGTTAAAACCATTTGAAGCCAATCCCAAACGTACATTCCTATGATGTGAAGAAAAATATGAATATAGTGAATCAAACATATTCCATGACTTTAAATCTTTTGGATGGAACATAAATACATTTTTACTATCATAATCATGCCACTTCGTGTCATATATAGTCTTAGATGACATGAATAATCATTGAAAGTGTGGTTTCAGATAATAGTAACATAATACCTTTGTTGGAGTTTTCTTTTTTTATTTCTTTCTAAGGTTTCATTGATTTATAATTTCACTATTGTTTATTGACTTTGATATGTTTGTATAACATTCAACACATTCTTTTTTATCAGACTCTTCTCCCCAGTAAATCATTCAATCATTATGGAATGCATGTATCTTTGTATAATCAAGTCTATGATTGATGATGGCTTTTTTCAAATCAAATAATTATGTAAGGATCTTAGATTTAGTAAATAAATCATTTATATAATCTAAAATCATGTACATTGGTTTTTCATTAATTATATAGACACTTTATATAATACAACTTAATTAGAAAAGACAAATTGGAATACTTGGAACACCCTTCATATAGTTCTTATTTTCTATTTTCAACTAATTCATAAATATAATTTTTTTTGTCATAGAAGTTCTTAAGAAAGATTAACCTACTCAGGATTAAATAATGTTTCTGTTGATCTATTAAAATCATGGATATCATATTCTACAGAACCAAATGATTCAATTAACAAATTTCGAACTGAATTATCCTATGCCGGGTCACTTTGTATTCAGTTGATAGTATTTTCCTTATTTTTACTTTCTAGGATATTTGATTCCCCATGCCAAATCCAACTTACATATCAATCACGAAAATATTTCAATATAAAATTCTCATATACTTTTTTTCCATTCAACTATCAATTGAATTTACAATCATGAAACAAACATTTTATTCTACCATCCACAGACTGGTTTGTGATTGTATAATCTAAATTTTTTTCCAATACCTTAGCATACTGTAGTGTGTTTTTTGTAAATTAATCCAACTTTTATCTATATGTATTGTATTGTATTCTCCCTATATATTAAAGTATAATTATATAATATTTCATTCAAATTGGTATAATCAAAATTAAAGAAGAATCTATATGGTGTAAAATAAGACTCATGAGTATGGTATTTGATGTCTGATACATGCATAAAATAATTAATATTTAATGTTGGATGTGTGAAAAACAACCAATAAATTAAAGATGATATATATGTATCTTTTTTATATTTAATATGTGTATGATATTATTTTTATGGGAGATTAAGATAATGGTGTATTTTACATTAGTGTTGTAACTAAGGAGGGTTCATTTCATTGAAAAATAGCTAGATTGATTAATTTATGAACCATTTACCATGGTCCAACTAAGGCCAAGAGAACCCCTTTAAAATTAAAAAATCAAATTATAAATTATTTGGATATCAAATACTATTTTATGGATAAAAATAATAAATAGAGAAGTTTTAGTTTTTAATATGTGCTTATACTTTATTCTACCATTTAAGGTCTTTTTATATGTGCAGCTAAATTTATTGAAAAACTATTCGAGGGTTGGAACCTTTTATAGGTCACATAATAAGCCTTATAAGTTATCAATTTCAAAGAAAAATTTTTAAAATTATAAAATTACTTTAATGTGATAAGTAATGATTCTTGCAGCTTTGTCAAGTTTCTAGAACTGCTGCCAGGTATCTAGTGAATGTAGTAGATGATTATGGTTGATAGATTAATACATGTTTTTTCTCACCCCATTAATTTGCTTATTTTTTAATCATTAAGATTACTATTTTAATATTGAGAATTTATTATTCTAAAATGTTTATCCAGGAACATTCTACTCAAGATAAATTTATTAAATCAGGGAATAAAATTTCAACTACAATCCGATGATTAAGAATTTATTGAAAAAGAAAAATAAACAAAGACTAAATGAATGGATTTAATCAATCTCATGGAGTAAATAAGTAGTTAAAATAGTAAAAGTGAAATAATAAATACTAATGGTGTACAATTTACATTAATGAATAGGGTTATAACTAAGTGTCATTGTGCAATCAATTATTGTGAATGAATTCAAGATAAATCAACAAATTATAATTCTATATATTATAACCAATAAAATAATTTTTAGGGATGGATTCCACAAGATAATACACTTTGTGAAACCTCTTTATAAAATTTCTTTTGAAAACTCAAATACTCAATCATCATAAAGTCACTATATTCAAGTTAACCCATCATTTTTTCTAAAAAACCATGTACACCATTAGAAGCCACGAGTTTCTATAGAAAATTATTTTAAGAAACAAGAAAACTTTTATAGTCATGAAATCAAGTAATAAAATACATTTTACTATTTTATCAAATTTTAGGTGTTAATCTAGTTGAAAAATTAATTTAAAATACATGATTTCATTTAAAAAAACTTTCTCATTCAATGGAAAACAAGTGAAACACGGTTCCCTTTAAAATAAATGTCTATACACATATAATAATTTAATTAGGAATACCAAACCTTGCATAAATCGGCAAGAAATAAATGTTTATTAATTTAATTAACTATTAAATATATAAGACCAACCTCTGATCTACCACTTCCACAATATGATACACTAAACCACCACAAGTCCAAATAAGCCTTAAGAGGTTACTAGGATGGGAACTGAGCTGGGGAGAGGAATGTTAGAGGGGGGTCTGTATCGCCACTAGGGAAGGGAACCATCGATGATAGGGAGCTTGCATTGGGGGTTCTGTATCATCTTTAGTAAGAGGGAGGTCTAAGGGAGGTCGAGGGGGTTTGGTTAGGCATTGACTATATAGGAGGGAGGTCAGAGGGGGTGGGGGGATGTTTGCATCCCCATCAGGGAGAGGTAGGTCAGAGGGTGTAGTCATGGGGTCGGGGTCATATAGGGAGTGGGGGAGGATAGGGTTCAGGTTTGAGTCTCATAGAGGGAGTGACATAGGTGGAGAAAATAGATTTTTTTAGAACATAATGTGGTGTTTTAATAGAAACCATGACCAATTATTAGAAAAAATATATAGCGGTGGTTTGAAGAAACCACCACTATATTATATTTATTCTAAACCAAATTTATTTAGTGGGGGTTAATAAAACCTCTACTAAAAAGACACCGCTAACCAGTGATTTTTTTATATTTATTTCACTCTCTCTTCTTGTATAAAATTTCACATTGCACTATACAATCTCATAATACACAGTGTGTGGCCTGATGTCACTTAGTGTGTAAAATTTAAAAATTTCCATACATCGAGTCTGAGTTACATGGTGATTCTCACAACCTAGTTTTTAGAGATACATTCCATGCGACATTAAAATATATGTGGAAACCATGGGCAATGATTTAAATAGTATGTGATCCAAGACCACATCCCGTGTAGTTTCAAAATATCAAAATAACTAGAAACATATTCTTCACTTTGAAAATGTCTTTGTTTCCTCTATTACCAGTCGTTCCCCAACCATTTTCCCAAACTGTTTCCCTAGGATCCTCTAATACATATCATCAAGATAATTTATGGCTAACCATTATCTAGTGTTTCATTATCCAATCATTTATTGTAAAATTCCTAAAACATGTCAAATAATCACTATTATAAAGAAAAACCCATGATTTTTAGGGTATCTGATGTTGTAGCATCATGAAATCAAAATGTAACATAAAAATAATGAATGGGAGAATAATATTTGATATGTTTTGGTGTAGTGGAACATATGAACACCCAAGGATAGGATGATTAATAGGTTCATTGAATAAGTTGATTACAATACAAGAATATAATCACAATATGGTGTGATTGGATTTATCAATGGTTTATGAATATTCAGCTAGAATATATTTAATAAATAAATAATTCATCAAATATATGCATTATGTATATTATTGACCAATAAAAAACCATGTTATATAAATAATTCAATGAAAATTTTCAAAAGAATACCTGACAAACATCGAGTCTTTAATCCCATGATCATCCCAAGTTAGAAATAAAAAATTTATGAAAATAAACTACCATGATCGGAGGATAAATATAATCAATATAAAAAATATTTCTTCATTCACTAAAAAAATAATATAATTAAATTATTTAATCTAATTTTTATTTAAAATATTTTTCTTTTCATTTTATTAAAATTATTTTATAATCAGAGCCGCACAATGAATATATTTGGTACATGATGAACGTATCCATTATATGTTTCTTAAGAGAGAAATAAAAAAGTTATTTATTTTTTTTTATCAATTTATAATTATAAATTCACATCAAAAATAATATTATTCTTCGTAGGAAAAATTTATTTTTGGAATAAATTATTTTTAGTGAATGAAAATTTTCCTTAAATTTGTACAAAAAACTATTCTTGAATAAAAACCAGAAAAATAAATTTTCAACCATGTAAAATTCTCTTGAGATTTTTCTTTCAAATAATTCATGATTCAATAACAAAAAATATATTTTTGATTGATCATATTTTAAAACATTTATAATTTTTACTCATATCACTACCATAGAATTTTTAGCAATTCAATCATGAGTGGAATGAGAAAAAATCACACTACAAAAGCATAAAATGAGGTTCTTAGAGAGTATTCCAACCTCAAGGGTAGATTTTTATCATTTTATGATCACATAAATTCCTAAATCATCATTGGAACCACCACTATGATGAATGTAAAGAACACTAAAGAACATTGTTTTTTGTGAAAAGAGAGTGAGATAGAGAGGAACTCTCTAATTCCTTCCAATAAGTAAAAAGATAGGGTAGAATGGTGATATTTTTTTAAAATAGAGTAAACTGATTTAGAGGAAATATTATTTACTTTTCATAAAACCATCCAATAATTCACTATAAAACCCCATAATAAATTCACTCAATTAAAAACTCCCAATAAATAAAAAACTCTTAATAAAAGCCTCAACTTTTCTAAAAATTTATATTCCAAATTTCTCTATAACGCATAACCAAAACAAGTAATTACAACATTACTGAGTAAAAAATGTAAAAATATTATATTATTTTATTTTAAAGTATAAAAATGCTTTATCCCAAGGTTAAAGGTGTACAATGAAAATTATAACTCTCATAAGAAAAACACCTTGTTCTAGAGATAACAAAGGTGTAATAATTTTGATATGATACATTGTTTAAAAGATATTAAATATTCTCTCTCATGAGATAAATATTTATTTATTTCAATAAATATTAAATATCTATTTAAATTCAAATATCTTAAAATATCTCTAAAATCCAACATAAGCTTAACTACCACATTCCTAGAATTAAATAACCATGAGAAAATTCTTGTTAGCCCATCTTTTAGGTAATTCTACTATTTTACCCTCTTTAAGGTGCCTAACCCTTAAAACGCAAAAATAAAGTAAGTCTCTATTATTAAAAACTAGGGTCTCTACATCCTTACCACATTTAAATACTTTCATCCTAAAAAATAAAACAACCAAATATATTAATTAGAAGCACATTACATAACCATTCATAAAATACAGCCTACCATCATGCATACATAATTCCCCCTTAGTGGTCTGGGAACAATGCAAACCAAACACAAAACTACTCAAGGAATTATTATTAAAATCTATAAATGAAGCATCCTACAAAGGACTATAATAAAACAAACCTTAGATAAAGGCATAATATTTCATCACATGACTTCTTTTGAGATTCCACAATGAAGACATCTCCAACCAAAGTTCATTTACCCATAGAACACTAATTGATCCACAAACCCCAACAACCATTGTTTAAAGGGTTCATAATTAAGTAATATAACGTAGATAGAGTCATTATCCCAAAATTTTATTAATTAAATGCTATAATTGATAATACAAAACACACATACAATTATCTAAAAGCTTATATCTATTATTGAATATC
This sequence comes from Viscum album, assembly GCA_963277665.1. NCBI lineage: Eukaryota > Viridiplantae > Streptophyta > Magnoliopsida > Santalales > Viscaceae > Viscum > Viscum album. The sequence goes on from OY728141.1 coordinate 232,168,322, forward strand.
GCCTTGTTGGATTACTGTTAATCAACTTTGAAGAGATTAACAAGCATATCAAGACATGAATTAAACCCCATTAAACTAAAATACAGTAACCCTAACCTCGATGGAGACCCATTATAAAAAAATATAATGTTGATGCTTCAAAACATTCATATAACCCTACTATATCATCTCTAGACCCTATGATAATGTCTACCTTTCCTACCAACATCCTCCAATATGCAGTTAAAATTTATACATACTGGAAATCAACGTCCTTGTACCACCAAGATCCCATACCCATTGAGTAACCTTAGTTATCAACTACTCATCCCCACATAAGATAAGTATTTATAATAAATAACTTTTAAATTCTTAAATCAAGATAGTATACTCCCCGCATTTTAAGGAATGCATCAAGAGAACTATTTTTGAATACCAGATTCTACATGATCCCAAAATCAAAGATACCATATGGTGTCTCTCATATCTTTCGATAGGTGATGGCCATTTAAAATGATGAAATACCATCCACCTCTTCTATGAAAGACAACAATTGAGGCTTGCTGCTCAGATGTGACAAACATCAACTGAGCATAAATAATCTTTCAATGGAAATTTTCTACCACCACACCATTATGCTACATAGGTCATCTGTGTCACTATGACCTCATGTTTTATGTGAAATAATCAAAACAACATAAAATTAATATCATTCTTGAATGGTGTGAATTTATTAACCTATAACTCCCACCTTGAGGACTTTCCATGTCATTGGGGTTCTCAAAGTAGGTAAAAAGAAACCTTCAATAGCCCAATATCCATTACCTTCATATTAGTCCAAATAAGGGATACATTAATTAAGACCACTAAAAAAATCAATGGATGGTCATAGAAAAATATATCTTTCATTACATCCCACAATATCATTATTATTTTTAAGGTTCCCCAAGGACACCTCAAACACCATCCTTATAGAATAATTATTATAAAACCATAGATGTTACCAATCAGAACTAAGATCAATATTAAAGAACCACTAGTTATGATGGTGACAGAGATCTTAAAGAAAAACTTCACCCAACTAGTTTGAAAATTACAAAAAAAAATCCTTGATATAAGTTAGGTTATCTGATAACTAGTAAGAAACATCTATACAATATCTGGAGTAGTCCATTAAAATAAAAGAATACTTCGTTAAGGTAACCTTTAGACATCATACAGGATGACATCCTCAATTTCAAAAACCGAGATGGGTAACCACAAAACCATCAATAACATAGCTCAGTATGCTAATCTCATTAACTAATGGATGATTGAAATCTATCCTAAAAATTATCATCGTCGATAGAGGTAAACATCACTCTTTAAATAGCCATGAGAAAGGGATGATCCTTGCCACTATGAATTTATGACTATAAGGTTATGTAAAAGATTTATACTGAAATAATCAATCCTTCAAATAATAACACTATGAGGAAAAAATGGACAAGGCTAATATTGATGACCAAGAGCATCTACGAATATGATAAGAATTATATATATATATATCCATGTTATTTACCACCTTCCCTGATTCATCCTCCATACTCTACTACACATTATATGACTTCCAGTATGTTGGGTATGACATGGATTACCCAAAGTATGTAGATAGACATGAACTAATGCGTCATCAATTTTTAGTTATTTTCAAATCCTCAACCCCCTATGGGTATTTCCTCCTAGAAATATTTTAGAACCCCTTATAGGGATTCACTTAATCTAAAAGATTCCCAAATATTGAAAATATTTACATGAAACTAATCAATATATCTATAATAAATCACAGAATTATTATTAAAGATGAGGTAATTACCCATATAAAATCTCATACATCAAAATCTTACTCTATATTGACCGGACCAAGTTAGATGGAAGTTTTTTTTATGATGAAAATTTTTATGCTGATTGTTTTGTCTTTTTTTCATGAAATGTCAATAAAGGGAAATAAATATCTCTTTTTAAAAGTTGGTGATCATATGAAGGGAGTACCATAATCGAAACACTATATTTAAAATGCATAATAAATTCCATCATTTTATGAATATATTTTGAGGTTGAAGTTTTTTTTATACTCAAGTTGCTTTTAGAACAAAACGTTTCAATTATTTTGATGAAAAGGGTCAAATTATGAATGTGTCCATAAAAATAGATGATTATTTACTGATCTTAGAGTTATCATAAATCATAAGTAATCTCATATACTTATTATCAATGAATTATAAAAGAAAGGGAGAAAAGTTTTTCTAATCAATTTGAGTACCCGTTGGAAATAAAGAAGATTACGGAACATTAGGAAGCCATAATAATTTGAAATATAAGTAAATCCATCCTATTATGATCTTAATTGTTCTCTAATACATGTGGAAGTCATGATTACAAGAATAATTTTATGTAAGAATAAATTATGGTAAATCAAAGTCTTATAGGCTCAGTTCATCAGTTTGAGTATCACCAGATGCAGAAATAGTTCGAAGGCTAAGAAGTTTGATGTTTTTGAAATATAATTTTATGAAGCACTAATTGAACGGTTTATAGTATGTGGTATGCCACTGATCCATCGGAGGCAGAAAATTTTGTTGATTTATATCAGTTATAATGTAGTATTGTGAAAGATTAAATGGTGAGATTAGATATTTATTAACCCAATAATATCAACAATGTATTCATCCATTTTCATAAAACAATTATTTTATATTTTTTATCTTTAATTGGGTCATGGTGTTAAGATGTTTTTATTTGTTCTTTAATTGGGATAAGATTCATCAGACAAGAAGTGTTGATGACTCATCAGACTCACACTAACACTGATTTATTGGATGGAAGAAGAGATCGATTGATCATACACATAATGACACCAATAATTCATTAGATGTTGGAATTTATTAGAAGAATGTTCATTAGTCTAAGGATGTTTTAAACAATTTATGAATGGGTGATTTTATATGAATACATTTTAAATGTATTTTAAAAGGGATGGTTGCTACCAAAGTGTTGTCAAGGGAGTTTTGAATGCTACAGAAGTTGCAAAAATGTTTATGAAAGAGTAATTTTAATGTATCAGTTTTTCTGAATCATTGAAATGAAAATTAATTAATCTTTCAAATGGCTTCAAATATTTATATATTTCATTTTGGTACGAATAATCTGAATGATAATTCATTTGTTTGTTTACAAATGGTTCAGGAAAATGGAATGGTATTTTATAGTATTAAATATGTTTTCATCATAATTAAGTGAATCAGAATGAAAATTGGTCTTAGATAGAAGAAATTATATGAATTATGAATCTTTTTTATGTTTTGAAAAGTTTATATAATATTTTAGAATATTTAAGAAGCACTGAATAATTCAAGTATGTATTCGAAATTATTTCTAAATTCAGTTTCTGGGAATTTAGTTGAAAAGGAAAATAAAAGTAAGTTCCCACCCATTATTCTTTTGGCAATCCTATAAATAGAAATAAGTATATTGTACTTTCTGACCATGAATTACTAGTTATGTTTGAAGAAATATATAAAGTTGTGGAAGTTTCGCAAAAGAGAATAAGTCTTTGAATATATTTTTCCTCGGATTGTTTTATGGACATAAGAAGAATAAGGGATATCATATTCAGTGGTTACCATATCATACTGAGTCATCATATGCTCTTTTTCTGGGAATGTATTAATTGGTTCTGAAATTTTTCCAATGTATTATATCTTATCTATTTTCTAGACCGAGGTATCAGAGAGAGGAATAAGACTAAGACATTACCTTCTACTAGGTAGTAATGTGAATATTTTTTAAAGGTTATCAAAAGTGAAAGTTAATAGGGTAGTACAATTACTTCTTTGGATATAACTGGCGATAGTTTCTTAACTTATTTAAAAAATTTATTTTGCATCATTCATGATAAAATAAGAACATACATTTTGGTATTGATCATAGTTCAACAAAAGTTTAAGGGTATATCCTACTTATTTTATCCACTTGAAGGGATTTTTTTCTAGTGTATTATGTGGTATTGGATTATTTCAAAGACTATGCCAAGGATGTGGATACTCTTGTTGAGTAGTAAACCTTATTAATACATGTGTCCATGTGGATTTGCGATTATTTTGTTTTTAGAAAATACATTGTTATTTAAAAATAGGTGAAGGTTTTCTAAAAATAAAGGAAACTAAAAAGAAAAATATATCACCAATTCACCCCATCCCCCTCTTTGTTATACATCCATCCTGGTTGGGACTTTTAAATTGGTATTAGAGTGAGTTTTCTCTTATTTTACTATTCGTTGAATGTTTTAAAGAGATTTTTTGATGGAAAATATGAATTTTTTAAATATTAAATGGATTCTAGTCTTCAATTGTAATAAATATCATATATGAAAATATAGAATGTTTCTATACATTATGCCTCTTGGATATGATGTTTTGGAAGTTAATACAAATGGATTTATTCCTTTTTTTTAAATAATCATCTTACATCTATATATAAGAATAATCTAGATAATTCTTGGAGATATATTAATGATTTTCTCTCATCACTTAATTAAAGTGAGTTTCTAAGAGTAAAGGTATATTCTACTACCAATGGTATCTGGTAAAAGATGAAAACATTTATGATGGAAAAAAGGTGAAGAAGACAAGGTTACAAATATTGAGGTTGAATTTTAAATATCTCCAAATGGGTGATAAAGAACTTATTGGTGATTTCTTTACAAGGGTGAATGATATTTGGTGAACCATAAGGTGACTTGGTGATAATTTAGAAGAATCATCCAAATTTGAAAATATCTTGAAAATTATTCTTAAAATGATTAATTCCCAAGTTTTATCTTTATAAGAGAGATCTTTAAACTATATATTTGGATGATCTTAATTCTAATAATTAATAATAAAATTGGAATGAATAAATTTATAAAACGGAAAATAAATTGTAATTTTGAAATTTTCTTCAGGTATTCCTAGCATAGAAAGTATATGTAGAATATTGAAGAAGAGGAAATTGTTGAATCTTAATCCAAGAATTAGGTATGTAAAAAAATTAATGAATTTATATGCATATTTTCTATGAAAGTGAAAATAAGTACATAAAAATGTAAAGGGAAAATTCCCTTAATTTTTATTAATGTGGAGTTTTTTGGAACATTTCTGTCAATTTCCCCAAAGAAAGAATAAATAATATAATAATAAAGATGATAGATATCAACGAAGATAATTCAAGAAATATAGTGATAAGGTAGAATCTTATTCTAATGGAAAATATATTAGTTTATCCCAATAAAAAATAATAACATTAGTTTATAAATATAGTGAAGAAGAATATAGTGAACCAGAAGACAAAAAGTGTACTAATGTTTTTGGAGAAAATAATTTAACTAAAATAGTTAATGATGAATTGTTTGGAAGTAGTATATCTGAATAATAAGAAGAGACTGAGATATAGTTTCACTTAAAGTGATAATTGTAATAATGTCATAGAAATATTATAAGAGTTGAAAATGTAATGATGAAGTTGAAAAATGAAAGTTCTATAACAAAAATTTAAGAATATTCCCATAACGAGAAAAATAAGTTAGATAAATAATTTGGCTACCTAAAAAATTATCTAGAGAAGTAAATGAATTGGAATAAACATTATAAATTAAAATTTAAGGTAAAATAAGAAGAGCTATAACTTTTTCAACAAACACTTTCTAAAGCCGAGCAGAGAGTTACAAATTTCAAGAACTCTATTTTTGATATTTGTGAAAGTTCAGTAAAATTTTAGCTTGAGAAGGACCTAAAAACTTTACCTTTGAAGGGGGAAAAGAAAGTTGAATTTTTTCATAAGAAGAATAAATATATTAAATTCTTGTATTTGGAAAAAACCAACAATGTTGATAAATCATATGTTTCTAAAAAATAGGAGTCCATGCTATTTTCTATGAATTATAGTTCTAATAAAGTCAGGAAGTAATATGAATTTAAGAACAAGATTATGGAAGATTACATAATGTTTGGTTCTCAAAAAAAAATTGTTAAATATAAGAAACTTTTTGAGAAATATTTTTACAATTTAGAATATTATGGAAGTTACAATGGAAAGTATTATTCCTTTAGATACTTCTAGTATTGTGATCTATTTGAACATAAAAAATAATTGTTGGTTAAATTAATAACATTACAACTATTCCATGATTTATAGAGGTAAAATATCATGGGGGAGTCAATACCTTAAAAAGAATGAATCTGATAAGTTTGTGTTGAAAGTTGAACATAGGTTCTAACCTTTAGAATCTATCTGTGAAATATTTGAAAAATCTAGAGATCTTTAAAATGGGGTTCTTGTTTTTTTATCATCACAAAAAAATATAAAAATTTTTAGAAGCCGGATGCGAATAAAGAAAAAGTGAAAAATATCTTTTTCAAAAAACTGATCTCAAATCTATAAAAAGAGAATGAACATGGATCATAGATAATGGGTGTTCTTATATATGGAAGGATACTTGAAATTTTTGAATAATGTGAGTTATTTAAAATAAGGAATAGTGATGTTTGTGAATAATTAATCCCTTATAATCAATGGTGTTGGATCAGCTATTATTGGTAATACAAGTTGAAATCCATGAAATCATTTTTTATAGATTTAAACGCACTATTTTAAATGCTTTGCAACTTTTTTATGAATTAAAGAACGTTTTATTTTAGAAAAGATGATTTTTTATGAAAATATTAGAATATGGACAAGTTATTACAAGAGGTCAATATAAAAAAGGAAACATATTTCAAGTTGGTGAAGTTCAGAATTCATGTCACATTATCATGATTGAATAAATAATTTGTGGAATTTTTTTTGGCACATATGTGTCATAGAGACTTGATAAAGTTATCAAAGATAGATTTTGTTCATGGTATTCCTGATATATCAGGAAGAAGAAATTGGTCTTTCACTATTTGTCAGAAAGGGAATATTACAAACTCTATGCATAAGAAATTTGAAATTCATTCAAATTGAACTTTGTAACTTATACATTTTGTTATTTGTGGTATGATTAGTAAATAAAAATCATTATAAGATATGTAATTCATTTCTTTCATTGATTATTTTACATTAATTACATGTGTTTTTTATTTTAAACATAATTTTGATTCTCTGAAGATGTTCAAAAAAATTATTAGAATAGATGAAAATGATTGTTGTTATTCTATGAAGAATTTGAGAATGGATAATGGTGGTGAATACAATAATGAATATTTAAAAAGTAATCTTAAAAACATATAATTTGGTATGAGATTAGTACACCAAACACACCACAACAAAATAGTGTTTCTAAAAAGGAGGAATAGAGATCTAGTTGAAATGGGTCATACTATGTTATTTTTAACATGGTGTCACTCATTATTTTTGAAGGCAAGCTAAGAGCACAACTATTTATATTAATAACTGATGTTTCTATATTCCATGACATTGTATGAATCCTTATTAAAAAATTTATTAATACTCTACGTTTGAAACACTTATGAGCTTTTGAGACTCTCTTCATCATAAATCACAAATGTGGAAACCCTATAATGTTTGATAATAGAGGTGAAGATAGAATATTACTTGGATATGTTCTAGATGGAAGAACATATTGATATTTTAACAAACTAAACAAATGAATTCTTGGTTTTTTGGATGTAAAATTTATTTATAAAGATTATTAATATACTATAAAAACTCATGTAGGTTAGGAAGATGAATAGGATGAAATAATTGTGGTAATGAAACATTATAAGGATGCTAAAAATTGTTATGACACATAGGTGAAAGATACAAACATAGCTATTTCTAGTGATGAGGAAAAATTTCAAAAATATAATCCTAGGATGAAGAGGTAAGTGGAATCTAAAAACATAATTTTTGATAAATATTAAAAGATTCTAACAACAATAACATCAAAAATTACTATACATACTTCAATTTATTCAAAATTTGATCTAAATGATTTGAATAAAGCTTTGGAGAATCCATAATGGATTCAAGAAATTAATGAAGATTTGGATTAGGTTGAGAAGAAAAAAACTTTAGAACTCATACATAATCTAAATGATACAAATATTATTGATACATAGTGTGTGTTCTATAAAAATTTAAATAAATATGGTTAAGTGATAAGAAACAAAGAAATATTTTTTTTTCAAATATAACTCACAAATTGAAGGAATTTATTTTAATGAGACATTTTCACCATTGTAAAGGTTAAGAACAATTAAAATCTTTCATGTCATTACTGAACAATGAAGTTATAAAATCTTTCATATGGATTTGAAGGTATCCTTCATGAATAGAGAACATTATGGGGAATTTTATATTGTATAACCATGTAGGTTTTTATAAGAAAATATGAAATTTATGTGTGGAAAATGTAAAATCCTTGTATGGTTTGAAGCAAGTTCTGAAGTCTTGGTATTCTAATTTTGAAACCTACTTTTTAAAGGTTGAATTTTAAGAAAGGAAGGGTTTATGGTAATTTATAAATCAAAGAATGTTTTGATATTTCCCTTATTGTTATTATTTATATTGATGATATTATCTTTTCTGGGAATAATGAATGAACCTATGAAGGGTTTAATGAAGAGATGAATAAGTTATTTGAAATATCCATGATGGGTGGAATTAAATAATTTATTGGGTTAAACATATCACAAAATAAAAAAACATATTTCTTCTTCACGAAAATTATGCTAAGGAACTTATTAATATGTTTGGTATGGAAAATTGGATGCACGTTTTAGCATAAATTTTAGTGTAAACCAAGTTGACTAAATACTAAGAAGGTATGGAATTAGACTCTAAAGAGTTTTATAATTTTATTGGATGTTTTTTGTATATGATTAACTCAAGATAAGACATTGATTTAATTGTTACCATATGTGAAATATTCTAAATTTCTCCGAAATAATCAAAACTCTTGGCTGGGAAAATAATTCTTAGATACATCAAAGGAATAATATATTTTGGAATCAGGTATGATATCTCTGAAAGAATTGAATTTTTTTCTACATAGATGTTGATTGGGTAAGAAGTATCGATGATATAAGGTCCCCTTATGGTGGAGTTTTCTTTCTAGGGAAATGTTTTTTAAGTTGGAATACAATGAAAAAAAACTCAGTAACTCATTGCATGGATTAAGCTAATTATGTTTATTCCAATCAATCTACAATAAAACTTATGTGGATGAATATTCATTTGGAAGACATAATTTCTAAAGTAAGGTTACCTCTTCTCTTGGGTTGTGATAATTAAGTTATATAAAACATACAGGAAATCCATTACAACATTTTTATTCAATACATATTGATATCAAATATAATTTCATCAAATAACATAAGGAGGGGAATAAAATCAAGATGTATTCTATTCCAACATTGGAATAAGTTGTTGAAATATTCACCAAACATTTACTAAAGGAATCATTTTTAAAACTAAGGATGAATATGGGTGACCAACATCTTTCTCTCCATGGTTGAATTATATTCCTTTTTCCCTACTCTCATTATGTATTTGGATAGTTTTTTTAGAGTGGAAGAAAAATAATATTTCGTAAATATATCCATTGATATGTGGTAAACCTTTTAATGAAGCATGCATATAGGGGGAGTTGTGGCTAAGTTGTAAACTCATTATTTAAGTGTGTGAACTTTTCTAAAAAAATGGATTGGTTGTAGGAAATTTTTTTATAGGAAATTGAAATAAGTAAAGGAATATTTGGATAACGAAGTGAAGGAATGTTGGATAACTAAATAAGTTTCAAATTTCACCACTTTACGGAAACATGTTTTTTTTCCAATGATTCTTTTTTCCAATAATGAGTTTGCTCATGTAGGATTAGAATTTTTGATAAGTGATCCAAATCATAATATTAATAAGATTAGTGATTTATGAGACTTGGTTAACAACAAAACCCAAAGAGGTTATTGTTGGGACCAAGTTGTTTGGAAGTAGTTTTTGGATGTTTAATGATGTTTGTGATGATTGGTTTATCTTTTCCTGAAAATAAAGCTCAATAAAAGAAAGTCACATTAACTTTTTAAAAGTTAGTGATCATATGTAAGGAGTTCCTACTCAAAATATCGGATTCAAAAGGCTTAATAAATTCCATTAGGTTATGAATATTGTTTGAGGTTGAAGTTGTTTTTCAGAATCACCTTGGGTCTAGAATGAAAAGATTCAATCGGTTTGAGTAAATGTATTAGAGTTTGAATGTATCTATAATAAATATATTGATTACTTTCTGATCATAGATTTCAATAAATCATATTTAAATTGATATACTTGTGACCCAAGATTTATGAAAGAATGGAATAAAAGGTTTTCCAATCGGTTTGAGTATTGGTTGAAATAAGGAAGATGATGGAGCATTGAGAAGTCATAATAATTTACAATGTTAGTTATAATATCATATACCTATCTTAAATTATCTCAAAGTAGTTTGGAAGTCATGATTACAAGAATAAGTATGTGGAAGAATAAATTATTTGAAGTCAAAGTCTTATAGTCTCAGTTCATTAGTACGTATATCACCAAATGAATAAATAGTATGTAGGCTGAGAAGTTTAAATTTTTTGAAGTATTGATTAACTGGTACATCATATATGGTATTCCATTAATCCATCAAAGGTAGTTAGGTTTTTTTAATCAGATCAGTAAGAAGATATTTTTAGGATTGATAAAACAAATGCAATCAAAGATTGATCAATAGGAACAAGACCAACAATAGTGCAAAACATTTTCACAAAACAATTATTCTATGTTGTTTATATTCAATTACGTCAAGATCATATTACATTTTTATTTTTTATTAAATTGGATCAAGATTAATTTAATAAGATTTGGTGCTAACTCATCGGATTGGCACTGAACCTGATTGATCATAAAGAATCAGAGACTGATTGATCAAACACATGTTGAAACTGATAAGTCTTTAGACGCAAGACTTCATTGAACATAGGTTTATCAATCGGATGAATTATTAAATAACTCAAGAATAAATAATTTATTTTTAAGAAATTTTGAATGTATTTTCAAACGGATTATTGATTACAATGTGTTTTCATAGGGGTTTTGAATGATACATAAGTTGAAATAATGTTTATTTAAGAATAATTTTAAATTTTAAATTGGTATGGAACATTTAAATGAAAAGTTATTCATCTGTCAAATGGATTCAAAGATTTATGTATTTAAGTTGCTACAAAGAATCATGATGAGAATTCATTCATTTGTTTCCAAATGGTACAAGGAAAAATAATGGGATTTTACATTCTTACATATTTTTTCATCATAATAAATACAATCGAACTGAAAATTGGTGTCATAATGAAATCTTTTATGAAGTTCAAAGCTAGATAATGTTTTAAGAATTTTCAAGAAGTTTTAAAATTAATCAAGAAGATTTTAAAAGTACTGAAGAAGTCAAATATGTATTTTAAGTGAATGCTAAATTCAATTTCTTAGAATTTATAAGATTAGGAAAACTAAAGTAAGTTCTCACCCATTCATCTCTTAGAACACCTATAAATAGAAATAAATACATTATACTTTCTAACCACAAAGGATTTTTTATGTGTGAATAAATAGTTAGAGTGTTGGAACATTTGTAAGAGATAATAAATCTCAAGATAGAGTTTTCCTAGGTTTGTTTTCTAGATAGAAGAAGAAGAAGGAAGATCTTATAACATGGTTAAAGGATTGGTTGTAGTTTTTCAAGAAAATTTTGAACTCATTCAGAATTATTTCCAAATTATTATTTCTTATCTATTTTATGGACTAAGGTATCTAATATAAGAATCCGACTGAGCTATCAGACATGGTTTTTATATGAAGTAAAAAAGTGAATTTCTTACCTACTTCTCATTAGGAAATTGAAGATTTGTTTTTAAGGTTGTCAAAAGTGAAAGCTGATAAGGAAGCATAGTAACTTATTTTGAATAATTTTGAGAAGGTTTCCTAACTTCGTACACAAACTTGTTTTACATCATTCATGCAAAAATAACAACTTTCACTATTATATTGATCATATTTCCAATCAAGTGCAAGGGTATATCCAACTTAGTGTTTCCACACAAAAGGATTATTTTCTAGTGGACTATGTGGTGTTGTATTATTTCCAAACCTTTCCAAGGACGTAGCTACTATTGTTGAGTAATGAACCTTGTAAATACTTATGTCCTCATGGATATGCGATTGTTTTGTTTTTAGAAATGTGATTGATATTTAATATGTGGTGAAGGTTGTTTGAAAATAAAGGAAACCAGAAAGTAAAATGTATTACCAATTTCACCCCTCCCCCTAGTGATACATCCACATTAGTTGGGACTTTTTAGAGATCTTAAGTATATATAGTAGGGATGAATGAGTGGTATAACCCTAATATCAAATCTTATATAATAGTCCCCACTAAAAATCCTAATATTGGTAAAATAAATTTCAAATTATGATTAGTAACTGCACTAAAAAAAATCAATTTAGAATTTTAGACCCTAATCTTTCTAGGATAATACCACTATGGGTTAGGATAATTATCACTTAAAGATTCGATGCACCTTTAAATGTAAATAAAACACAAGAATTTATATCCAATCTATAAATGTCCAAAAGATAGAGGTTATATATATCTCAAACTCTAACCAACCATCTACCATTTGAGTATTTTGGATTACCGTGAAATCTCAATAGGAATCGATCACTAGTGTGCACATGAAACATTTAATCTATATGAATACATATTTATCCCAATGATAACTACCATATTATCTATCCAGAAGATATGTGATAAGAATAATTCGTGAAGGGTCTTCCCTTTTCTAATGGGGAAAATATATCTAATAACTCATCTTTTAATCTATTCTGTATCACTTAATTGTGATAGGTGCAAGAATTATTATGGGAACAACATGATCGTGTCTCTAAATAAGAGATGGTTTTTATGGGTAATATCCTCTACTATATAGGTGGGATCCATATTTTACTAAGATAATTTATGGGTGAGATGATAAAGTAATGACTTGAAATATCATGAATAACTACTAAATGATGCATGTACCAACATAATTATACCTTAAAAGTGATGAAACAAATTTCTAGGTTGATTAATAAGCTATCAGTGTCTTGGTGAAAAGATTCATTAGTTATCGCACCTATCCTAGTATTTCTAGTCTGGTATCTGCACTCAATACCCCATTTGAATCATATCACAATTTTGAAACAAACCTCATAGTATAACTAACTCAAAACTATGTAACTAATACTTTAACTGCTCTGAAACCATTTTAGAAAAATAAGACACACTAGGTTACCACCCAGGATAGTGATAAACTAAGTGTTCCACCCTAATACTACCTTCAATAGGCTAGGGGATTACAACTAGAACCAAAAAAGAATAACCATACATAGTAGGCCTTATCCAATGAGAACTAAAAACATGAATTAATCAAAAATATACAATAAAATCTAACAACACCAGTACAAATATATTTAACAAATGAACTTTGAATAATATGATCGTGTCCCATCAATGCCAAGAACAATGCCACAGATGAACATTTTATAATGTTAAATATATATTCTGAATATGAAAACCCTTGGGTAGTAGTAAAGCTAGGAATGTGATGACACTTACTTTTATTGGTCTACATGAAATAAAATCTTTCTATAATTATCTCCACCCTAAAAAATCATCATATATTGTATAAGAACTCCTCTAACTCCCTTATATCCACGTTCACCAATGAAATATCTAAACTATATTAACATTTATGCAAATTCAACACATGTGGGCATGAACCTCATGAAAGGGTGTGTATAAACATATCAAGTAGAAGATCTTGAAAATAAAAAGTAACAATAAAACAATAAGTTAAATCAATATTAAGACTAAATAATAACAATAGGTATCCTAAAGGAAACAAATATGCTATAATGTTAAGATAACCATGAGAAAGGGATGAAATCAATATGCATAACTCATCTCTAAGAATGATTATATCACAAAAGAAACCAGGGATACCTAGGGTTATATAGGTCCCACAATACCTGATATCGACAATACGAGTGCAATCCATAACCCTAATGCATCTACAAAGGTTAGAAAGACCATTAATACCAAAATTAATATATATATATATATTGATACGTCATTACACCTGTGACTCCAGATTTACTCGACTTCCATAACTTCTATGGTACCTCTCTCTATAAATGTTGTGTGGACCATGCCTCATCAATTTATGTGTGTATTCACCAAGGTAGAACCTCACCCCTATGGAAGATTACACCTCTAAAAATAGGGGTGTACCAACTTGACTTATGGTGAATTATACCCCAACATACAAGGGAGTACATACTCTATTGATGAAGGACAGAAACATGGTATATGTGGGAGTACCTAAACTCTATCTACAAATAGGGGATGATTCCCTATAATATATTTACCACTAGAGTGTTACCTTACCACATATGTGGAGATCTATGACTTAACACATGAGGGACTTCCAAAATGGGTTTTCATTAAACATCTCACCACCCAGGTGTCTTCTATTTAGCAAATCTCAGATTATCAAATTGCCTAAACCAAAACATGAACAACCTCCAATTATTGAGGGGTAAATGTTATTTTTCCCTATTTGAAAAATATTTTTAAAATAGATTTTATATACACCAAAACTACTCATTTAAGAAATAAATCATGAAGGATACCATAAATAACCTATTGCATGGAATTTCATGTGGGGTACATGATGTGTATGTATCTTGGAAAAGGTTGTTCATGTACTTTTACAACTCAAAATGTATTAAATCCACATACATGTTATATCAAATAGGAAAAATAGTGTGTATGGATAATAGGAACATGATTTAATTAGACGTGCACCAAAGAAATTCTATGTTATCCTTACATGGACTATATGTTGTGTGATGAAGTATATGATGTATAGCTTACTATACATAGAATCTCTATAGAATAATCAATATATATGTTCACATAGCATCATGGAATGTATGAATTATACACATGGACCTACCCAAATCAAAATATATAATGTGTACAGTGAAATTACATTCCATGTAGCTCTAGACCACCATATAACCATGTATATTGTTAAATTCTTGAGTATGTGGTCTCATCATATATTGTATGTGACTGGTGGTCATATATATTGTAACATTTAAAATATTTTTTACATCAGTTTCAGGTAAGATAGAAAGTTTCATAGATTAAAGACATACATTCCATGTAGAATTAGATTCTTTTTAGAGACCATGAGTTTTTAAGAACATGACATATGATGCATGACTATATGGCATGTTGGTGAAAAATATATAAAAACCTAGAAACTTTATCTTCATATCAATATAATAACCACCGCCTTTATTACAATACGCACCCCTACATTTCTAGTATATTTTATAACCAACCACAATTTGACCTATCATTATAAAACCATTTATTAATCCATTCTAGAAACATTTTTCTTCATCGTAGCCAGGTTCATGGGCATGTGATTATCTGGTTTTCCTCTATTATAGAATCATGAAATCACAATCAAACACTAGTGTGAAGAATATGAGAGCAACATTTAAGATGATTATGGACAATGTAATACCAATCCACCCAAGGAAAAGCCTGCTTTCATGGATTTTAAGGAATATGAGTATGCTAAAATGATAAAACCACTACACGAGGTTGAAAATTTTCTCAATGGTTTATATATATTTTCATAATATTTATTTCATAAATAAATAATATGTCAAATACTAATTTTATCAAATATAATTACTATAAACATTATTTACTAATAAAAAAACATTAGATAAATAATTTAGGAGAAAATATTTAAAAATAAATTCATGAAAGAGATAATGGCATCATCCCCAAATTCATACCACGATAAAAAAATATTTTTACAAATAAATTAGCATAACTATAGGAGAAATGTAATTGATATAAAAATATCATCTCTTTAATGTGTTTAGGAAAAAAATATAATTCAATTTTTATATCCTATTATCCTTTAAAATATTATTTTTTTCAAATGATAAAAATATCTAAATAATCAGAGTCGTAAAATGAATATATTTAGAACCATGTGAAATATATTGATGTTCATGTCTTGATGGAGAAAAGAATAATTTATTTATTATTATTATTTTTCTCAATTTATGTCTATAAATTTCCATCTTATATAAACACAAGTATGAAACAAAAAATTATTTGAGAATAAAGGATTTGAGAGAAATAAAAGTTTTCTTAAATCATCAGTAAAATATATTATCGAGGAAAATACATTAAAATGTTTTTTAAAAACATAGAATCCTCTTGATATTTTATTTATTAATACTTATTTATTAAATAACCAACAATATATTCGTAATTAATAATGTTTTAAATCGTTCATAATTTTTTTCATATATTATCCATAAAATTTTATGTTATTAGATTAAGTGGAGAAGTAGACCAAATCACACAACATAAGTTGAGCAAGATATTATTAGAAAATATTCCTAAATATAAGTCAAATTTTCAATACTTAGTGATAATATCACATTCCTTGATATTTTTTGTATCTTACACCATGAAGAACACACAGAATGTAGAAGAAAACTGTCTATTTTGTGGAGAGGGATAAATAGGGATGAAATATATAATTCCTTCTACCAATGAAAAAAGTGAGGGGAGTGGGGAGGTATTTATTTTCTAATTGAGGAATTTTATTTAGAATAAAGAATATTTACTTTCTATAAAATCATCACATAATTCACCATCAAAAACCCATAATAAGTTTCATCTATTAAAAACCCCTATAAAGATTAAATCCACTTATAAAAGCCTCGACATGACAAAAACATTAAGGTTCTATAATTATCCACGCTAAGTCATAAAAACATGTCCTCACCATGTCACTCCTCATAACCAATAAAAACCAAAATTTAATTTAATTTATCTTAAAGTTTGAAAATACTCATTCACAGGGTTTAAATACATATCATAAAAATAATTTGACTTCTTAGTAAAAAATCCCATGTTGGAGACAACCATTGTGTCTAAATTTCAATATATCACTTTGTTCATGAGATAGAAAATTTTATCAATCATGGGATGACTGTTTAATTATTTTATTTTTATTAGTTTCTTAGAGGTAAAATTACATTTAAACACACATAAACTTCACACAGAGGATGAAAAGGAAGGCCATAGCCCCACTAGGGGACAACCCACACATAATGCCTTATTTATTCAATATGTGACCTATAGGCCTAGTGAGCATGATTACCATTACATGGCCCATAGGACTAGTAGGAATGAAATCCCATTACATGGATCATTTCCACCACTTCTTCAATTTCATGAATTCTATAGTTCTACCACCACTATAGTGCTGCTACAATACCACTACAGTGATGCTACATTAATTTCACCCAATGGGTTTTGAACCCCCAACCTAGATGTAGAATTATAGGGTCATTACCACTAAGACAAACTCCAGCTAAAAGTTTAATTTCTTTAATAAATATTAAATATTAATTAAATTTATATTAGATAAATTTCACCAAAATTAAACCCATATAAAATTATCACATTTTATGAATGGTGAAACCATTAGTAAATTATACTGTAGTAAACTACTAGAGTAATATTTCAATTTTAACCTCTTTAAAATACCCAAACTTAGAAGCTCAAAAATAAATTATATATCATATATACTCCAATCTAGATTTTATGTTTATTTTGAAACCACATTTAAAATGTGAATTAGTAACCTATATAACCAAACCATCAAATTACAAAAAATCACCCAAAATAAAAATTCAAAACGCATGATTCAAATTTCTAATTTTAAAACTGAATGACCATCATGCACATCAATTGAGCCTTAATCCCAACACAATGTCCCTACAACTGCACATTGCTGCCTCAAAAAAATCTCTTGCAATCATCATTTTGAACCATTTAGTTTTGAACCATGTTAATTTGTAGCAAATTGACCGACTTGAAAAATTAAGATATCAATTTTCAAATCATGAATGAAGTGCAGTCACACCACCTCATTATATTACATATCTATAATCTCATGTGCATTTGGAACCTCAATCCCTAACCCAAACAAATATTCCTCACATACCTCCAGCATATAGTGACCGGCACAAACTCTAACTGACATCTTCTCCACTAGAAGGAAATCACCAGTGCACTGATGTGGCTTCCTTTGAGTTTTCACATAAAGGACCAATGAAATTCATTTTATGATCATGCTTCAAGGACTATTATGTATTATAGTTTATAGTATCTTTACTAGGAACTATTATGATAATTTTTATTTCATACAAATATTATATTAATATCTTAATGATTTAGTGTGGGACTTATTAATGAGTTACCTTTTCTAGATTTGAATTACACTATTTCTCTGGCTAATTTATGTTCATCACCTATTTATTAGAAACTATCCAAGAGGAATGATAACTAAATAAAGGATTGTTGAAAAATAATATTATGAGAGTTTGATATTACACTAGATTTTTAACCCATTAATACCATTATCTATTTAATTTGGAAAAAATAGGTTGATCTAATATTTAATAACTATTTGAACTATTATAAATTATCTAAGATTATAATGTTATTCAAGGGTAGGTTCCAGTAGTTTCATAAGAATAATTATCTTTATTATCAAAGGAATACATGATTTATTTTATTTCTATAATTTTAATTGAAAAGTGAAAAAATGGGAGAATTAAAAATATCAAAGGTGTAAATGATCAAAAATGGAAAAATATGTGTGCATAATGATAGATTTGTTTATCTGAGGTGGTCAGGAAGGAGGCTTGGGGGAATTTTTTTATGGTTTTGACTTAGTAAATGGTGTGATATAAAGTTATTTTGATCGAGTAAGAGGCATTTTATCTTGTCTCTGGCAGACGGGTGATGCCCTAGCTTTGATGGCGGCCTCAGTGGCCCCTCCTTCTCTAAGGGAGGGGTATCAATCTCAGGCTCTTAGTTAATGTCATCTAGGTTTCTGACATTGGGGTAGTGACTTCCTTCAGTACTCTCTAGACGTGTCCCTCTCGTTATTCTCTAGCATCAACTTTTGCCTGAAGTTCCCTAGAATATACAATGTTCAACCAGTGGTTTTGATATCAACACAAGAATTCACCGAAGCTTCTTCACTCTTATCTATGGCTCTGGTGGAGAATTTCATTCGGTTCCAGTCTCCTACGGAGATTTTTGATAGTTAGGTAAATAGGGAATGGGGATTAAGTCAACGTGCAGTCGTTGGGCTCCTGGGGCCATGACAAATCCTCATATGCTTTTCCAATGAGGATGATCTAGCATGGGCTTGGTCAAAATCTAGTAGATCCATTTGAGGTTTTCATTTCCATATAATTCATTGGTAATTAGATCATCATATGAATTGAGACCCATCTACTTTGGAAATTTGGATTCAGCTCCCTGGTCTACCTCTATCCTTCCAGAACCTGGCTCTACTACAACCAATTGGAAATTCCATCAGTCGCTTCATGTGTGCTGATCAGCAGACTACAACCCTGAAGCATACAATCATGACACACATATGTGCTGAAAAAGAACTATCCCAAACCCCACCATAGGGGGTGTGGATAATGATCAAGGGATAATATAGGTACTTCCAACCCATTGTTTAATAATCATGGAAGAAGTTATGTTCCTTCTATTATAGGCAGGGACACTATCTTTCTAATTGTTGCAAAATAGAACTAGATGTTTGTTTAGTTGAACCTCCTACTATGCATGAAGGTCCTTCAGCATCGCATGTGATCAGTGAAGCATGTTTTGTCCGTGCTACTCATCCAAGTGGGAGTGAGCTGGGGTGAAGTGAGGTCCCTATTATGGGTCTCCTCGCTGCACAAACCTCCCCAATTGAGGCATACTAGGTTGATCAGGAGCATGATACCCCAATATCATCAGGTGAAGAGCCGCACTGGCATTCCCTTCCCCCTGCGGATATCCATCTTGTTTTGGGGAGGAAGGGTTTCAAGCTCAGTGAAGAAGGCTACCCCTAAAGAACAAGACCATAGGTATCAGATGTTTTTGACTGACATAGACAGGCTTTTTGTATTAATCTTTTGTCAATTGGATCGGGGATAGATATGCAGGTGTGTGAGGTTTGGATAGTGGAGAGGATCCCCAACCGGATATTCATCCATCCATGCATCTAGACTCCACCAATTCGTCCAGTGGTGTGGTTGCATTCTTGGAGGTCCCTACTCCAGGTGATGATGGGAATCTTCAAAGTGTGGTATGGGAGGAATCAAGAAAAAAACTAGAGTACATGGGCTGAGGTTTTGAACAACCTAGAGTTTCAGAGGATCCTGAGCAGGTCTTACATGACAATTCATCCTATACTGATATGGTGAATTTTAGTAGAATGGATACCTGCTCTCTTAATCGGTTCATAGTTTTTGAAGGAAAAGAGAAACATGTGGTTGAGGAAGGGGATTTAGAGGAGGATTCTCATTGAAAGGTTAGAGAGTTTGACATGGATTCCCCTATTGAGCTAATGGAAGTTGAACTTGTGGAGGAATATATCAGATTATTTTCAAAGAAAGAGACAAACACCATCATTGACTCAGAAGGGTTCATAAAACACTATTGGAGGCCACATAAGAAAAAAAGACTACTCTTTCTTGCCTATACCACCTGTCACTAGATCCTAAAAAAGGGAAAATCCCTCAGAAGGTTCCCAAGAAGGTGGCGAAAATTTCTAAGGAGCTTGAACCACCTGTAAGGGAACCATCTACCAGAAAATTGCAGAATGAAGTAAAAGAGACAATGGTGCCAAATATCCACCAATGAGGGAAAGAATAGATGGAATGTGACTAGTGGAAAAATGTAAGAACCGAAATCTTTGTTTTCAGGTATGATTTTTTTTCCTAGAGTTTTGAGGAAAGAATAATTTCTGGAAATTTTTGAATTACACGTCGTGTACTTTACGAGTACACGCCGTGTACTCCCTTGTCGCGTTAGGCCATGTGCTGGCCGTGTCCAGGACACACACACGGTGTGTAGGGGTGAAGTGAAGTCCACTTAAAGCGGAGTACAGAAAAGTAGATTACACACCGTGTACTCAAGAAGTACACGTCATGTATTTCTTTTTTTCCATTGAACGGACTGGGGTGGTGCCTAATCGATAAAACCGTCTTCTTCTAGGTCTCGTTCGACTGAGAGATATCGTACGGCCGCAGAACTTATCTGAATCCCCGAGCCTTCATCCGCTCTTTGAATCGACCGCCTTTGATTACGTTGGAACCGCAGCAGTGAGTTCTTCCTTATCCGAGAGCCTTGTTTTCCAATTCCTCTTATTTCATAAGTTATCATGGGTTGAGCGTTTTGTGTGTTTTCATAGATCTACGTCGTTCTGAGAAGAATCAAGCCTCATAGTTCAAGTATATCGATCTTCTAGGATCAAGGTAGGTGGTTTGTGCCTTACCTTTCGATGTCTTTGAGTTTTATGTGCAAATTCCACCAATACCCATGGATGGGGTATTGCGTGTTTACCTTTTTGACCTTGTGGTTATTCTTGCCTTGCTTGGATGCTTGGGTAGAGATAAATTGATCATGTTTATGGATAATTGTCTTGTTTGGATGTTTTGCCCATGCCTTGTTCTTGTTATAACCTTTGGGTCTTGTTAGCCTTTGGTCGTTGTACCTGTTTCCATGCCTTGTGATCATAGGATGGAATGATGTTGTTAACATGCTTGTTTCTCTGTAGATAGTTTAGTCATGTAGCTCTATAGGTGTACTTTGGTTAGAAAAATATTTCTATAGGTGTACTATGTCCTTATAGCATTAATATGCAATAATTGGAACGGGACCGTGAGAACCCAGTGCTATAAACTATAAAGGATAAACTAAGTGAGCTTCCCAGAGAGTCTTAGATATTATAGACTATACCAGGATAGACCGAGTGAGCTTCCTCAGAGAGTCTTGGAAATTATAGACTACAAGGGATAGATCGAGTAAGCTTGCCAAAGAGTCTTAATTATTATAGACTACAGGAGGGTTGACCGATTGAGCTTTCTCTGAGAGTATTTACCTTGTTTTAATGTCATTAAAACCTTCCTAGGCTAGAGGAGGAATTGATCAAGTGATATTCCTCAAAGAGTCTGTGGTATACCTGAGGATATAAGAGGATTGACCAAGTGAGATTCCTTAGAGAGCCTCTAGACCTTGGGGCCAAGAGGGTTAGACTGCGTGATCTCTCTCAGAGAGTCCCTGACTACCCTAGTCTATAAGGGTACTTGACCAAGTGAGCTTCCCCAGAGAGTCTTATAATTTTTTATCACCAAACCAGAGGGGTTAGGCTAAGTGCATTGCCCAGAGGTTTGTGGTACTTCTTGGATATGACCATAGGGGATGGCTGCGAGTACTTCCCAGAGGGTTTTTTGTTTCTGTTAGCTGTTGCTTCACCACTACTTGTTGTTCTGTGGATTGATCACTGTTTTATATCATCCTGTTTACTGCTTACTGATTACTGCATGATATTGCTGCTACTGTTTATTGTTTTTTTTGTACTATTACCTACCATATAATCACTGACTGTTAGCCACAGATCTTCGGGTGCTTGCCTTCTGGGATTTAGTCTCACACCCTGTTTGGGTCATGTTTCTAGGCCCAAACATACTATTCTGTTGCACGTATAGACAAGGGAAAGCGCCCTTTGACTTCTGTTAGTTTATTTCTTTGAAGCAGGAGAGCATGGGACCAAGCTTTGGCTTGCGATGCTCAGGAGTTGTTTACTTTTTTTGTACTTGATTTGGTACTATTGTATTTTTCAGCATTGTAACTTGTTTGGAAGCTTTCCTAGATATGTAACATGCATAATTTTATATATATACATATGAGCTCCAGTTTTTTGCTGACTTCGTCGTTCCGTTGTTTATTATTGTTGGTTATTTACTGCTTCCTCTCTTGCAATCTTATTTACTTCCGTTGTGTACTCTTCCAATGAGGGCATAGTTTCCCCACTATCACACCCAAGGCCCTTTTTGCTAGTTGACATCCTTTGGCATTTGGGAAAATGCACCAGAGGCCATGTGACCAACCAGGTATAGGGCGCCTCTGGGTGGCTTCCAGAACCGGGACGTTACAAAGTGGTATCAGAGGAATTCTATTCTTTTGATTTACTGTTTGGAGCCTTTATCCAGGGATAGGACGGATTTTGTATTTGGTAATAAGCTATGCCCGAGAGTAGCTAACCCGTGTATAGGGAAAATCCATACTACCTCGTTTATTGTAGTTTTCTGGTTTTGGGATTTTACAGTTGATATGATTTCACCTAGAGTGATTCACATGGCTTTTGTTGTTATTGTTGTTGCTATTATGGTTCTATTTATGTCACAACTCAAGGAGATGAGGGTATGCCATCTCATGCATCATATAGGAACTTGTTATAAATCAAATACCATGCATTCTTTTAATGTGGTCTAGGATGCATTAGCGATTGCATGTTGTTGTGATAGACCTTGTGTAGATTATGCATGCTGTTGTGATAGATGCTTTGATAGAATCTCTATTGTTTGATAAAGGATTGGTTGTATTGTACCTTACTTAAATGAATGCCAAATTTTGGTTCTTGAGGTGTCATGGTCCCTCTCGAATCATAGATTAGTGATTCATTGGCCTGTTTCTCCTTATATATGACTGTATTGGATGCCAAACTTTTATTCGTGGGGATTATGGGCCCTCACGGATCAGAATTCGGCACCTTCATGCCTCGTTTTTCTGTGGTTCTGGGCTTCGGTGCAGTTTCTAAGCTATTTCCCAGAAAAACCCAGAATACACGGCGTGTACTTTAGGAAAAAATATCGTGTAGTTTCAGACCGTGTTACTGACTGTGTGAGCAAGAACACGATGTTGAGGAAATGCCTTTAGGAACACGCCGTGCAGTTTTTATACATGCCATGTAGTATAGAGCTGTGTACCTGGTCGTGTCACTAACAACACGGGATGAGGCAGCTCGAGCAGAACACACCGTTTTGGTAAAGAACACATCGTGTAGTCTTATTCCCGGTACCCGACCATGTCACGAACAACACGGGTCAATGTTATCTTCTCCTTTACATGATGTGTTTGTTCGGAACACATCATGTAAGGGTCATTCGTGTAGCCGGCCATGTAACCAACAACACGGGTTGCCAAAACCTTGTCTAGTACATGTCATGTCCATAGTGAACACGCCGTGTAGTATAGGGTTAAGAGGACCATGTGGGTTAGTCGTGTAGAGAGACTCAGGAAAGGGATTAGAGTTCAAGAACACACCGTGTGTGGGGACAACACGCCATGTAGTTGGGGTGTTACACGACCCGAGGTGGTAGGAGTACACACCCATGTATTTGGTTTAAGTGAACATGTCGTGTAGTTTTTATACACGATGTGTAGTCGTGTTCTGTAAACTCGAATGTTTCCTTCTCTTATGCTTGTTTTGTACTCTTGTGTTCTAAGTCTTTGATAATCCTGATCTGAGGTGTGCTTTTGATCTTTTCAGAGCTATGCCTCTGAGACGTCCTCCGGTTGTACGTCAGTTGTCAGATGGTGATTAGACACTGGATATGGCTGATCAGGGACCTCCGGCAAATCCTCCTACTATGCCAGCCTTGGCACCAGCATTCATACCCATCGTAGGAATCGATACGCAGTTCAGGGAGGACTTCCTGAGGATGATGCATACTTTTCAGGGAGTGCCACCTCCTACCCCGTCGATGGCCGAATTGACGCGGGTCTTTCAGCAGTAGCATCCTCCTACATTCTCAGGTGATGGAGGACCCCAGGCTGCAGAGTCGTGGTTAGAGGCCACACTGACGATCTTTGAGAATCTGGAGATACCCCCATAGAAAAGGGTAAAGCTTGCTACTTATATGCTCTGTGACAGCGCCAAAAGGTGGTGGGAGGTGATCTCGCAATCAGGGAACCAGCAGAGTATATCTTGGGATGAGTTTCACTGCACCTTCTATGACTACTTTTACCCGGAGACCATGAGGGCCGACTGAGCCCGGGAGTTTATAGGTCTGCAGTAGGGTACTCTTTCTATTATGGAGTACTCGTCTCGCTTTACCGGGCTGCAGCACTTCACGCCGATCCCAACAGGTGATGAGTTGTTCCTTTATAGGAAGTTTGAGGATGGTCTCAGGTAGGAGATCTGTTCCCAAGTGAATATATTCAGGTTGACTTCGATATCCTCTATCGTCAACCAGGCGCTGATCACTGAGCGCAACCTGAGGGATTCTGGAACAGTGAGCCAGGGAGGTTCGACATCCAAAGATGGTGTTCCTCCTATGGATAGTAAGAAGCGCCACAAAGAGTCTTCTCAAGGAGATCATAGCAGGAGAAATGTATCTTCGGGCAGCCAGGTTATATGCTACCAGTGCGGTAGGAGTGGGCATACTAGGCCTCAGTTCCAGAGGGACCTGATGGAGTGCCGATCTTGCACCAAGATGGGTGATCTTCAGTGCTTCTATCCGATCTTCACACCTTCAGCTGGTGTTAGGGGTTCTTCTATGACCCGTATTCAGGATATGCTTCGCCGGTTTCTCAGCAGTCTAGGAACTGGAGTTCTACCGGCCGTTCAGGCTGAGGTAGAGGTCGCGACCGTGGTGGCCAGTCACCGGGTTACTAGCAGCAGCAGAGTGGATCAGCTCAGAGTGGTCAGCCAGGGGCACATGGCTATGGTATAGGCCAGACTTTTGTCATGGAGCTGACCTACCAGGAGCAGGATCCTGGACCTTCTACAGTTTGAGGTATGATCCTAGTAGCCTTAGTTTTATCTTCATCCCTTTTTGATATTGGTGCTTTGCATAGTTTTATCTCTTTTGCTGTTGTGGAGAGCCTTGGGCTCTGTATCTTTTTGTCTACCGACATTTTGACCCTTGACACGCTGTTGGGAATGAGTACATATAGTGTACATCAGTGAAGAGAGTGTCCTCTTGAGGTTTCAGGGTTTCATTTCTTATGGGAACTCTATGTCCTAGAGATTATGGGCTATGACGTCATTCTCTGGATGGACTGGTTGGTTCCCTTTCAGGCAGTCGTCTATTACTATCACTGCAGGGTGAGTTTCGTATCACCAGAGGGTGGATCTTTCCTTCATAGAGGTGAGTGGGATGTCGAGGCAGGTAGAGCTGGACCAGAGCATCATGGTCTAGGAGGAGTTATAGCCCATATTTCTGGTCTTTATCTGGATGACCATGGGACTTTACAGTTAGACTTTCTTCCAGTGGTGGATCATTTCAGGGATGTCTTTCCATAGGAATTTTCAGTTTTTCCTCTAGAGTGTGAGGTAGAATTCTCGATTTATCTCGTGCCAGGAGCGGCGCCGGTGTCCATTCCTCTTTATAGGATGGCTACACCTGAGTTACAGGAGCTCAAGAAGCAGTTGGAAGAGTTGCAAGCAAAGGGTTTCATCCGACCCAGTACTTCTCCTTGGGGTTCACCTGTCCTGTTTTCAAAGAAGGTAGATGGCACCCTAATGCTTTGTGTGGATTATCGGAAGCTGAACTAGTTGATGGTCAAGAACCGATATCCCTTGCTGAGGATCTATGACCTCTTTGATCAACTTCGAGTTGCCCGTGAGTTCTCGAAGATCAATTTGAGTTCCGGTTATCATCAGTTTCATGTTAGACCATCAGATATACCTCTTACAGCCTTCATGAGAAGGTATGGCCTATACAAGTATACAGTCATGTCGTTCGGTCTCACGAATGCGCCAGCAGTTTTTATGGCATTGATGAACCGAGTGTTCCATCCATACTTACATTTCATTTTTGGTGGTTTTCGTTGACGGCATCTTGGTGTACTCTCACACTTGACACAACCATGCCAAACATCTTGAGATCATTCTAAGTACACTGAGAGATCATCAGTTATATGCTAACCTCTCGAAATGCAACTTTTGGATGGATCAGATTCACCTTATGGGTCATGTTGTCTTAGAGACAAGAGTATCAGGGGAACCAGAGAAAGTGTGAGATATAGATTCCTGGGAGCAGCCGAAGAATTTATTTGAAGTGCGGAGTTTTCTAGGGCTGGATGGATACTACAAGCCTTTTTTACAGGACTTTTCATGCCTAGCAGCACCACTGACAGGTCTGACCAAGAAAGGGGTGAAGTTTTTGTGGTTAGATTCTTGCGAGCCATCCTTTCAGGAGCTAAAGTGAAGGTTGATGTCAGCACCGATACTAGTCTTGATAGAGCTGGGCAGGGTCTATACTGTTTACTGTGATGCTTCAGATATCGGGCTAGGATCTGTGCTTATGCAGGGAGACAGAGTCGTTGCTTATGGGTCTCGGTGGTTGAGGCCACACGAGAAAAACTACCTGACACATGATCTGGAGTTGGCAGCTGTTGTTCATGCCTTACGCTGTTGGAGGCACTAACTTCTGCGAGAGCACATTGTGGTTTTCACCGACCACAAGAGTCTCAAGTATATCTTCACTCAGCGTGATCTGAATCTGAGACAGCACGTGCGGGTCGAGTATCTTCAGTCATTCGACTTCGAGCTCGCCTATACGCCGGGAAAGGGTAACGCAGTGGCTGATGCATTGAGCAGGAGAACTCAGACTTAGGTAGTTTAGGAGGCCAGTAGTGAGTAGTAGCATATGAATATGTTCTTTGAGATGCACTTGGATGTGCACGACAAATAGGGACATATTTTCTTATCTTGTATAGTTATTACCTATTCTCTTCTTGATCGGGTATGGATGAGGCAGCTATCAGATTCAGAAGGCTTAGTCATGCGGGAGAGTGTGTCAGGAGAGGACCCTCTTCCTAGATGGACAGTGGGTGAGGATGAGATCTTGCATTTCCAGGGACGTGTATGGGTGCCAGCAGACATATGCGAGGAGCTGATGCGGGATTTTCATTCCTCAGTTTAGGTAGTTCATCCTGGCATCACCAAGATGTATCGTGATCTACACCTCCAGTACTGGTGGCCAGGTATGAATATAGATGTTGCTGTTTTGGTCATGAGATATTCTACTTGTCATCAGGTAAAATCAGAGCATCAGCGACCATCATGGCTTTTACAGAAGTTACCCATTCCCGAGTGGAAGTGGAAAGATTTCGTAATGGACTTCGTGACCAGGTTACCGAGGTCACCTCGAGGAAGTGATGTTGTTTGGGTCTTCTTCAACAGGCTTACGAAGGTTTATCACTTCTTTCCAATCAAGGAGACCTTCAGTGTTGATGAGCTGGGACGTTTGTATATCTGAGAGATTGAACGTCTACATGGAGTTTCATACTCCATTGTTTTAGACAGGGATGTGTGCTTTACTTCTCAGTTCTGGCAGGGAATTCAGAAGGCTTTGGGTATATTGGTACTTTTGAGTACATCATATCACCCCTAGACTGATGGCCAGTCCAAGCGTATGATCTAGGTGATTGAGGATATGCTCCGAGCTTGCATTCTAGAATTTGGCGGTTCTTGAGAGAAGCATATTCCTCTGGTAGAGTTTTCCTATAACAACAGTTTCCGTGCGACTATTCAGATGGCACCTTATGAGGCTTTGTACGGTAGGCCATGCCGATCACCCTTATGCTGTCTGGAGATAGGAGAGGCAGCTTTGGTGGGACCTCATCTTGTTTAGGAGCCCTCAGAGCAGATGGAGTTGATTCAGAATGGGATGGCTACAACACAGTCTCGGTAGAAGTCTTATGCTAATCAGTAGAGACGACCTATGGAGTTTGAGGTCGGGGATCAGGTTTTCCTTTGTGTCACACCAAGGTTGGGACACAAGATGATTCAAAGACATTGTAAGCTTTCAAAACAGTACGTCGGGCCATTTTAGGTGTTGAAGAGAGTTGGGCCGGTTGCCTATCGGTTTCGGTTAACTTAGAGGTACAGGGCTATGCATGACGTCTTCAACATTTCTCATCTTTGACGTTACTTTTCAGACCCGTCTCATGTATTTCAACCCGAGGAGGTTGAGCTCGAAACAAATGCATCGTTTTAGAAGCATCCCATCCGTATTGTCGATCGTTGTACGAATGTTCTCCGTGGCCAGTCTGTTCCTCTAGTATGGGTGTTATGGCAGCACGGGCAAGTGTAGGACGAGACTTGGGAGAGGGAGGCCGATGTACAATCGCAGTGGCTGGAACTTTTCAGGATTTCTTCTTCTGCGCCTCGCTAGGGAAATTCAAGGAAAAATTTCTTTAAGTGGGGAATTTTTTAAGAACCCTGATCTTCGTTTTCAGGTATGAATTTCTTTTTTTTTGGAGTTTTGGGAAAAGAATAATTTCGGGAAATTTTTGAAGTACATGTTGTGTACTTTATGATTACACGCCGTGTACTCCCTTGCAGCACCAGGCCATGTGCTGGCCGTGTCCGGGCCACACACACAGTGTGTAGGGGTTATGTGGAGGCCACCTAAATTGGAGTACAGAAAAGTAGGGTACACTCCGTGTACTCAAGAAGTACACGTCGTGTATTTTCATTTTTTTCATTAAATGGACCGGGGTCACGCCTAATCGATAGAACCGTCTTTTTCTTGGTCCCATTCAACCGAGAGATGTTGTATGGCTGCGGAAATTCTTTGAATCCCTGAGCCTTCATCTGTTCTCTGAATCGACTGCCTTCTATTGCGTTGGAACCGCAATAGTGAGTTCTTCCTTATCCTAGAGCCTCGATTTCTAATTACTCCTCTTTCATAAGTTATCATGGGTTGATCGTTTTGTGCATTTTCATAGATCTACGCCATTCTAATAAGAATCAAGACTTGTGGTTCTTGTATATCGATCTCTACGGATCGAGGTAGGTGGTTTGTGCCTTAACTTTCGATGTCTTTGAGTTTTAGGTGCAAATTCCACCAATACACGTGGATGAGGTATTGTGTGTTTACCATTTTTTCCCTTGTGGTTATTACTGCCTTGCATTTATGCATGGGTAGAGATAAATTGATCATGTTTATGGATAATTGTCTTGTTTGCATGTTTTTCCCATGCCTTGTTCTTGTTGTAACCTTTGGTTCTTGTTAGCCTTTGGCCGTTGTACTTGTTTCCATGCCTTGTGATCATAGGATGGAATGATGTTGTTAACATGCTTGTTGCTCTGTAGACTGTTTAGCCAAGTAGCTCTATAGGTTTACATTGGTTAGCCAAGTCGATCTATAGCTGTACTCTGGCCTTATAGAATTAATATGCACTGACTGGCACAGGACCGTGAGAACCTGATGCTATAGACTATAAGGGACAGACTGAGTGAGATTCCCAAAGAGTCTTAGATATTATAGAGTATATGGGGATAGACCAAGTGAGTTTCCTCAGATATTTTGTACATTATAGACTATAAGGGATAGACCGAGTGAGCTTCCCAGAGAGTCTTAGTTATTATAGACTATAGGAGAGTAGACCGAGTGAGCTTCCTCAGAGAGTCTTTACCTTGTTTGAATTTCTTTAAAACCTTCCCAGGATAGAGGAGGAATTGACCGAGTGAGCATCCTCATAGAGTCTCTCATATACCTGATGCTATAGGAGGATTGACCGAGTGATCTTACTCAGAGAGTCTCTAGACCTTCGGGCCAAGTGGGTTAGACCACATAATCTCCCTCAGAGAGTTCCTGACTACCCTAGACTATAAGGGGAATTGACTGAGTGAGCTTCCCTAGAGATTCTTATAATTTCATATGACCAAACTAGAGGGGTTAGGCTGAGTGCATTGCCTAGAGGGTTGTGGTACTTCTTGGATAGGACCATAGGGGATGGCTGTGAGTACTTCTCAGAGGTTTTCCTATTTGTGTTAGATGTTGCTTCACCGCTACTTGTTGGTCTATGGATTGATCACTGTTATATATCATCTTGTTTACTACTTACTAATTACTGCATGCTATTGCTACTACTATTTATTGTTTTTTTGTACTATTACCTACCATATACTCACTGACTATTAGGCACAGATCTTCGGGTGGTTTCCTACTGGTATTAAGTCTCAAACCTTATTTGGGTCATGTTTTTAGGCCCAAACAGACTATGTTGTTGCAAGTAAAGACAAGGGCAAGCTCCCTTCGACTTCTGGTACTTGATTTATTTGGAGCAGGAGAGAATGAGACCAAGATTTGGATTGCGATGCTGAGGAGCTGTTTACTTTTTTTTTGTACTAGTTTTGGTACTATTTTATTTTTCAGCATTGTGACTTGTTTGGCTTCTTTCCTAGATATGTATCATGCATCATTTTATATATATACATATGATCTCCAGTTTTTTTCTGATTTAGTCGTTCCGCTATTTATTATTTTTGTTTATTTAATACTTCTGCTCTTGCATGTTTATTTACTTTCATTGTTTACTCTGCCAATGAGGGAATAGTTTCCCCACTATCACACCCAAGGCCCTCACTGCTAGTCGGCAGCCTCTGGCGTTTGGGGAAATGCGCTTGAGGCCATGTGACCAACCGAGTATGGGGAGCCTCTGGGTGGCTTTCGGAACTGGTACGTTATCGAAAACATCCTCAATTACCAAAAAGTCTTCTCGGAAAAGGGATTGGTTTTCATCACTATGCAAGTGGAGTTTGACAGGCCGGTAGGGAGGCGGTTCCAGGCCAACCACCATAAAGATAAGGGTTCCTGGGCCAATAAAAAACATGGAATTTTGGCACATGGATTCCATGGGAAGAATATTACTATAGAAGATCTCATCCAAACTTGGGAAAAGATGGTTTACAACTATGAAATCCTCCTCAATGATGATTGGTATGAGAAGGATGCTCGCCTCCAATAGACTCTACTTAGAGGTAAAGTCTCTAAAAGGATTAAATTTTACTTCATAGATTCCTCTATTTCATATCATGTGGATTGACTATATATTTGTGTGGTGGATTGGTTTCTCACTTTTCCCTAAAAGTGTTTTTATTAATTAAAAATATATTTGGAGGTATTTTGATCATGAAGGTAAAGAATGTTTAATTATCAAATGTTAAAAGGCCAAGGTAGGTGTGGTGACCAATTATAGACTTTAAGACTTAATTCAAATCCATTATGAAGAGGTCTAGGTTCCATGGGTGGTAACCCTTAGTGTGGATTCAAGTAGTTATATAAGGAAAACTAGAACCCTTTTAGTAGTTGGAAGGGGAGAAAAAAATTCTCCCAAGTATCCCAAAGAGAGTGGGAAAAAATTTTCACCCTTCATTATTAGGATCTCTTTTTGGAAGGGTTATTAACCTTTAACCTTAGAGAGGAATTGATGGAGTGGTTATTCATGAAGGTTTTGAGTGTAAAAAATTAGTATTACACAAAAAATATTTTTTCACATTTCTACCTTTACATTTTGACTTGAAAATTTACATGAAGTTGGGGTTTAGAGTATTGTTTGCATGATTGTTCACTCATGTGTCTCACAGTTCAGACTTAGGTATTCTTTTTCTGACCACGTATCACTCGGTGTCTATATGTCTTGAAATGTAAGGATGGGGATTTTTTATAATAAAATGGATTCTTGTTACTTGATATAGTAAGGTAAATTTCCATAAAATCATGATCACCTTGGTGTTTTCATCATTGAAGGTAGAATTATCCACACAATGTACACAAACATTACTTTTGGAGGGATCCAAGAATTCATGGCATGTTGGTACCAAAGGAGATGGGGGTAGGGTGTATAGGATATTCGGGTTCTATATAAGGGTTCATTGATACCATGTATTGATGTTCTAGGTGTATGTTCTTGGAATCAGGGTATATAGTCATTATTCAAGGAATATAATATCTCTTGAGAAATTCTTGAAGATCTTATATCTATTTTGTATCTATAGTGATCTTGACACACTCCCCACTCTCAATAAGCCTAGTTTCCACAGAATCAATAAGGTTGTGGTGCTCTTAGTTGGACACAAATTTCTATGTGCTTTCCCATACAAAAAATTTTGTGCAATGAGACCATGGTGCAAAGAAATGGGCATCATTAAGGCTAGGAAAATCACCTGGGAGAAATTACTTGGGTGAATTTTTATACATTAGGAAATTTTCAATCACCCATTTTCATGCACTAATTTATTCCTTTATTTCCAAATTTCATTATTTTTTTAGGTTTAGGCTAATTTGATTGATACGTTATCAAATTTTAAATAAAAAAATGATATATATTTAAACATTATTATAGAAAAGTCAAAACAACCCACATTGAAGGTAACTTCCTCAACTCGGTTAACTTGAAATGGTAATTGTACATGGTTCCCACATTACATCAGGCATTCCTCCCAATATGACAGAGGCTATTGAAAAGTATCTTGGTTCTAGAGTGTTACTGTGGAGAGAATATATCCCCATATCATAGTGCATTATACAAAAAAAACAACTAAACAAAATATATAAAAATAATACTCAGAGTACACAAAAGAAATAAATATAACATGCTATTTCAAAGGAAAATGTGGATAAAACTAGTCATACCAACTCTTGGTCGTGCTAGCTACAACTATATTAATCACTCATTGGGATAATCATGTATATAATACATAAAACAGAAAAGTAAATAAAGGATATACTATTCTCCGCAAGCCTCACCTCATCCAATTTCTAAATCATATCTGAGTTATCCCACTCAATCATGCTAAATAGGGCCTCTAATCAATCTGAATCAGCATTCGATAAAGCCTACGTGGATACTCATGTACCGTGGTGACTCATGTTATGTATAAGAAAACGTAATAGGGAACCCTCAAAGTGTACCCATACAAATCCATCAAAACAATGTATCTTCATGAAACATACTCATAATAATAAGTATAATAACTTCAGAAATGTAAATAAATAGTTTTTATCAATCCTCATGTTCTCACATTACACCATAGATAGACCCAAAATGGATTCATCCAGTTCCAGGTTGTCTCTGATCATGTAAAATAATCATTCCAACCAATGTTAGACTCATTTCCAATTCCTAGGATAAAGCCTTGGGAATCCATTGGTATATTAATCCCTCAATAAGAATTACATCCCTCTTAGATAATATCTCATGTGTATTTTTTTTATAACCTCAAGAAGACTCTCCCCACCAAGGAAAACATATCACCTAGGGACTTAGAGGCATTCCATGTTAGGAAATTAATTCATATGTTAACTAAGGGGAGTGCCCTATTAGGAAAATATGATAGCTAAAAACTTTGGGGAGTGATCTATTGGGAATGTTAGTTATCTAGTAACTTAGGGGAGTATCTTGGTGGGAAATAAAGTGAGGTGACCTAAGAATCACTTGAATAAATATCACTTCATTTTAGAAGAATATTTAATACATATTATGATAATTCATGCCCCAAAACCAAAAATGTTTAATGTATTTTGAGTCAAGATACATAATAATCATATTTATTGAATTTTATTCAACATCACCCACAAATTTCTCCTAATGAGGTACCCTCTAAGAAATTACTTACTTAAAACCAATCTTTTTGACCTAGGTAATGAAAACAAAATAAATACTGAGATTAGATTCTTAATATGAGTAAACACATTAGATTTTAATCAATTATCACAATTAAGCATAAGATAATATTAAGGGTATAGTGACCCATTATTTTTGTATCTAAATATTATATATTACTATATGAATATTCAATATATAACATTATTGTCCATGATAGAATAGTAAAGGTTTATTGTATTTGGTGACTAGGTTAAAAAAACATCTTATTTCCTAAAATATCTTCAACGTCACCCACAAAGATCTTATCACATTGAACACTTATTTTACATACCCTATATAAAACTTTTCTTCATAACCTGGGGAAAGGATATATAGGAAATGGTGATACTATATTCCCATTATGGGTAAACATGGGAGATAACAATAATATGATAACATAACATGATCATTAGGGTATCATAAAATAATAAAGTTCATGTTCTTAACATAAAATATTCATACCCTTAAAAACATTTATCATAGACTTAAAACATCAGATCATATCACAAGGTATAATCAATAAGGGTTTCAATGTAGTAAGCATCCTTCAAGTTTCATAACATAGTCATGTGGAATCATAAATATAAGAAATCATAATATTTTTAACTAATCTATTCACAATCATCTCCAAACATAATCTTTTAAGAAAAGATTGAAAGTAATCATAACCATAAATTAAACTGTGAAAAAATATATTCAAAATCATGTCCACACATAATAATACAATAATTTCTAGATGAAATCATTTTCATACATAAAATTTTGAACAAATATATTTATAATCATTACCACTCTTATCACCATCATCCCATTAAAAAAATATCATGTCAATCAATGCATTGGAGACCTATATAATCCCATATCCACCCATCACGTAAAGAAAAATATACATATGTGTTACATAAGATAACAAAACATCCATCATATGATCATATCATAACTTATATAAATGAAACAAGTTTCATAAACATTTCATCATTTCTTCATTGCATAACCCATTAAAAATAAACGAGCTTCATAAAAAAATCATCATTATGGTCATAAACTGTAAAATAAAGAATAAGTACGTTATTATTGGGTCTTATTACTTATAAAACATATAAAAAATCAAATGATTAAATCATATATGAAAAATTCATTTCAAATATCACTAGGTTTTTTCTTAAGGAAAATACCCTTTTCATTTTGAAATCACACTTTTTAAATCCAAATATTTAAAAAATATAAATGGAATAATTTTTATTGAAAATATCTATGTAATCTTGTAATGGATGTTTGAAATCATTAAGTGGCCATAATGGCAAGAAATTCACTACTTGAAAATGGCTTTATACCCCCGCTTTTCCTAAAACCATGGGTATAGGGATTTGTTCAGAACCAATACCCATTGTTTTCTAAAACCATGGGTGTAGGGTTTGGATCAATTGTAACATACGAAGTAATTAATGAATACTAGATATTTTTATCTATGTCTATTAATGATTAAGATAGTGTTTTAGAGGCTTAAAATGAAAATAAATACAATCTTATGCATGGAATACACTAATATTCTTAAAAGATTGTTTTACTGCCTTTTGATGGCAAACCCTTTTTAAATCTATCTTTTATAAATTTTATAAGATATGTTTGTCAAAATAAACTTATTATTTATGATTGGGACATCAAAATTTACTTTGTGAATTTTGGTATTTTTCCGATAAAGTTCATTTTTTAATTAATAGTGAAAAATGTTGTATTTTAATTCAAAACCTCTTTTTAATCTAATTTATTTATATGATTAGATTATCTTTTTAATTGGTTTTGAAGTGAAATTAGAATATATTTTTACCATTTTATCCAATGGTGGTCATTGGAATAAATTTCACTTTGAAATTGGACTTAAACTAGTGTCAATCTTTTGATACTTATTGTTTCATAAAAACACGCTATTTGTCATGACAGCGGGAATTAGTTATTAAATTAATTAATGCAAATTAAATGTTTCAAATTTTGTAAAATTGACATCATTTTTGAATTCTGAATATCAAATATATCTTAGGTTGATGTTTTGGTATCTTTCTGAAAAACTTCAATTTTTGATGAATAGTGAAACCACTATGTGGTAGTTAAAGAAACTGATTTTTCGTTTAAATGAAACTTTTCCACTTCTGTGATTTGATTTTAAAAAATCCGACATACATGGTTTTCATTAAGAAGTAAAATGTTGTTCAATGAGATTAAAATAATTTTTTGGTGAATAGTAACTTTTAAGTTCTTAATCGCGATTAGTGGTAATTAGTGTAGTTTAAGGTAAACATAATGTTTTAATAATATGAGATGAGCTTGAAAAATGTTCTAACCTCATTGGATGTGTCATGGCCGACCAAGAAAATCCATGGGTCAACTTGGGGACCCCATGGAGCCACTTTGGTTGGGAAATGACATAAATAACGTTTTATTTAATGTTAAAGTAAAAAATGACACAAACATGAAATGTTTTACTAAAACAGTTGTTACATGGGGTTATACAAGTCAGATTTTTGATTATAAATAGTCATTGGAAAGATATAAATATTTCCTACATCATATTATTTTTTTTATAATTTTTATACTTTAAATAAATTAAATTATTTATGACATAATGATGATGCATCGATTACCTCATTAATAAAGGATTTAAATAAAATGGAAAGATAATGTAAAATCTAAGACCTAAACATGTCCAAAACCTATTTAGTGGGTATATTTCTAACCCTTATAACATTATACTCGAATTATATCAATGTGGGACCTCTTAAATCCGAATTACATTTTAAAATAAAGTGACTTTTCTTTACATTCCAAGAGTGCCCCTCCTCTCCTCTTATAAAAGGCCCCCACCTCTACCTCCTTACCCACACTTCCAAAGCCTTTGGCTCGGCCAAAACCTGCCCATTTTGTCTCTCCACATCCCTCTCTTACTCCTTGAATCCTCACTTTTAGAAGAAGTCTTCCCAAAGAAGCCTTTGAGCTCAAACCAAAGGGAGTTACCTGATTTTAAGGTAATGTCTTCACTTGGGTCATTTTGTTTTATTTTGCTTCTCCAACCCCCTAAACTCTTTTTATTCATTTATTTTGTAACAACTCCAGTATATAAAATATACTATGATGTTGTTATAAGAATTATTCGAGCTACACCTACACACACCTACATATAATGGTTAAAGAACATACTGTTTCCGTGGATGGCGAATTTCTGCCTCCCGAAACGATGATTGTTCAACATTATTTTAACAACTTAAAAGGTGGACATTAAGATGACACTATATTTATATATGATATATACTATTTTTATGTTTTCCTTAAGCTTATTTATTTTTCATTTTGGGAATACCTTTATGGTTTCCATTATGGGTAAACATGATATCTTCATTTAAGGAAGTGCAGACTACCGCCCCCTCAAAGTGATTTGATTCATTAAATACCATAAGTGGGACGTATAAAGGATGGATTTATGATATTATATATGATATTATACTGGAATTATAATATACCTTTATATAATTATGATTCCATTCTATAAAATATGAAATAGAAATGAAAGTAGCGTTCATGCGTACGTACGGCTTACCGTCTCCATGAACGGTGCATTTCATTTCTTACCTCTAAATGATTATGTAATATTATAAATGCATGTATATATTGGATATATATGATATATACATCATGATTATAATTCTGGATATAATGGATACATGAACAACTTGTAATTATAAAGGGCTTATTTTTGACTCAAGTACCAATGATCGTTAAAACGACCGTTATTAACTTAGATAATTACATAGTGTTCATGACATGGCAATAAGTGATATAAAAGGAATAATGAACACGAAAAAGGTTCTTAAACAAGTGGAAATTAACTAATGTTTATTACTCAGGAGATTAAAGAACGACCGAGTCAAGTCAGACCCGAGGTATGGGACTTCGTCTCAATCTCCTTTCATTGAGGCATATTTTGTTTTATACACAACCTTCTTTTATACGGTGTATAAACCCATTTGAAATTTATGTTTATTCAAAAGAAATCTTTTTTTATACGAAGCGTTTAATAAACGACAAAAGGGAATGTTTTTGTTGTACGTATGCGGCGACAACGACTTCTTCGCCGCCGTGACCATTATTTGAGTTTCGGCTTCCTCTACAAGCCATACCTTTTTTTTAAAAGAAAAATAAATACCATGTTTTACTTTTCTTTTATTTTGGTATTGAAAATTGTTTTCATAATGTTTTTATATCAATGTTTTGTATTGATATCTTGTGATTGAAAGGTGGAAATGTTATGTTTCCTTTATGCATGTTTTATGTGATACGATTATGTTGAGGTTCTTGGGAATTATTATGAAGACGGGTGGTTCCGTGATAGACTAAGGGCGGGTGAGCCCGATATAGCTCTGCAATACATTGGGTAACGTGAAGGAGTGAACCGTTAAGGTTTCTCCGAAGATATTTAAGGAATATACTATGATCGGTATTCCAAACGTAACCAAGAGGGTTACTCCCTACGTAAGAATGTTATGAATTCCTCAAGTTACCTTTATGTCTTATGATTTCTATGATTTATTCATGATTTGATGAGGTATGTTAAAGTGCTTATGTTTTATGGGTAAAGTATGATTTCATTCTTATGTATATATGTACCCATGTTTCCTTTCCATATTTTTATATCCCTTACTGAGCTTTTTATGCTCATCCCAAGTTTTTTTGAAAAGTTTTTCACAGGTCAAGGGAAAGGTACATGATTTGTTGATAGTGTCAAGGAAGTGTCAAGAAAGAATCCATGTTTTATTTTAAATATGTTTCCATTGATGGGAAAGAAGAATACTATCTTTGTGTAACCACTTTGTTTATATGTGGAATGTAATTCAAGTTTTACGATCTAATTATCTAAAACTCTAAACCCGAAAAGATCCTCAATGTGTAATCTTGTAATAACTCAAGATTAAGTAAGGTTTAAGGCTGGGGCCTTATAGTTGGTATCAGAGGTCAGTTTAGATAACTTTAGGAGTTATAATTCTATTAAATGATTATCCAAAAATATTTTTTTTATGGTCAAATTTAAGTGATATAGCATTTGAAGATTACCATGTTGCTTCGTCTAAGACATGTTTTTTCAGAATGGTTTTCCGCAGAGGAAACAGGGAAGCAGTGCTAGGAAGGCATGAAGAAGGAAATAACCTTCCGAATCAGCATCCTGAGATGGTCGGAATTGGAACTGAATAGTTTTTTGCAGTAATGGCGCAGTTGACTCAAGCGATAAATGGTGGTGGTATCCATGCACGAGATCAGCCAGATCAACCGCAGAGGAACATGTTAGTGGTGGAACATTGCATGATGCAACATCCCCCATCATTCAGAGGATCATCTGACCCTGTGCTATCTGAAGGGTGGATTAAATCACTGGAGAAGATTTTTGATGTCATGGGGTGTTCAGACAATCAAATGGTTAGTCTTGCTATTTACCGTTTGGAGGGTGAGGCAGATTAGTGTTGGTCTATGGTTAAAAATATTAGGGACACCGATTAGATTGATTCGCTCGACTGGGATGAATTCAAAGGTATGTTTCTTGAGAATTATTTTCCTAAGGCTATTTGACTTAGGATGGAAAAACAATTCTTGGAATTGAGGCAAGAGGAAGACTCAGTGGCTACCTATGAAGAAAGGTTCACTCGATTGGCAAGGTATGCTCCAAATTTTATCCGAGACCTTGATAGTAAAATAAATCGTTTTTACTCAGGATTAAAGCCAAAATATCGAAGGGCATTAGCTTCTCGTGAGTTTAAAAGTTATGAAAAGCTTGTTTGATGTGATGAGAAGGTGGAAATGGAGTTTGCCAATGATAAAGTGTTCTATAACAACCAGTAGAAGAAGAGACCGAGGTGGAAGGAGAAAGGTAAGAATTCTTTAAAAAGTCTGATGGTAAGAAAACTAAGTTTCCAGTTTGTGATAAATGTGGCAAAAGGCATGCTGGGGAATGTCTTCTGAATTCTGGAAAGTGCTACCGATGTGGTAATATGGGACATAAGGCTCGTGACTGCACTAAAAATGATCACGGTGAAGGTAAGACCAAATTTGATTTACAGTTAGTGAAATGTTATAAGTGCAATGAGATGGGTCACTATGCAAACGAGTGTCCGAAAAAGAGCTTGAGTGATGGGAAGCAGTTAGACTACAAGCATAAAGGGGTGGTAAAATCCATTGCAACTACTTAAGCATATGTCGGGCCATCAAATGAAGTTGTATTAGGTACTTTGTTTGTTTTTTCAGATTATGACAGTGTGTTGTTTGATTCGGGGTCTACACATTCTTTCATCTCTGAAAACTTTTCTAGTAAAATGGGAATACCATCTCAAGAAATGACTCCTGAACTTTTGGTAAAAACACCTGGGGGAAATGTTGAGGCAAAAAGAATTTATAAGAATCTTCCTATCCTTATATGTGGAAAGAACCTACTTGCAAAC
Organism: Viscum album; assembly: GCA_963277665.1. Lineage (NCBI taxonomy): Eukaryota > Viridiplantae > Streptophyta > Magnoliopsida > Santalales > Viscaceae > Viscum > Viscum album. The sequence goes on from OY728141.1 coordinate 232,209,245, forward strand.
CTTATTGTTCTACCTCTAGTAGAGTTTGAAGTTATCCTGGGTATGGATTGGCTCTCTATTTACCATGCTAAGATTGACTGTAGAGCTAAAGAAGTTTCTTTCTAGAAAGACTTTCAGTTTGTGTACAAGAATGAACCCTTACTGGTGATAACATATCAAGAGGCCAAGAAACTTGTAAAAGATGGAAATGAATGTTACCTTGCACACATCATTGAAAATAAAAGAATTGTTCAGATTAATGATGTGCCAGTGGTAAATGAGTATCCTGATGTTTTTCCTAATGAGTTGCCTGGAATAATACCAGATCGGGAAGTTGAGTTTACTGTTGACTTAGTTCCTGATGCTAAGCCAATTTCAAAACCCCCTTATCGAATGGCTCAAATTGAACTTTTAGAGTTGAAGGATCAATTGCATGATTTATTAGAGAAAGGTTTCATTCGACCTAGCACATCACCATGGGGTGCTCCTGTTTTATTTGTTAAAAAAAATATGGTTCAATGAGACTTTGCATTGATTATAGAGCCTTGAATAACATCACTATTAAGAACAAATATCCTTTGCCTCATATCGATGATTTGTTTGATCAACTCTAGGGAGCTCAGTATTTTTAAAAGATTGACTTGAGATCGGGGTACCATCAGCTGAAGGTAAAGGAAGCAGATGTTCTGAAGACCGCGTTCCGTACAAGATATGGCCATTATGAATTTGTAGTAATGCCTTTTGGGCTAACCAATGCACCTACTGTATTCATGGACTTAATGAATAGAATTTTCCATGAGTTCTTGGATATGTTTGTTGTGGTTTTCATTGATGATATTTTGGTGTTTTCTAAAAGTAAAGAGGAGCATGAAAGACATTTAAGGGTTATCTTTCAAACCTTAAAAGAAAATAAACTGTATGGAAAATTCAGCAAATGCGAGTTTTGGTTGCAACAAATTTCTTTCCTTGGTCACATTATTTCTAAAGATGGGATAATTGTTGGTCCTGCAAAAACAAAATTTGTGGAAGACTAGCCAAGACCCACAAATGTAACAGAGATTAGTAGTTTCCTTGGTTTGGAAGGATATTACCGAATGTTTGTTAGAAATTTTTCATGGTTATATAGTCCAATGACTAAGCTAACTCAGAAGGGTGTTAATTTTATCTGGACAAAAGAATGTGATGATTGTTTTCAGGAATTGAAAAGAAGATTGGTGAATGCTCCAGTTTTGGCACTACCTTCCAGGAATGGTGAGTTTGTTATATACAATGATGCTTCATTGAAAGGACTTGGTTGCGTCCTAATGCAGAATGATCAGGTAATTGCTTATGCTTCACGACAGTTGAAAACTCATGAGGTAAATTACCCTACACATGATTTGGAATTAGCTGCTGTTTTTTTTGCTTTAAAAATTTGGAGGCATCATTTGTATGGAGTAAAGTGTGAAATATATACTGATCACAAAATTTTAAAGTATATATTCACTCAGAAAGAGTTAAACATGAGATAGAGGAGATGGCTTGAATTAATCAAGGATTATGATTGTACAATTCATTACCACCTGGGAAAAGCAAATAAAGTGGCTGATGCTTTGAGTCGAAAAAGTAATGCTTCATTAACAATTTTGTGTTTGGAACGTGATCCTTTGGTTAAGGATTTGATGAAATTTGGCATATAAGTTTTTGGTGCCGGATGTTCTTCTGTTTTGTTTCAGGTATCAGTGAAATCTTCTCTATCAGACAGAATCAAGCAAGCATAGAAGCAAGGCAGTGAGTTGCAGAAAAAGATAGAGCTGGTTCAGAAAGTTAAGTTTCCTGAATTCCACATTGATAATGATTGTGTTTTGAGATTTGGGAAGAGATTGTGTGTGCCTTGTGATTCGCAATTGAAGAGAGATTTGTTATGTGAAGCTCATAGTTCTCCGTTTCCAGTTCATCCTGGCAGTACTAAGATGTACAGAGATCCGCGGGAGTATTACTGGTGGGATGGAATGAAAAGAGATATTGCTGATTTTACTGTGAAGTGTTTGACTTGTCAACAGGTTAAAACAGAGCGGCAGTTACAGAAAGGGATGCTTCAGCCTTTACCAGTGCCAGAGTGGAAATGGGAGAAGATATCCATGGATTTTGTTGTTGGATTACCGAAGACATCTCGAGGTAATAATGCAATCTGGGTTATTGTTGATCGCCTGACCAAGTCTTCTCATTTCCGTGCTATACGAGATACTTTTTCCCTAGATCAACTTTCCCATTTGTATCTTAAAGAGATAGTCAGGTTACATGGAGTTCCCCTCTCCATTGTATCTGATCGTGATCTCAGGTTCACTTTTAACTTTTGGAAAGGCCTTCAGAAGTCGTTGGGTACTGAATTAAATTTTAGTACAGCATTTCATCCTCAATCAGATAGGCAGTTAGAACGAACAATTCACACCTTGGAGGATATGGTACGAGCTTGTTCGATGGATTATCAGGGAAGTTGGGACCAACATCTTTCTTTGGTTGAATTTTCATATAATAACAGTTTTCATTCTAGTATACAGATGGCACCATTTCAGGCATTATATGGGAAGTGGTGTCGAACTGCAGCATTCTGGGATGAAGTGGGTGAAAGGAAGTTGATGGGACCTGAATTGGTAGAAGCGTTGGCAGAAAAAGTTCAGCTGATATAGAAACACATGAGAACAGCTCAGAGTAGGCAGAAGAGTTATGCAGACAACAGGAGGAAGGATCTCTCTTTTGAGGTAGGTGATCATGTTTTTCTCAAAGTATCACCATGGAAAAGTGTGATGCGATTTGGTAAGAAAGGAAATTTGAGTCCAAGGTTCATTGGACCATATGAAATTCTAGAGAGAGTTGGATCTGTTTCTTACCGAGTGGCTTTACCTCCGAGTTTATCTCAAGTACACAATTTTTTTCATGTTTCGATGTTGAGAAAGTATATGCCAGATCCATCTCATGTTTTGAGTCAAGAGGTAGTTCAGCTGGAAGATAACTTATCATATGAGGAACAACCGGTCCAGATTCTTGACCATAGGGAGCAAGTGTTACAGAATAAGGTGATTAATCAGGTAAAGGTTTTGTGAAAAAACCACATGATGGAAGAGGCAACATGGGAATCTGAAAATGCAATGAGGGATATGTACCCCCATTTATTCGATAAGTAAATAAATTGCGGGAACGAAATTTTCTAAAGGGGGTAAGGATGTAACATCCCAAGTAAGTAATGAATAATAGATATTTTTATCTATGTCTATTAATGATTAAGATAGTGTTTTAGAGGCTTAAAATGAAAATAAATACAATCTAATGCATGGAATACACTAATATTCTTAAAAGATTGTTTTACTGCCTTTTGATGGCAAACCCTTTTTAAATCTATATTTTTACAATTTTATAAGCTATTTTTTTTCAAAATAAACTTATTATTTATGATTGGGACATCAAAATTTACTTTGTGTGAATTTTTGGTATTTTCCCGATAAAGTTCATTTTTTAATGAATAGTGAAAAAATGTTGTATTTTAATTCAAAACCTCTTTTTAATCTAATTTATTTATATGATTAGATTATCTTTTGAATTGGTTTTGAAGTGAAATTAGAATATATTATTACCATTTTATCCAATGGTGGTCATTGGAATCAATTTCACTTTGAAATTGGACTTAAACTAGTGTCAATCTTTTGATACTTATTGTTTCATAAAAACACGTTATTTGTCATGACAGCGGGAATTAGTTATTAAATTAATTAATGCAACTTACATGTTTTGAATTTTGTAAAATATACATCATTTTTGAATTCATAATATCAAATATAGCTTAGGGTGAAGTTTTGGTATCTTTCTGAAAAACATCAATTTTTGATGAATAGTGAAACCACTAAGTGGTAGTTAAAGAAACCGATTTTTCGTTTAAATGAAACTTTGCCACTTCTGTGATTTGATTTTCAAAAATCCGACATACATGGTTGTCATTAAGAAGTAAAATGTGGTTCAATGAGATTAAAATAATTTTTTGGTGAATAGTAACTTTTAAGTTCTTAATCGCGATTAGTGGTAATTAGTGTAGTTTAAGGTAAAAATAATGTTTTAATAATATGAGATGAGCTTGACACATGTCCTATCCTCATTGGATGTGTCATGGCCGACCAAGACAATCCATGAGTCAACTTGGAGACCCCATGGAGCCACTTTGGTTGGGAAATGACATAAATAACTTTTTATTTAATGTTAAAGTAAAAAATGACACAAACATGAAATGTTTTACTAAAACAATTGTTACCTGGGGATATACAAGTCAGATTTTTGATTATAAATAGTCATTGGAAATATAAAAATATTTCCTACATCATAGTATTTTTTTTATAATTTTTAGACTTTAAATAAAATAAATTATTTATGACATCATGATGATGAAGCGATTACCTCATTAATAAAGGATTTAAATAAAATGGAAAGATAATGTAAAATCTAAGACCTACACATCTCCAAAACCTATTGGGTGGGTATATTTAAAACCCTTATCACCTTATACTCGAATTATATCAATTTGGGACCTCTTAAATCCGAATTCCATTTTAAAATAAAGTGACTTTTCTTTAATTTCCAAGAGTACCCCTCCTCTCCTCTTATAAAAGGCCCCCACCTCTACCTCCTTACCCACACTTCCAAAGCCTTCGGCTCAGCCAAACCCTGCCCATTTTGTCTCTCCACATCCCTATCTTACTCCTTGAAGCCTAACTTTGGGCAGAAGTCTTCCCAAGCAAGCCTTTGAGCTCAAACTAAAGGGAGTTACCCGATTTTAAGGTAATGTCTTCACTTGGGTCCTTTTGTTTTATTTTTCTTCTCCAACCCCATAAACTCTTTTTATTCATTTATTTTGTAACAAATACAGTATCTTCAATATACTAGGATGTTTTTATAAGAATTATTCGAGCTACAACTACACACACCTACATCTAATGGTTAAAGAACATTCTGTTTCCGTGGATGGCGAATTTCTGCCTCCCGAAACGATGATTGTTCAACATTCTTTTAACACCTTCAAAGGTGGACATTAAGATGACACTATATTTATATATGATATATAATATGTTTATGTTTTCCTTAAGCTTCTGTATTTTTCATTTTGGGAATACCTTTATGGTTTCCATTATGGGTAAACGCGATATCTTCATTTAAGGAAGTGCGGACTACCGCCCCCTCAAAGTGATTTGATTCGTTAAATACCATAAGTGGGACGTATAAAGGATGGAGTTATGATATTATATATGATATTATACTGGAATTATAATATACCTTTATATCATTATGATTCCATTCTGTAAAATACGAAATAGAAATGAAAGTAGCGTTCATGCGTACGTACGGCTTACCGTCTCCATGAACGGTGCATTTCATTTCTTACCTCTAAATGATTATGTAATATTATAAATGCATGTATATACTGGATATATATGATATATACATCATGATTATAATTCTGTATATAATTGATACATGAAAAAATTGTAATTATAAAGGGATTATTTTTGACTCAAGTACCAATGATCGTTAAAACGACCGTTATTAACTTAGATAATTACATAGTGTTCATGACATGGAAATAAGTGATATAAAAGGAATAATGAACTTGAAAAAGGTTATTAAACAAGTAGAAATTAACTCAAGTTTATTACTCAGGAGATTAAAGAACGACCGAGTCAAGTCGGACCCGAGGTATGAGACTTCGTCTCAATCTCCTTTCATTGAGGCATATTTTGTTTTATACACAACCTTCTTTTATACGGTGTATAAACCCCTTTGACTTTTACATTTATTCAAAAAGAATCTTTTTTATACGTAGTGTTTACTAAACGGAAAAAGGGAATGTTTTTGTCAAACGTATGCGGCAACAACGACTTCTCTGCCGCCGTGACCATTATTTGAGTTTCGGCTTCCTCTACAAGCCATACATTTTTTTTAAAAGAAAAATAAATACCATGTTTTTCTTTTCTTTTATTTTGGTATTGAAAATTGTTTTCATAATTTTTTTTATATCAATGTGTTGTATTGATATCTTGTGATTGAAAGGTGGAAATGTTATGTTTCCTTTATGCATGTTTTATGTGATACGATTATGTTGAGGTTCTTGGGCATTATTATGAAGACGGGTGGTTCCGTGATAGACTAAGGGCGGGTGAGCCCGATATAGCTCTCCAATGCATTGGGTAACGTGAAGGAGTGAAACATTAAGGTTTCTTCGAAGAGATTAAGGTAATATAATGTGATGGGTATTCCAAATGTAACCAAGAGGGTTACTCCCAACGTAAGAATGTTATGAATGCCTCAAGTTACCTTTATGTCTTATGATTTCTATGATTTATTCATGATTTGATGGGGTATGTTAAAGTGTGTATGTTTTATTGGTAAAGTATGATTTCATTCTTATGTATATATATACCCATGTTTCCTTTCTATATTTTTATATCCCTTACTGAGCTTTTTATGCTAATCCCAAGTTTTTTTGAAATGTTTTTCACAGGTCAAGGGAAAGGTACATGATATGTTGATAGTGTCAAGAAAGTGTCAAGAAAGAATCCATGTTTTATTTTAAATATGTATCCATTGATGGGAAAGAATAATACTATCTTTATGTAACCACTTTGTTTATATGTGGAATGTAATTCAAGTTTTATGATTTAATTTTCTAAAACTCTAAACCCGAAAAGATCATCAATGTGTAATCTTGTAATAACTCATGATTAAGTAAGGTTTAAGGTTGGGGCCTTATATCAATAACTACACCCACTATTTTCAAAAGAACCATGGTTATAGGTCAAACCAGTCCCCACAGTTTTCCCAAACCATGGGGATAAGTCTGGGATAAAAACTTATACCCATGGTTATGATAAACTGTGGGTATTGCTTTCTCACATGACTGTGGGAAAAAATCTTCAGGAAGGAATTTTTTTTGGTGGGAACACCTATAGCCACAGTTTTTCTCTCTATAGACATGGTTAATATAAATATATCTATGTAAATTTATATATGCACATAATTGATGTTGGGGTAGTGGTTAGGTGTGGAGTTTGTGAAGAATAAGTCGTGATATTAAAACCCACGATGACCTATTATTTTAAACCTATACCCATAGTTTTAAAATTGTGGGTATAGGGTTATGACATAGTGGAAAATACCTATACCAATATTTCAGAAACCTTGGGTGTAGAATTTTCAAATCATTAGTATAGCTTAGAGCTATAATGACATCTTAGTGGGACACGATTCCTAAAACTATGGGTATAGACTATACCCATGGTTTTGGGGGCTATACCCATGGTTTTGAACCATGGGTATAGGGAAATTTTCCAGTATTTATTACTTTTATTTTGAGTATGTTGAACTAAATATTCCTTTCATGTTATTTGAAAGAAGGAAAATGTAAATTCATTGGAAAATGATAATAATATTCCTTTTAAAGTTTTTTAGAAATTCAAACATGGGTAAATATTACTTTAAAAATCATAGGATAATAGTAAAAATATTCTTGAAAACACTTTTAAGAACACATGGACATGAATAAAATTGTCATCAATCAAATAGGAAATGTAGACTATTTTCATAAAAACATTTTTGGGATCATTTAAAGTGAAAAATAGAGTAAACTGGTACGATTAAATTAAAATTTCTTGAATAAACATAGTGTAAAATCAAATTGGTTTGTCATATAATGATCATATAATTTCCGTCAATGTAAATTAAAGTATAAATAATCCTGATTAAAAGAAGATTAAAACATAAATTCATTGACTTTATGGAAACCTTTAAATAATAAGCACCATGAAAGAATAACATAAAATTAAACATTAAATATTATGGCCATAATGTTATTCATCATATAACATGAAAAATGGGATTTATATACAACTCATAAAAGAAGATAGGTACATAATGTAAAATATGTCCTTTTAAAGATAATTTGAGATGATAAGCCCGTACATATTTGGTAATTTCTGAACCAAGATATCATAAAATAAAGAATTATATATGGTTTTTTGAGTCACAATAATTTTAGGATAATAATAAGAAAATTAATTAATGGGAATTTTATACACCACAAAAAATAAACTATTTGTGAATATAGAATGTGTTTCATGATAATAAAAGTGAAACGAGAAACCACATTACCTCAAGTTCAACATGCATTGAAAGTGATCAATAAAATTTTATAATATAATTAAATTTATTATAATTTTATAAAATAATCATGTAAAAAAATATAGTATCATAAATTATCTAATTGTAACATTTCAATACAAATTTGTTAATAATTACTTATTAAATCATTCATTTTTGGCTGTCAACTAATTTATTTATCATGGATGTTTCATTTCAGAAGTTTCGGTCATTGGACATTGATCAAGGTTCCATAATCTAAGTAATTTTATTCATGATAAAAATATAATTTATATTTATTATATAAATATTTATAATCATCCATTAAAGTTAGATATAAAAAGTGATTTACACTATTTATGGAGTTGGAAGGTCTTACGTACACATGAACATTATTTTCATTTTCTAACGAAATTAATGAAAGAAAGATAAAAATTATTTTATCAATAAATAAAAATAAATATATCATAAAATATATATTTATATATATATACTTTAAATCTTTACTTATTGCCATACAAGTATATCATAAATGAAAAAAAAGTCACATCACTCCATGGATCTGGTATACCAGATTTATGAATGAGTGATGTTATCGTTTTTCAAAGGATTGGAAGGTAAGAAATTTGTTATGATATTATAAATATAAAAGAATTATAGTGTCATAAATATAATATATAAACATTAAAACATCATAATAACTATCCATGAGATATTGTGATAGAAAATTAATTGTATTGGAACATGTAGGTGGTGGTCCACATGTACACACGAGAAATAATTTCACTTCCCATTTTATAGAATAGTGGTTGTGTAATGATAGTTACCCAATCTTTATAAAATTCCAGTATATCTAGGATACTTAATTTATTATTTGATGATTAATATCATATATTTATAGGAGTTTAAAGAATAAATAAAATAAAAGAGGCTAGGTAAGTTGATTTCCTCTACTTCGGTAGACCTTTTTTTCTCCCTTCTAAAGGAACCTTAGAATGGTTTTTTTACAAGATCGTCACCTCTATTTTGATATGATGATTTAAAAAAATATTGTATTTTTTAAAATAAAATAATTATAATTTTTAGATATTAATTATAATTTCAAAAAATAAAAGGAAAAAAATAACTTTTGAAGAAATTGTATTTTTAAAACAAAAAATGAAATCAACAAAAAATAGTTATTATTTACTAATAATTAATCAATTCTTTTGTATTGATTTGAAACATTATAAATTTATTTCATAATATGTTTACTCATATAAATACAATCCAATTCAATGTCTAGGTTATAATGGTTACATTTAAATAATAATATTTTTATATTATATCACATTTTATTTAAAGCTCCATGTTGCGTGTGAAGATATTTATTAAGCTTATTATTTTTTTAAAAATAAATTTATATTTTTTTAATATAATTCAAACCCAAAAATAATTATTATTAACTATAAAATTTGGGTGGAATCCTAATTCATCCATGAAAATATTACATTTTATGTTTTTAAAATCATTTACTTTTAATTTTCTACTTCTTACATAGGCAATGTGTTAGTATTTTGTAAACATTTAATGCAATTAGAACAATAAAAAAATTAAAAAACAAATAAAATAATAAAAATTAATTAATAATGTTTAATATAAAATTATCTATTAGTGAATAACATATTATTATCCCTATGATAGTATATAAAATAAATTAATATCAAGAGAGTGAAATTTTTTAATTTTCTTTACTTAAAAAAATACAAGTGCCATCATCAAGAGAAAATGGAAACAGAATGGCATATATTTGAATATGGTATAGATTTGGTAAAATATATCCCTTAAAATTAAATAAATTTAAGTGTTGTGTCTATTTTTGAGACCTTATCTCACATTTTTTACCACATTTTACCCATTTTTTCCTTATCGAGATGCCAAATATTTAACATGAATATTATTCCTAAATACCAAAAATTAAAGTGGCCTATTTAATAAATTTGAATTTCATAATTTAGAATAAGGTGTAAATTTTTAAATATTCAATATCAATAAGTTGTAAATATAAATTTTAATATAAATACAGAAAACACAAAGAAAAATAGTTTCTAGAAAAATGCATTTTTGGATAAAAATTAACTTATATCCCAATCATGAGAATTACTCATTAAAATGAAATTGATTAGATTATTATAAATCAAATAGATCACATTAAACTTTAATGCAAAATCTAAAATACACTGGGACTTTTATGTTACTTTATTTAATAAAATGAAATGACATATTTTTTTAAAATCTGTATTTTTCACTATTTATCAGAAAATCAATCATTTTAGAAAAGTCTAAAAATTTCACCCGGAGTTAATTTTGATATGATTATTTAAAAATATATAGTATTTTTTAAAAACAAAATATTTAAAATTGGTGAATATTAATTATAATTTCGATACACAAAATGCAATAAAAATAATTGTTGAAGAAATTGTATTTTTAAAACAGAAAATGACTTCAATAAATAAATAAGTTATTATTTTCAAAGAATTAATCAATAATTATATATTGATTTGAAACATTATAAATTTATTTCATAATACATTTACTCAAATACATACACACCAATTCAATTGAAAGGTTATAATAGTTACATTTAAATAATAATATTTTATAGTATATGACATTTTATTTAAAACTCGATGGTTCATGTGAAGATAGATATTAAGCTTATTAAAATTTTAAAATAAATTTATAGTGTTTTATATTATCAAACCCCTAAATAAAGTTCACCCAAAAAATTATATTGGTCATGAAAGGGTCAATATTCAAAGATGATTTTCTGGATAACCCACATCATACATAGGGATAATAAAACATTGAAAATTTGAAGTGGGTAAAATAATGTTTTCCGTAAATAACACATAATCAAGTACCCAGATAAGGATAAAATTGGTGTTAAGTGAAAATATATAAATGGGCGAGAAAAATAATACCTATAGTCTAATAAATAGTAAAATAGAACATGGTTATGATAAAATTAATGACCACAAGACCATAAATTAGTGATGGTTTAAAAGAAAACCAAATAATCATAAATTAATTTAAAATAAAAAATTATTTCAAAATCATTTTATAAAATTTAATGGATTATTTTACTATCAAGATGGAAAACATGGGAAAATATACACAATTTATTCATTTCTATTTTATAAGAAAAGTTTCATCCTTTGGGTGTGCTTAGATCAATTTCCACTTTATCTCTTAATCTATGAAATGAATATGCAAGATTAATGTTTCATTCCTAAATCACAAAAACTAACTTTTATTAGATCAAAATATCAAAAAAAGTTGAAAATTCATTCCTTCTGCCTTTAGATATTTACCAAAACTAAAATTATTATCACATATTATACAATATGGATAAATAATACATGAATATATAAGTACATAACAATAACACCCAATAAAACACCCCATATCTTAAATATATATTTAATTTTACAGAAATTGAATCTCTATAAAATATTTTGATGCACACATCACTGAGTTTAAATAAAATGTGACTCAATTTAAATATTATTTAAGCCTGAGCATTATAACATAGTCGTTAAGTTGGCAGGTATGAACAAGAATAACTAAATTAGGAAAACATATATGGTTTAAAAATGTATAAAATAAAGTAAGTGATTACATAATAATTTTAAATATAATAAGAGCCATTTAAAATAGAAAATAAATTTTTTCTGAAAAAACAATTATTTTTCTCTAAAAGATGGTTCAGTCAAACTTTGATCACATAATTTAAAATTAAGTTTTAAAAATTTTAGATACTATATTTTAAAAAATTAAATTCATTATTTAAATCATTATATCAAAATTATCTTATTGTGAATTTTTTGGAATTTTCTAAAATGTTTCATTTTTTAAGGAATAGTGAAAATACAGATTTTTATTAAGAACATCAATTTTTTAATATGTTTTCAAGATAAATTTTATTTTAATTTAATTTTAAAATTAAAATTATTTTAATAATATATTAAATAATCTAAAATATTTCATTATAATCTATTTCAAATTTAATTTTGATATAACAAGTTTTTATCTTTTTAAAGTCTTTCATTTGGAAAACCTTTTTTTACACAACTGCGGGTTTAATATTTAATATATTTATTACATTTATGTGAGTTAAATTTTAAAAAATTTATTAAATATTTTTAATCATTATAATATATGAAATATAATAATGTCAAATTTATATTTCACCATAATTTAAAGCGTTAATAGTAAAACATTATTTATCATGGTTAAGATAAAATAGGTTGGCTATGGGGTTAAACAAAAAGGATAATTGTCAAAAATGATAAAAATCATGTATAATTATTATTTTATGGTATTATTTCTACCTTATAACTTATAATTTTTAAAAATAATCCATTTTTAGCCTTTTTCATGGGAAAAAATCAGTGAAATTCTTTCTTTGCCAAAATTTCAAGTGTGTCCTCTCACCCACTTCAAAAGGGACACCCAATATCCTCAACTGTACACAATCAAAAAACTAATTACTTAATTAAATAACAACCAAACTTACTTCCATAATTCCCTCACATCATCCTATAATCATTTTTTGGTCTGAAAGACAACCTAGGAAGTCCATCGGTTTAAACCAAAAGAAGTTGTCTGATGGAGAGGTAACATCCTCAACTGAGAATATTATATTATTTCTTCTTCCAGATCATTAAAATAATGTTGAAAAAATATGATATAATAAAATTATTATATTAAATAAACTTATATGTTTTTATTTTATGTTAAATACCTAAAAACATCTCCTCCTTCAAATGGGAAACAGAACCGTTGACCGTGTTTACGATAGACTACCGCCTCACGAACTGACATAATTTATTTTCCATCAACACATATCATGGATGGATATAATGAGGTATATAATATTTATTTATTATATTTATTATATAATTATACTTATTTAATTATAATATTATATATACCTTCTTACCTTCCATTCCTTATGGAATACGGTAACGTTGCTTGTGTGTACGGTGAACTACCGTATCACAAAGAGATGGGATTTTTTAATTTTTAATTAAATGGAAGTTAATGAAGAACAATTTTACATTTATATATGGTATTAAAGAAATATTAAACATTTTTTAAAAGAAACATATCATATAATTTATTAGATTATCATTCAATAAATAAATAATAACGTCTTTTGTGAGTATTGAGGATTACCGCCTCACGAAGTGATATAATTTATTTTTATTACCTAATCTAATGAATGGTATGTGTAAGGTTATTTAAATAAATAATATGATATTTATAATATAATTATCATATTTTAAAGATAAAATAATTCTTAACTTTTTTCCATTATGGTCTTCAAAAAATGGAAATATTATTCATGCGTACACATTTCCTACCATATCCTTGATTGTAACGTAGTCTATTTTTCATGACCATATTTAATTTATGGTTTAAAAGGTATAATTTATATATAAAAATGATAATTATTTCATGGACACCATTTTATAGATTATAATTTGATAATATCTTTGGATTTAGTCAACATACCATAGTGATTTTTGGACATATGAGTCATTGATCATTAAAACGTCCTCCATGAAATTATTTGGTTAAGTTATTTAATATGATATGGTAATTAATAAAAAATGAATAATAATATTTAAAAGTTTTATTAATAAATTAAATAATTAACTTAAGTATATTTGTAACGCCCCGACCCCATCTACCCAGAGTCGGTGCATTAGTTCGTAACATTGGCATGATCACAAAAGATCAAGTCTCGAAAGACCGATTAGTTTAGTAGCCTTGGAAACACTAGATACATTCGTAAATGTTACATTACATCATAAAGTGAAAAAATAATAACAAAGTCTTCATATTCCACACTCATATCCTCTTCTGACTATCCCTGCAGGTCATTCATAAAATACTTCTTCACATCCTGGAAAATATTAAAACATTGAAAGGGGTGAGCTCAGATGCTCAGTAAGGATAACAATATTGCGGAAGCTTTCATAAATAAACATAAAAATTTAAGGCAATGTATAACTAAAACAAAAGCCTTTTAAACTTGAACATCAACATAATATGGCAAAAGTAAAATGAGATAATGCCATTCACTTCTTCACATGGATATTCTACTGGTCGAATAATCACATGAAATATCAATAGCCACTTTCATAATGATGGAATGCATAATGCCAGACTATCATAACCACGTAGCCAAGGCCTCGTGCCAAGACCACAAATAAGATTTTGTCAAGGCCTCGTGCCAAGACACTAGTTTGTCTCATGAGACCTGCCGATGCATCGAGGAGCTATAGCGGGCTCCACCCGTCACTTATTAAGTCCAATGCATTCCTCATATGAATAGGTTTAAACATATCATAAACCATAACATAATCGTATCACATAAAACATGCGTAAAGGAAACATAACATTTCCACATTTCAATCACAAGATGTCAATACAACACATTGATATAATAAAAACGCTTTCAAAACCATTTTCAATACCAAAATAAAAGCAAGTTAAAACTTTGTATTTATTTTTCATTAAAAAAAAGTGATGGCTTGTAGAGGAAGCCGAAACTCAAATAATGGTCACGACGGCGGAGAAGTCGTTGTCGCCGCATAATTACGGAAAGGAAAACATTCCCTTTTGTCGTTTAGTAAAACGCTTCGTATAAAAAATATTCCTTTTGAATAAATGTAAAAGTCAAAGGGGTTTTTACACCGTATAAAAGAAAGTTGTGTATAAAACCAAATATGCCTCAATGAAAGGAGATTGAGACAAAGTCCGTAAAAAGATCATTTTTAAAATAAAATAGATCTATTATGTGTATTCAATATAAGTACACATAAGGAAAGTACAAATACAAGATAGGACATAATAATATCATGACATAATTTGAAAGTAGGAGATTAACCCAAAGAATGGAAGTTGGGTTAAGAAGTTCCCTTACCTCGTGTCTGACTTGACTCAACCGTTCTTTAACCTCCTGAATAATAAACTAGAGTTAATATATACCTTATTAAGAACCATTTTCAATTTCATTATCCTTATTATATCACTTATTACAATGATATGAACATTATGTAATTATTTAAGTTAATAACGGTCGTTTTGTCGATCTTTGGTACTTGAGTCAACAATAAACTTCTTATAATTATAAGTTGTTCATGTGGTGAAATATCCATTATATCCAGAATTATATTAATGATGTAGATATCATATATATCATATATATACAGTATATACATTCATTTATAATATTACGTATCATTTAGAGGTAAGAAATGAAATGCACCGTTCATGGAGACGGTAAGCCGTACGTACGCATGAACGCTACTTTCATTTCAATTTCATATTTAATGGAATGAAATCATAATGATATAAATGTATAATATAATTCCAGTATAATATAGTGTATAATACCATTTACTCCATCCTTTATACATCTCACATATGGCATTTACGATTCAAATCACTTTGAGGGGGCGGTAGTCCGCACTTCCTAAAATGAAATTATCGCGTTTTACCCATAATGGAAATCATAATGTATGCCATAAATGAGAAATACAGAAGCATAAGTAAAACATAAACATATTATATATCATATATAAAAATAGTGACATATTAATGGCCACCTTTGAATGTGTTATATGAGTGTTGAACAATCATCATTTCGTGAGGCAGAAATTCGTCATCCACAGAAACCGTATGTTCTTTAAACATTAGATGTAGGTGTGTGTAAGTGTAGCTAGAATCCTTCTTATAACAACATCCTAGTATATTGAGGATACTGGTGTTGTTACAAAATAATTGAATAAAAAGAGTTTAGGGGGTTGGAGAAGAAAAATAAACCAAAACAACATTAGAGAAGACATTACCTCAAAATCGGGTAACTCTTTTTGATTTGAGCCAAAGACTTCCTTGGAAAGAGTTATGCCCAAAGTGAGGCTTCTATGAGTAAGAGAGGGATGTTGGGAGAGTTTTTGGGCAGAGGTTGTCCGAGCCAAATGGCTTGAAGGTGCGAATAAGGTGGGAGTGGTGGGGGCCTTTTATAAGTGGAGAGGAGGGGCTCTTTTGGAAAGATTAAAATGTTACATTATTTCACAATGCTTTTCGGATTCTAAAGGTCCCACACTTATATAATTCGAGGATAAGGTGATAAGGTTTCTAAATATCTTCATACAATAGGCTTTGGACAAGTGTAATCCTTGGATGTTTCATTATCTTCTCATTTTATTTAAATCATTAAATAATGAGGTCATCGCCACATCATAATGATGTCATAAATAATTTAATTTATTTAATGTCTAAAAATTATAAAAAAACTACTATTATGTAGGAAATCTTTTTAGCTTTCTAATGAATATTTATAATCAAAATTTGGACTTGTGTAACCCCACGTAAAAATTGTTTTAGTAAAACATTTTATGTTTGTGTCATTTTTTACTTTAACATTAAATAAAAGGTATTTATGTCATTTTCTAAATAAAGTGGCTCCATGGGGTCCCCAAGTTGACCCATGGGTTGTCTTGGTCGGTAATGACTCATCCAATAGGAGTAGGACAAGTGTCATTCTCATCTCATATTATAAAAATATTATTTGTACCTTAAACTACACTAATTACCCCTAATCGCGATTAAGAACTTAAAAGTTACTATTCACCAAAAAATTATTTTAATCTCATTGAACCACATTTTACTTCTTAATGACAACCATGTATGTCGGATTTTTGAAAATCAAATCACAGAAGTGGTAATATTTCATTTAAACGAAAAATCAGTTATTTAACTACCACTTAGTGGTTTCACTATTCATCAAAAATTGAAGTTTTTCAGAACAATGCCAAAATTTCACCCTAAGCTATAATTGATATTCCGAATTCAAAAAATGATGTCTATTTTAAAAAATTCCAAACATATAAGTTGCATTAATTAATTTTATAATTAATTCCCGCCGTCACAACAAATAGCGTGTTTTTAAGAAACAATTTATATCAAAAGATTGGCAATTATTTATGTCCAATTTCAATGTTAAATTAATTCTAATGACCACCATTAGATAAAATTGTAAAAATATATTCTAATTATACTTTAAAACCACTAAATAGTATAATTTATCACTATAAATTATTTTGATTAAAAAAGTTGTTTTTAAGTATTTTTCACTATTCATAAAAAATTAGAAGTTCTCAGAAAAATACTAAAAATTCATCATAGGCTAATTTCGATATTCCGAATCCAAAAATGAAGTCCATTTTGAAATATAAAATTTCTATAATTTTAAAAAGTGGTTATTACTATTCATAACGGCTACTTTGATTAGTCGCGGTGTTTTAGAACTCGAAGTTGCGTACAATGCAAGCTATTTCATTATTGAATGAGAAGCGTATCGTGGAAGCTCGGGGTGTTACATTCTCCCCTCCTTCAATAAATTGCGTCCTCGCAATTTGAAATTTTTCTTTGAAAATAAAAGGTTGAAAAGAGAAAATACCTTTGTGGAAAACTCACATCGGAAATAAGATTAAAAAAATTTAGCCTTAATAAGAGGGAAAGGGAAATGAAAAAGTCACCACAAAATTTTGATCTCGATTAGGAGAACATTGGTGGCAATTAGAGACATATAATTGGAGGAAAAACGTAAATATTTGTAGGGAGTGATTGAGGTCATCAATCACAATCAACTGTCAAATTGAGGGCCTCAAAGCCTTCAATCTATGTTGATTTAAAATATCATCAGTTCCACAAGACATAAGGTATTAGGATAACACATTTTTATGTTTTAATATCCCTTTAATTAAGTTTAAGAATTAATTGATTCATTGAATAAGAGATAGGTATAAATATATTTAAGGTTGACAATTAGAGTTTCAACCTTCAACTCATCTTTCACTCAAAAAGATAATAAAACTCAAAAATATTATACTTATCCTAATTGTATAAGGTTCCAAATGTTAACACATAACATTTAGATTAGTAAAATTATTTTGTAATAACCAGGGGCTTCCTGTAGGCTAGTGGTAGGAAATAAAGGCATGTCGCACTATGATTGTGGGTTCGATTCCTGTAGCTTTGTCCGACGCGACGGGTTATGCCCCACCCTGCAGGTTGTCCTTTTCCTAAAACTATAGTATCATAATATTCCAAAAATAATCTTCATAAATTTTTTAACCTTAACCAATACTATCCAAAGATTAACTTAATCTACTCCAACCTTTATAGTTATCCAAAATACCTCTGTCAAGACTTTCTCTAAAAGCTCTCTTAATTCCAAAATCAATTTATCAGATTCCCCAAAAAAAGTAAAGTTTCTCTTATTGTCACATACTAAAAATATAATTACCTTCATCATATTAAAACCTTACTGAAATCAACAAGTACTGCAGTACAATCCTTATATATATATCACATTATTATAATAACCAGAATATAATCCATGAGTCCAAAAGCACCAATACATTAGTTATTCTGCTTCAACTGTAGTAATAGAATAAGATTGTCCTTGATCCCTTGGCCTTTTCTGAGGTAAGTTTACCTGACGCTTAGGACATTCATTTGCATAATTACCCATTTCTCTACAATTGTAGCATTCAACTTTGATAGCCTCTTTCTTTCCCTTGCAATCACGAGCCTGGTGACCCTTTTCTCCACATTTATAACAAAATCTCATTCCTTTTAGGCAAGTACCAGGGTGATTCTTCCCACAATTATCACATAATGGAAAATCCTTCTTTCCCTTTTTCTCTTGTTCCACCGTTCTCTTCTTCTCTTGCTTTACTTCGTTGTCATAAGACTTAGAGAATTCCTTTTCTGTCTTGATAGCACACGAGACAATATCTTCATATGATGAGAAGGATTGTGATACCAAAGCTCGACGGAGAAATGGTTTTAACCCATCAAAGAAACGATCAATCTTACTCCTTGGGTTACGTATATAATCGGCAGCATGCCTCGCTAACCTTGTAAAGTTAGCCTCATACTTTGCGACATTCTCATCCTCCTTCTGCCTCAGACTCAGAAATTGCCTTTCCATATCTGCTCGATGGTCACGAGGAAAGTATTTTTCTAAGAAAAGCTCTTTGAACTCCCTCCATTCCATATTCGATACGTCATCATCTTCCTTTGTGTTTTGAATCAATGACCACCACTGATCGGCATCTCCAGTGAGGCGGTAAACTGCCATGACAACCTTCTCTCTTTCGCTACTCCCCAAGGCATGGAATATTTTCTCTAAGGAGTTTATCCATTGCTCAGCTACTAACGGATTTGTACCCCCATTGAAGGTTGGTGGTTGTTGCCTCATGAAATGGTCTAGCATTGATCCTCCACGTTGCGGATCAGGGTGCTCCATATGAGTAAGGTTATTATTCATAACCTGAGTAAGTTGTCCCAGTATGGTGATTAGCTGATCGGCACCAGTTGCATCACCAGCCCCACTATAATTATCTTGAGCAGGAGGGAAATCCCTACATGGAGTGCGTGCATTGTTACGGTTTCCATTTCTTCCACTAGGCGCCATTTCTAAACAATTTCATAAACTAGATCAGTTTATGAATCAAAATTCATAATCCCATACTTATAAAACACTTAACATAAATTGAACTATTTATGGATATAATCCATAATCATAAAAATGTTTTCTTTGAATAATTATATACTCATAAACCCTTCATAATTATTTGTAAAGAAAATGAGAGTTATCCTAAGCATATCCCCCCGGAGTGTCGTAACCAAGAGTGCAGCAAGGCCCGTTGTCGTGCACCAGTTCCCGTTTGAGTCTAGCTCAAAGCGGTGTTTTCGAGTTTTACTCCTAGGTACATCTGTGCCAGAGCCGCCTCTACTTGCTCATATCCAGACAGGGATGTATTGCTCGGAAAACTCACAAAATCTCTACAATACCAAAATTCTAGGAAGTTCTACTATACTAATCCTCAAAGTCTATCTTTGGGCTATGTGCTCTAATCAGAGTTTATCTAAATCTAGCTTCCAAGGTTAGTACTAAACTACCTCTGATACCAACTGTAACGCCCCGACCCCATCTACCCAGAGTCGGTGCATTAGTTCGTAACATTGGCATGATCACAAAAGATCAAGTCTCGAAGGACCGATTAGTTTAGTAGCCTTGGAAACACTAGATACATTCGTAAACGTTACATTACATCATAAAGTGAAAAACTAATAACAAAGTCTTCATAGTCCACACTCATATCCTCTTCTGACTATCCCTGCAGGTCATTCATAAAATACTTCTTCACATCCTGGAAAATATTAAAACATTGAAAGGGGTGAGCTCAGATGCTCAGTAAGGATAACAATATTGCGGAAGCTTTCATAAATAAACATAAAAATTTAAGGCAATGTATAACTAAAACAAAAGCCTTTTAAACTTGAACATCAACATAATATGGCAAAAGTAAAATGAGATAATGCCATTCACTTCTTCACATGGATATTCTACTGGTCGAATAATCACATGAAATATCAATAGCCACTTTCATAATGATGGAATGCATAATGCCAGACTATCATAACCACGTAGCCAAGGCCTCGTGCCAAGACCACAAATAAGATTTTGTCAAGGCCTCGTGCCAAGACACTAGTTTGTCTCATGAGACCTGCCGATGCATCGAGGAGCTATAGCGGGCTCCACCCGTCACTTATTAAGTCCAATGCATTCCTCATATGAATAGGTTTAAACATATCATAAACCATAACATAATCGTATCACATAAAACATGTGTAAAGGAAACATAACATTTCCACATTTAAATCACAAGATGTCAATACAACACATTGATATAATAAAAACGCTTTCAAAACCATTTTCAATACCAAAATAAAAGCAAGTTAAAAGTTTGTATTTATTTTTCATTAAAAAAAAGTGATGGCTTGTAGAGGAAGCCGAAACTCAAATAATGGTCACAGCGGTGGAGAATTCGTTTTCGCCGCATAAGTACGGAAAGGAAAACATTCCATTTTGTCTTTTAGTAAAACGCTTCGTATAAAAAAGATTCCTTTTGAATAAATGTAAAAGTCAAAGGGGTTTTTACACCGTATAAAAGAAAGTTGTGTATAAAACCAAATATGCCTCAATGAAAGGAGATTGAGACAAAGTCCGTAAAAAGATCATTTTTAAAATAAAATAGATCTATTATCTGTATTCAATATAAGTACACATAAGGAAAGTACAAATACAAGATAGGACATAATAATATCCTGACATAATTTGAAAGTAGGAGATTAACCCAAAGAATGGAAGTTGGGTTAAGAAGTTCCCTTACCTCGTGTCTGACTTGACTCAAACGTTCTTTAACCTCCTGAATAATAAACTAGAGTTAATATATACCTTATTAAGAACCATTTTCAATTTCATTATCCTTATTATATCACTTATTACAATGATATGAACATTATGTAATTATTTAAGTTAATAACGGTCGTTTTGTCGATCTTTGGTACTTGAGTCAACAATAAACTTCTTATAATTATAAGTTGTTCATGTGGTGAAATATCCATTATATCCAGAATTATATTAATGATGTAGATATCATATATATCATATATATACAGTATATACATTCATTTATAATATTACGTAACATTTAGAGGTAAGAAATGAAATGCACCGTTCATGGAGACGGTAAGCCGTACGTACGCATGAACGCTACTTTCATTTCAATTTCATATTTAATGGAATGAAATCATAATGATATAAATGTATAATATAATTCCAGTATAATATAGTGTATAATACCGTTTACTCCATCCTTTATACATCCCACATATGGCATTAACGATTCAAATCACTTTGAGGGGGTGGTAGTCCGCACTTCCTAAAATGAAATTATCGCGTTTTACCCATAATGGAAATCATAATGTATGCCATAAATGAGAAATACAGAAGCATAAGTAAAACGTAAACATATTATATATCATATATAAAAATAGTTACATCTTAATGGCCACCTTTGAAGGTGTTATATGAGTGTTGAACAATCATCGTTTCGTGAGGCAGAAATTCGCCATCCACAGAAACCGTATGTTCTTTAACCATTAGATGTAGGTGTGTGTAAGTGTAGCTAGAATACTTCTTATAACAACATCCTAGTATATTGAGGATACTGTTGTTGTTACAAAATAATTGAATAAAAAGCTTTTAGGTGGTTGGAGAATAAAAATAAACCAAAACAACATTAGAGAAGACATTACCTCAAAATCGGGTAACTCTTTTTTATTTGAGCCAAAGGCTTCCTTGGGAAGATTTCTGCCCAAAGTGAGGCTTCTATGAGTAAGAGAGAGATGTTGGGAGAGTATTTGGGCAGAGTTTGGCCGAGCCAAATGGCTTTAAGGTGTGAATAAGGTGGGAGTGGTGGGGGCCTTTTATAAGTGGAGAGGAGGGGCTCTTTTGGAAAGATTGAAATGTTACATTATTTCACAATGATTTTCGGATTCTAAAGGTCCCACACTTATATAATTCAAGGCTAAGGTGATAAGGTTTCGAAATATCTTCATCCAATAGGCTTTGGACAAGTGTAAGCCTTGGAGTTTCCATTATCTTCTCATTTTATTTAAATCATTAAATAATGAGGTCATCGCCACATCATAATGATGTCATAAATAATTTAATTTATTTAATGTCTAAAAATTATAAAAAAAATACTATGATGTAGGAAATCTTTTTATATTTCTAATGAATATTTATAATCAAAATTTGGACTTGTGTAATCCCACGTAAAAATTGTTTTAGTAAAACATTTTATGTTTGTGTCATTTTTTACTTTAACATTAAATAAAAGGTATTTATGTCATTTTCTAACTAAAGTGGCTCCATGGGGTCCCCAAGTTGACCCATGGGTTGTCTTGGTCGGCCATGACCCATCCAATAGGAGTAGGACAAGTGTCATGCTCATCTCATATTATAAAAACATTATTTGTACCTTAAACTACACTAATTACCCCTAATCGCGATTAAAAACTTAAAAGTTACTATTCACCAAAAAATTATTTTAATCTCATTGAACCACATTTTACTTCTTAATGACAACCATGTATGTCAGATTTTTGAAAATCAAATCACATAAGTGGTAATATTTCATTTAAACGAAAAATCAGTTATTTAACTACCACTTAGTGGTTTCACTATTCATCAAAAATTGATGTTTTTCAGAACAATGCCAAAATTTCACCCTAAGCTATAATTGATATTCCGAATTCAAAAATGATGTCTATTTTACAAAATTCCAAACATATAAGTTGCATTAATTAATTTTATAATTAATTCCCGCTGTCACAACAAATAGCGTGTTTTTAAGAAACAATTTATATCTAAAGATTGGCAATTGTTTATGTCCAATTTCAATGTTAAATTAATTCTAATGACCACCATTGGATAAAATTTTAAAAATATATTCTAATTATACTTTAAAACCACTAAATAGTATAATTTTTTTCACTATAAATTATTTTGATTAAAAAAGTTGTTTTTAAGTATTTTTCACTATTCATAAAAAATTAGAAGTTCTCAGAAAAATACTAAAAATTCATCATAGGCTAATTTCGATATTCCGAATCCAAAAATGAAGTCCATTTTGAAATATAAAATTTCTATAATTTTAAAAAGTGGTTATTACTATTCATAACGGCTACTTTGACTAGTCGCGGTGTTTTAGAACTCGAAGTTGCGTACAATGCAAGCTATTGCATTATTGAATGAGAAGCGTATCGTGGAAGCTCGGGGTGTTACAATATTATTCAAGGAGATAAATAATGCACAAGAAAAATCGGTCCCAAGGTAAGGGATCTCTCTAAACCACCCTTTCCTTTGGGTTACAAACTTTCTCTATATAAATCAATTTATCTCTCACTTAATATTATGTAATTTTTATAAATTAATTATATATTTCTCTCATATATACCTATATTTTTATCACTTCCTTTCATATGGTAATACATGACTTATGACCAGTTCTTAAATTCCTTCATTGTGAAATTTCATTTGTTTATGATATGAAGAAAGATTATGCAACCCATTATATTTATATAAGAAATTATTATGTTATTACATATGATTGATTCCTTTATGTATCACACATATATCATGATCTTGTTATGATGGGTGTTCCTAGATATCACTTTAATTTATTGGGTAAAGATTTAGTCTCATGAGGTGTCTTGTATGGTATTTATGAGTAAACCTAACCCATTATGGGAATTTTTCCCCCATGTGATATTGAATAAGAATTTATCCTTGACTCATGTTTATTTCTTATTATATGTTTTTTCCACATTTCATATGTTTCAATGATATTATGATACCATTATCATTAGGTTATGCTTCTACTTTATTACCCATATACCTTATATTTTATGATATCTTGTTATACCATTAAGTGTCACATTATAATTCTTTATAATGATCACTCCCTTAATGGTAAATTTAGATCACCAATTTCTTTATGTATTACCTAGGATGTCCCATGTCATTTTAAGAGGTCAAATTTATTTAAGGGTATAAATATGGAGATTAAAATAAACATTCCATGTTCAATATTCCTTTTGATATAATATAAACCTTTTTTCCAAAGACACTAGACATTTATAGTCCTTATGTATTATTAAGGGACATTTATGTTTAAAAATCATGTAATAATATGTTTAAAAGGATTGGGTCATCATAGATATTATCATATAAAATTGAAAGTTAACCATTGGAACTAGGATGAGAAAACATTAGTTGGAACCCTAGAGATAAGTATTAGAATAAGACTAATTATTGAAAAATATCCTGAATTCTTTCTGAATTATAGAACCAGTAGTTTTAAAGAAAATATATCCATATAAGGATATTATAAGTGGATGTGGCTCTATAAAAAATTTAACTAAGGGTAATAACCTAGAAAAGGGAACATTAAGTTGGACTCTTTCATCACCTAGTGCTTGAATACGAGCCTTGAATCACACCTAGTTTAAAACTCCTAAGGGATATACATTAGAAATTCAAAAACTATTTACAAACCATTATGAAGGACATGAATTATATTTTATGTTATAAAACCTAATAGGAAATATTAAAATGGATAAAATAGATTTAACCCTAGAGGTAAATAAGTTATAATATAATTATAAATCATGAGTTATTCATTTTATGTTTATCAGTTTCCCTTTATTATATTAAAGTACGCTCATCCTGTTTTTTCTTTATTTTATTTATTTTATTTTATTGTGGGAAATAAGAGAAACTATGCTAACCACCAACATGATAAGAAATGTGATGATTTACCCAATTATATTCCAAACCTTATAGGATTGGAGCTAAGAAATTAATTTTATTACTATCTAACTAGATCGTGTTATGAATAATAACATGAATCATGAAAAACTCCCTACTCCTCGTAAGAAGTAACAAGTTGTATTCGAGTCCATTATGTGATAAATTCCCCTAGATTTAGTAGATATTATGATCACCTAATCACTAAATAATGAAATAACTCTCTTTATAAGATAATCTATATACTACATTGCAAAGATAAATATAGAGTTGTGATGGCCATCTATATCTTTGAGGGAGAATCTAATCAGAGATGGATAATGATCAAGAAAAAAGTCCAAAGAGTATGTTGATTCCATGGAATGTGTGGAATTCAAGAAAATGTTTTTCAATAAATATTTTCTCTGAACATTCCATATTAAAATATAGAGGGATTTTCTTATTCCAAAAAAATAATGAAGAGCCAATCAGGTCATATGATGAAAAATTCACAAGGCTTTAATGGTATGACTTTGGATTTATTATCAACACAAAAAGTTAGTTGGACTGTTTCTTTATTGGTTTAAAGATGAGTCTATAAAAGTAATTTTTGATTCGAGACATTGATATTTATTAAGATATTTCTTGTCATTTTTTCAAAGTTGAGATGGAGATCAGTGACTCTTATTGGTCTCAGGGGATAGGAGAAAAAAATTATAAAATGGAGTTTTATTATAGGATATCAAAAGATAAATCCCATAGAGTAAACAAAGGCCAACATCCCACTTATTAAAAGTGTAGAAAAATACATCCTGAAAACTACTTAGGGGAAACCAATAGAAGTTTCAATTATGTAATAGATAGGAATCAAGATAATTAGTATAATACAAAAATGAAGAATCTGACTTATATAGAAGAAGAAAATATGGTTCATATCAACACTATGTCAACCATACTATGTTTTAACTATAAGGAACCTAGGAATAATGCAAGAATATACCCTAAACTAATAGTTTTTGGAGGAAATTATTGATAACAACCTCTAGGAAATCAGGGAAGTGTGTATGTTATCATTAAGGTTGAGGTGGATGCTGAAAATGAATTGGCAATAGGTATGATAGTTATTCATTCAATAATAGTGAATAAATTTTTGATTCTATTTCTATGAAATATTTTATATCTTATAATTTTAGTAGAACTATTTAAAAACCACATCAAAACATTGGGGTCGAGCTATCTATGTGAAAAAAATAAATTGATGGTTACATCCCATCCTCGGTCAATTTTTGTGAACTTAATATTCTAGAAAATATTAACTTTCTTTCTTTAGTAGAGTTTGATGATATTTTGGACATTGATTGACTATCCTTATATATTTCTAACATCAACTATCGAGATAGGGAGATCACTCCTCACATCAAAAAACATTCTATGATTTTGTAATAGTGTGAGGAGGATGTTGAATCTCTATAGAATATTCTTTTCATTCATGGATATTATTTCCCTATGATAAAGCATATCTATCCAAAAGGAATGAGATAGAGGATAGAATCATTCTTGAATACATTAATATTGTGAGGGATTATATTGATGTATTCTTTGAAGGGTTTCCTGGTCTTCCTCTTAATCAAGAGGTTGATTACTAAATAAAACTGATACCATTATCTCTACCCATATCCATGAATAATTATAGTATATACACATTTGAGTTGGAAGAACTGAATAAATTTTTATAAGAGAATATTAAAAAGGATTTTTTCAGGCATTAGTACTTCACCATGGGGTGCATCAGTCCTCTTCATCAATAAGAAGGATGGGTCAATGTACCATTGTATTTATTATCATAAACTCAAAAAAAATAATGATAAATAACAAGTATTTCCTTCCATGGATACAAGAATTTTTTGGTCAACTATGTAGAGATCATTATCTTTCTAAGGTGAACCTTAATTTGGGATATCACCAATTAAGGTTAAAGAAGGATGATATTCCCAAAACTGCCTTTTGAATAAGGTATGGACACTATGAGTTCATAGTGATTCCTTTCAAGCTCACCAATTCTCTATAAATCTTTATAGAATTTATAAATTGAGACTTTAGAGATTACCCCTATAAATTTTTGGTAGTATTTATTAATGATATTATGATATAATCCAAAATAAAGGTGGGCCATGATGAGTATTTAAATAATGTGGTAAGAGATTTGAGTAAATGGAAGTTATATTAAATGTACAGTAAATGTGAGTTATGGATGAAGAGAGTATCATTATTGGGGAATATTATCACTAGTAAGGGGATATCTTTGGACCCTTAGAAGATAAAAGAAATTGAAGACTGTCCTAGAAAAACATATGTAATAGAGATCCGTAGATTCCTTGAATTATCTAGGTATTACGGATGATTTTTGAAAAATAGTTTCATCATTTTAAAATTTATTAACCAATATAACACAAAAGGGAATAAAACTTTTCTTGATTAGGGAATAAAAAGAGATATATAATGAGTTAAAAAATAGACTTGTTACTGTATTAGTACTTACACTACCAAAAAGTGTGGAACATTTTTTAGTTTATAGTGATGCTTCAAAAAATGGTTTAGGTTGTGCTATAATGTTGAATGATAAAGTTATAGACTATTCCTCAAGGTAGTTAAGAGTTCATGAGTATAAAAATCCAAGAGATTATCTAGAGTTGGCTGCAATGATCTTTGTGATAATGATCTAATGAAATTATCTCTATGAAGAGAACTATGAAATATATATTGATCATAAGAACCCGAAAATATATTCACACAGAATTATAATAATATGAGATAGTGAATACAGATAAATATGATCAAGGACTATGATTGCTCTGTCCATTACAATCCTAGGAAAGTAATCATTGTGGAGGATGCACTAAGTTGATAAGATCCAGCAATTTTATCAATGATAATAATTTTCAAGGATTAAATCTTCTTATATTGAAAAGTATGGATATGGAAATAGTAAAATGGTATTCATCCTAAATTTCTCAAATAATTTTTCCAATGTCTATTATTGAGAGGATTAAAGAGTCCTAGAAAGATGATGAGATTCTATAGAAAAAGGTAGAGAATATTCCAGAGTTCGGTTTTGTTGAAGATTGAGTTATAAGGTTAAAAACCCAAATATGTGTCCTGTTGAAATCAGATTTGAAGAGGGATATTATTCATGATGTTCGTATCTCTACCTTATCTATTCATCCAAGAATAATCAATATATATAGAAATCTGATGAAAAACTTCTTGTTGGATAACATGAAGAGGGAGATTGTAGAATTTGTATCTCTATACTTGGTATCAAAATAATTCAAGGATGAATGATATAATTCTAAGGGTGTGATTCAATGGTTTCCCAAAAAAATATGTAAATGGGAAAACAAAACCATGAATTTCATCATAGGAAACCTCAGGACACCAAAAGGAAATAAGGTCATCTGGGTGGTATTTAATCAACTAAAAAAGATGGAATATTTCATTGTTATCAACGAAGATTTATGTCCTGATCATCTTGCTAAGATATACATAAAAGAACTTCTAATATTTCATAGAGTTAAGCTTTCTATTGTATTTGTTCGAGATATAAGGTCTACCTCAAGGTTTTGGAGAAGATTTTAGTAAGTATTGGATACAGAACATAGTTTCAACATTGGTTTCACCCTCAAATAAATTATTAGTCAGAGAGAAAAATTCAAACTCTAGAAGATATATTGGGGTCTTGTTAAATGGATTTCCAAGTATTTTGGTATTAGAACCTTATACTAGTAGAGTTATAATATAACAATATTTTCAATTATAGCATTCAAATGGCACCTTATGAGGCTCTATATGGGAAGCGGTGTCAGAATCTGAAATGATGGGGTAAATTTGGAGAGTGGAAGCTAATGGGGACTAATAATTCGAAAGAGATATTATAGAAGTTGAAAAACATTCATAATAACATGAAGTCCCTAAAAATTTTACAGAAAATCTATGTAGAAAACTGTTGATGAGACCCAGAGTTTGATGTCAGAGATAAGGTATTCCTCTTTTTTTCACCATTGAAGGAAGTCATAAGGTTTAGGAAGAAGGGAAATCTAATTCCTAGATACATCAACCCCATTGATATCCTTTATCACATCAGAGTGCTGGCCTACTAACAGGAACTTCGACTTCGCCTATATCAAGTGCATGATATGTTCCATGTATCCCTCTTGAGGATGTACATACCAGACCCCTCACATGTACTAAATCCAAAGGTGTTGTTGTTGTAGAAATATATTTCATATGTGTAGAATCAAATTAATATATAATATAATATAGACAAAGCTATATAAAACAATACAAATCACCTGATCAATGTTTTGTGGTGAAAGCACTAGTTTGAGGAAGCAACGTGGGAACCAAAAGTGGTAATAAAGCAGAAGTATCCTAACTTGCTTCCACCATATTATGTAAATGAACTTTCTTGGGACAAATTATTTATGGGTGGAAGAATGTATAACTTAGAGACTTTATGATATATATCATTTAAAATAAATTCAATATCTTCAACAGCTTGTGAAGCACAGAACACTGGGTTTAAATAAAACACAATACTTTATTAAAATATTATTTTAACATTGTCATTATAATATAGTCAAAAAGTAGAAAGGTATGAATATAACTAACTAAATTTTGTAAAAATATATGCTTTAAAAGTGTTTAAAAAATTAATTAATATCTATTGATTATAACTAAAGTTGTAACCACTTCAAAGAAAAATGAATTTTTTATGGAAAATAATATTTTTTCTAAAAGATGGTTTAGTCATGCTTTGAACACATGATTTAAAATTATTTTTTAATAATAATAGAAAAATTAAATTTCAAAAATTAACATAATTCTTTAAATCTTTATATATAAAATATATTAGGTTTAATTTTAGTGATTTTTCTAAAAAGTTACATTTTTAATTAATAGTGAAAAATACAGATTTTTATTAAAAATTTCCTTTTCTTTTAATGAATTTACAAAATCAATTTTATTTTAATGTTATTTTAAAAATTTGATTATTTAAATTATATATTAATTAATACAAATTTTTTCAGTTTAATTACTTTAATATTTATTACTGATATAAAATCTTTTTCAACTTTGGAAATTTTTTCTTTTAGAAAATTATTTTTTTGACACATCTGCGGGTTTAATTTGAAAATAAATTCTCTAAATTATATTATATTAATTTATAAAAATGGATTAAATATTTTGAATAAAAATTATTTATATTTTATAATAATTTCAACTTAATTTTTTTACCATAATCAATAACTGAAATATTAAAAAGTATTTCCTACGGTTAAGTTAAAAATGGGTTCACTGGGGGTTAAACTAAAAATAAGATGGTTAAAAATGATCCAAAACATGTATAAAACCAATTTAATGGTCATATTTAAACATTATCTCTTATAAGGTTTTAAATTTGTCTATTTGTTAGCCTTTTTCTGGAGAAAATCATGGATACAATTCTATCATTTTAAATATTTCAAGTGTGTCCTCTCCCCCACTTATAAAATTATATCCCCTCTCATGTCCTTTTGACACTACCAAAACACAATTTATTTGAAAATAACTATCCAAATTAATTATATAATCTCATCCTTTCATCCTAGGTTCAATTTTTCTTTCATAAATCTAATGTAGGGAGGCTTTTGGTTAAACCAAAAAAAGTTGTTCGAAGAAGATGTAATGTCCTTAACCAATCATTTAATTTTATTTATTCTTACACCACCCTAAAATGTTAATAAAACATACTAATATAAAAAATAACTAAATTTTATTTACTAATATGTTTTTATTTTAAGTTCATGACCTAAAACTATCTCCTCCTCCCTCAAATGGGAAACAAATTCATTGATCATGTGTTTGGAGGACTACCGCTTTGTGAACCGATTAAATTGATTTCCATCACCACTTCTCATGACTGGATATAATTATTTATATAATATTTATATAGGATATTTATGATATAATTATAATTTTTTAATTATTATATCATATATACCTTCTTACCTTCCATTCTGTACAGAATACGATAACGTCACTCATGTGTACGGCAGACTACCGCCTCACAAAGTGATGTGATTTTTTCACTTAATATTTACATGAACAGTAATAAGAATTAATTTTATGTTTATATGTGGTATTAATAAAATATTAACCATTATATAAGATAATTATATCATATAATTTGTTACCTTATCATTCATGGAATAAATGATATGGTCGTTTGTCTGTACAATAGACTACTACCTTGCAAAGCGATATGATTCATTTTTGTTACCGCATCACATGAATGGTATCATAAGGTTATTTAAAGAAATAATAAAATATTTATAACAAAATTAACTTCCTAGAAATATTAAATAACACTCACCGATCTTTTAAAAATGGAAATGTTACACATGTGTACATACATCCAATTACCTCCATGATTGTAATGTATTTCTTTTTTCATAACCATATTTCATAGATGGTTTAAAAAGTACAATTTAAGTTTAAAAATGATAATAATTTAATGGTTAAAATTATTAATATGATTATTTAATAAACTCTTTAATATTATTCAAATTACCAATGTGATTTTGGATATATGAGTCGGTTATTGTTAAACGTCCGACATGAAATTAGTTGGATAAGTAATTTAATAAGACACAATAATTAATAAAAAAAGAATAATAATATTTAAAAAGTTTATTAAGAAAAAAATAATTAACATAAGTTTATTTTTTAGGTAGATAATGAAAACATGTGACAAATCAGGTTCAAGGAAAGGGACCTCTCTAAACCACCCTTTCCTTCGAGTTATGAACTTTCTCTATCTAACTCACATTAGATCTATATTAATGTTATGAAATGATTATAAATTATTTATATATGTCTCTCATATATACCTAGATTTTTATCCATTACTTTTATGGGGTAACCCATGAATTTTGACCATTTCTAAAATTAATTCATTTGGAAATTTTCTTTATTAATAAAATGAAGTAAGATTATGAAACCCATTTTCTTTATGTGGGTAATTATTATGTTATACCTTATTATTGATTAATTTATGTGGAACACATATATCCTTAAAATTTTATGATATGTGTGATGAGATAGTTCTCTAATGCATTGGGTAAAGATTTAATATCATGAGGCATCACATACGAGATTTGGGAGTAAACCTAGTCCATTATAAGATTTTGTTTGCCATGTGATATTGTCTAGGTAGTTATCCTTGAGTCATATTTATACCATGTTATATTTTGTTCTCAATTTTTTTACATTATCATGATATTTTGATACCATGCTCTAAATATTACACTTCGACCAGATTACCCATGAACCATCTCTTTTATGATATCATGTTATACCATTGACTCACATGTTATGCTTCCATATACATTTATTCCCTTTCTCGGAATTTCATCTAACCCAATTCTTCAAGTATTCTCTAGGTTTTCCCATGTCATTTTCGGAGATTCGATGGATTTAGGTATCTGACTATGGTGAATAAAATAAATATTTCATGTTTAAGTTTCCTTTTATGTATCATGAACCTAGTCCTCCAAAGAAACTAGTCCTTTACCATCATCAAGTTGTATTAATGGGTATTTTTGTTCAATAATAATATATTAATATGTATAAAAAGATTCTATCTCCAAACCTGAAGTTAAATATAAACCATTCCATAATTAGTTAAACTCAAAACCCTTCCAAAATATGTCTTAAAATTTTCAGAATTCATAATTTTTGAAAGAATGTCCCCAAATTTCCAAAATAAACATAACCTTAATCACAAAAAAAATATAAATCATCTCTTAATGTCACATAATAAATATATTAATACCATGATCAAATATTTTCTAAAATATAGTAACAACTTTAATCACAAAAAAAACCTCTATGAAAATATATATTCTTCAAAATAATATATCCATTCATATTACTTAAAATTAAAATAACATGTTATATAATATATTACTTAAATCAAAAAATGAAGTAAAATCTATCAATGATAACATAATACATTTTTTCATCAAAAAACTAATTAGTTCCAAGGTCACTAATACTATCCCAATTACATGATCATTATTAATTATATATTATTCTAAAAAACATTTTTATCTCAATACGAGGAATATATTAATGGTTATATTTCCCTTAATAATGTGTTTTCCAAAACATATCACCTTACCATTAAATCAATTTGTTAGGTTATCAATACTATTAAACATATGCTTGAATATCCATAATGAATATTTTCTATATAATAATCCTGATATGTTTCATGATTTTTATAACTATAATTTAATTTATAAAATACTTTTATAACATAAGTCATGAATTCAAATTCATAAACACTTAAATTATTCTAATTCAATGATTCATATAATATAGTCCCTTCATTTTTCTTAGAGACATCTCTTGGATTAGGGAATTGAATCCTATAATTCATAATTTCCCTCATATAAGTCATGAAATTATTTGAAAATTCATTTCTTTATTCCCTTTATTTCCCCATAGAAGACATATTCCCCTTACATTGATACATTCTCTTAGATATTGAAGTGCCCAGATCAGTGTGAATCACTGAGAGGGGGAGGGGTTGAATCAGTGATCCCTTAAAACTTTTTACTAATTGATTCTTTATCAATTAAACCTCTATGGCTGGTTAAAGGCTCGATCCACTCTTCTTGTATCTCTCAGCCTTTCCTCGAGTAATGCAGTAAATGTAAAGGCACATGACACAAGGATTTACAAGGTTCAGCACCAAAGGCCTATGTCCTTGCCATGTTGGTTATACGCCCCAACATGGTTTCTCCATTATAATCGGTTAGTATTACAATGGTCAATACAGCATCCCACTGTATCTCTCCTGAGTCCCACAGGAGGGTCTTTATACTGCGTCACACAGTGTTACCAGAGTCCCACTGGCCTGCTCCAGAATCCCACTGAATACTTCTTCCACCCTGAGTCTCACAGGTGGCTTCTCCTGGCTCCTCGAGTCACACGAGTAGCTCTTCATCACTTTAAGCTTCTTCAAGTATCTTCAGCAGTCTGGGATAAAGAATGCTGGCCTTGCTCTGTACCTCTGATCATTTGTGATGAATATGTCTTCTCGTCTTGCTCAGGATTTATCTCCTTCTTCTCAGGATGACCTGGCTTCTCTCCAACTACTGAATACTCAGACAAATGATTTCTTTAACTTCAGTCTGGTCCAGTCTCACTTCACATCAAATTCATGCATTGAATGCATGGCATCAAAATATCTTCAAGATCTCCTAGTCTTGGACTCCTCAAATGCACACAACCAGATTTGGCTTTGTTCACGTGTGCATGTGCATGCATGCATGCATGCACTCCCCTTCTTCTTCTCTTGGTGAAATAAACCCACAAAGGGTGTAATCACTTCAAGCACACACCTTCCTTGAACTTCACACACATTGTTCAATTTGGTTACACACTTAAGAGTGTGTTCTACTTTAGTGTCAGAGTCCTCTCTTTCTTCCTTCTTCTAGGTGTGTTCACTTCACTTAGTGCACACACACTAGGTTCGGCCACTTTTCTCTTTGCACACACTTCTTTCACTTTGCACACAAGTAAGATTGGCCTTCACTTGTTTAGCACACACACTTCCTTGTTCTTTTAATCTTCTTCAAAGTGTGCACTTAACTTATGCACACACTTGGTTCTCCATTTTTCACACACAAGGGCTACGACCTCATCTTTAATTTGCACACAAAATTTGTGGTGGCCTTCTTGTTTTGCACACACAAGTATGGTCTCGGGTTCTCCTTGCACACACAAAACCGTAGGGTCCTCTTACTCCATTTGCACACACACACACTAGGTATTCACTCCACTGTTCTTTAAGAGCCACGCAAGGTTCACTTGGATCCAAGGCTACACGGGCGCGCAGGGTGCAAGGCGCAACCAGCCTTGGGCGAGCAAGGTTGCTACTGCCTCGGGTGTGCAAGGTGCAACACCACGGGCTGCACAAGTGCAACAGCGCGCAGGTGCTACTGTCGCGGGCAAAAGAAGGGCGCGCAAGTGCGCTGCCCAACTTTTCCTTCCTGTCGCTCAAGGGGTGCGCGCAGGAGACCTCTCCCTTTCTTATTTTGCGCAAGGGGTGCGCGAAAGGATCCTTACAGAGCTAATGGGAGCTCCGGCCTTCTGCCGTGCAAGTGATGTATGCAGGGATGACTTCACGTTGCACAAAGGCTTCGCAGGACCTCTTAAGTTTTTTAGCAAGCTTCTCCAATGCCTCGGGCTCTCCTTTTATAGGTAGAGGAATGCCTCATCCCATCCGCGTGATACACCTTTGAACTCCTGAAGATTTCAGGTATTCAAGATTCTCTAAATATTTATTTTCTCTACTTCCAAACGCGGGTTCCTTCTTCTTTATTTTTCTCCTCCACATGCATGCTTCGAACATGTGCATGGCCTTCATTTAAGCCCAACACATGCATAGCACGAACCCCACGTGGCCTCGGCATATTATCTTGCCTCGGCCGAACTCGAAATGCTCCCCTCTTTGCATGCATGGATATTTTTATGCATGTATGTGTTCAGTGTGGCCATACGAACCGGATGGACGCCTTAGCTCCTTCAGAGGTGGCCGGGAACTCGAAATCCAGCCTCGGGTAGCCTCTGGTTCATCGGTGGCTTCGCGGGAGGTGCCTCAGCCAAGCTCGAGGAAGGGTATGATGCAGCAGCCGTCGGATCAGGAGTTTGAAATACATCGGACGACCGCGATCAGAAGATCTCGCGCAGGATCGATCATGCGGTCGAGATCTGGCGCGCGATCGATTGGGAGGCCAGGATTCGCTCCGTGGAAAAATCCCGCGTCCCACATCGAATCAGCCCATGGATTTTCCGCAGCTTATCAACCAGCCGCTCCCTTGCACTCTCGAATTGAACTTCTCCCTCCATGGTGCCGCCCCGCACCGTGTTCTCTCTGTGGGTGCGCTCTTGTGCCCACCCCTGCCTCTCGCGGGCGCGCTATGCACCCACTATGCACTCGGGCGCCAATGCTGCGCAGGCCTGATCCCCTGCGTGGCCGGCTTACACATGGCCGCGGCCTCTCAGGCTGGCCCCATGGGATCCCCCTTGGGCGTGGCAACCTCGAGTCCCACATGTGACTTGGGGTTGAACCCTTAAGGCTGTCCCTTGGTGACTTCCTTTTTGCTAGAGGAGAGACTTAGGGACTTTGTATAAAAACAAAGTAACCAAGTTTCCAATGCCAAATGCCACTTTTTCCTCTAAGACATTTCTTCTTCTATATCTCTTCTTCTTCTTTAGAATTCCTCCAATTCTTCCTCAACATTAAATATTCACTTAGGAGTGAAGTTCTTGAAGGCTCATCATCAACTCTTCTTCTTCATTTCTTCCCTTCTCTTCTTCATTAGAATTCCACAAATCTCCTCAACATATATTCATTACTTTGGTATATCGAATTCTCGAAGGGTCTTCTTCTTCAACCGAACTCTTGAATCACATAAATTCTTCAATAAACTTCATTGATATAATCAGAGATCAAGTTGGATCTTCTTCATGTTCACATGCACTAAGTGATAGTGCATGGACTTCTTTAGCTCACTTCATCCACTTAGAGTGGATCTTCTTCATGTTCACATGCACTAAGTGATAGTGCATGGACTTCTTTATCTCACTTCATCCACTTAGAGATTGTGGATGGATCTTCTTCATCTCCTCATGCATTGTCAGTACAATGCATGGTCTTCAAACAATGTTGTGACATTGTATCTACTTGATACAAGTTCTTGGAACTTAAAAAGCAGCTCAACAATCGTCAGATGTAATGATGCTCCATCATCATTCTCCAAGTTTTGTCACTTAGTATCACCTTGATACAAGTATTCGAACATTAAGAACAGTTCTACAATCGTCTGATACGAATAGAGAATGTTTCAACCATCATCTCCTATGTCACTTAGTAAATCTCCTAAGTGACATTCCTCTATGGTCCATGGCCATTCTCTTTTCCTCACCAACACCATCACATCCTTTGTCATTCACATATTGAAACTCCTTGACATCCATCCATTCATTCCTTGACAACAACATACCTAATTGACAACAAATGCAACACAATGCATTTCAATCTCCCCCTTTGTATTTGTTGTCAATACACTACTTCTGCACATATGAATGGGTCAATATTTGTGCCAATATTTTCTCCCCCTTATTGGAAATAAAATGCAAAGGTGTAGTGTGGTTCTGTTAAAAATATTTCTTCCTCCCTTTGAATAGCATCTTCTTAAAAATCACTAAGAGAGAGATGATGTCACATGTTCTTCTTTAGCAAAGAACCTTTAGTAAATCATCTCTAAGTCTACTTGGGCTAACCCAGTGTAGAAAACAAGAGTGATGTAACCAAGGAACTCAATGTTGTCCAACATTCACTGTACATGTGAAATCATGCTTCAGGGGTTTGAAATTTTTCAGATATAACAATGAATTGCTAAATCCTGCACATACTTCACAAAACTCATTAGAAAGTTCAGGTGCAAAGATAAAGCTCCCCCTTTCATCCTTTTGTCTTCAATCAAACACTCCCACTTAATTGACATATTAAATACAATTAAGAAACAAGGGATGAAAGTGTGATTGGAATACCTTCATTCTTCACAAGATGATATGAATCACAAAAGATCATCTTCTTCAGATTGGATCCCCCTCAAGGGGTGCACTCAATTCTATCCAAACCACTCTCCAGATGAGAATGATCATCATCTTCAATTCCCTGCAATGTCAACACATGTAAATACAAGTGATTAGGGAATGAGATGGAACCTCCTTGGTTCATCAATGTGAACAACAAGGTTGAGAATATTCTCTCAACCGAGATGTCCCAGTTTCACCATTCTTCACACTTGCACATTTGATCTTCAATGATGTTTGTGCTGGTGTGGATCTCAACACCTCTTTAACTTCTTTTTGTGTGACTCCTCTATTTCTAGGTGCCTTCTGAGCACTAGAGTCTCCTGGTGCAATCTTCATTATTTTGAAGAATCCCTTCTGAGCTGGAATGAATATCATGCATTTATCACTAGTATGTTCAGCTTGATTGCACCTCACACACAGAACTTGATCTTCATGTGAAATCTTCTTCTTCCCTTTTGCCTTAGCTATTGCCAGTGCTTTATCTCCAGCTCTCTGCAGCTCTCTGGAAAGTTGCAACTGATTAGGCCATATGAATAACAAGTCATTTGGAAGTGAGGCCTCAGTTTTGGAAATTCCACATGGTTCCTTTGATGATTTCAAGCTACCTTTCTTAGGAAACTTGTTTTCAACCAATCCCTTCTGCTTCTTCTGGATTGATTGTCTTTTTGAGTCCAGTCTGCCTCTATTGAATTTCATGGCTTCTTTACAAAGATCCATGATATGTCCTTTCTTTCCACAGTAGAAGCATTTCTTCTTGGTGGTCCTTCTGGATGCATCACCCTTCTTGGATTTAGACTCCAAGGTCTTCTCTTACTTTTTCATAATCTTCTTGGGAGCATCCTCCACTTTCTTATGCTTTCTTCCCAAGGATTCTTTCTGAGCCAGGTTCTGTGATCTTTTCTTCTTTTTAGCTCTGGATACAGTTAGAGATTGACATGTATCTTTTTGACAACTTTTGCAATCATCCCAGATGTTGTCAAGTAATCCAAATCTATTTGCAGTAAATATATGTCTCTGGACCTGTGGATGCTGCTTCTTTTCCTCTGGCTTGCTCCCCCTAGGCATGGGCTTCCTCTGTGCTTTGACATTCAGTGGATTATACCAACAATCCTTTGCACAGTGCCCATACTTATTACAACACCAATACTGACCCACAAATCTTGACCTCTTCAGTCCTTCTGATTGTTGGGTACTTTTCTTGACTTGTTGTGTTGTTTCAAGAGAGCATTCTTTATTCACTGTCT
Source organism: Viscum album (assembly GCA_963277665.1). Lineage (NCBI taxonomy): Eukaryota > Viridiplantae > Streptophyta > Magnoliopsida > Santalales > Viscaceae > Viscum > Viscum album. The sequence continues at coordinate 232,248,608 of OY728141.1, forward strand.
TCATCCATACTTGTTTGGATTCATTCTTCCATCCTGCACTTTTAGTAGAAACACTTTTAGATGCATTAGTACAAGATGGTATGGATGGTACCTTCTTTTTAGAATATGTTTCCCTTTTATTAGAGGATGTCCTTCTTTTGGAATCATCCTTCTCAATGCACACTTGTGTAGCAACATTTCTACTTTCAGCTGACTAGGAGGATTCAGCTTTGGGTGATTGCAGATTTTTCAATATCACCTCTAGTTCTAAGCATTTCATGTTAAGGGATTTCTTCTCATCCTCAACAGTTCTTAGCCTTCCTTCCCAATTTTCTTTCAGCTGTTCTAACTGATCTTCATGCACCTTCTTCATTTCTTGTAATGAATTGTCAAGCTCCTTTACCCTGTTTACTTTGTCTTCAATTTGAGCATCTCTGACATTCATTGAACCATTGTGCCTCTTTTCCAGTGCATGGAAAACATCTTTGACCACAGTCTTAAAGAATTCTTTCTCAGAAAGGATTCTTTGCAATTCTTCAGTAGTGTCTTCATATCTTTCATTTCAAAGCGATACTGTTTCATCTTTAGCATTCACCAGCTTTCTGAGAGTGTTGGTTATGCCAACCCTTTTAGCTAATTGGACTTCTAGAGAATTGGCTTCATCTTCTAGCTGTAATTTTTCTTCTTGAAGATCAAGGACGCCTGTAGCTATACACATTGCCACTTCCTTGGGGACTGTCTTCTGAAGATATTTGATTGCATTTAGAAGATCATTGTTTCTTCCATCATCATCACAGCTAGAGAAGGATTCATCAGAAGAATGATAAAAGGAATTTTCATCTGATGTGACTTTCACATTTCTTTCCATAGAAGGAGTTTCTCTGATTTCAACAACCTTCTTCCTCATCTTCTTTGCCTGTTTCTTCATTCTGTTTTTCAGAGTCTTGGAAGATATCTCCATTTGAGGCTGTTCTTTCATTTCCTCAAATCTGCACTCCATATAGACTCTCTTGGATCTTTTAGAGGTAACCTCGCTCTGATACCAATTGAAGTGCTCAGATCAGTGTGAATCACTGAGAGGGGGAGGGGGTGAATCAGTGATCCCTTAAAACTTTTTACTAATTGATTCTTTATCAATTAAACCTCTATGGCTGGTTAAATCCTCGATCCACTCTTCTTGTATCTCTCAGCCTTTCCTCGAGTAATGCAGTAAATGTAAAGGCATAGGACACAAGGATTTACAAGGTTTGGCACCAAAGGCCTACATCCTTGCCATGTTGGTTATACACCCCCAACATGATTTCTCCATTATAATCGGTTAGTATTACAATGGTCGATACAGTATCCCACTGTATCTCTCCTGAGTCCCATAGGAGGGTCTTTATACTGCGTCCCACAGTGTTACCAGAGTCCCACTGACCTGCTCCAGAATCCCACTGAAGACTTCTTCCACCCTGAGTCTCACAGGGGGCTTCTCCTGGCTCCTCGAGTCACACGAGTAGCTCTTCTTCACTTTAAGCTTCTTCAAGTATCTTCAGTAGTCTGGGATAAAGACTGTTGGCCTTGCTCTGTACCTCTGATCATTTGTGATGAACAGGTCTTCTCGTCTTGCTATGGATTTATCTCCTTCTTCTCAGGATGACCTGGCTTCTCTCCAACTACTGAATACTCAGACAAATGATGTCTTTAACTTCAGTCTGGTCCAGTCTCACTTCACATCAACTTCATGCACTGAATGCATGGCATCACAATATCTTCAAGATCTCCTCGTCTTGGACTCCTCAAATGCACACAACCAGATTTGGCTTTGTTCACGTGTGCATGTGCATGCATGCATGCATGCACTCCCCTTCTTCTTCTCTTGGTGCAATAAACCCACAAAGGGTCTAATCACTTCAAGCACACACCTTCCTTGAACTTCACACACTTTGTTCAATTTGGTTACACACTTAAGAGTGTGTTCAACTTTAGTGTCAGAGTCCTCTCTTTCTTCCTTCTTCTAGGTGTGTTCACTTCACTTAGTGCACACACACTAGGTTTGACCACTTTTCTCTTTGCACACTCTTCTTTCACTTTACACACAAGTAAGCTTGGCCTTCACTTGTTTAGCACACACACTTCCTTGTTCTTTTAATCTTCTTCAAAGTGTGCACTTCACTTATGCACACACTTGGTTCTCCATTTTCCACACACAAGGGCTACAGACTCATCTTTAATTTGCACACAAAAGTTGTGGTGGCCTTCTTGTTTTTCACACACAAGTATGGTCTCGGGTTCTCCTTGCACACACAAAACCGTAGGGTCCTCTTACTCCATTTGCACACACACACACTAGGTATGCACTCCACTGTTCTTTAAGAGCCGCGCAAGGTTCACTTGGATCCAAGGCTACACGGGCGCGTAGGGTGCAAGGTGCAACCAGCCTTGGGCGAGCAAGGTTGCTACTGCCTCGGGTGTGCAAGGTGCAACACCGCGGGGTGCGCATGTGCAACAGCGCGCAGGTGCTACTGCCGCGGGCACAAGAAGGGCGCGCAAGTGCGCTACCCAACTTTTCCTTCCTGTCGCGCAAGGGGTGCATTCAGGGGACCTCTCCCTTTCTTCTTTTGTGCAAGGGGTGCGCGAAAGGATCCTTACAGAGCTAATGGGAGCTCTGGGCTTCTGCCGCGCAAGTGATGCACGCAGGGATGACTTCACGTTGCACAAAGGCTTCGCGGGACCTCTTAAGTTTTTCAGCAAGCTTCTCCAATGCCTCGGGCTCTCCTTTTACAGGCAGAGGAATGCCTCAGCCCATCCGCGCGATACAACTTTGAACTCTCGAAGATTTCGGGTATTCAAGATTCTCTAATTCTTTATTTTCTCTAATTCCAAACGCGGGTTCCTTCTTCTTTATTTTTCTCCTCCACATGCATGCTTCGAACGTGTGCATGGCCTTCATTTAAGCCCAACACATGCATAGCACGAACCCCACGTGGCCTCGGCATATTCTCTTGCCTCGGCCGAACTCGAAATGCTCTCCTCGTTGCATGAATGCATATTTTTATGCATGTATGTGTTCAGTGTGGCCAGACGAACCGGATGGACGCCTTAGCTCCTTCAGAGGTGGCCAGGAACTCGAAATCCGGCCTCGGGTAGCCTCTGGTTCATCGGCAGCTTCGCGGGAGGTGCCTCGGCCAAGCTCGAGGAAGGGGATGATGCGGAAGCCATCAGATCAGGAGTTTTAAATACATCGGACAGCCGCGATCAGAAGATCTCGCGTGGGATCAATCGTGTGGTCGAGATCTGGTGCGCGATTGATCGGGCGGTCAGGATTCGCTCCGCGGAAAAATCCCGCGTCCCACATCGAATTGGCCCACCGATTTTCCGCGGCTTATCAACCAGCCGCTCCCTTGCACTCTCCAATTGAACTTCCCCCTCCACGGTGCCGCCCCGCACCGTGTTCTCTCTGCGGGCGCGCTCTTGCGCCCACCCCTGCCTCTCGCGGGCGCGCTATGTGCCCACTATGCACTCGGGCGCCAATGCTGCGCAGGCCTGATCCCCTGCGTGGCCGGCTTACACACGGTCGCGGCCTCTCGGGCTGGCCCCATGGGATCCCCTTTGGGTGTGTCAACCTCGAGTCCCACATGTGCCTTGGGGTTGAACCCTTAAGGCTGGCCCTTGGTGGCTTCCTTTTTGCTAGAGTAGAGACTTAGGGACTTTTTATAAATACAATGTAACCAAGTTTCCAATGCCAAATTCCACTTTGTCCTCTAAGCCATTTCTTCTTCTATATCTCTTCTTCTTCTTTAGAATTCCTCCAATTCTTCCTCAACATTTAATCTTCACTTAGGAGTGAAGTTCTTGAAGGTTCATCATCAACTCTTCTTCTTCATTTCTTCCCTTCTCTTCTTCATTAGAATTCCACAAATCTCCTCAACATATATTCATTACTTTGGTATATCGAATTCTCGAAGGGTCTTCTTCTTCAACCGAACTCTTGAATCACATAAATTCTTCAATAAACTTCATTGATCTAATCAGAGATCAAGTTGGATCTTCTTCATGTTCACATGCACTAAGTGATAGTGCATGGACTTCTTTATCTCACTTCATCCACTTAGAGTGGATCTTCTTCATGTTCACATGCACTAAGTGATAGTGCATGGACTTCTTTAGCTCACTTCATCCACTTAGAGATTGTGGATGGATCTTCTTCATCTCCTCATGCATTGTCAGTACAATGCATGGTCTTCAAACAATGTTGTGACATTGTATCTACTTGATACAAGTTCTTGGAACTTAAAGAGCAGCTCAACAATCGTCAGATGTAATGATGCTCCATCATCATTCTTCAAGTGTTGTCACTTAGTATCACCTTGATACAAGTATTGGAACATTAAGAATAGTTATACAATCGTCTGATACGAATAGAGAATGTTTCAACCATCATCTCCTATGTCACTTAATGAATCTCCTAAGTGACATTCCTCTATGGTCCATGGCCATTCTCTTTTCCTCACCAACACCATCACATCCTTTGTCATTCACATATTGAAACTCCTTGACATCCATCCATTAATTCCTTGACAACAACATACCTCATTGACAACAAATGCAACACAGTGCATTTCAGATATTTTATAATGTATTCAAGACATGAATGAAATTGAAATTCCTTTCCTCTAGGGTCCTTACCACATGAAATTCCATAAAAATCCATCTTATTATTTTTTGATGTTTTATAAAACATGATGAAGTGTATGTTGTCAATCATATATCATGGTAGTTTATTATGAATAATACTAATATTTTTTATTCCATCCCACATTTCTATTTGGTTTCTTATGAGTAAAATCAATGCATCATTCACCACATTTTTCATTAACACAGTTATTTCTGTTTCCAACCATTTAATAAAACCAAATAGACTATTGTAAGAAATTATAATAATCACAGTGACTAATCATGTAATCATGAAAATTATTCATGGGATATCTAGATCATGGATCCTCATTTTCAATTTATGTAACCTTATATTTAACTTAGTATATCCATAGTCATTATCTATTCAAATCATTCATAATGGTTCATAATTAAAATGTGAATTAACCAAATCATATATCTTAGAAGTTTTTATCCATGTGTGCATCCATAGGCCCACTCATCATGTATTAGTGATAATCGAGTTAATACACAATCTTGTCCTTTTGGAGTTATTATTCCTACAAGAATCAATGCCACATCCTAATATACTTGATATTATCTAGAAAGGGATTTATTTTCCTTCAAAATAGAACATATCTACTTTACCATAAATTTATGATATTAGTATATACTTATAATTATCTACAGAGTTTTCGCTAATGTTTTTTAACCCTAATATCCAAAGATTAACTAAAAAATTCTTGGATAAAATTATATAGACCCATACATTTTTAAATAAATATTACATATTATTATATTAATATTGTATACATAAAATTACAATTTAATCCAGTTATGTAAAGATTTACTATATTTGTATACTAGATACATAAAATATCATATTTAATCAAAGATATTCAATGTCAACCACAAATATCTACTCACATAGAACAGTTATTAGACATACCTCAATTAAAACCTTTCTAGATAACCTAGAGAAATGAGACATAAAAAAGGGTGATCTCATAAGATCAGTAAGAATAAACATGAGATATATCGAACATAAGAAAAAATAATATGATCGTAAGGGTATGATAACATAATCAAGTGCATGTTCTTAACATAAAAGATTCATACCCATAAATTCATATATCATAAACACAAGAAAAACATATCATTTTAAGAAGAATGTTAAATATGGTTTTTAAAGTAGTAATCATCATTCAAGGGTCAAAACATAGATATATGGAATTTTAAGAAAATAAAATCATAATATTTTGAAGAAATAAATTTGTGATCATGTCCATGCATAATCTTGTGAGAAAATCTATAAACAAATCATATTAACAAATCAAAATGAGAAAAAAAAAGATATCCAAAATCATGTCCATTTGTAATATTATGATCATAGATAGATGAAATCATTATCACATATCAAAATATGAAAAAAAATGTATTTTTATTCATGTTCATGGTTATCATTATTATCTCATGATATATCAATATCAATTTACCCAATATATTTGGGGGATATGTAATTATAGTACCACCCATTACATTATTAATTTCATATGTTTATGTGTGTGTGTGTTCCACAAGATTAGAAAATATTAATTATATCATCATATCATAACTTGTGGAAATAAAATGTATTTTATAATCATTTCATCATTTCATCATAGATTTCCTATGGAAAATAAATGGGTTTCAAAACAAATTCATTATCATGGTTGTAAACTATCCATAAAATAATAAGGATGGTATAATTTTGTTATAACCCGTAATAAATAATAAGTAACGTTAAAGGATGTTATCATAGATGAAAAATTATTTTATAAGATCACTAGAATATTTCTTGATGAAAATGCCATTGTCATTTTGGAATCACTTATTTAAAATCAAAATATTTCAAAAATGTTATGAAAAAAATTATTTTAAAAGAACCATGTAAAATTTTAATTTAAAATTAAATTTATTGAGTGGTCAGGACATCAATAAATTTCATTATTTTTAGGTATGTTAAAACAGAGATTTCTTTCACATTTTCAGAAAAATATAAAAAATACCCCTTTTGGAAAATGATAATAAGATTGCATTATAAAATTAAATAAATAAAAATGTGGGTATGAATTAATTTAAAAAACTATTTTATATTATTAAAAAAATCATGGAAGCATTTTAAAGAACACAACGACATGGAAGAAAGGGTTTATTGACCAAAGATGAAATAAAGTCTGTTTTTCTTAAAAAAAACATTTTACCTATAATTTTAATTACCAAAGAGAATAAAATGTTACTATTACTTAAACCATTCATGAATAAATAGAGTACCAGAAAATTAATGGGTTTTATTAGATAAGTATCATATAATTTTTTCTAATGTAAGTTCACACATAAATACTCTTGATTAAAATGAGATTGAAACATAAAACTATTACTCTTTTGATAACTTTTGAATCATAAGACCGATGAAAGAACAAATTAAAATGAAACCTTAAATATTATTATCATAATGATATTCATTATATAAATTTTAAAAAGTTTTTTAAATAAAACCTATAAAATATTTAAGTGCATATTATATCATATGTCCCAAATAAGATAAATTGGGATGATAAACCCTTATAGATTTAGTAATACCTGAATAAAAATATCATAAATTAGAGAACTGTATATGGTTTTTTAAGTAAAAAAAATCATTAGAATAATCATAAAATTTATTCATGGTTAGTATATACATCACAGAAAATAAATTAGTGGTGATATGACAAGTGTCTCGTAGAAATAAAAAGTGAGATGATAAATCCCTTTACCACAAGTTTGACATTATTCGAAATCACTCTAACATCCCATATAATAAACATAAATTTATTAAAATTATATAGCATAATCAAATAAATAATTTTAATATGATATATGACCTGATTATAACATTTTAATGCCTATTTATTAATATTTTCTTATTAAGATTTTTTTTGAGTAATAAATGTTTCATTTTTTTTGGGATGTTTTGGTTCTGAAGTTCTTGTACATGTATTTTGATCATGGTTTCATCATATCCAAAGATTTATTAATGATATATATATCATATATATTCATTAAATACATATTTTTAATCATACATAAAATAAATAAATATAAAAATAATTTACACCATTCGTAGAGATAGTAGGTTGTATGTATACATGAATGTAGTTGTCATTTTCTAATGAAAATAAGTGTAGAAATATAAATATTATTTTATTAATAAATAAACATAATTATATAATAAATAACATATATATATACTTTACATATATCATTACTACCATCATATTAAATAAGAAAGGAAAAACTAACTGCATCGCTTCCTAGAGGTGGTAGTTCACACATAATCACGAGTGGTGTTATAATTTTCCAACAAACGGTATGGAAAGAATATATATATTATATTATAATTAATGACACATGATTATGTCATAAATATAATATATAATTAGTAAACCTATCATAATAACTCTCTATTAAGGATTGTGATGGGAAAAGAATTTTATCACTATGTGGAGGTGATAGTCCACGCGTAAGCACAAGTGATGCTTTCACTTCCCCTTTGACAGAGTAAAATGTGGATAATGGTGGTTACATAATAATAATTAAATATTTATTTTTTAGGACAATTAATTTATAATTTTATGATGAATACCACAGATTTAATAGAGTTATAAGATGAAATAAACTGAAAGAGGTTGGGTAAGATGATCACCTCATCTTCGGTATACCTCATCTAGATCCCTTATTAAGGGATCTTGGAATTTTATTTTAAGAAGAAAATTACCAATATTTTTTACTATATAATTTTATAAGATAGTTATGTCGGAATTTTTTGAGTTATTTTTTCAATATAGTGTAAATAAAATATAGAATATGTGTCCTTTTATAAGAGACGGGAGCGGAACTCTTGTAATTTCTTAAAGTATTAAACTAATATAAAGTAATTTTTAATGAAAAGTGAAAATAAAATGATATATTCAGAATATAGGTTGAGTATGAATATAAATATTATCATACAATAATATTTTGAAAACTTTAGCAGATGTTTTCACACTTATCACTTTGTTTTAACCCCAATGATAACCCTTTTGATGATTACCATGATATGAAATAATTTTACACTTTAGGGGTCAATAAAGTTAACATAAAAGTAAAAATTAACCTTAAATGGAAGATTATAGATATTTTAGACCATATATCATTAAAATTTTAAAATATAATATTTTTTAGGAATTTTAAATTATTTAAAAAAATATTGTTTATTATAAAATATCATTATTGTAATTTTTGGAACTATTCATTTAATTTGAATTTAGTTTCATTAATAAAATAATGTAATTTAAATATAATACATTTTTAAAACAGTAATAAATTATTATTAACTATATATTTAATTTGGAACCAAAATTCATTCAAAAAATTTACTTTTTTACGTTTTTAAAATCATTTAATATGATTTTTAAACTACATTAATTGGCATGGTGTTAGCATTATGTAAGAATATAAGGTAACTATATAATTAATGTTAGACCAACTGGATTAAATAACCTAAGAGGGGTTTACTCAATGTATGTTATTTTAAAAAAAATCCCATTTAGATCTTGTTTCATCGTTAAACTAAACCCTCTTCACTCCCTTTTCCATAGAAATATATGAAAAAAATGAATTCATGAATGAGATGAAAAAATAGTACATGTTTCACCCACACTATGATATTTATGAGGATTATATAAATAAAATGTGACTATTTTCCAAATCCTTGAAGTGAATTTCTATTACAAATTTTGGAGAGGACTCACTTTCCCTCCTAGTATATAACCAATACAGTATAAAACTTCATTTCACTCTCTACTAAAGTGTGCTCAATTATATATCAAAATAAACTTATCTTTATCACTATAATAAATATATTTTACACTAAATTTTATGAATCATTAAGTTACACATTAATGAAATTGATGAATTCAACTTTACCATAGATTTACTAGGCAATCCCTTGTGGTTCTCGTGAGATTTACTTTTGGGGAAACCCTCTTTACAACATTCATGAAACTAACAAATTCTTCACAATAATATCCTACTTTAAGGATTCTCCCAACTTTCATGACTATCATTACTTTCACAAATATTGCTACATTTATGTATCTCAACACTTTTGCAAAGAACACTCCTTAACAATGCTCACTAATTTCATGAATCTCAACACTTTCAAGAATCTTATTCATTTCATGATGCTCACTACCTTTTTTTAAGCTTACATAGCCTTAATAAAACATCGTTTCTCTAGAAAACAAATAATATTATGAAAACCTTTATGCAAGAAAACTCATTTGTGAACCACCTTCTTGAATTCAGAGGCTTTTTATTTTCGATAAAGATTTATTCCCAAAATTTTGGGGTTGACACCTATTTATAGACATTTACTACCTTTCAAAAACATTTTAATATATCCAACACCCATTCATGAAGCTCTCCATTATTGTTCACCATGATCCCTACCTTCACAAAACATTCAAGGAAATTTTTCATTCACAAATATTTTCATAATCATTGAACATACCGTCTTTATTTTGTGGTCATCCCTCTTTTTCAATCCTCTTGACCTTCATGGAACACTAAACATTCACAATGCATCAGACCTTTTTAAACAAAAAACCTTTAAAAATTTAATTCCTTTTGCATATTTATTTTGGAATCCCTGGAAATCCAACTATCATGACACTTGATTCATCCCCCAAATGTCGGACCCAAAAAATTTAGGAAACACTAGGAAATGGTCCCACCATGTATACACAATTTTATATACAATTTAGAGAGTATTAATTCCATTTTCATAGATATATTCCAGTATAAATTTCTTAAAAATCTCTCTGTAAACTCCACAACTATATTTGTAAACCTATATTGTTATTAAACACAATCAACCCAAAAGCACTGAAAAGTAACCTTAAGTAAGTTTTTCCAAAGAATTAATAAAAATTAAAAATAAATTTAAATCTTAAAAACAAAATAATTATGTCAAAAGTAAAATTTTATATTCATTTATGAAATATTGTTATCCCTATGTGAACAAATAAGAGAAATTAAATGCAAGAGAGTGATATTTTGGAATTTTCATTACATAAAATAATATAAATATCATTTTCAAGAGAAAATGACACCAAAATGACATATATTAAAATTTGGGATGTATATGCTCAAATATAATAAATGCAATGAAATAAATTCAGGTTTTGGTAAGATTTTGTGGCCATATCTTTTGGTTTTAACCTTTTTTACCCATTTTAACCTTATATATGTGATAAATATTTACCGCAGTTACAATTTATAAAGATGAAAAAATTAAAAAAGGTACTATTTTATAATTAAAACCTTATTATTCAAAATATTATATCCATTTTTTCAATATTAAATATCAATAAGTGGATAAAAATACTTTTAATATAAATAATTAAAATACAATGAGAAATAGTATTTAGAAAAATGTATTTTTTTTGGAAGAACAATTAACTTATATAAAAATAATTAAATTTTATGATTAAAATGGAATTAATTATATTTTTATATATTAAATTTATCATTTTAAAATTTAAGGCCAAATAATAAATATAATATAACTTTAAAATTACTTGATTTAATTTAAAGAATTGATAATGTTTTAAAAATCGGTATTCTTCATTATTCACTGAAAAATCATTCATTTCAGAAAATTAAAAAACATCAACAAAATTTAATTTTGATATAATGATTTCATAAATTATTTTAAATTTATAAGATAAAAATTCTAGAAGTTTAAGGAAATAATTACCATTTTCATGCATAAAATTCAATGAAAACACTTTTTAAGAAAATGGATTTTTGAAACATAAAACGAATTCACTAAAAAATGAGTTCTTATTTACTAAAAATGAATCAATAATTTTTTATTTATTAGGACCATTATACATTAATTTTACAATTATTTTACTCATATTTATTTATGTCAATTCAATAGCTTGATTATAACGGTCACATTTTAATAACAATATTTTTATAATATATGTCTTTTTTAAAAGCTCAATGATTCATGTTAAGAAAACTATCAATATTGTTATTATTTTAAAATAAATTATTGTGGTGTTAAAAATTTTACATGAAAATTATCACAATTTACATGATCATACCCAACAATTCATGAACCCAAAAATATGAGTGATGGTATAATGATTTTTTATAATAATAAATATGAGTCATAAGAGTATAGAGTCCTCAATAATAAATCATGATCTTTGAGATAATATCATAAGAACATGAAATAATTTTTTGGTATAAAATTTCTCCATAAACATAATAATATAAAATAATTTCCATATTCAAGGCTCACTAAAAATACTTTCATAGTTGAAAGAGTCTCATAGTGGATTGGGTTCACTCTCCATTTCCATACACATAGCAATAATTTGTTAAGGATACTCACCATTAAATTAATCAATAGTGTAATTTGGATAACTACATTTTTACCTACTTGGGATTTGTCTTACCACCCATGTACCCTCATGGTCCTAGTCTAATCACCACTGTACCCTCTTTGGATTGGGATAACATATCATGTTCCCTTTTGATCTCATGAGATATAAAAACTTACCCAATGACATAGAGGTATAAAATAGAACCACCTTTTAAAAAACAATAATCCATTCATATATATTCCATAATAATATATTCTCTTTCATCATTCCTTTATAGTTTAATTATCATGTGAGAAAAAAATTAGTTTAATGAAACAAAATTAAAACATCATCATCATAATCCATCCAGATAAAGGAAGTGGATGGTATTTTAAAATAATTTTTTCCATGAATAATATAAAACATTAAATGATATTAATATAGATAAAAATATTTTTATTAAATCATTAGAAGTATTCATTGAAAAAGAAGATAAAACATCATTTTCTTTTGTTGAACATTAAAAACTAATAATTCATAGGATAATCAAAATATGTTTTGTTAATAATTAAACTTTTAAATTAATATTGAAAATAAATAACAGTCATGGTGGTGAGAAAATGAGGTCAAGATTCAAATATTAAAAAAATATTCATTTATTACTTTTTGAAAATTCAAAAGTGATTCATGCATAATGTGTCTAAATGGATTAACATTAATAATTTTTAAATAAATTAAAATTTTGTATTAAAATCCTTTTCAATCATTTAAATTTAAATAATATATTTTATAAAAGTATTTTTCAGAACATGTACATAGAGGAAAAATATTCCCAAACAAAAAAATAGAGAAATAAAGACAAATTTTTATAAAAATATTTATTCAGTTTTATGTGTATAAAAAAAGTAAATATGAAAATAATACTCAAAAATATCATAAATAACCATATTAAAACAAAATAAGTAATGTTTGAGAAATAAATAACCTACAATTTTTCACAATAGAAATTTTAACATAAAAATTCTAAAAAAGTGAGATTGTAAGATAAAACCTTACCTAAACTCCCAATCATAAATTCTATGAACACCCTTATAATACATTTAGATTTATTATAAAACTATATCAGAACCATATTCACACTTATATTACCATATTTTATCTATTTAAAATTCATAATTTCCCATTTGTTTATAATTCTCTACCAAAATAAATATTGCTTATTTTAATTTTTTTCTTTTTAGGAAAGTTTTAGTTTCGTGATTTTGGTCCTTGGACCTTTGTAATAGATTAATAATATATATAATATTAATCATATAATAAATATAAAATTTATTCATTATATAAATGCTTATAAAAATTTCTGTTATGAGGTGATGAAAAATGAATTACATCATTTGTGAAGGATGTAGTCCACACTCATGCACATGTTATTCTTTTATTTTTAATGAATATGAATATAGGAATATAAATCATAATAATTTATCATAAAAAATAATAATTATATCATAAATATCACATATATTCATTAAATAAATCTTTATTACCATCCTTGGGTGGTGGTGGTGAAAAATGAACCATTTTTCTTTAAGAAGATGTTAGTCCAAATGTACGTATGAGCAACACTTTCGTTTTACATTGGATGGAAATGAGATATAAAATTATTGTAAAAATAACATAAAATATTTTTTATTATAGTAATTATAATTATTTCATTATGTTATTATGGTTATTAATTATTTTTAGTAGTTTTATGAAGAAAGAAACTTGAAAATGGTCAATAAGAATATATACCACTTCTTGGATAATCTTCTATGAAAACACCTTAAGTCTTCTTGGATTGATATTTTGGGATTAAATAACATATATCTCTTGGGGAGGATATATTGGAAGTAATTTGGGTATATATTTGTTTATCTATGGTGCTCAAGTGGTGTGTAAAATTGAGAATATTAGGTTCCCTTTTATAAGTGAGGGGAGTGGAACCATTGTAAAAATAAGAAAATTAAAATAAAATAAATTCACTCTCATGGGAAAGGGGATCAAATAAATACATTTTTTATAAGGTGGGTGAGGTTAAAATTAACTTAACCAATGAAATTAAATATAAGTTTTAGTTATATCTTTATGCCTTGTCCCTTTATTTAATATCTTTTAATCCATTTTTATCTTCATCGTGGTAAAAAACCTTTAACCAAGGTAACTTATTTTTATAAAAAAACAAACTTCACATTATAAAAAAATTATAAATTATTATTTAAAAAATATAATCCATTTTATAAGATTAAATTACATGATTCTTAATAAATTAATTATAATATCTATGCATCCTGCAATAAAAAACCATTTATAGAAAAAACGTATTTTTAAGCAAAAAAAATATTTTATTCTAATTTATTTATTAGTAAAAACCATTAAGTGAAAGTAAATTTATTTTATTGAATATAACATCTTAAAATTTATATAAATTACTCATAAATATAGAATACTTTATTTTATTAACTTAAAAATACATTTCATGTATAAAAATTATTCAATGAAAAATATATATTTTTATCTCCAAGAAATTATAATCCATGTACAAATGATTAATAATTTGTATACATGTTTGAATAATATCTTTACATAATTTTGATTCTAAAAATAAAATAAATTTAACATAAAAAAACATATATATTGAAAACAATATTTGTAAACAATACATTTCTATTAGTCAAAAATTACTAGAATAATATTCCTTATAGTTTCTAAAATATTTAATGAATTTAATTACATGATTTTATTACTAGAAATTTATCAATTTGTTTATCTGTCTATTAATTTCTTTCATTTTATATTTTTATCAAGGCATTATTCATTTAATTTTGGTGTTCCATGAATCTTAATCTATCAAACACATAAAATTTATTAATGATACATATTTTAATATCTTAGGGTGTTACATTCTATCCCCCTTATAATAATTTATCCCTTCAAATTATGTTAATATGATGAAAAAAATGAGTGTAACTCATCCTAATTGCCTCTTTAGGTTCCCACATAGCTTCATCGGATATATTATTCCTCTAGAGAAGTGTAACTAGGTGAGTAGTTCTATTTCAGGTGACTTTATCAAAACAATTAAATATTTCTATTGAATTTTCATCATAATAAATATCATGATCATGTGATAAAACATTGGATTTTAGTACATGTGAAAGATAATGTATGTACTTACTTAGATGAGATATATAGAACACAACATGAAATTAGAAGAGATTTGGTGGAAGTTTCCAGTGATAAGATACCATCACAATATGATAAATAATCTCATATATATTGATATATCTGGGGCTCATCTTCTCTTTCATTCTACATATCATAACCTTATTCTAAGGGAATATTCAAAATAATCCTTCTCACCTACTTTAAATTAAAAATTATGATGATGATTATTATCATATGTTTTCTATCAACACTAAGCTACCCTATTGTCCTATTGAAGGGATATAAATTTTATTTATATTTCTTTAACTTTCCCAAGAGAGAATATATTTTTTTCCAAATTCAATCAAACATGTTGATGTTTCAGAATTATTTCTATTGATGGATTCATAAGAATCCATCTGAATTGTTGTATGAAATTTAAGCCAGAGGAAGTTGTTGATCCCAACCACCACTGAAATCCATATAAAAAGCTCTGATTATATCATGTAGGGTTTGAATATATTTCTCATATTAACCATCTATCTAAGAATGATTTTTAGTGCTAAAGAGAAGCTCTATATTAAATTATTTTTGAATAATTTTCTAAAAATTCAAGGTAGACCATGCATATTGATCAGATACCATTGAGAGTAGTATTTTATATAGCCTTATCAATTCCATAACGAATTTCCTAACAATATAGTTATGGAGGAAAACCATATAATAAATTATTTTTTATAAAGTTCCTTAAAATAGTATATTAATAAATTCCATGAAATTTTTTGGTTTAGTTTCTTAGAAAATAGGAACACAATATATAAAGTACATATATAATAAAAAATATATACTTTAGTTAATCCTTTATAAAGTCATATTTAAGAATCTAACCTATGTAACCTCACTACATTTGGTTTCTTTGGTACATAAATCAATATAAAAGGGTGAGAAAAATCCCAGTAAGGCATATATAAAGGAAATGGTATAAGGGGTATCATCATGGGTACAACATGAGGCATTATAATGATTCATAATACAAGTACATTATCATTAGTACATTAATCATAACACAAAAATATGGCTACAATATCAATATTATATATTCACAATAATATTACCAAGGTTCATTAGGATGGCATCATAAAACATATTAACATGTTCGTTAAACTAGGAATCATAAAACATTACCAAGGAATGTTTATGAGGTATCATAAGAATATAACATATAATAACATAGGATTTATATATGTAGACATTATATATTAAAATATTAATATTAATTTCATAATGAAAAAACACTTTTGGGGGCTATAACGGTTTATTATCTTCATGGACTAGGTATAGAATCTTCTTATTTATTGAAAATTCTTCAACATATCCTCTAAATATCTTTCCATTTTTCATTATACATAAACATACCCTACTTAAAATGTTTCTTCATAACCTGGGGAAAGGAAATATAAGAAAAGGTGTTCTCACATGCTCAGTAAGGTTAGACATTAAAGACATCATTATATGATCATATGAAGGCATACGATAAGAATAAGGGTATAAAATCTTAAACATAACTTAAAAAGTTCATACCAAACCTGTTATAGATCATAAACAAGAGTCTTGTAATAAATCCTCATAATTAAAAAACACATTATTCATAAGATCATGAAATCATCATAATTCATAAATAATAAGCTCATGTCATAAAATAGTGGAACCAACAAATGTATAGTAACCATATCATTTTTTAAGGTGAACTATGAAGACTGTCAAACATAGTGGATCTATACTCATCACTTGTCTCCCATTGTGGATTAATCTCAATGACCCGTTTCCCATTGTGGATCAAACACATCAACCTATTTACTAATGTAGATCAATCCTATCAACTTGTTTCCATTATTATTTCATTAAATATAAATCATTAACTAATCCTTTCTAGGGATATATTGGTACCACCCATCATATAATGATATCATACCTATATGTACCAAAAAATCAAAAAAATCTTCATATCAGAACACATGAAAAGAAATGGGTTTCAAAACATTTATTTATATCATAATCACTAGTAAAGGAATGGTTTTCATAAAAACAAAACTTTTAAAGAGACAATTAGAATGGTATCCTTGGTTCATATCCCTAGTAAATCATAAGCAACATCAAAGGATGTCATCTTAATTGGAAAATGTTTTTGAAATATCACTTGGAGAATTTCTTTATGAAAATAGAATTTCATATTTTAAAATCACCATTTTAAAACATAAAATATTTTCAAAATACTTTTCTTTAAAAACTAAACCTGGAAACATATAAAGGAATCTTTAAATATCATTTAAAAAATTTCTTAACAAAAATAAACTTTCAAAATTTAAAATAAATTCTTTTTAAACTAAAAATTGATTAAAAAATTCAAAATCATATTATTTGAAAATAACCTTTGAAAATTATAATTTAATCTTTAAAACATTGTGTGGTTGGGACATTGGGAAATTATTTTCATGTCGTATATGATTAAATAAATATTCCTTTGAAATTTTTAATAAAAAGAAAACAATCCTTATTAAGAAAACAATATGAAGATTATATTTAAAAAACATGGTAAAAATTAAAACATGGGTAAAAATGTATTTAATAAATCCTTTGGATAATGTTAAAAAAAATTAAAAATATTTTTACAAAACATGGATATAGAAAAAATAGGGTTTCCACTAAAGAGAGAAATAAAGACGTTTTTTCATAAAAATATTATTTTTGTATATTTAATACTTTTAAAGAAGAAAATGAGGATAAAAATGTATCATCAATAAATAAAAATATGATAATAAAATAAAATATATTATTGAAAGGAATATCCAAATATTTAATTATTAATAACTTAATCAAAAACAATCCTAATAAATAAGGAGATTTTAACATAAAACCTTTAAAATATTGGTATCTTCTAAATAATAAGCCCCATTAAATAATAACATCAAAATAAAATTTAAATATCATGAAAATAAATATATTCTTGGTATAAAATTTCAAATTATTTTTATATACACCTTATAAAAGAATATAGGTTCATAACACAACTTATATCCTAAGAAATGTAATTTCAAATGAAAATTATTAACCATAAGTCTTGAATTCCTTCATACACATTTGAAACTCTTATATAAAAAATATAGGTTGATTAAAAATATATTATAGAAACATAATAAAATATATAATTCTATATATGATCTAATTATGAACTTTTAATACCCATTTATTAATAATTCATTTTTAAAATTATATTTCGGGTAATAACTACTTTGTTGTTCATGTATGTTTTGGTTTGGAATGTTTAATAATTTCATTTTTATCATGATCAAATAATATAAATAATTTTAAACATGATATAAATATCATATATATTTATTATATATGTATTTCGATCAACCCATTAAATTTAGAAATAGAAAATGAAATGCACAGTTCATGGATATGGTAGGTTGTACGTACGGATGAATGATGATTCCATTTTATTAAAGGATAAAAAAAGATTTTTAAATAATATATTATATTAAAATATTATTTTTATTCCATATATATCACATATATTCATTAAATTTACCCTTATTACCTTCCATGTGAAGTGTTAGTGTAAAACGAATGAAATCGCTTCATGAGGGGGTAGTCTTCCACACACACGAACGACGTTATCGTATCCCCTATAGAAAAAAAGGTAATATGTTATATGTGATATTATAACATAATAAGTAAAATTATATTAAAATATTTATATATATATTCATTTAATATATACTTATTACCACTTATGTAAAACAAAAATGAAAAACACATCACATCGGTTTGTAAGGTGACAATCCGCTATACACACGAGTGATGTTATTGTTTTCCAACCTATTAGGAGGTAAGAAGGTATACATGGTATTTCAATTATATATGTATAATAATTTCATAAATATCATATATAAACATAAAATCCTTCAGTATATCTAGTCATGGGAGGTGGTAATGGAAAACAAACAACAACAGTTCGTTAGGCGGTAGTCCGCTGTATGCATCATCAACAATTTTGCTTCCCATTTTGATGGAAGAGGAGATGAATATAGGTTATTCCATTAAAAAATAATATCTAATTATATGTTAGATAATGGTTTTATTATATCATTTTAATTGAAGAATATTTGAAATAGGTGGAGGAAGAAATAAAGCAAAACATAAGGTTAAGATTTATACCACTCCTTCATAGAGCCTCTTTTCGTTCATATCTAAATATTTATTAATTGAGGCTAATAATAAAACCAATGCCTATAGGATTTGGATAGTGCATTATTGAAGGTATTTATTTAGTTATTGTTCAAAAAAGGGTTTTGGAAGTGTGAGGTGGGGAGAAGAGTGGGTGTCCTTTTATAAGTGAGGGAGAGGACACACATGAAATTGTTTTAAAAGAATAAAGTGTACCACATTGTTCACATTTCCAAGGCTCAAAAAATGGGTAATTAATCAAACTTATAAGTTAAAATATCAATATATATAAATAAAATTGGTTCTTAATAAGTTTATTGGTCATTTCACCCCTTAGCATTTTTATTTTAACCCCCAAATAAACTAGTTTTTACCTAAAACATGATAATTAATTTTTACTATTTTTACAATTAATTTTGAAAACAAATTAATTTGATTTTATTATATAATATTAATTTTTATTTTTACAAATATGGATAAAAGTCCAAATTCCATTGACATAATCGGAAAATTTTAATTTAAAATTAAAAACGTATGCCAGATGAAAAAGTAGTTTTACAAAGATTTTTTTTCAAAAGTTTAGAATGTTTTTATTTGAAAATTAAATAATAAATTGAGTAAAAAAATAAATTGGATTATTAAATATATAATTTAACTTATTTTAATTTTTAAAAAATATTAAAATGAAATTTACATTTAAATACTTTAAATAAAGAGGATGTTTTGATAAAGAAACATAATTTTTTCACTATTCATTGAAAATTTAATCTTTTCAAAAAAATCACAAAATTTCACTCAAAGATCATTTTGAAATATATATTTAAAAACTAATCTTATTTTTTAAAATAAATTTTCTAAATTTTTTAGAAATAAATTTTAATATATTCTCACAAAAGGCAATACAAATCATTCTTTCAAGAAATTGGATGTTTCAAAGCTCATAAAGACATTACTAATAATTAAATAATTATTTACAAATATGTATTCTTTATCTAAAGCCATTATAATTAATTTTCAAATTGTGGTTCATCCTTTTCATACATCCTAATTTAACGACATGTTTATAATGTTAATATTAAAATAATAATATTAAAATAATATCGTGATTCATTAAAACTCAGTGTTGTGTATAACGCAAGCTATCAAAGAAATTAAATTTTTTCAAAAAACATGTTTAATAAAAATTATAGTTGTTAAATTTTACCTCTCTTAAAATTAATTTCACCCTCAAAATTATATCACTTTGGTAGAAAAACGAAGTATACTTATTCCTCATTACATCCCCAAGTTCCCGTGTAACTTTCTCAATATAGTGGCTTTTTGAAAAAACTTTAATAATGTGGGTGGTATTAATTCCTAGAACTTTCTCTGTATAATCTAGAATATTCTTTGATTGTTCCTCATAATAAATATCATACTCCATTGATATTACCTTTATGTTTAGTACATGGTAATGATTAGGTATGTACTTATTCAAGAGAGATAAGTGGAACACATCATGGACTTGAGAGTGGTTGAGTGTAAGTGCTAATCGATAAGCTATCATCCTGATAGGATCAATAATTTCAAAGGTACCAATATAAAGAGTGATTAATTTGACGTTCTTTCCAAATCTCAATACTTTTTTCCATGGATAGATTCTTAAAAAAACATTTTCACCAGCTTTAAACTCTAGATCACATCAATAATTGTTATCACAGTTTTTCTTATCACTTTGTGCTTCCCTTATGTGTTTGTGAATGGATCTAACCTTATCATCCATTTATTTGACCAACTCTTGTCCCAATAGACTTCTTTCCCCAACTTCATCCAAGATCGTTGGATTTCTACAATTCATTCCATAGATGGATTTATAAGGTTCCGTCTAAATGCATTAGTAAAAGTTGTTGTTGTATGAAAACTCAACTAGAGGAAGGTGTTGATCCCAAAAACCATTTAAGTCCATATAATAAGATTTTAGAATATCCTCTAACACTATTAGAAACGAAGGCAATACCAACAGTATAGGCTAGAGATTCATTGGTATAGCCTATACCAATGGTTCTTTAAACCGCTGGCTATAATTTCATTGGGAAATGCATATACCAATGGTTTATAGTGAACCATTAGTATAGGGTGGTTAAAATTTAATTTTACCATTGGTTCATTGTGAACTGTTGGGATAGAGATATGCCAATAGTTCAAACCTATTGGGAAAGAGATTTACCAATGGTTCAAACTATAGGGACATCTCTATCCCAATGGTTCAAAACCATTGGGAAATGCCTATACCAATCTTTCCTTGAAACTATTGGTATAGGTTGGTTAGAATTTTATTTTACCAATGGTTTATTGTGAAACATAGGAATAGAGGTATTCCAATAATTTTTAAACCATTGGTATTGACCCCCTAACTCCATATCTAATAGCATTCTCACTACCCACTTCACTTACAATCAGAACATCAAAACAAAACATAGAAAATACTCAAACCAACATAACACTGCACCTGCAATAAAAACAACAAAAAATCAATACAAAACACAAAAAATAATGAAAATAACTTCACAATGAACCTACAGTCAAAATAGAACACCTACAATGAAATTAGAACAACCAAAACCTTTAATGAAACCAACAGAACATCTTCAACCCATAGAACCTTCAATACAACCATTATAGAATCATCAAATAGAAAAACACCAATACAAAAATAATGATAACATAGAGAATCAATTATATAATATAACCAATGATAAAAAACATAAAAAATATCACATATATTAATTCACATAAAATAATCATATAGAAAATGTCATAAATATCAAAAAATAATGATAATATAGGAAATAAATCGGTTTTATTCTTTTTAATACAAATATATTCCTTTATAGTAAATTTCATTTGGTTTTACGCTAATTGAAATAATATAGACATGTTTTTTTGGTTCATTTATATTTAATTATTCCTAGTATTTTTTAGAGTAATTCAGTTGTATTTGATTCAGTTTTATTCAATTCAACATTATTTAGGTCTAGTTGTTTTGGTTTGAGAGTTTTCTTTTTAATATTTCTTATAGCACAACAGCTCCTAGTTCTTAATTCTTCAAAGATCTCTTATAAAAATCATTTTTCATCTTATATATATATCATCATGAATTACACATTCTATTTCTAAATATAAAATATTACATGTAATTATTTGATTATGTGAATTACTTAATTTCTCAACTTTTTCATACATGGAATTCCCCCATGATCTCATAGTTACTATTTCCTCCAACCATTATTCCCTAAAAATTTCAAAGAGTCCCTCAATTTTCAATTTCTCATTTTAATCTGATTTTCTATTAATTATACCTTATATTCTATATCCAACAAAGTCCTTCAAATTAACCTCAAGTTTTCGTCATTAATTTCCCATTTTCATAATTCTCACAAAACTAGCTTGATCACTACTTCATCAACTAGTAGAACTGTTCGGTTTTCCCCAACATTAATAATATTTCACATTATTCTACAGTAAGGTCATGATTTAGTTTCTTAATTATAATATTCTTCCATTCAAATAATCATCATACATTTTCCATTATTATATAATAAATCCTACTATATTTAGATATGTATATTTTCTAAAAAAAATTCTTATAGTTTTAAAGAATCAAAAAATACAATTGAAGATGTTAAACTCATCTGCATATTTAGATAACAGCTCTGAATATTATCGACTTTCTAATTGGTAGATTGAATCACTATCTCATTTTTTTATTTAGATCAATATATAACAAACATGAATCTTCATGATTAATTACTCTTAATTCTTGAATTTCTAATAAATCATCATTTATTAAATATTTCATAATGTTCGCCTTCATTTGAATCACTTTATATTATATATTAATTCTAAAACCTCTTTGGTTAACTTTACATTGGTATTATTTTATCCTTTTTTAGATTTTATACATTTAAGGTTACCCTTACCAATGGTTTTACCACCTTTATAGAGGACATGTTTATCTTACAATTATTATTTTATAGGAACTTGAATGGTGAGGTTACCTTGAAACACCTATATGTAACCTTTACAAAACAATAATTACCTTTTCATAGGTATTAGATATCATAGATAAACTATACAAATGTATTAATTTACCATTACATAAGCTATTGGAAATTTTTGTTACCTTTACATGGAGTCAAATTTATAATTACATAGTAATTTGAAATGTATATCAATATTTACATAGAACATAAAATTATAGGTTCATCATTATATAATCCCACTTCTAACTCTACATATGATCAAATAATATTTACTAATGCTTAATAAATACATGGTAGTGACTAAGTAGCCACTAAAACCCATAGATGATCAACTATGCTTAATTTGTTAAGATCCATTAACAATATCATGAAGGATATTAAACACTAAATGTGAGTGTTTGAAAACATTCAATGCATTTACTCTTCCAACATCAGTTCAAACTAACTAAAAACAACATCCATGCATTATATAAGACCAATTTAATCAGTCAACAATAGTTCCATATCTAGGATGAAATCTTAATTATAATGGTATTTCAAATTTCTAAATATTATATACATTTAAATTCGTTAATAATAGGTCCTTCAAGCTACTAACTAAAGTTATATTATTCACCACTATTTCATTATAATGTAGAAAAAACTATATCTCTACCTTCACCACTTTTTATATTTGTCTATGGAGATTAGTTTGTTCAGTTTTCAGATTTAGGGTCTATGCTTAGAACCTATCCAACTAGATGTTATTTTATGGAAAGGGAATTTGTAATCTCATTGACCCCCATATTTACATGAGATTTTAAAAATTAATTACATCTAAGAAAACGGGTGGCGTACCTTCTTCCTCTCATGGTTTGACATCGTAGTATATCCCAAAGTGTAAAGGTATGTCTTAACATCCTTGTATTTTTATTTTTATTTTCATGACAATTCATAAAAAAATAAACAATAAAAAAGTAATTATTATTTCAAATCATGGTAATTTTCATTTAAAACCTCATATTTTATTAATATCTTGAACTTGGTACTCATCCAATGAGTAATCATTTCCCAAAAATATTCTACCGGATAGTCATCCATTATAGGTGTAGCCTCTAAATCCATGAAAACTCTATATTGCCAGCCACTATACGATTTATGATTCTAGCCTCTCTAGATATCACCTAATTCCATAAGTTATGTTTCTCGCCCTACCTCACCATCAGGAAAATTAAAATGAAGTTGGCACTAAAATATTTATTCACATAAATCAAATAATAATATAATATTAAAACCAATGAATTTTTTTACACATATTTGTGACCAAGATTTATCCCTTACATCAATTGGAAAGTGTCTCCAAGAGAGTGGATGTATGTGAATGATGTTATAGTATTTGAAAAGCATCTCCAAAAAATTCCCACATTCCTATCCTATTTTTTCAAGAATTATTTTGTCTTCATTTTACTCCACTATAAGCTATATGTGGTAGTTCCACACCTCACACATGTGTGTACTCCCATTCCGCTTATCATTATATCTAGTTGTTAAACAAGAAAAAATATTATATCAATAAATCTTATAATCAAAATAAATTATGGAAAAAATTACTAGGGTTCTATAAATATACCTAAGGCAGTATGATTAGTGGACATCGTCGGATCCCCGAGAACTAAAGGAACATCAACATATATAGATGTAGTGGGTCCCATTGTATTCTTTTTATGATCAAAATGTGTCAGAGTATTATTTGAAGAAGAATTAATATATTAGCCCAGGTAGAAGGAAGTCGAAGGAAAAGAAGATGTCACATACGGCTGTGAAAATTCATAATAAGGATAAGGAGTATAAATCATCATCAGATATGGGAAAGAGAGAAAAGGAGGCTTAGATGAAAATGGAGGGGGAAACATGGGTGGCCCAAAAACATGATTGACTTTAACGATAATATGGGGTTATAATGTGTGATAGACGGTACATCAGAGGGAGGGAAGGGGTGTGATCAGGTACAATGACTAGAGTGCCAATCTGTAGTACCACCATCCCTCAAATATCTATCATAAGCACATGAAAGACTTAGCTAGTGAGTGAATAATTGAATCCTTGGTGGTGGATATTGATTAAAAGTCAAAAAAAAATTAATGACATGACATTATATGTTATTGTTATATATTTGTGAAATGAAATACTCAAAACGGACACTGTAGGAGGGACGCCCATCTCACTCATTCATTGATGGTTTTCTGTATTCTATTTTCTTCATAGATCCTTAGTGTTTTTCATTTAATATATTTGAAAACAAATATTTAATTAATTAGAAATCCATAGCTAATGTGTAACTGAAATAAGAAATAATATGTGACCTGACTTAATTAAGGAATACCACTTATTAAACCAAAATGCTGGATATGTGGTGATATAACAAAAAGATTTTATATCTAGTGGGGTGAATATCAAAATATAATACATGTAATATAAAAAAATATGTTCAAATTAGCATATTTATCATGGGTATGATATTGTATTTTGTACTTTTAATTGGATCCAATTAAATTTTGGTTAGATCATTTGGTGTATTCTAGTCAATTGATTAGGTCATTCATCCATTTTTATTTATCTTAGGTCATTTGGTTCATTTTTTTCAATTGATGGAGTCATTTCTCCATTTTTATTTAACTTAGGTCAATTGGTTCATATTTTGGGTTAGGTTATTTTACCATTTTTTTTGAAATGTAATTATTTTTAGTATTTTTCATTTTCATAAAAATTTGTTTAATATGTTCAATTCATTTCATATTTTTTTTCTATAATTTAATTGTTTCAATTTTTTTTGGTCAGGTAGGTTTGAATATATTTTATTTAAATATTAGGAAATGAAACTCAAAGAAAAATGCAACCGATAAATATTAAAATGCACTTGAAGGTTTAGTTTGATAAAAAATATTTTTAATCAATAGTAAATCAATTTGTATAGCACCAACCTCAACAACCCAAGTCGAACTAATCCAAAATTACTGAGAACATAGATGGATGATTCTATATTTTTCCCACCATAACTTCAGGTTCACAATAAACTCTTACAATTAAAGTATTGGAGTCGTCATAAAAAATAAATGGATCTGAGCCAATTGGAGCAGAGATGGTGTCAATTCCATCATCACCGTCATCAAAAATATGTCTTGGGATTACTTTAATAATGAAACCAAATTTAAGTCATAGATGATCTTTGACATAAAAAACATGTTTTCCTATATATTCTAATACATATGGTTCATTGATAGTAAGAGATAAAGTCATGTCAATAACTTAAAATCCATAATCATCAATAAATGTGTCATGAATTATCATCGAATCAAACCATTGGAATTTTATCATATTGAGTCAGCCAAGAGAGAAATAACCCAATATTAGTATTTTATTAGCAACTCCATAATAATATACATTTTCAAATCATGTTACATTATCCAATTCACTGGTATAATATTCTATTTTGGTAGTTAACATAACACCATCATGTTGTGTTCTCTTGTTCATTTATCATTCACTGGTAATAAATTGTACCCATTAATCTCAATTGATTTGCATTCACGGACCACAGATTTAGGACCAAAATCCAAATATCTCATTTCCTCATAGAGATATACAATAGGAAAACTAAATACATGAAATATAAATGAATGTTAAATATAATTAAATATAGATTTTTTTAATTTATTATAATAATATTTCTACCTTCGATTTTAACCGAACAAAAAACTTTTAGCTATGTAAAGTATCTCTCTTTATTAATGATGAAGAATAATGTTTTCTATTTATATTTTTTTTATGTTACCTACTAAAAATATAAAAAATTTAACATATATGTAAAATTACATGAGATAAAATAAGGTATACATGTTCAGTTTACTTACTTGATGTAGTCATCGAACAAATCATAGTGAAACAAAATTGTGTGATGTGTAATTTCTTGTTCTTCAAGGATAAATACCATCAATGTATATGAATTTGGAATTACCTTTTTTGGGGAAGTGATGGAAAATAAGTCAATTTTTTCGTACTGTTCTTCTTTATTTTTCACTGGTTTGTTCTATATCATAATCTTATTAGACAAATACATTTAACATAAATCATTATATTCTTGAGATAAGTAACCTTTGACAATATAACCTTCAGGATGATTTTTTTCCTGATATAAGACTTCAATGTGAACCTATTTATTTCAATTGTATAGATCAATCGAAAAGAAACAAGTCCTATGAGAAGTTTTTTGGTTGGAAGATAGACAGTTAGATGTAGCATTCATATGAAAAATGATGAAGGAAAAAATTTCTATAACTCACAAAAAATTAATGGTTCCTCTACCAAAAAAATCAAGAAAGACTTCAAAAACTTCTTAACACAAATATCTCTAAATAAAAGTCACAATAGAATAACTAACACCTTATATTATTGGATAGAAGATGAAAGAGTTCTATTGGAATCAACTCATGTAGAATGATGTGATAATCATGAGTCTTATAATATTTCAAATTCAACTCTCTTATGTTGACCCATTTTGATATGTTGCTTGAATAGACAGTAGGAACTTTAATAGTCTCTATTACTTCCATAAATTGATTTTTTTTCTATAGGATTTTTCACATAACAATCACATAGAACATTCCATTTATTTTCATAAATACACGTGAGAGACAATT
Organism: Viscum album; assembly: GCA_963277665.1. Taxonomy (NCBI): domain Eukaryota; kingdom Viridiplantae; phylum Streptophyta; class Magnoliopsida; order Santalales; family Viscaceae; genus Viscum; species Viscum album. Next base: position 232,276,775 of record OY728141.1, read on the forward strand.
CTATTTTGATTCCCCAATCCACAAGGTCACGCTAAGATCATAAATCATATTTTTCCTTTCTATTAACAATTATAAGTATTGAAAGTAACATTAAATATATATTATTTTCAATGTGAATTAAATTTAATAAATGAAGTAAAAAATTGGTTGACCAATAAAAATACTCAAAAAAAGATACCCCTCGTGTTCTAATTGTAACAGGTTTTAGTGGAAACATTCTTCATCTTTCTATATTCCATATGACCCTTATGAATGAAAGAATGAAATATTTTTATTAATTAATCACATCAGTTTCATAAATTTTCTAAGGTGGATTGTTGGTCTCTATGATATTGTCAAATCTTTGACAATTTTTTCTATATGCATGGTCCATTGCTAATAATCATCGATGTCCCATAAAACTAACAAGGCGATATTTTAGTCTTCTAGATCTTGTATAATTCATAAAAATTGGACATGATTGTTTACCCATTGTGATCAATCTAGAAATATTTGCATAAGTAGAAAAATCATTGATCATCCACATAAGCGCAACAGACATCTGAAATGCGTCTTTTGAACATGAATCGTATGTGCACACACCCATAGTCCAAAGATGATTCTTCTCTTTTATTAAAGGTTGCATATATACATATATATAATTTCCATGATCATAATGTCTATGTATGAGTATACTCATGAAAGTGAAAGGTTTTTTTATACACATCCATATAGGAAGAATATAAAAATGTATGAAAAACTGTCTATGTGCTCTACAAAGCAACCATCTACCCAAACTGATTAAAACCTTCATGTAAAAGAACCAGCCTCACATTATGAATTTTAGCTGTGAAATATTCATAAGAATCATCAAATTTATTCCATGAAAATTTATATGTTGGGTGAACCAACTCATCATTATTCTTCTTTCTCTTAATGTAATTCCATCACATTTTTATTGACATTTAGTCATACATTAAAATATTTTATAGTATGGGGGTCAATGGAAAGTGAAAAATTTCTCTTTATGGAACATAAGATGGTGTTTCATCAGATTTTTGATTTCGTAATGATATCCAACATTTTATACAATCTTTTTGATTAGTAGTTTTCTCCAAGAATAAGCTATAATATTTCAAGCAAGCATGAATGTTTTTTAAAATCCATGTTCCTCAACTAACTTCCATGTCATATAGTGGTTTAAGGGAATATTTGAATCATCTAGAAGAAATTATTTCCAAAAGGTGAGAATTTAATTGATGAACTATTATAAATCTCATTAATTTTTTCCCATGAAACAATCATATTAAAAAAATATTGATTCTTAATTTTGCCACATTGATGATATACTGGATTCGTGGCAGCATCATTCAATTTTTTCATCTTGTTAACATCATCATTTTTATTAGACACATCTTCTGTGCTCATATCAAAATCGTATTGGGTTGGTATTCCTTCTTTATCAAGATAACAAGTAAATGTAAACTTTCTATGTAAAAAATTCTCTAATTCAGTCCTCTCATTTAGATCATGAGGATTTTTAAATTTCATTTTCTCCTGATTATGATACCATACATAGTAGTTTTTTTGAAAACCATATTTGGTTATATGGTATCTAACTTCTTCATAGCTCCACCAAGGTCATCCAACACAATTATAACATGGAAAATGTTTGTGACCACTATCTAAATCATTTTCAAATGCAAAATCTAAAAAACACTCCAATTTGTTTCGAAAATTTCTTGAGATCCGATCAGTTTCATACATCCAACATCTATATATTCTATAAAAAAATTGTTATATATCATTTACTAAAATAAATTAAATAATATTGAAGTTTAATTGAAAATATATTTAAAGAAATGATAACTCTTCAATTTATATGAAAACATAACTAGAACACTAGTATATATGAGAATCATAATATAAAAGACAAAAAATACTATATATATATATAACAGAAAATACTATAAATATAAATCCATCATATTTAATTTCATTATATCTATGAGTAATAATGTACAAAATCCATCGAGGGTCAAAGATTTAATTATAAAAATGTTTCCTATAGAATATAAATACCTAAGGGTGTTATTTAAAAGAGATATTCTATATATAAGAGCATATATAAATACATATACGGATAACACCCATAATAAGGACTATCAGATCCATCAAAATATCAAAATTTAACCACTAAAACGCCACCCTCCATCACCCTCGCCTGCTCTAGCACATTTCTATTACCTAATACTCATATAATAGGATGTTTACGCATCTTATATATTCAAATGAATAATTTGAGTATAATATACATAGTAAAAATTCACCACCCCACCACATAATAAAGGTTATAATATAATATTTTTGTGGAAACAATATAGAGGGTATAGGAGTATAAACAACTATTTTTAGCATTATAAATCATAAATATTTGATAAAATTTTTATTTTTGAAAAGTAACACCAAAATTAAAGATGTTATAGACTTTTATTACCTTCAATGAACCAACACATAAAATTTGAGAACATAAAAAATAATTTATTCAAGGAAGAATACCCAAACCATTATAGGGGAAAGGGAATTTTGAATCCCATTTTATTTAATTTATTACTCATTAGCATTGGAATAAGGTAAGGGGTATATGAAGTCAAAATGTGTCATGTTAAACAAATTCCATAAATATTTATTCAATAATAGGTATACATATTACTGTTCATTTGAAATAATATTATCAAACATACAATCATAATACAATTAAAAAATATTATATTAGACATCATGATATTTGTTTAAATTATTTAATGAAGTAAAAAATTTAAAATACACATTATATCATATTAGATAGATGTATGTGATATGTTTATAACCCTTTGAAACATAATGATACAATATCAATGAATAAATGTACAAAAGTAAATAAAAATATAAAAATGCATTTAAATAATATAAATAGAATATTAACATGAAAAATATATTTTGATCTTGTCCCAAAATTTAAAATATTGAAATCACATGAAGAAAAAATTTAATATTTGAAAACATCTCAGTGAGAAAATATACTCATACTTATAACATTTCGTTTAAAACTATACACATGCATGGGATAGAGAAGGTGTTACCACCTAGAATAAATTTGGATATATCTTTTCAGGTCAAGGGGAAAGAAGTGATTTATTCAATATAATATAGAAAATAATGATATATAACTGATAATTAAGTTCTTAGGTGCTAAAACAATGAATATAGATTAAAAACCATATTCTAAAATTCAATTTTCTAAGGCTGAAATATCTCAATAGTATCTATGTTGCTATATATTTTTTAGAAAATAATCTACTGGAATAATTAATTTTTTGTACACACAAACCATACCATAGATATAAAATTCATATTATATGAATCCATATGAAAACAAGTTCACCCTCTATAAGAATCTTTTCTCAATATCATTTTTCCAAAGAAAATAAATAATTTTTCATCAAAATTATTTTTAAATAATCATTGAATATAAAAAGTAATAAATCCAAAATTAAAAATTTTATATCGAGATATTAATTTCATATAAAATCATTAAAATGGTAAATAATCAATAAGAATAATTACATTAATTAAACTTATAATAGGTATTTTAGTTATGTACTTTGGCACATCAAGCTATAAGTCAAAAAAATCCATTACCTAAGATCACACATCAGGTTGAATATATCAAATACTAATAAATTTGAATGATAAATCATAATTCATTCCTAAAAATTTAAAAATTAAATATTTATATTGTATTTTTTATGATTTCATGTTGCAAGGCGATGTTCTATACCTAATAACGATGCTGCTATATGAATTTAAAATATAAATACTGAGATTTCACTAGAATAACAAGAACCAAAATGAAGTAGAACAAATAATAATGAACACATCTAAAATTTAATAAAACGGACCCGAATAGAACCAAAATTGTTTGAACTAAGCCAAATAGATATGAAAAAAATATAAAATATCCTAAATCAAACCACATGATCAGAATAAATTAAATTCCTAGAAAATTAAGAATCTAGGGTGGTTTTTTAGAGAAAAAATTAGAAAAATTAATGGTTTATAGAATACCTCAATGATTTGTATCCCACTCAATTAATATTGAATAATAATGAAATAAAAAACATAGGGAGATCACTTAGCCTACTGGGAATACAATCTAATGTCATTACTATTGGGGTTCAAGATTAGATCTGGATTGGAGGAGGGGATAGGCACACATCCCTACTGGTTTTTAATTAGATCTGGATGGGAGTGATGGTACAAATTAGTTTTGTTTGAGGGTGATGATAAGGTTAGATAATCTGTATAGGAGGAGGAGAGTGAGTAGGATTAGATCATAATGTGAGGAGGGGAATGGTCTGGCCATGATTTTGTGGAAGATATTTCTCAATGTTTTTTTAAAACCATTGAAATATATAGTATTTCCTAAAAAGTTTTTTAAAACTATTGGGAAATCCTTGGCTAAATTAGTCTATCCTAACAGTTCGTCCAAAACATTGGGATAAGGGATTTGTTATAGCCTTCCATTCTTGTAGTGTAGGGTTTTAACTATTCTCTCAAACTAACCATCTATATGAGGATCATACGCAGTGCTAAAGAATATCTTCATATCTAGGCCCCGCTAAATAATTAACCATAATATCATGGTAAAAATTGGATCCTAATCTGAAATAGAATAATTTTGTTCTCCATAAAACATTATAACTTCCTTTATGTATATCCTGGAAATAATTTCCAAATGGAAATATTCAATGATATAGATGAAGTTTGTTGACTTTGAAATGAGATTAACTATAACTCATATATAATTATTTCCTTTAAAAGTTTTTGGTTCTCTAATGATAAAACCCATGGTGATGTTTTCCCATTTCCATTCTAGTATGGATAATGGTTATATCATTCCTTTAAAAAAATTATCTCCACCTTAACATGAAAAAATCCCAAGCACTAAGATACGTACTCAGTAACATCTCTATTTATGTTTTCCCACCATAAATACTCATTTACATTGGCCAATGGTAGGTGTTATACCCTTATCTTCATTCTTTTGTGGGTCCAGTCCTCACAGCCTTTCCAGATAAAACAGGTTGTTTTCAGGCTTGTAGATTATCCTATTTCCAGAAGTATATTAATATAGTTCCTAAAACATTATGAAATTATAATAACCTATATTTACCTTAACATAAAAGATAAGATAAAATATTAATCTTACTAATATCATTATTCATATGCCTATAAAATGTAAAGGCATTCCACTCAAATAAAATTTTTATTAAATGAATATATTAAACCAAAGGGGTTTTTTTCTATAAATATATCCTAAAATATCCTTAATACTGAAAACTTTTCATCAAATAAAACCACAATAGGGGTGTATATGACTTAAAAATTATGATCAACCTTTAACTAATTCACTAATTATGGAATCCATAACTTTTAAATTAATATTACATTGATATATAAACACTTATGAAATATAAATCACCCTTTATTCCATAAATAGGCTTCAATATTAGACAAACACACTTCCATTCAATGCTTGGGTTCATCCTCACACTGATAAAAAAGTTATTTCATTTTTCCAGAATACATTTGAAGGAAGGTAATAAATTCATAGAATCAAATTAAGTTCCACTAAAGGATGATCAATAAGATTTTCATAGGGATCCCTCATACAGAATCAAACATGAAGTTTCCAACTAAGGAGGGGAGGATATGTGTTCATTAATTATCATGATTCAATTTTTCTATTTTGATTGCATAAGATTTCACTTTTTCCTTTTTATTCATAGGTTATTATGTCTTTTTATCCTCATTATCCCTTATATTGGGGCATTAACTCACATAATTCCCAAACTCCCTTCACATGAAGCACATGAGTATGGGTAGTGCATTCTATTGATCATTCCCTCTATTTTTATCATTGTCTAACTTCTTCCCATCACTTTGATAATAAATTGATCAATGTACTTCCTTTTCACACATAAAACATTTGGTGTTCCCCTTAATACTATTTCATCTATGTTTCCTTCCACACTTCAAGCATATTGGAAATATTATAATCCATTCTCCGTGGATTTTAGAGTTTTTATTGAATTCCATCTTTCTTTTATTTTCAAACCCATGAGATTGATGGGTAACTCAAATATCTATTTCCACATTGATAGAATAATAAATGATTTATTCATAGATACTGATATCTCTTGTGGATAAAACACATTGAAGAATTAGTATAAATCCACTGAATAATCAACAAACCTTACATTAGGTCAGATTATAATACTAGAAGCATACCTCATAAGTCTTGTAAAATTTTCCTCATAGGTGCCAACTGATTCACCATCCTTCTACTTTAACTCAAAGAATTATTTCTCTATTTTCATGTGAATTATATGATAACATTAATTATTGAAAAAACAAGTCCTTAGAATCATCCAATTCCATGGATTCAATTTCATATTGTGGGCTCATATTCTTGATAAGATTCTAAGATTGATATGTTTAACCTTACAAATGATAAACAATAAAAATGAATTTTTCATGAATTGAACACTAGAGAATGAAAAATATGTTTTTAGAGGTATTGATCCATTTCTCAAAAATTAGTGTATTAGAAGAACCACTTAATTAAGGTGGGTTTTTTCTCATAAAGGACTCAACATAATGTTATTCCACCTTTTCTTATTTTGAAGTTCATCATTATTCAAAGCTTGGAATTTTTTTGATAATATAAATTATATTGTTCATTCCATCACCAAAAACATTTGGTTTCTCAAGAGTAATATCATTTCATTGTCCATCATACACAACATTAACATGGTTTCTTTGGGTTGTATCTATTAACTAAAACAAAAAAATCATTGTATAAGAAACACTAAACATGAAGAATCATTTATTGAATGTTTAAATAATGAAACCTTATTCTCAATTTATGAAACCATAGGATTAACAGAGAATATTAATGGTAATAATCAATTAAAATCCTTCATGATGGTTCATAAAGTTTTTTTCAATTTCTAAATCATATCCCCTGGTAGTGTAAAACCTTGTGTGCATTAAGTCCCATTGTCATATTCTAGGTAAGGCTCAAGTCAAGCCTAGCATTCCTTTTTCAGAGTTATTTCCCCTAGGAACATATATTCTAGAACTACATACACTTTTATTATCTAGAAAGGGATGTAATTTCCAAAAAACCAGTCGCTCTATACTTTACCAATATTCTAGGATATTTTCTTATAAATATAATTATCCTTATACTTATCCTTACACAAATCCCTAGGGATATCACTAAATATTTATCATCCTACTTTTCGAAGTTTAACTAAACCTTTCCTCTAAACCCATCTATAACTACCAAGTATTTACATACGTATTCATTACGTATTAAAAGATGGATATTCATTTGATAATAAAAAAACACACATCAAGACCATAATGGGTTACTGTATTTAGAAACCAGGTACACAATATTCTTATAAAATAAAATATATTAAAAATATCCAATAAAAAAAATTCCCCTTTTTTAGTCTTCATAAACATACCCTATATAAAACCTTTCTTCATAACCTGATGAAAGGAGACATAAGAAAGGGTGGGATTAGATGCTTAATAAGGGTAAACATGGGGGATATCAATCTATGATCAAATGAAAGCATAAGATAAGAATAATGGTATAGGATCATGACCATAAAAACCTATAATTTTTATACCCAACCTATCATAGATAATTAATATGGGTCATAGAATAAATAATTATCATTCCAAAAGACATAATTTATAAATGTGTGAATTCATCATAATTCATGAACCATAAAATCATTTCATAAAATATTAGATCCAACATAGATATAAAAACTATTTCATTTGTCAATGTTGACAACCTAGACTATAAAACAAGGTGGATTAGGACTTATATCATGTATCCCTCAGTAGATCAATCCCATCAGTCTATTTCCCATTGTGGATCAAGCCCACCAACTTGTCTCTCATTGTGGATCAAGCCCATCAACCTGTTTCTTATTGTGGATCAAGCTTGTCAACTTGTTTCCATTTATTATCTCATGATATATAAAGCTTTAACCAATCAGTTAGAGGGATATATAGGTATCAAAAATCACATAATTAAATCATAAATATATGTGACACAATATCATAAAATATTCTTCATATCATAACCCAAGAAAAAAATGGGTTTCATAAACATATCATCACAGTATGTCATGTGGTAAAGGAACAAGTTTCATAAAAATATTATCATAATATTAATAATCCATTAATAAAAATAATAATAATTTAATACATGGATCATATTTCTAGTAAATAATAAGTAACATCAAAGGGTGTCATTTTATATAGAAAATGATTTTGAAAGATCACTTTGAACATCTATTGAAGAAAATAGAATTTCAACTTTGATAATCACCTTATAGAACATAAAACATTTTCAAAATACTATTCTTTGAAAATAACATATGAAACTAATAGAAAAATCTTCAAAGATTATATAAACCATTTCTTGAGTAAAATAACCTTTCAACTTTGAAAATAAAAAATTTTTAACTAAAAATTAATAAACGATTTTCAAAATAATTTTCACTGTAAATAATCTTAAAAAATTATGAAGTAAGATTTAAAAAATTGTGTGTTCATTATAGTGTAAATTTTTTTTCATGTTTTACATGTTAAAACAAATATTCTTTTCCCATTTTTGGTAAAAATCCAAATAAGACTTGTTAAGAAAATAACATGAGGATTAATTTTAAAATACATTCTAAAAAGTAAATATGGGATAATAATATATTTAACAAATCCTTTTGATAATGTTGACAAACATTTTTTTAAATAAATTTAGACAACATAGATGTGGAAGAAAAAAAGGTTTTCCACTAAAGAGAGAAATATAGATGATTTTTATTAAACAATATTTTTGTATCTTTAATACTTTAAGATTGTAAAACGAATGTAAAACAAATATCCTATAGAAATAACTATAGAATAATAAAAATATGAGTTTCTTTATATGAAGATCATAATATTTCACCATCATAAACTTAATACAAAACAATTTTAATAAACAATGAGATTATAACATAAAACCTTTACCAATTTTGTATCTTTTGAATCGAAAGACCCATTGAATAATAATATAAAAGGAAACATTAAATATCATGAAAATAAAAATTTTCATGATATGATATTTCAAAGGGACAGTATATACTCTTTAAAAAATACTATAGGTGTATAACATAGCTTATATCCCAAAAAAGGCAACGTGAGAAAAAACTCCCTTACCTTAAGTCTCAAATTAATTTTGACACACTCAAACCCCTTGTATAATAAATATAGGTATATTATAAATCTATTATAGACCCATAATAAAATCTATCATACCATATATGATATACATATTACATTTTATTACAAATTTATTAACAATTCCTTGTTAAAATCACATTTAGGTAACAACTGCTTCGTTTTTCATGTATGTTTTGGTTTCCTATATTTGGTAATTTATTTTTTATCATGATTCCATCATAAATATATTATTAAACATGATATAAATAATATATTTTCAATATATATTTATTTTTTATCATGATTCCATCATAAATATATTATTAAACATGATATAAATAATATATTTTCAATATATATTTATTTATATTAATACATAAACTTTAAAGATAGAAAATAAAATACACCGTTTATGGAGACGATAGACCATACGTACTTATAAATGTTGTTTCAATTTTTTTAAAAGATGAAATAAAAGAAAGATAAATGATAAATTAACTATATAGAATAATTTTTATTTCATATATTTCTAATATATTCAATAAATTTATGTTTATTACCTTCCGTGAAAATCTTTTATTTAAAACGAATCACACCCCTTTGTGGGTCAGTAGTCCACCGTACACACAAACGATGTTATCGTATTCCCCAAAGATGAAAAGTATGAAATTATATGTGATATAATAATTTAATAAGTATAATTAAGTTAAATATATCATATTTATTCATTTAATCTATCATTATTATAATCCATGTAAAATAGAAATGAAAAACATTTTATATCGGTTCGCAGGGCGGTAGTCTGTCGTACACATGAGAAACATTGTTTTTTTCTAATGGGTTGGTAGGTAAGAATACATATGTTGTATTATAATTAAATGGGAATAATAATATCATAAATATTATATATAAATATTAAATCCATAATTATATCAATATGTGATAGGTGGGTATGGAAAATGAATAACATCAGTTTGTGAGACGGCAGTCTGCCATACACACAATCGACGGTTTCGTTTCCCATTTGATGAAATAAGAGATAAATATAGGTTATGAATTTATAATAATAAAATATAAATATATTTTAGATACAATTTTTATTATATCTTTGTAATTTAATAATATTTTAATGAGGTGGAGGAATAAATAAAACAAAACAGATGTTTAAGAATTTTAACTCTTCTTTATAGAGCCTCTATAGGTTTATACTGAAACCCTTCTTATGATGGTTTCAAAATTAAAATAATGCACTGAGAAAATGGGGAGGGAATTTAGTAATAAATTTTGGTAGGTATTGGTCAAACCAAATGGTTTTTTATGTGTGAAGTGGGGATGGGAGGTGGTGACCTTTTATAAATGGGGAGAGGACACACATGGAATGTTTGTAAAGAATAAAGTGTATCCAAGTTTTTCAAATGAAAAAAGGATAAAAACAGTTTATTATAAAACCTTAAAGGTTATATGGTAGAAATATGTCCATAAAATTGGTTTTTTAAAATTTTTAATGTCATTTTACCCCTTGAAGGTTTAATTTATCTCCAAGGAAGTCCATTTTAAATTTAATCATGGTAATAAATTTTAATTTATTTTACTAATAATTTAAAAAATAATAATTTTAAATTATTAAATAATATTAAGTATTATGATTCCAAATAAGGAATAAATTTTTCCAAATTTCATTCACATAATTTGAAAATATGAATTTAAAATTTAACCTGCAAATGTGATGAAAAAGCGATTTTCCAAAGAAACAATTTTTAAAAGTTTTTATATCAAAATTATATATGAAATTGATTAAAATGAACTAAATTGGATTTATAAACATATAATTGAACTAATTTTATTTTTAAAACCATATTAAAATAAAATTTATCTTGTAAATAGTTTAAATGAAAAGGTAGTTTTAATAAAAACAAGTATTTTTACTATTCATTGAAAAATTAAACTTTTCAGAAAATTCTCTAAATTTTACTCAAAGATAATATTTACATTTAGATTTAAAAATTAATTTTATTTTTACAAATTAATTTTATAAAATTTTCAAAAATTAATTTTATTTTTTGTTCACAAAAATCAATACAGATAATATTTTTGAGAAAAAATGTATTTTTGAGGAAGATATAGACTTTACTATAAATTAAGTACTTATTTATATATAGATTTTATTTATCTAAAATATTTATAAATAATTTTAAATTTTTTTTATTCATATTAACATCACCAAATTTAATGGTTTTGTTATAATGTTCAAGTTTATATATTGTTATTTGTAGTATATCATCGTTTGTTAAAAGTCAATGTTGCATATAATGAAAGTTATCAAAGAAATTAAATTTATTTGAAAAAAATATTTCATAAAAACTATGGGTTTTACATAATAAACTATTAATGAAGAAAGGTTTACTAGAAAATAATAAAGAACCAAGCCAAACTAAGAACAAATTGATTTATTTCTAAAATAATGTTGCGAATGAAAACCAGTTTGAATACAATGAAAGAAAATGAAACAAGGAACAAGGAACGCATGATTTATGTGCTACAGTCTCATGGGGACCTATGTGCACGACAAGAACACCACCAAACATATGCATATTGTAAATTCTTAAATAAATCAGAATAGTTTGAAAGATATAGTAATATAACAATGTACAAAAAGTAGAAAATATAGAATGGATCTATGAAAAAGAAACAAGAATGAATTCTTAGTAACTAAAATCCAACAAAGAAAAAATTGTGGTTAGAAGAAAACATGCAATTCCAAAAAAAATATCTAGCCATTCAGATCTCTTTAAGCTCTGTTATTGCTGACACCAATTCTTCTTTTGAACTTTTCATAGGATGGTATCTCTAGATCTAGAACTATAGTCTCTAGATTTGAATAATGACCACACCTATTCATAAGGAAGGATGTTGATGAAGAACTCCACTAGGTACCATGCACCAGTGGTGTGCAAGGATCTTAGATGGCCACTGTATTCGGTCTTCTAATAAGGATGAAACCACCCAACTGATGTATCTTGGAAAATGAAGACAATTCTCTACAGTGTAAAAGAGCCAAAACCCAGATCTATTCTAAAAAATTCAAAGGATTCGATTGACAGAGGGTGATGAAATCCCACTGAAAGGAGCCACAGTAGTATAACCACTAAACCAAGGAGAGTATGCCATGTGTCTAGGCCAATTGGTCATCCAATATCAAAACCAAAACTGCTTAAAAATGGATGGTAGATATTCAAAAGGTGGTAATATGGATCAACAACCATAAACATAGAGTAAAAGGCTTCTAGATTACAACTTTGTATATTGAGCAATCAATTAGGACAAGGAAATCAATATGAAAACACAACACAACTGAAAAACCAAATCCAGATAGAAAATCCCAAATCTAGTATAATAAAATTAAGAAAAAGATTAATAATAAAATTTCATGTATAAAAATTCATTGAAATAGAATAATATTAAAATGGGATAATCTCAATATGAAAATTAAAAAAATTAATACCAAATTTCACAAATCTCTACAATTTTCAATTGAAATTGGAGGTGTTCTTTCACCCGTGGTTTTAGAATAGGAACCAAGTTCATCTTATCAAAACAAAATTTGAACAAAGATAGCACTATGGATTTAGTCAAACTATCGGTCAGGTATTTATCAGTGTGTATCTGATTGTAACACATAGTTCCTAATTCTACAATATCTATAATAAATTGTAGTCAAATATCTATGTGCTTTGAATTACCCTGAAAAAATAAATTTTTGGATAAATGTAGTGCTTATTGATTATCAGAATATAAATTAATACCTAAATTAAAATATTTAGGTTCCTATGATAATCATTTAATCCATAAATATTTATTTACAACAATGGTAAGGTAAATTTACCCAAATTCGGTCATTGAAAGTGAAACCACAGGTTGCATGTAGCACTTCCAAGAGATAGGGCCACCATAGGTAGTGAATACATATCTAGTCAAAGATTTTATGGTTTCAATATTACCTAAATATTCCACATCTACATATCCAACAAAAATTTTAGAAGTATAAATTTTTTAACCATAACAAAAAGATAAATTAGAACTACATGATAGATACTAAAACGGCCACTTATGGTAATGTCAATATGGCTTCTCAGGTGAGGCCATAAATCTGCTTAAGGTGAATATTGAAAAAGTAATGTTAGGTCAGGTGAAAATCATAGAGAACATTATGTTGGCAAAAATATTTGCATAAAGGATTTAATACATAAATTGAAAATCATCTTCAGTAGTGGTTGCTTGTGTCAAATACAATTTAATGTGTTGCCCAAGACATAAATTAATAGGTTTTAGTGATTTAAACACACATATATTTATAATCTTTAAAATGTAAGAATTCTGATATTATTATATAAATTTATTTGGTCTATATCTAATGATTTCAACACTAATATCTTCTTATCTTCAGCTAAGTCTTTCATTTTAAAATTTTATTTTAATTTAGATTTTACAGTAATGATTAAACTCATATTTTTATATATAATTAACATGTCATTAGCATAAAGTAGAAGGTAAATCATGAAATTTTGAGATGATTTGAAAAAGACACATGTATAATATTTTCTCCAAGTGAATTGGTTATATAATAAAAAGGAATCAAAAAAATTATACCTTTTTCTAGAAGCTTAATTTAAACTGTACAATAATTTATTAAATTAGAAAACATGATTTAATTTAAATTTCATAGAATAACCATCAGGAGGTTTCATATGGAGTTTTTTATTTAAATCTTCATACAAGAAAGAAGTTTTGGAATCAATTTTTTCAATATGTAAGTCACTATAGGAAGCAAAGTCAAATAAGATCCAAAGAAGAATATCATTTAATGACAACGAAAAAAAATTATAATAATCAATACCTTATATTTAAAGGAATCCATTGGTTAATAACCTTACTTTATATTTAATTTTTTCCTCAGTGTTTTATTATTTTCTCTTACAAATCTACTTGATCCAAATCATATTATCATTAGGTTGTTTTTTAAATATGGTCCATGTGTGTTTTTTTCATGGATACTTCATGTCTTCATGCATGGAAAAGATCTAATGTTTTTATTCTTTATCATTTGAATCATGCCTATATGTTTTTTGGATTATCATCAATGAGATCTTGGGCCACATGAAAGGCATATTAAGCCATATCACACTAGATGAACTAAGAAGGAGGTCTTGGGAATCACCATTCTCAATATCAGCTCAACTTATAATCCTTATTAGGGGGAGAAGGTTCAAATTCCGAATCTAAACTAGAACTAGACTAAAAATCATCCACATCAGTGGGATGAGGAGCAGGTGGAGTGGGCTGAACATGAACCTTAAAGTGAGTTGAAGGGTCATCTTCGTCAGTCTTATTGAGGGCTGGATCATTACTTCCAGATGTGGCATCCTTGGACTTAGGGTAATGGGATTCATGGAACAATAAATCCCAACTTATAATTCAATTATGGTAACTTGTTTTTTCAACCCAATGTTTATATCCCTTAACTCCCTCAGGATAACATAATTATATGTATTTGACTGATCTTAGTTCTATCTTATCTATTTTTATGTGAGCATAAGGTGTGTAACTAAAGACTCCAAAGTAAATGTATGATGTTGTCTTACCATTTAATAATTCCATAAGTGTTTTGGGTTGATCATTAAATTATATACACCTATTTATAAGGTAGATGATAGTGCTAAAAACCTCTAACCAGAAAGATTTAGGTAGACCTGAGCATGTAAGTTTGCTTCAGACACTTTCTAAAATATTTATATTCATCCTCTATATAATACCATTATATTTGAGGGTTTACCAAAGAGTATTATGCCTCTAAAATCCTTTAAACTCACAAAACAGAATAATTTTTGTTGGTTGGCATTCCATACCATTGTTAGTTATCATAGTTTTGTTTTTATTTCCAATTTGGTTATCAATTGAATCATTCAAGGTTTTAATGGTTTTGTACACATCAGATTTATTTTTTAAGACGTAAATCCTATCTTTTTAGGAGACATCATCTATAGATGTGAAAAAATAGGATCCTACACCATGATATGTGGTTAAGATAAGCCCCAAAAATCTAAATGGATGTATTCATGGTGTAGTAGATTTAAAGGAGGACCTATTGAAATTAATCCTCTTAGATTTACAAATTACAAAATCTTTATAGAATGTAAGATTAGTATGTGTGATATCACTCAACAACCCTTGCTTATTGAGTTCTTCTGATCCCTTAGAGCTAACATGCCCCGATCGCCTTTTCCATAGAATATTATTGTCAACTTTTTTTGTTTTAGACACTACCCAATTTTCTTGAATGGGTTTTTCCATTCAAGACATATGGGATATTTTTTAAGATATCCCTTAATGATGTTTCTTGATCCTTTAGAGATCTTGATAAAAGATGCTTCTAATCTAAAGGTAAATCACTTTTGATATATGTCCCCTAAAGATATTAAATTTCTTTGAAGGTTGGAGACCCACATTAAATCAAGTAAGGTGATGATGAAATTATCATATACTTCTATAAGAATAGAACCTCTTCTATTGACCTTGCACCTCTTATTATTTCCCAAGATGACATATCCTTATACTTTTTCAACCAAATATAGAAATGACTCTTTATAGGGACACATGTGTAAGGAAAAACCTGATTCAAGGAACCACTCTTGATTATGTGTATGGTAGGACATGTTTAAAACATTATTAGTGTCACATACTGAGTCAAATAGAAGGGACTAGTCAGTGGGATTCTTGTATTATAACTCACATTTGTGTTTTTTACATTTGGTATTAGTATTCCCTAGCTTTCCACAATGGAAGAAGGTGACCTCTATTTCCATAGAGTCATTTTTTGGATTAGGGTGTTTATTGTTCTTGTATTTTTTCTTAGGAAATTTTTTCTTCTATCTTTTTTTTAGGTTTACCCTTAGTGAATAGGATCTCTACCTCACCGTTAACTCTCAGTTTGGAGGGTAATTTTTAAGATATGATGGATGACTTAACCTCTTCAACTATTAGTGAGTCTCTTCTATAAATCCCGGTTTTGACTAAAGAACTATAATAGTTGCCAAGAGAAATTATAAGAATCATTTCTTGATCCTCATCATTGACAGATACATTAATATTGGATTGATCTAACACTACTTTGTTAAATTCATCATGATGTGCTTTGATAGAACTACCATGTTTCATTTTAAATATGAAGATGTGATGTTTTTTATAGATTCTTGTAACTATTGAAGAACTCATATGAAAATTCTCTAGCTTAACCCAAATTTCTACAGTATTGGACTCAAAGGCAACCTCTATCAAGAATTTATCTCCCAAAGATAGTAAAAATGTTCTATGTACATTAACTAGAACATCAGTAGGACATCTATGTATTTAGTACAAGTCTTAAAGATCTCATTTACAAGGATAATTCGTTTCTAAGGCCTACATAGGGAATCTATAAGGCCTTGTTATACAAGAATGGATATCATCATAATTATCTAGAGGTTAAATTTATTGTTGTCATCGAATTTCTTGATTTTATAACTCATCATGGACATGTTAACCCATAAGGTAGATGATGAGTTCTTACATACAATGTTAATAATACACCCCCATCATCCAAATTATCCCTTGGGTAAATGATTATTTATTGAGGTGATATAAAATTTACATAAATAAAATGTCATAATGGATTCAACTAATTAAATTAATACAAATATGGTTATTTAAGTGTGAGTTAATTGCGTGGAAATAAAGAAAAAAATAAATAACTTTAAACATGATTAATAATTAGAAATTCAAGGAAAAATAAAATAAAAAAGGATTTGATACCACATGTTAAGGAGGAAATGTGTATTGGATAGTAACAAATAACCAAGCCAAACCAAGACCAAATTGATTTATTTCCAATAGAAAGTTGTGAATGTAAACTTTTATGAATACACTGTAAGAAAATTAAATAAGGAACAATGAGCATAGGATTTATCTAATTCAATCCCATGGGAGCTACATGCACAACAAGAAGGCCACCAAACACACACTTTTGATAAATGATCAAAGAAATTGGAATAGGTTACAAGATACAGCAATAAAACAATGAATATAAAGTAGAAAATAAATAAGGGATCTAACAAACAGACACAACAATGAAGGCTTAGTAACAAAAATCCAATAATCAAATGACTAGGGTTGGAAGGAATCTTACAATGTCAGACAAACATCCATCTATCCAAATATCTTCAAGATTTGTTATCGTCGATGTCGTTGCTTCCTTTGAACTCACTGTAGGAGGTCTAGACTAGATCTAGATTTGTGTTATTTATAATCAAATTATGACCATGCATATTCATAAGGAAGGATGCCGATGAAGAACTCCACAAGGAACCATGCATGAGGAGTGTGTAGTGAGCTCAGCATGCTACCAAATCCAGCCCTCTAATGAGGAAAAAACCACCAAACAGAGGGATCTTTAGTGAGGAAGATGGTTTTACACAATAGTAATGATCTAAAAATCATATATATTCTACAAAAGTTAAAGGATCCAATCAATATAGGGTGATGAAATTCCCTTAAAAGGAGCCATGTAGAGTAACTACTCAACCAAGGATAGTATGACACAGGTACAGCCCAACTGGTCATCCAATATCGAAACCAAAACTTCCTAAGAAAATGGGAAACATATATTTAAAAGGTGACAATACAAATCAATGAACCGAGACATAAAGATAAAAAGGAATCCAGATTGCCAAGGTGGATAATGTGGAATCAATTAGGCCAAGGCAATCAATCTACAAATAGATCCCAATGGAAAATTCAAATCCCTATAGAAAATCCTAAATCCAGAATAATAAAATTGATTAAATTATTAATAATAAAATTAAAAGAATAAAAAGAAATTTAAATAGAAGAATTTTAAAATGGAGTAATTTCTATATGAAAATTAAAAAAATTAATACCCAAATTCAAATTACCCATACTTTTCACAGATAGAAATTACATCTTCTTATATGAATATTCAATACATAACATAATTGTCTACACCATAATCATATACGCCTAATGCCTTTGGAAACATAGATATACAATCAAATCATTAATTTTAAGTCTACATAATCTCCCACTAAGTTATTTATAACTAAAATCCTTATTATACAAATAATACATAAAATATTTATTCATAGGATTGGGGGAAAACAAATATATGAAAGTTTTATATCATATGCTTAATTAGGGTAAAAAATGGAGACATAAATGATCACTCAAGAATCAAATTATCATAAGGGAATGAGAACATGATCTTAACATTTAAAAACCACACCCTTCGTATCATATATTATAATATTGAGTCATGGAACAAATATAGGTATTTCATATGACATGTTTCATAAAGGAATCAAAACACAAAAACCATTAGTGAATAAAATTGAAATAAGACATTGTTTTTAGTATAAATATAAGCATATAAAATCATTACTTTAGTATTAAAGTCCCACTTAAAAGACTATCAAAGTGGATTAGGTTCACTCCATGTTCTATCATAGTATTTGGGGTTCACTCCCAAGATTATAATAGTGTAAAAATTTCATTAATGAACTAGGTTCACTCCCCATTCTAGTCTTTTTTATCTCTTAATATTTACATCATTACCCAATATATTAGATGTTGGTATAATTTTAGGCCCACCTATCACATAATCAAAATCTATTCATATGTGTTCCATATGATCATAAATCATTCATCATATATCATAGCATGGAAGGTAAATTTCTTTAATAAACATATTATAATCAAAATCATAAATCATATAGAGAAATAATAAGGACTGTATTATTTTATCATATCCCTAGTAAATAATAGGTAACATTAAAGTATTTCAAATTCAAATAAAATTCCTTTAAAATATCACTTGGAACATTTCTTAAGGAAAACTACCTTTAAACATTGAAATTGTTTCTTTAAAATATAAAAATTTCCAAAATATTATAGAAATTTTTTTAATCTAAAATAACTTAAGAAACATTTAAAGAAATCTTAAAATCATTCACTATTTATTACAATAGGAAATTACTTTCATGTCATAAAAATTAAAAAAATATTTCTTTCCAATTTTTGATTAAAATTAAAAATTACCTCATTCAGAAAAGGGTAAGAATATTATATTTATTTTTTTTAGAAGTAAACAATGGGAACAAAAGAATTTAATATATCATTGAATAATTTTAAAAAAAATTACATTAAATATTTTTTGAAAACTTTAACATGAATGAGAAATAATTTTTGAATGAAGAGAGAAATAAATTTGGTTTTCCTTAAAAATAATCTTTATATATCTTGAGTACTTAAAGGGGTGAAAATGAAAGGAAAACATGTAATATCAAATAATAACCATAGGAAATAGAAAATTCATGAGATTATTTAGTGGTAGATCATGAAATTTCATTATCAGAAACTTAATAATCAATAATCCCAGTAAATAATGAGATTGTATCATAAAACCCTTACCACTTTAGTAACTTTTAAATAATAATTCTCATGAAAGAAAAAAATTAAATAAAACAAAAATAAAATTAATATAAGTATATGTATTACATTACTTGTTAAATATGAATTATATACACCACAAATAATAAATGAGTAGTGAATATGGTATATGTATCCCAAAAATCAAATTGAGACTAGAAATCCATTAACTCACATTTTTCTTACTCTGAAAGGAACTATAAACTTATGTATGATAAATTTAAATTTATTATAATTATATAAAAGAATCATTTAAATAATTATAATATCATATATGATACACTTATTACATTTTAACACTAATTTATTAATAATTTCTTATTAAAATCATCATTTCTATGAGTTAACTGTTTCGTTTTTCATGATAATTTCCATTGGATAGTTCAAATACTTATAGATTAATCATGGTTTCATAATATATATAATTTAAATCATGATATAAATACCATATATATTCATTATATATATACTTATTTTCATCTATAAATATACTGATATAAAAATGAATTACACCATTCATGGAGGTGGTAATTCATATGTACACATAAACGTTGTTTTCACTTTTTGTGGATGGAAAAAAAGAAATTTAAATAAAAAATTAGCTTTAAATATTATTTATTTTATCATATATATCATATATATTAATTAAATATTTCTTTATTACCATACATTTAAATAAAAAATGAAAAACAAATCACATCGGTTTGTGGAAGTGGTTGTCCCTAAGTACGCATGATTGTTGTTATGGTTTTCTAATAAATTGGAAGGTAAAAAAGTTAGATATGATATTATAATTATAAAATAATAATTATATCATTATTATAATATATAAACATTAAGCCTATCATAATAAAAATCCTTTAAATGTGATGATGGAAAATAAATTGTATCACTAAATGGAGACGATATGGGGTATGTGTGTACGAGCGATACGTTCACTTCCCATTTGATGGAAGAGGGAGAATAAAGGTTTATTAATAATCATAATAACATTTAGTGATATTTATGATGATTAATATATTATTTTATAAATAATATAACATTTTTATAAGAATTATAAGAGTAAATAAATTGAAAGTGTTCAGGTAAATCGATTGCCTCTTCTTGGATAGGCCCCCTTTAGATCCTTTGTAATTCCTCTTAGAATGATAATTTAAGAATATAAGGACATATAATTGATTAATATGGAATTTTAGAACATAATTTTTAAGTTATTGGTCTAACTTTGGGCTCAATGTTATGTAAAGAAGAGAAGTTATGGGTTCCCTTTTATAAGTAAGGGGAGGGGTACTCTTGGAATTTAATAAAGGATTAAAATAAAATAAACTTATTCTCAAGAAAATTTCCTCCAAATGGATAAATATTATAATATAAGGTATTATATGGTTTAAATATCAAAATCAATTAAATTTTGATAGGTTTAAGTTGTATTTTAAACCTTATCGTTTGGTTTAATCCTTTAGTTAACCTATTTTGACCTTAATTGCGACAATGAATTATTCACTCTTAAAGGGTTAAAATTTACTTTAGATGGTGAAAATTGGATAATAAATAGAAAAAAGATTAAATTTTCAAACATATGGTGTCCATATTGTACTATTTAAATATTTTTTATTTTTTATAATTAATTTATTAAAATATTATTTTAATAAAAATGTCATTAATGATATTTTTGGCACTATTAATTTAATTTTACATTAAAGACAACAAGATAAATATGTAATTAAAATACAATCATTTCAAGCATTCTTAATATGTCATATTTATCAAAAAAAATCATTGAACACAATAATTCATCTAAATTATATTTATTTTAATCTTTTAAAAATTATTTAT
The DNA here is from genome assembly GCA_963277665.1 of Viscum album. Lineage (NCBI taxonomy): Eukaryota > Viridiplantae > Streptophyta > Magnoliopsida > Santalales > Viscaceae > Viscum > Viscum album. The sequence continues at coordinate 232,298,456 of OY728141.1, forward strand.
TTCATTTTTCTATTAATTGATTTAATACTCTGTTGGCATTGTGTAAGAATTTAGGGTAATTAATCAATCACTAAAAATAATAATAAAATAATAATATAAAAAAATTAATTGACATTTTAAATAAATATTTATAAACAAACATAACCTCTTTCTACCCTTATTATAAAATATTACTAATATTAACATCAAGAGTGTGATATTTTTTTACTTTATCTTTAGCTTAAATTAATATAATGGCCTAATAAAAAGCATAAGGAACCAATTAGCCATATATTAGATAAGTGGGTGTAAATTTCCAAAATAAATTCATAAAATATGATAAATTCATGTTTTAAATAACTTTTAAAGTCTTATCAAAATGTTTTAACCATATTTGACCCGTTTTACCATTAATGAGGGAACAAAAATTTATTATGGTTACTATTGATACTGATAAAAATGGTCATATATACCAAATTTTAACCTTCTAAATCAAAATATGGAATAAATTTTCCAAGATTAAATTTCTAGAAGTGGTAGAAATTAGTTTAAGATAGAAATGTAGAATGAATGGAAAAAACTGTTTTCTAGAAAAATGTATTTTTAAGTATAAAAATATATTTTTACCAAATTCAGCCATAAAATTGTTTAAAATGAACATAATTTCATTATTAATAATATAATAGAACTAATTTTACTTTTAAACAATTTATAAACCAAATTTAACTTGTTTATTATTTAAAACAAAAATGCAGTTTTCAATAAAAAATAGTATTTTTTTCTTTTCATCTAAAAATCAATATTTTCATAAATTTTTTAAAAAATAACTCTACGATAGTTTTGGGTTGTTAATTCAAAAAATTATCTTCATTTTATAAAATAAATTTTATAAAAGTTTCAATAATTAAAAACAATATATTATCACAACAATAAAAAAACTTGTTTGATGGAATCATATTTTTGAAGTGAAATATGACTTTACTGAAAAAATTGAATGCTTATTTCCTACGTTTTAGTCAAAAACATTTTTATTAGGACCTTTAAATATATTTCATAATGTTTTTATTGCTATACATACCCACTAATTCAATGGATAGGTTTTAATGATCACATTTAAATAATAATATTTCATTGACTATTTAAGCTCAATGTAGTGTGTCATATACACTGTCAAACCTAATATTATTATTCTAAAATATCAGGTTGTTACAAATCATTTCATATCTTGAGATTAATTCTTTACCCAATTCATTAGAGAACTATGTGGGAATACCCTTCATATGTCAACTTTATGTATGCCACATCATAATAACATTTTTCATCATTTTAACCCATGTGTATGGAATGTGGGTTTCATGCGTGGAAGTCCCAATCATTGAGGTATAGTCAAATCTATATTAATATTCTTGAATGAATTTTGGGGTTTTTATCCATAATATAATAGTATGTCATAGAAAATAAAAGGATGTTTTTGGTAGCATAACGGGTATACATAAAAGTTTATCTAATGGGATTAATGAGAGATAATAGTGGTATCTCATTAATAAAGAACCAATTAAAAGGTATGAAATTATTATTAACACATTAATATATAATACATTTAAAATAAATTTGTTTTATTACACATTAATTAGTTGAATAAAAGGATACAAGAAGAGAATCCTTTACCTTAAATGTCATTTCTTAAGCTTGGAGAGGTAATTACTTGAGATCTTAAGGTGCTATCCAAAGGGATTAATGAGATAATAAGATATAAAGTGATGATATTATTATATTTAGAGTGAGTTAAATGGGCCAGGGAGGTGGTTATTAATACCAAAGTGAGTATAATTTTTTCTTATTTTTCTAAAATAGCCCTTAGAATTCTAGGTTTTGGAAAATAATTTTTTCAAGCACCACTTGTGGATTTGGATCATTGTTTATAAAATAATGAATTTTGTTTTTCAAATATTTTAGTTTGATAAATGAAAATTATTTTTCATATTACTTTTTCCCTTGGAATATAATTTTTCTAGAAAATAATTCTTTTCAAAATGTAACTTCAACAATAGTATTTAGAATGTTTTTTATAGGATTGGAAAGTATTTTTAAAAAATTAAAAAAATTATATTAATAAATTAACTTATTTTCAGTCTTGGATTCACATATTTAAATTAATAAATTATTATTATATATTTATAAAGTGACAAAACATATTTAAAACAAAAAACTACATTTTTTTACTATTTGTTGAAAAGTAATGTATTATATAAAATTCTAAAAAAATTACCATAACCAAATTTATACATGATGATTTCAAAAATGATATCCAATTTCTAAAAAGTGTTTTAAAATATAATAAACTTAATTTTTAAATATAAATCTGTATTTATAAAATAAAATATTAGTTATTATGACATATTCAACTTTTTTATTACTTTGGGCATCATAAAATTATATTATCATTTATGTATAAGTAAGTATTTTTTTATAAATCCATTTTAAGGCAATAAAATTTATTTTAAAATTATAAATTTCTTTATAAAAATGTATTTTTATAACACACGTATATTTTACAAAAATGAAATAATATTTTCTTTATATGAAAACAAATATTTTATCATGTTTTATTCTTTTATTTCATTGTATTATGATATAATCCCCTTATTTTTTAATTTATAGGTACCCCAAATAATTATTTACTATTAAATCAATCTAGTTTCTATTATAACAGTTAGGTTACTATTCCCAAACTTCTTGATTCATCCAAAAACATTTTTTTATTTTCATAAAATCCATTGTGATGGAGTTAAGTGATTACCCACAAAGACTAAATACAACCTAAAAATAGATTCAAATTAAAAATAATAGTTATATTATTATTCCATCATCACATTAACACCAATAAATGTAGCACCCCTAGTTTCAGGTACTTAGACATTTATTTATGTGTTTTAACTATATATAAAGTTGTTTTAATTTTTAGGAGGTTTAAAGAAGTTTTGGAATATTTTAGAGGATTTTTTATAGGTGCACAGTCTGAGTATGATTATTTGAAATTGTTCAACACAGCAAAGAAACCGTGCAAGGTAAAACAGTGAACACTTTATAGGTGCACAGTTGGAACATGTTTTGGAAAAAAAGTACAGATGCCCAGGAGAAACTGTGTATTTTGAGACAGTGGGGAAACACACTGGTGGCACACATTTTTTCTAATCGTTTGATCTTTCCAAGCGAGGTGTGCTTTGATATAGGATCTTGTGCATGGTTATCACACATTTTTGCTAATCATGCCACTAACCGTGCACTTTGAAATTTAAAATCGAATTTTTTTTAATCTAATTAAATTTACCTTTTTAATCAATATTTTTTATCCTAATATGTCCATAACACAATTTCATATTTCTCCCAAGGGTGGGGAGATAGTTCCTTTTGATCCAGGAATGATTCCTAAGAAAATCGAGGTCAGTTGGAAGCCCAGATTCACCAGTAAGTACACATTCCACATCGTTCTTTATAGATATCTTCTTCTCCTCTCTTCTAGAACTATTGATCTATTCTGTAAAGGATGGATCTATGTTGTATCATTGGAATATTGATGTGATATTATAAAATTGGTTTAAGGTAATGAGATTTAAGGTTTGATATAGAATATCTAATCCATTTTGTTAAATTTTTTGTGTGGTTCTTCATTTTGACCATGTTTGAGAGGTAAATGGATTCTATCTCAACACCTATTGATTATTACATGAAGGAATGGTTTAAAATTTATTAAATTTATTGAAATTTTTGTGAAACCCTTGTGTTATTTTATGGAAACACCTTTTGTGATGTTTTTATACAAATTATGGAAATTGGATGGCTTTATGGAAATTACTTTTGGTTCAGAATTTTAAAATGATGGTTTTAAAATTAAAGTTCAGTTTTTATGTAGAAAAAAAAATTGAAGAAATGTTTTCAATAAAATATATGTTTTCAATAAAAGAAATATTTTATATAAATGGCTTTGAATGGTTGGTTTGAAATGGTATTTGGAATACATGGTCGTTGTAAGTTGATTTTCATTACACATGACCCTATGGAACGAATGTGTGCCATTGGGTAATCTAGTATTTGTTACTTTTTGACAACTTGATATATCTATGAGAGACCACTATTTATTATGGAACTATCACATGGGCATGCTTGTGTGAATGTAAGGATGTCTGTAATGGGTATGCCAAATGTATTTTGAGAATGGTTTTGAAGGTTTGTTTTAATTATTTCCATGGAATACTGATTTGGTTTAAAAAACTTCTTGGGAATGATATAAACTAATTTAAATTATTTTAAACTATTTTTTATAAATTTTTTCATAAGTTATATCCTAGTTGTGTGAGTTGGGAAGTCGTTGGAAAAATTTTACTGAGTTTTATACTCACCTCCTGCTTGGGAACTATGGTGTGTTTGTAGAAGTTTTATATTGAGACACGGGTAAAGGAAAGGTATCATATTTCTTTAGTGATGCTTCTAGATACCTTGGGTTGGGAATGTGTATTTTTAACTTAGAGTATATTGGTAGTTGTTGAGTTGATTTCTTTGGTTACATTTAGTTTTTTTGTTTTGGTTTCCTTGTATGTTATCACATGGTTTCCTCTTGTACTCTAAAATAGTTTTTTGGGTTTGATTTTGTATTATAAGGTAGTTTTTTACTCATATATTATATAGAGGTGTCATTTTTATGGTTAAATTGTTTGGTTATTTTATATTCAAATGAAAAATCATAAACCAATCGTTTATGAAGCCTTTAGAATTTATTTCTTGAATTTGGTGTCTTGGGGATGTCACCTAAGGCTTGTTAACATCCCACCACCTCTTCCTAAGACAATGGGTGGGGGTATGTTTAAAATGGTATCAGTTTTTTTGATCCTTAAGTATCATTCTTGGTAAATTATTTGTATTTGGTATTTTATTATGGTGTTGGATTTATAGAAATCGAAATTTAGATCATAAAAAAAGTAGCTAGCCTATTTATAATGAACTTCAAGTTACCAGGTAGTTTGGATACATAAATGTTTACAGACTCTTCTAACTGTTGTCACCTCATTATCATTTGTTTAGTTGATTAGAAGTTAACAACATGCATTTATAGTAATGACTTCCCACTATGATTGTATAATTCATTTTGAGTAATGTTTTATGATTTGGGGAAATAGTTTTGTTTTTTAAAAATATTTGAAAATGGTTAGATTTTCAAAAATGGTTTGAAAGAATAAATTGTTGAATTTTGGAAAGCCTTTTTATGATACGTTTGATGTGGTGCATTTGAAATTTATAAGCCTTTAACTTCTAGAGAGATAAACAAAATGGATTTTACTTTTGGTTATATAGAATGACACTAGGTAGGCACCGTAGAAACCAATAGGGAAAGGCAGCTGAGAATGTGGTTGCACTTGAGCCACAGGTGAACCAACATTTGGTCTAGATTATTTTCAATATTTTTAGGTCATGGATATAGGTAACCAAAAGGACTAAACATGGAAATTGGATCATTCGATTTAGTTCCAAAAACAGAATCCACCCATCTTTCACGCTCATTCTAGACTAGAAAAATCAGAAGTATGGATGAATTTCATGAATTGAATATTTTATTTCCTTAGCACACTAGTTGATTTAAAAGTGAAGTTGGAAACCTATATGTTGGAGGATATAACATTATAGTGGTGGGATTTATGAGTTTGGGAAAAATTGGATCTAGGCATGGCATGAGGGTATTTTGATGAATTATTCAAAAAAATTATATCCTTACATTTTCAGAATTTATAGAACAACAAACTTCTTTATTATAAAGTAGGGGAGTCTCTTGGTAATAGATTATGAGAATAATTTTAAGAATTTAGAATGATTTATAATAGACTTTTCTTTAAATGAATTATTTAAAGAACACATTTTTTAGATAGAGTTGAAACCATAAATTACCTCAAATATTGTCGTGCTTTTTATTATGGATTATATAGAGATGTTCAATAGAGAGATAGTGGAAAAAAGAGAAATATCATGAAACACAGTTGGAGGAAGAATGTTTATTCTTATGGGAATGGGTGGAAACTCCAATTCTAGAAACAAGTATAATAGGGACACATGTTATATGGGGTTGATATATCTCAGAATTAGATTATGTGGTCGATCAACCTTCCTCTTAAACCAAAAAAATTGAGATATTATCAATGTGGTTATTTTGACCATATGAAGTGACATTGTATTGAACTATCTAGAGCATGTCACAACTGAAAAATGATGGGACATGTTCAGCACTATTATTATAGTGATAAAAGTTTGGGTGTTAGGGACATTTCTCATTCTTCTTAGGCACTATATTCTTCGATGGTATGAGTGTAGAAAAATAGTTCCCATTAACAGAACTCAGAAAGACATGGTGATTCTAAGAATACCATAAATCTTCAACTAATTTAATCTCAACGGGTTAATAAAGATCAAGGTATAGTTATTAATCGATTATATGGAGATAAGATAGTGATCATGGCTGATCAATTGGGGCCTTTGATAGTGAAAGGTATGATTCTTTTGAGTTCTACCCTTTTTGGAATCTTTTTTTTATATGGGTGTGTCTTATTCATTCATTTATTCTCATGTTATTGATCTTATGAGTTTACATGTTGAGATGATTTCTTCTATTTACAAACTCTAAACACCTTTGGGATAATGGGAGTGGAAGACCATTAAATGTGCAACATGTTTGATAACAATTGATGGGACTGAGTTAATATGTTATTTATCTTTCAAAGAGATATATTTCTGTAACTTTATTCTGGGAATGAATTGAATTAATATCTATGACGACCATATCAATTTTTATGCATAGAAAGTTATTTTAACATATTATTATGGTGTTAGATATCTCTTTAAATGGGATTTTGCAGTGGATGCATGCATAGAAAGACCCTTGGTATCGATGGTTGGAACTTGTTAGGCCAAAATGAATATAATAAAGGCACGAGAGTTGGGGTGAATTTTTATTATTTAAAAAAAATCATTATCAAAGTGTCTCTCTTGATATACAATGATTATTTGTTTATCTCTTATAGACAAGTGAGTTGTTGAAATAAAAAAACATAGCAATGTATAGTAGTTCAGGACACAAAGATCCCCTACTCTACTCTATCAATACTCTCTCCATGAGCTTGGTGATTTTAACTAGTAATTCCTTTTACTAGGGACTATAAAAACTGAGTACATATTGTTGATACATTTACTATAAGTAATTTTCAAGGCCTTCTTGTTCATTTATCAGGAACCAAAATATCCACAACATAGTATAATAAGCTAACACTCTACAACAACCATGACTGAGTCAGAGCAGAAGATACTATAATAAATCTATAGATATTGTTTTGATTGAGAAATAGTTTTAGATCACAGTTTCAACAACAAATGACATATTTATTTGATATTCAATAACAAACTGATACAGAAAAATATTCTTAAACTTTTCACATTGTTATTTAAAACAATTATATGTAAAACACCAGGCACATTAATAAACATGTATTTATCCAAAGTATAACTCTAAAAAATTGTTTTTCAAACTGTAGAAGGGGATTTAGTAGTAGTATATAGAAACATAAATAGCATTGATTCGATCAACCAGAACAAAACATGTATGTATCTGAAGTGTAGATATAAAGGCAATGACGCACTATTATTTACAAGTACCCAAATGATTCATTTTTAGAATAATATATTTATATTTAGATTATGAATAAATTAGTATTTATCTTAGAAGTCAAATAGATTCAGTAAAAAATCTATAGAAATAATGAATAATAAATCATGAATATTTTAAGTCAAATCAATCAAATTTAGTCATAGCTTCCCATAGAATTGGGAAAAATTTCATCTATTGAAAATTAGACACTAAATCTGTCATAAAATAACTTTAAAGAGATATTTCCTTCTATTCATACTACTATAGGAATCATGGACAATATCTTTAATTTAAACCTCTATCAATGACCAAGTCAAACATAGGGTTTCTTCTCATGGCAGCAAACTTCAAAATTATGGTTTACAATGTATGCTTTATTACAAAATTAATGTTAATGATCCATACATTTATTTCTCAAATATAGTGTTTCTTACAAAGGTAGGGTTATTGATCCATAATTTTCAAAAATCATAGGTTTTATGATCCATACACTGTATTCTAAACATGAGGTCCCCAAACTATATGTTTCCCTTACAAACAAAGGGTATGAATAATATTTCCAAATTACTTCGAAAAACATCTAGAATACTTAATAAAATATATTTCTATAGATTAATGACTTGTGAATTCATCTATAATAAAAATAAATATTTCAATAAATACCATCCTGAAATTCACATAAATTTAACTTCATTAGTAACATAAATGTATGGTTTTTTTAATATCAAAATAAAAAATAAATTAATGAAATTTTTGAATCAACACATCCTGAAAAATCTACCCATGTTTATGATCACAAAACCCTTAAAATAAATATTCAAATCAAAACAAATAATATCTGAAATTTTTACAAATATAAATATAAATAAATTCTATGCACATTTCTTCCTCAATAAAATATAATTTTGAGACATATTTCTCCCCTCTATAAAATACTTATCCCAATAATATATCTACTTATGAGTAATTTCTAAAAAAATTATCATAAATCTCTCATAAATTTTCTAATAAATTTCTCAAAAATTTCTCATACATTTTCTAATAAATTTATCCCCCTTTTGAGACATCAAAAAAAACATTGTAAAACAATTTATAATTTTTTATATTTAACATAGATAATAATAAAATATAATTTAACTATAAAAATAGAATAAAATATTGAATTTAAATAGGCTACATAGTTGAATAAAGGTTAGGTTTTTATAAAGGGTTATATGGATCATATGAACTCCCAAAACATTTATCTTTTCCACTTATAATGGATAAAAATTTGAACACATGTTCCATTATTCTTTGAACATCTATAAATCTATAAACCAATGATGAAGATGAAAAATGTTTGACCAAAAACTCATTTAACACTTTAAGATATTAATTATTAACAGATTATCCTCTGAGTGACTACAACTAACTAATCATATCTAATTTAAATGCATCAAATTATTCATTATAAATCATGCTTTTCTTTACATTGTAATAATCCCTTTAAAGTGTATCAAAAACTATTTTTGAAACATATGATTTTTTAAGCACATCATATAACTTTGTAGATTAATTTAGATTAGTAAATAGCTTCACAATTTATTCATTTATAGTGTTAACCTTTAATAGAATCTATTTCGAATATATTTTACCTTTAACCATTTGGGACGATGAAACTTCTAGTTCTTCAAAACCATGGTTTTCTTTAACTTTTCCAAAATATTATTAAAAATAATCCTTAATAAAGGAAACATAGTGTTATAAAAATATATTAGATGATTTATTGCCTATATTTCTCTATTGAGACTGAAATTTCTCTAAACATGAATTCCTAGATCATTCCATTTTTTCTCAGACCAGTTCCTTCATAAGTCTTTGAAAAAGATATTTCAAAGAAGAAGTATAAAAATCTTACAAGGTTTTGAGAAGAATATTAAATGGTTCTAAATATTAAGATGACATGTTTCATTATTAAAATTTTTAGACCAAGTTTCATATTTTCTAGCCAAAAATACATATTATTCATTTCAAATCATAATTTTTGAAAATACTATTTTATGTAAGAACATTATTCTGAAAGAAAATATTATGTAAAAGAATAAAATTTATATAAAAAAAGAAATTTAAAAACAAAGATAAGTCGAAATATTAAACGAAAATATATTTTCAAAAACCCATTTTTTTTAAATATTCTTCTCCATAGATGATTTTTTATGATAAACATGTATAAAATAGTGTTTAATGAAATTTGAATATTTTAGTAATTTTTTTATAAACTTTATTATGAAATTATATAAACTATGTTTTAATATCTTGATTCATAGAGTGAGAAAATAATTAACAATTATGAATAAAATATTTTACTCCCAATATACTAAATAGTTAATGCAATTAAAACAAATATATAAAGATTCATGTGAAATACTTCTTAGATTATCAGTTCCAATTCTAAGGATTTTTCAATAACGAACTACTTCATAGTTTACCACTCCTTTGTTAAAAATTTCCATATGATTTTAAGATGACCAATTATTGATTTAGCAATTTAATTTAGTGTTTTATACATTAAAAATTTTAAATATAGTTTCCTTTGGTACCCATATACTTTTTTTTCTGACAGTCTTAGTAATTAAAGTTTTAAGTAACCAAATTTGATTGTTTTGAGTAAGGGATCTAATATCAAAATTAGATAATTATTTTGGATAATAAACATGTTTTACACTATAAAATTGAGTTATTTTAAAGTGAAAATTATTATAATAATTTTCATTAATACCATAATAAAAACATTTTACAGTTGATATTCATTTACTATTTGAACCCAGAATAAAAAAAATCTTATATGATTTTGGTTTTCACCATTACAACAAATTCTAGGATTCCATTTGTGAATATTATTTTTAGAAAGAATATTATTTAAATAATTTTTTCCTTTGGAAAGAATACGATAGGATTTTTTAAAATTATTTGCTTCATCCAATGATCGGTTAATTTTAGTTTTTTGTAGATCGTAAGAAATTTTGAAAAAAAATAGATCATAAATCTGTATTTTTCTATAAAAATTTCACTTTATCAATTAAAATTGCTTCATAATATTTTATAAATTTTTTATGTATTTATTTAAGGATTCATATTTATAATAAACCATAAAACAATACTTATTTAGTTTATCATAATAAATTTTTTTCAGAATTAATGTTTTATGATTAAGAAGATGTCACCTCATCAGCATGATCCATAAGACTTAGATTCTCCATTATATTTGTATGCTCAGCTTTAGAGTTTGTAGTAGATTCCTCAATTTTTACTAGAAGAATAAATCTGAGTATCCTTTATAATTTTCTTTCCTTTCATTTTATAATTTTATTTTCTTTGAGATTTGAGAAAAGGGAAGTTAGACTTTATATGAACTTTCTCTTTTCATTCAAAACATCTATCTTATTTAATACCTTTCCTTATTTTGTAATGTTTTTCAAATATTTTATAAAGACTTGATAAATTTTTACCAAAATTTGGATGAGTTTAATTAGGCGTTTTCCCAAATTATTTTTAAGAGAAGCTTATTCATTATTGATAAAAATATGACTTTCAACTTTAGCTTACATCTCAACTTCATACACCATAAAAGTTTCAATTAGTTCTTTCATTGTTATTTATTTTACTATTGTGTATTGATGTATAATAGTAGGTATTCTATTACAATTATAAGGTAAGACTCTAAGTACATTTAATACATATTCTGATTGATTAATTGGATCTCCCAAAGTAGTAATATTATTTACAACTTCTGTCAATCTCCCATTCATCTGAGTTATGTTCTCATCTTCTAGAATTTTGAAAATATCAAACATTAACTTTATAGTATTACATATCATTTTGATGATATTATCAATTCCATTGTAGGTAAAAAAATAGTCTTCCACATCTCATATGCAGTAGAATATTAAGAGACTTATTTTAAATCATCATTCCTTAATCCATAGACAATAGAATTCATTACATTTTAATTAAGACAATATTCTTTCTCTTGAGAATCATCCAATTTTTTCATATCTTCATAATAATTTCATAAGGTTTTACAAGCTTTAAATAAATTCATATTCCAATATTTTTCAAATAAATATTCATCCATTCCTTCCAACATCCATAGTTATCACCATTAAAGTAAAGGGAATAAATAATTGATGTACCTCCTTTTAGATCATCCATTTTGATATTTAACATCATTTTAATCTTTAACATAGGCTTGTTATAGTCAAAGGAATCATATTATATTGCACAAGAGCCCAAAATCATAAAGCAATTTATAGTGTTGAATGGAAATCGAATAATCAAGGATTTCAAAAATAAAAATATAAAGAGAGAAAAAAAACTTTGATACCACTTGTTAGGTCAGAATGACTATGAAGAAGACACAAGAGGGGGTGAATTGTGATCCTTTAAAAAAATTCAAATTAGAAGAATCCCTCTTAATATGCAGTTATTCATTCCTTCAATCTTAAAGACGGGTGAATAGCGAAAATAAATAAAATAGTACAACATTGTATAGTGGTTTAGGGAATAAAGATCCCCTATTCCACTCCACCAATGCTCTCTCCATAAACTTGGTGATTTTCATTAGTGAGTCCTTTTACCAACGACTTCTACAACTGAGTATAGGAAGTTCATACATTTAGAGTATGAATTTTACAAGTCCATCAGTTTCTTTTATAGGAAATTTAAATATACATATATTAATATGGGAATCTAACACTCCACCACCACCACAAAAAAAGTCTGATTAGCCGATACTCTAATAAATCAATAGAGATTGACTTGATTGATAAAGAGATTTAGCTCACAGTTATAGTAAAAACTGACATATTTATTTGATCTTCAAAAATTTGAAGAAGAAGTAAAATATTTTATAATGTTTTATATGATTTCTTTAAAAAATTATAAATAAAACACCAATAAGATGAATAAACATGTATATCTCCAAATTGTAACTCTAAAAAATTATATTTCAAACAACATAAGACAAATTAATAGTAGGACACAGTAGTAGAAACTGATGAGATTCAATCAACCAAAAAAAATCATGTATGTATTCAAATTGTAGTTTTCAAGTCAATAACATAGTATTATTTACAAGTATACCACTTTTGGGCCTTTGGGACACCGGTTTTGGCCTACGGGTCACAAGGTCCTTCGGGCCATCAATGACCTTCGGTACATATGGCCTTCAGGCTATTAAAGACCATGAAGTAGCCTAGTTCACACAGAGCAGGCCCCAGAAGAGGATCAGAGCAACAGTGGCAGTCACCATAAGCAGAGCTTACCGGATTGGAAGAATGGGAGGGTATGGAAACTACCATCGGCACCAGACACTGTGCAGATTTTTACGAGAAAATGCTAGCCGATCAGCAATGCAGGTGGGGATCTAAAGGTGATGAATGATGCAGAAGCTGGGGAGGGTCAGTTCTAGTGGGTTCTTCGTACGGGTCGTGTATTGGCATGGTATGCCTCTGGGCCTTCAGGTCATGTATTACAGGTCATTTCAGGACTTGTGCCTCGGGCCTATGGTTCATGTACGGGTTCCCCTTCATCCCTTAAAAGTGGGATTATCTATAATAAAACAAAAACAAAAAGAAGGCATTCGAGCCATTCGGACTAAAAGATAAATATCTCAATATTTATCCTGATGGTTGATTAGATTCTAGTTAAACATCACCAAAAATACCATATAATAAATCACAAATATTTTAATTCAAAACAATTAAAGATAGTATTATCATCCCATATAAATTGGGACGATTTAATCCATTGAACATGTGCCTTTGAATCGGTCGTAAAATATCTTTAAAAACACATTTATTTCTGGAAACATCTTTGTAGAAAATGTGGAAAATATATTGAATTTAAAATTACATCATTGAACAAGTAAAACATAGGTTTTATTAACATAGTTACAAACTTAAAAAGTATGTATAGCGATCCTACATTTATTACATTACTATTACATCATTTTATAGATGAACAATATAATAGTGTTGCAAAACTTGGATCCAAAGGTTTAGTGTCCTGTGAAAATTAAGACCAAACACAACACTTACATAATAAAACATAAACACTATTTAATTCTTTTTTCTCTAAATTTTTTTATCCCCTATTTTCTCCTTAGTATAATTAATGACCTCATGATAAAAATAAAAAAAGGGGTTATCTAAAAGACAAGTAAGAGGATATATAAGAACATGAATCAATATAACATGGGTGAGCATAATCATCATAATCATAACATAATAATGGGTTATCATCATAATCATGAGATTAAACATTATATAAAATCATGGAATGAGGAAATGCATAAAAATAAAACATCATGTCATAGTGGTCAACTACCACACATAGTTGTGAACAAAACTAGCATCATGTTCACGCATAACATATGTTAAGAATAATAAAATAATCTTTTAAAAAAATAGCATCATGTTCATGAATATTTCATATTATCTCTTGAGATACATAACATTACCCAATGTATTGGAGTGTTATATAATTCTGGACGCCCCCATCACATCATGAAATTTACATAATCAAGTATACCACATAGAACGTATATCACTCTTGGACATAAAATAATGCATTGAAAGGAAATGGGTTTCATGAGAATTTAATAAATAATAATTTCAAAAATAAACATTTGTGTTCCCAAAATAAAAAGAGAATAACATACATTCTATAATAATCATCAATCTTGAGTGAAGAAGAAACAATATCAAGAGAAGTAAAATATGTGTTTTTATAAGGAAGAGATATTTTGGAAAAATATTGGAATTTATCATAAAATCAGATTGGAAATATGTATATACTTTAAAATCAAAAGGTAAATGAATTTTTGAGAATATAATATGAATATTAATACAGTTTAAGAAAGAATAACCCAAATAAAGTAATTGGGTTTGAGAATCCATTTACCTTAAGTCTTAATGCTTTCTTCACTTTAATGTCCTATATAATGAAATTAGATTTCTTAATTAATAAATAAATAAAATATTCTACATGAATTGTATTTATCAAAATTTTATTAAGTTCATTTATGTTTATTTTTATAAGTTATAGTGTTCAATTTCATCACCTGGGTGTGTTTGTTTTCTTGGTTTTTATGAGCGGTTCACTTGTAATCATGTATGGAAAATCTTGTAAAATGGTGATAACTGTCCAGAATTGATATTATATGTTATTAATGAACTTAAATAACATTAATTGTTATTATATATTATTTTTATTACATATATAAGGATGATTCATTAAATAAAATGTTGATGATATTCATTTATATTAATTTGGCGATTTTTTAATCACAACGAAGTCGTTTTGTTTTATTATTTAATATAGTGTATATTAGTTAGTTCCAAAACATAAAAAAATTATAACATACATTTTAAAATATATTTTAACCATTAAATTTTTTTAAATACTATCCTTGAAGATGCTAAAATAAAATGACAACTTATCGTCCTTGAAGGAAATAAAACAACACCTCACGAATGATGTTTCCATTTTAAGAATAAAAGAGAGAGGAGAAGATGTTTCATGATAGTTTATTCCATTAACATAATATAATTATAGTATATATAAGATACTAGAATTATCATTAATCTAGGAAAAAAGGATATTAGTAGATAAAAAAAGAAAATGAAATTAAAATAGATTAAAAGAAAAGAAAGAGGATTTTACCTCTCGAATTATTCTCTTTCAGAACCTCCTTAGGGAGATTGATTTTGGTATTTATTTTATACTAAAGGATCTTGGACGTGGGATAAAGTATTAGGAAGAGTATTGGGTAGAAATTGGATAATATTCAATGCTTGGAAGGTGTGAGGAGAAGAGGTGGTGAGGGGTTGTTTTTATAAGGGGGAGAGGGATGTTTTTTTTATTATTTTATTCAATAGTTTATTATTTTGTCTCAAGACTATAAATAGTTTGAAACTTATCAATAAATATATTATAATAATGATGTATATTTTGAGATTATGGTTATTAAATCCGAAATAAATCATGTAATAGTGTATTTAACTTATAATGTGTATATACCATAAATTACCGTATTTTACTATTCACCAAAAAATAAACTATTTTAGAAAAATACCAAAAAAATTACCCTAAAAATTTTTCAATGTGTATAATTAAATAATGAAATCAATTTTATGAAAATAAATTTCTAAATAAGTGAAATTAAATTTTTAATTAAAATTATCATTTATTACAAAAATATTGATTTTAAAATTATAACTGATTTTATGGAACTTTGAAAAGTTACTTAAGGTCTCATAAAATTATCTTTTAATCATAAGAAAAAATAATAATAATTTATAAATACATTTTATGAAGATAAATTTTATTTTAAATATTTATATTAATTATAAAATTGTAATTAAATATTTATAAATTATAAATTATCAACACTTAATTTATCATTTATAAAATGTTTGTTTACTTATACCATGAAATAAATATATCATTTTTTTCATTCATAAGAAACCTACAATTTATTTATACTTTAATAGGTAAGTTCACTATTTTATTGGCCATATTACTATTCTTAATGGTCACATTTTTTTTCAAAGGTCAAGTTATTATTTTATTGATATAGGTTCCTTAACTTCTCTAAGTACCTCTTATTCCATTCATTATTCATTTATAATGTTTATATTATGTCCAATATGTGATTTTATATGATTTATAATATATAGAATAATTATAAAAATGGATGTTTCATTGATAAAATTTTGGTTCGTTACACTCTTCCCCCTTATGAAATTTCTCCCTTTAAATTTTATTTTACATTCTAAGTTGAAAACAAGTGATGATACATCTCTTTCATCACTTCCTCTGGTTCTTATGTTTCCTCTTCATACTTATGGTTTCACCATAGTACTTTGACCATGTGAGTATTCATGTTCTGTATAACATTATATTTATAGTCAAAGATCTTCACTAACTACTCCTTGTAAGAGAGACACTTTTCAATTGTAACACCTCTTGATTCATTATATACAAGGGATCTAGTATGTACTTCTTTAAGATGGATATGTGGAATACATTGTGTACTTGATACATGGTAGTTGGAAATTCCAATCAATATTCCACAGCTCTAACATGATCAAGAATCTTGAAGGGGTCAATGTACCTAAGACATAGCTTTTCATTCTTCCCAAATCTCATAATCCTCTTCCACGAAGATATGTGGAGAAATACCATATCTCCAACCTCAAACTCTAGGTATCACTCATAATTTTTTACAAGATCTTATATCAACTTTAGTCTTCCATGATGTGTTTCTGAATGGTTTTCACCTTTTTTTAGGATAAAGAGGGACCTATATACCCTGAGAGGGGGTGAATTAGGGTATGGATATTATTTTTATAAATTCTTCATTCCCCACTAGATCTTGACCACTTTATCACAGTGGTCACTTTTTTTCATTTGTGTGATTATTAGGATCACTTATTTTCTTCTTTATCTGATGATGATGCTTTGAATGTGATACAAAATGAAAGCAGGCAGACACAGAAATTATTACTTGGTTCACCTTCACTGGGCTACGTCCAAGGAGTATACAATGGCAATGTACTAATTAACCAAATCCACTAAAGCTCACTGCCAATTTACAATGTTAGGGATAGATCACTTCTAGTCTCAGACTCACTGCCTTCACAAATTTTAGCAATAGCACAATGCTTTCCCAAGGGTCACTCCCTATTTCTCTCTCTTTCTGGCACACTGCCAGTAGAAAGGATCACCTTCATCCACTTCCTTTGCTAACTGCTCTGAAATGGATCCACTCACATTTTAAAAACTTTTAGGTCCTTTAATTATCACTAATGAATGAATCCTCCACTATATGTAGATGCTCTATTAAATTCAAAATTTCAATGATTGATTAATTCCCGTTTTCCATTAAACACTAGGAAATACCGCTTCGGATCTTTTTGCAAAGCTTTCAACCTTTGTGAAGATCCTTTTTGCGAAGCACAAACTGGCCTTTGCGGACGACCTTTTGTGAAGCACAAACCTGCCTTCACAAAGAATCTTTTGCAAAGCACAAACTATCCTTCTCGAATCTCACAACTTTCAATCAGCTTTTTAGGGCCTCTGTGAAATCCTTGGTTTCATGATGCTCAGAACATTCATTTGCCTTATAGCCTTCATGAATGACTTCGCATACAACCTTCGCAAAGCTCCTTTGTGAAATCGGAGACTTAAGGTTTTTATTGAGTCTCTCTTATCTTCTTCTCTACTCTACTTTGAAGGGAGGTGGCCCCATATATATAGGCTCAGCTCATCGCAAAGCTCAATCACCTCCAGCGTGTTTTCTCGATCCATCTTCATGGCACATCTTCATTCACAAAGATCCATTTTAATTTTCTATTCATGAAGCCCGTCATAATCGAAGAGCACTCCATTTTCATTGTTCCCATTGAAATCACAAATCCTTCCGTCAATGGCCACGAATAACCCTATCACTGATCATGAAACTCCATTTTTTTGGAAACACGAAGCTTGTCGCATTTGCAAACACTTCCTACAGAATTCTTTGTTCCTTCACAAAACACAACTCGCAAATCTCATCTTCTCAAAATTAATGCCTTTTCCATATTTTGATGATATCTTCGAGGAAATCCAATTTTCATGATGAAAACAAAACACCAAATTTTGGACCCCAAAAATTTGGAAAATACTAGAAAATTATGTCACCTTATATCTATTCTTTTGTACCACTTGTAGATCTTTCATTCCTTTTTCATGGTTCCTTATTAACATGAATTGTCAGCAAAATCTCTGGAACTTGAAAATTCACCCTGAAAACCTACTTTGTCAAAAAATACTACCAACCCAAAATGCTACATTGTTGTCTTGAGGGATTTTTTTCCAAAACCTTTTCCTCCATTTCTTCAACCATTTCAGGTATTAGAATATTATGTTCACAGAATTCATCTCATCATACCATTGTTCTATATATTTTCCCGTACAGGGCTTCATATGGGGATTTTTAGACGATTGAGTGGAAACTATTGTTGTAAGGGAACTCAACTAGAGAGATATATTAGTCCCATCCTCCTTTGAAGTCCATAGAACATTCTCTCAACATGTATTCCAGTTTCTTAATAGTTCACTCAGATTGGACATTAGTTTGAGGATGATAATCCATATTGAAGTTTATTTCAAAGTTTAGATCATTTGGATACTTTTTCAAAAACATGTAGGTGAATATCATATCTTTATTAGATACAATTTATAGTGGTATTCCATAAGTATTTACCACTTATATAATGTATATCTATGAAATTTGATCCAATGATAATTCCTCTCTAATGTTCATAAATTGAGTTGTCTTTGTGAGATGATCCATAACAACCCATATAGAATTATTTCTTTTGTAGGTATTTAGATGTATGGTGAAAAATTTTATGGTAATGTTTTCCTATTTTCATATTAGTATGGGTAATTGTTGAATCATCCCCTAAGATTTTTTTCTTTCAACCTTAACTTGATGACATACCAGACAGTTTGATGTATATTCCTCAAAATCCATTTTCATATTGTCCCACAAATGGTGCTATAGGAGATCTTAAAATAGCTTTATGCTCCCTAGGTGAATAGAGAAGGTTGAGCTACCTGCATCATTTAGTAAATCCTTCTTTATATTGGGATTGGATGGTACACATAGTAATGACCCAAATCTTACAACTCCTTCCTCATAAATATTAAACTTTGAGGATTTTCCATTTCTAACATCTTCCACCTTTTTCTGAATTTTCACATCATTCCTTTGAGCATCCTTTATGTTATCTATAGTGGATGGTTGAGAAATCATTTGAGAAAGGATTTATGATGTTCCTTTATTAATGATCTCTATTTCCTTCCTTTTAAAATCTAATAATAGTGGATCCTTCTCAATTTTCATTATTGATAATGTTACAGGATCCTTTCTACATAGAGAATTTTCCACTTTATTCACTTTGCTAGGATGGTAGTGGATTGAGGGGTAATAATCACTGATGAGATCTAACCATTTTCATTGTAAAATGTTAATATCCGTTTGTGTGAATATATATTTGAGGATCTTATAACTAATATATATTTCACACTTCTCCCTATATAGATAATGTCGCCAGATTTTCAATGAGAATATCATAGCCACCAACTCTAGATCATTTTTGGGGTAGTTTTTCTCATGTATTTTCAACTACCTTAAGGAATAGGATATCACTTTATCATTTTCATTAGTACACATCCTAATACCTCACTTTAATCATCATTGTATACCACAAATAGTTCTCCAATTTTCAGTACTTTGAGTACTGGTGTAGTGATAATCCTTTTTTTCAACTATTTGAGGTATTTTTCAAATTCATTGGTATAAAAAAACATTTATCCCTTAAAAGTTAGATTGATTAGTGGGTTTGAAAATTTTGATAAGTTCTTCATAAATTTCCGGTAGTACCCTGCTTGACCAAGGAAACTACGGATCTCTATTACAGATGTTGTCCTAGGACACTCTTCAATTACCTTTATCTTGTAAGGGTCCATATATATTACTTTTATGGTGATAAAATTCCCCAATAATGATACTTCCTCTATCCATAACTCACATTTCCTATACATTTCATAAATCTTTTCCCTTGCATGGTCTTTAGAACTGTATTCAAATATTCCTCATGTTCATCATTGCTCTTAAAGTATATCAGAATAACATCTATAAATAATACCAAAAAAATTTTGAGGTAATCTATAAATACTATTTTTATTAATTCTATGAATATTGATGGAGAATTAGTGAGTCTAAAAGGAATCACTTTGAACTCGTAGTGTTCATACATTGTTCAAAGGGAAGTGTAAGGAATATCTTTCTTTCTTTCCTTTACTATGTGATATCCCAACCGAAGTTCCACCTTAGAGAAATAATTAGTCCCACATAGTTGATCAAACAAGTTATCTATCCATGTAAGTTGATACTTGTTATTCATTGTGATTTTATTGAGCTCATGATAATCAATAAATAGGCACATTGATCTATCCTTATTCTGAATCACTCAGGTATATGAAACCCATATCCAAGTTATCATGTAACTGCTTATTCAGTTATTCTAATTCAATGGTGGATATTTTTTTATGTTTTATTTGATATAGGTGGAGATATAGGAATAAATTCAATTGAGAACTCAAAATCTCAATCAGGACGAAGACTAGGCAATTCTTCAGGGAAAATATTAGTGTATTCCCTCAAAATGGTCATGCCTTTGATCATGACTCTCTCCTTTGTATCAATAATTTATGCTATATATACTTTCTCATGAGGAAATAATATCCACACTTGATATGATGATTCTAAATGAGATTTATCCTCTTCCTTACACTTATATAGAATTGAAGGATGCCTTGATATGTGGAGAGTAATCTACCTTTCCTGATAGTTGATGATGGATTTGTATAAAGATGGGAAATTCATGCTAATATAGCATCAAACTCTGCCAAAGGAAGTAAGACAAGAGTTTCTATGAGGTTAAATCCACAAATAGTAATTGGGGAGGAGTAATATACTTTAGATTAAATAATTTCCCCACTTTTTATTCTCATGGATAACTCAGTCTCCCTTTTTTGAGGTGGTTTTGAATTGTTAAACTACACTTTTAGGATATGAAATATTTCATAGAATCAAAATAAAATAGTACATTCACTATTCTTGAATGTATAAACATTGTACCTATCACTGCATAATATTTGGGCTCCACCTCAGTGGTAGTTATGGTATAGAATTTTCTATGCTCTTTTGGACTTAGTGGCAATTAATGCTAATTATCCTCAAGGAATCCGGGTTTAGTGCATATCATGCATAGTGTCCTTGATCTCTATATATGAATCATTGAACCGTGGTTTGTTATCTTCTTTCCTCCACCAAATTATCCTACTTCCTCATGTCTCTTCAGAATTGATGAAATGTGAGGACATCTCTCCAACACTTGAAGCATTTACCTATCCCTTTGAGTCAATTACCATAATGCTTTTCCCAAAAAATTTCCTTTGACTGATTGAGTTTTCTTTCCAACATTTTCATTTCATCATCCCTCGTGAAATTACATTTTATTTTATTATCTACATATCCAAGGGACTATTATCCAAACTCAATCTCAACTTTGAGAAAACATCAAAAAAAATCTTCATAGATCCAAAATTCTCAAATTTCTAGAGACTTTTGAAGGTGTGGTTTTAAACCACTAAAGAAACTATATATTTTTATATCATTGTTGATAACAAAATCAGAGTCATACCATGTAATCTTTGTGAAATTTACTTCATAATCCATGACAAATTTTCCTTAATTCTCTAATAATTCTCTCTCCATCTTTGTATGGATATTTTGAAATAAATACTTATAAAGAAATATTTTCTTAAAGTCTTCCCACTCCATCTCTTCAACTGTGTCCTTTGGATTGGTGTGATTAATCAATGACCACCATTGATCAGCCACCCCATCTAAATGATAAATTGATGGTATCACCTCTTCAATCTCAAAACAATGAATCACAGAAATTTTTTTCTCCATTGTGTTAATCAACTCTTCTGCAACTATTGGATCGGAAGATCCACTAATCGTTGATGGTCATTACCACCTAAAAGACTTGATATCTAATTTCTCCATCTTTAGTGAAGGAAGAAGTTTCATATTATTCTGGTTATTGTCCATATCCTGTGATAACTAGGTAATCATTACCATGAAAGTTTGAACTCCACCTCCCAAGGCATTGGGGATGTCGTCTGGGCATTCACTATATTTCCCTCATATGGTTTTTTGGCCTGATTTCTCTTGGTTCCCACCACATTATAAAATAGAAAAGGTTTTAACAAAACATAAGTCAATAATTCATGAATAAATAATTTATACCTTTGTGAAATTAACTCTAAATTCATATCTTGTAGGATCCCTATGTTTATAATTTTTCTAAATCAAAGCTCCTTGGGTGATTACATATACTTAGTCTCATACTAAGAGTTTTCACAAATGTTATATAATCCTAATTCAAAAATTAACCAATCAATACTCTGGTATAAACTATAGAGACCCTACTTTTATTACATTACTATTACATCATTTTAAATATAAATAATATAATAGTGTTACAAAAACAAGATCTAAAGGTTTTGTGCCCTGGGAAAATTTGGACCAAACATAAAATTTATATAATAAAACATAAAAAATATCTAATTTTTTTTATCTAGATTTTTAGTGGCCCTTGTGTTCTCTTTATTACAAGTAATCACTTGAGGATATACATTAAAGAAAGGGGTGATCTAAAAACCCAATAAGAGGATAAATAAGAACATGAATCAATATAACATGGGTGATAATAATCATCATCATCATAAATTAAGAATTGAATCATAATCATAATCAATAGAGAAATCATTAGATAAAATCAAGGAATGTGGAAAATCATAAAAATGTAACATCGTGTCTTAGTGGTCAAATACCACACATAGTTGTGAACAAATATAGCATCATTTTCACGCACAACATATGTGAGTAATAATAAAATCATATTTTTTAAAAAAAAATAGCATCATGTTCACTCATTTTTCACATTATATAATGATATACATCACATTACTTAACTCAATAGAGAACTATATAATTTCGTGTACACCTTTCACATCATAACATTTATATAATCATGCGTGCCACATAGAAAATATATCAATAATAGACATAAAATAACCCATGGAAGAGAAATGGGTTTCATGAGAAATTCATAAAGTATACTTTCATGAATAAACATCGTGGTTCCCAAAATAAAAATGGAATAACATACATGATATAAAAATCATCAATCTTGAGTGAAGAAGAAAAAATCTCAATAAAAGTAGAACATGTGTTTTTAGAAGGAAGATTTATTTTGGAAAAATATTTTCATTTTTTATAAAAAAAAGATTAAAACATTTATATCCCATAAAATAAAAAAGTAAGTGAATTTATAAAACTTTAATATGTACATTAATACTACGGAAGAGAGAATAACCCGAAAAAGTAATTGGGTTCAAGAATCCACTTACCTTAAGTCTAAATTCTTTCTTAACTTTAGTGTATTGGGTAATGAAATTTGATTCATTAATTAGTAAATCCAAAACCTCTTATAAATTTATTTTATTCATTATAATTTTATCGAGTTATTTTATGGATATTTTTATGAGTTATAGTGTTCAATTTCATCATTTGGGTGTGTTTGTTTTCTTGGTATTTATGATCAATTCACTTGTATACATATATGGAAGATCATGTAAAATGGGAATAATTATCTAGAATTGATATTATATTTTATTAATTAACTTCAATAAGTTTAATAGTTCTTATTTATTAATTTGTTTCTAGGTATTATGATTATTTGTTTGATAAAAAGTTAATGAAAATCGTTTAGATTAATTTTAACGTTTTTCGATCACAACGAAATCATTTTCTTTTATTATTTAATATTATGTATATAAGTTAGTTCTAGAACATAAAAAAGCTTATTAAATAAATTTTAAAATCTGTTTCAACCATTATAATGGTTATAATACCAGCCTTGAAGAAGGCAAACAAAAACAAAAACTATTCTTCCTTGAAGGTGATAAAACAACACCTCACATATGACATTTCCATTTTCACAATAAAATAGAGAGGAGAACATGTTTCATGATAGATTATTAAATTAACATAATAAAATTCTAGTATATATAATATATTGAAGTTATCATTTTATTTGTACAAGGGGATATTATGATAGATATAGAGTGAAAAAGAAAATAAAATGAAAAGAAATTAATATAAAAGTAAGAGGATTATACCTCTTGAATTATTCTCCTTGAGAACCTCCTTAGGGAGATCTGTTTTGGTCTTTTTTTGAGAAAAAAAGATCCTAAACATGGGTAATATTCTTGGTAAGAGTATTGTGTATAAATTAGACAATCATTAAGCCTTTTAAGGTGTTATGATAATATGGGGTGATAGGTTGTTTTTATAGTGGATGAGAGGGGTGTTTTTTGATTATTTTATTTCTTTAGTTTATTATTTTGGCTGAAGACTATGAATAGATTTAAAATTATCACTAAATATATCAAAATAATGATTTATATTTCTATATTATAGAGATTACATTATCAATGATTCAATTAATAGTGTATTTAACTTATAATGTATATATACCATAAATTACCATATTTTACTATTCATAAAAAACATCAACTATTTTAGGGTGGAAATTAACCCTAACCATTTTTTAATGTGTATAAATCAAAAACTAACTCCATTTTTTGAAAATAATGTTCTAAATATGAGAAATTTAATGTTTAATTAAAATTATCATTTATTATAAAAATAACAATTTTAAAATTATAACTGATTTTATGACACTTTGAAAAATTACATAAGCTGTCATAAATTTAGCTTATAATAATAAGACAAAAAAATACTAATTTATTAATATATTTTCTAAAAATAAATTTTATTTTAAATAATTATATTAATTATAAAGTTGTAATTAAATATTTTTAACTTACAATAATACCAACATTTAATTTATCATTTCTAAAGTGGTTATTTACTTATACAATGAAATAAATATATCATTTCTTCATTCATAAGATACATAAATTTTATTTATAATTTCAAAGGTGAGGTTACTATACTATTTTATAGATTACTATTTTTAATTTTCATAATACTATTCCAATTTTCATGTCATTATTCCATTGATATAGGTTCCTTAACTTCTAGAAATACCTCTTTTTCCATTAATTCTTCATATATAAAGTTTATATTGTGTCCTCTGTGTGATTTCATGTGATTTATACTATATGGAATAATTATAAGAAGTTAATTTCCATTAATAAAATTTTGGTTCATTATAGTACGGTTGATAACATACGATGGATTATAAAGGTAGGGTTAATGGACTATATGTTTGTTCATAAAATGTAGGCTTTCTTACAAATCTTAGACTGTTGATCCACAATTTTACAATAGTGTAGGGTTTATGATCCACACATTGTACTCCAAATTTATGGTTCCAAAACCATACATTTCACTTACAAAAATGGGGTATTAATATTGTCTCCATATTACTTAAAAACGCATCTAGAATATTTATTCAAATATATTCCCTTAGATTAATGACTTGTTAATTCTTTTAGAATAAAAATTAATATTCCAATAAATTTCATCCTAAAATTTACTTAAAATAAACTTCATTAGTAACATAAATATAGGTGTTTATGAACATAAAACTCAAAAAGAAATTAATAAAATCATTGAATAAATACATTCTCAATTGAAATATCTCTTAACAGTTGAAAAAATTTTCTTGGGCATCTGTATATGGATCAAGAAGAGATATTTTCCAACCATAGTGGAATAATTTCTTGATTTTTTTTCCTGATAATTTCTTATTGTTTCCATCCAAAATAGATGTGTAGTTTATAATTAATCTCCTACCGGGGAACAATCATATTTCCCTTTTGTCTTATAGGATAGAACCAAAACAATTTTGGGAGTTAAAGGATCAGTTGGATGAGTTTGAAAGTAAAGGGTTTATCCAACTAAGAACATCTCTGAGGGAAACACCATTTATATTTGTGAAGAAGGTAGATGGAAATATTAGTATTTTTGTAGATTATCATAAGCTTAACCATGTTACGAAAAACAATTGGTAACCTAAAGTATGCATTGATGATTTTTTTGAACAATTAAGTGGATCCTAGTAGATATATAAAATTTTAATTACATTTGGGATATCACCAACTACGGTTTTGAAATGAGTATATTCTGAATACATCATTCATAAGAAGATATGTCTATTATGATTTCGTTGTTATTCCTTTTAGTGTTATAAATTCTTCAACCATCTTTATAGAATTGATGAATTGGATATTTTAAAGGTATCTGGAATCATTTTTGGTGGTGTTTTTTGATGATATACTAATGAATTCTTGGAAAAAGGTGAATCATGAGAAACACTTGGCTATAGTGTATGGTATTTAGTGGGAGAATATTATGTATTCAAAGTTATCAAAGTGTAATTTTTGGATAAAAGAGGTACATTTCTTTAGCCATGTCATTTCTCAAAAATACATTTATGTTGATCTAGAAAAAATTAAAATTTGTTATATCTTGGAAACTTCCAAATAATTTATTTGAGATATGTAATTTACATGGCTTAGGATGATACTAAAGGAATTTTGTATGTGAATTTTCATGTTTTTCATCACTGATGAAGGCTTTGATAATGATAGGTGTTCCATTCTAATGGAATAAGGAATGTCAGAAATCCTTTCAATAGATCAAGGTTAGAATTACATCGGCACCTATTATCACATTTCCGTAGTCTTTTCAGGGGTATATAGTCTATTGTTATGTCAAAGAATTTTGGTTGGGACGTGTTCTCATATAGGAGGATCATTTTATTTCTTATGTATCATGACAGTTATAGTGGCATTAAAATAACTACCCAACACATGATTTGGAATTAGTTTTTTTCATCCATGCTTTGAATACTTAGAATCATATTCTTTTTTGTTAGAAATTTATGGTGTTTATGGACCATAATATCTTGAAAAATATTTTCTCACAAATAGATTTGAATCTAAGGAAAATAAGATGAATGGAATACCTTAAAATGTTCGATGTTGACTTGATATATACACTGGGTAAGAGAAATCCAATGGAATATACATTAAGTATAAATTCATATAATTTGTTAGCTAAAATAGTATCAGATCAATGGAAGTTGATATCGGTTATAGCAGACATGCACCTAGATTGTACTAGAAAAAATGATTTTGTAGTTTTCTTCCTAGTTATTGTATTCTTTATTTGGATAAGAATGTTAGAATGGATCATACATCAGATTCTGAATTTTTTTCTATGAGGTCAAAACTCAATGGTGGGGAGACTATTGATAGGTGGAAGATGGATCAAAATTTAGTATTGTGATTTTTAGATCGGATCATGGTACCTTTGTCTGGTCAAGAAAAAAAATTTAATGCTTACCATCAATAAAAATGGGCTATTAATCCCAGAACTCAAAATATGTATAAATAAATGAAAGCATAATTTTGGTGGGTTGCCGTGAAAATAGTAGTAGGAGAGTTTGTTTTGAGATGCCTCACATGTCATCTGGTTAAGGAAAAACACTAGAAACCAACAGAAATATTGTAGTATTTTCCAATTACATTGTAGAAATGTGACAAGATAGTGGTGGATTTGGGGATACGGTTACCAAGAATAATTTGGAATCATGACTCCATACGGTTAATTGTGGATCAACTCATGAAGTTAGATCATTTTATCCCTATTCAAGAATCCCATATGGTGGAGGAATTGTACAAAATCAATATCTGAGAATTTTTAAAGAGGAATAGAATTCTAGTATTGATTATATTGGATAGATACCCCATTTTTACATATCGTTTTTTCAAATACTTACATAAATCCCATGGGACTCAGTTTACTATGATTGTGGGATATCATCATCAAATAGATGGACAGTCCCGAAGGGAAATTCAAACATTGGAGTACATGCTTCAAGATTGTGTAATGGACTTCGTTGGGTCATGGTAGAAGAATATACCATTAGTGGAGTTATCATACAACAAAATTTATCACACCTCTATATATATGGATCCTTTTAAAGAATTATATGTTCATCTTTCTTATAATCTACTTAGTTGGGTGGAAATAGGTGAGACTTCACTAGTTGGGCCCAATTTTGAAAAAGAGTCAATAGAGAAGATTCAGTTGATTAAAAAGAGTATATAAAAGCCATATAGTTCTCATAAATTGTATGTGGATCATCATCTATGCCCATTGTCATTTTAGGTGAGTGATTATGTGTTCTTGAGAATATATCCAAGGTTTGGGCATTATCATTTTGTTATGTAAGTCAAGTTATCTCCTAGATACTTAGGCCCTTATGAGATACTTGAATGGGTTGGTGAGGTGGAATATTGATTGGATTTACTTCCAAGGTTTAGTTTAGTGCATAATTTTTTCATGTATCTCAATTGAAGAAGTATCAACCTAATTATGACAATATGATTCCATGGTAATAAAATTGTCCAAGAGTTGAATTATAAATTAGTTTATGTGCCAATATGGATTGTGGATAAGAAAGAGAAATTTTTTCATTGTAAAAGCATCAGTCTAATGTAGTTTTTATGGAAACGTGGTAGGATTAAGAAATAAATATGGGATCATAAAAATAAAATGATGGAGAAATGGCCAAAACTATTCAAGTATAACTCTGGTTTTCAAATTTCATGGGATGGAAAGACCAATGGCGGAGATAATGGAGATACCATAATTTTAGGTAATCGACCCTTTACATATGTATTTTAAGTATATATAATGTTAAGGTTATGTTTTTGGAGGTTCAGAGGATTTTTGGAATGATTTGGAGGATTTTATAGATGTTCATAGTTTAAGCAGAGTTAGTAGAAACTGTGAAACACCTAAAATAAATTGTTCAAGGGAAAATAGTAAACACTGGAAAGACTCATGGTTGGGGCACAGTTTTTCCAAATTGTGTTGATGATTAAGAGAAACCTTTAACTTTTAGTGTACATGTTTTATCTAACTATTTGATCTAACCATGTGAAGTGTGGTCTAAGATAGTAGCTCATGCATGGTTAGTGCACAGTTTGTCTAATTGTGTACCTTAACCGTGCACTATGAAATTTAAGATCTAACAATTTTGGATCTAATTCAATTTACCTTTATAATCACTCATTTTTCCCTAATCCAAAAATAAAATGATTTCATGTTCCCCTCAAGGATGTAGAGACAATTTGTTTCAATATAGGAATGATTCCTAGGAAAATCAAATTGTGTTGGAGTCCTTGATTTGTCAGTAAGTACTCGTTATTCATCATTCTTTGTAGATATCTTCTTTTCCTCTCTTTTGTAACCATTGATCTTGTCTGTAGAGTATGGATGAATGTTGTATCCTAGTAATATTGATGATATTGAATTGAATTTTTTGAATGGAATAATATTTAATGTTGGATTTAGAATATCTAAGTTGGGTTGTTGATTTTTTTGTTCCATTCTAAGTTTTCACTAAATTTTGAGAGGTAGTTGGATTTTCTCTTGACTCCTCTTGATTGGAAATTGAAGGATTGGTTTAAAATTGATTTAATTTATTGAAACGTTTTTGAAACCCTTGTGTGATTCGATAGAAACCACTTTAGTGATGTTTTCTTAGAAATTGTGAAAATTGTGGAAATTATATGGATTTTTGGAAGTTTCTTTTGGTTCGTGTTTTTAAAATTGTGATTTTAAAATTATAATTTGGTTTTGATGCAAAAAAAATAACTATATAAATGTTTTCAATAAAAGATATTTCTTTAATGAAATAAATTATTTTATTGAAATGTCCTGCAATGGTTGATGTGGAATGGTGTTTGGCATACATGGTTGGTGTGAGTTCATTTTAATTTGATTAACATTGTGGAAGGGGTATGTTCCATTGGATCACCTAGTATCTTTTACAATTTTATAATTTGGTAAATTGATGAGAGACTGCTTATGAGTATGGAACTATCATTTGGGCATGCATGTGTTTATTTTTGGATGCCTTGAATGGGTATGACAAATGTATTTTGAGAAAGGTTTTAAAGGATGATTTGATTGATTTCCATGAAAAATTGCTTTGGTTTGGAAAAATGTTTTGGTTTAAAAAACTATTTATCTTTGATATAAATTTCTTTAAATTGTTTTAAACTATTTTATATAAATGTTCTAATATGTTTTATCCTAATGGCGTGAGTTGGGGAGTCATTGGATAAATCCTGCTGAGTTTTATATTCACCCTCTTCTTGGTCACTATGTTGAATTTTTAGATGTTATATATCAAGACATAAGAAATGGAAAGGTATTTTAGTTATCTAATTAATGATTCTTTATACCTATTATTGGACATGTTGATTTGGAGCTTGGATTATATTGGTATTTTTTGAGTTGATGTATTTGGTGTCTTTCAGTTTTCTTTTTATTTTTTATCCTTTGATTTTGTCACTTGGTTTCCACTTATACTTAGATATAGTATTTTGGGATTGGTTTTGTATTGGATTTTATTTTATTATGCATTCATCTTATAGAGGTTTCATTGTTATGGTTATAAAGGTTTGGTTTTTTATCTTCAAATGGAAAATCACCCCCACCCCCTAATTGATTAAGAATCTATTGGAATTTATTGCTAGACTTTGGTGCCCTGGGGATTTCACCTAAGGTCTAGTAATTTCCCACCACCTCTTCCATATACAATGGGTGAGGGGCTAGATGTTATGATAAATATATATTAACTACTTCCTTCATTATTCACTTAAATTCATCTTAAGTCTATGTATTTTCTATTTTTAAAATCATTATTGGATTACTAATGTTTTATAGTTTTTTTCTTAGAAGTAATAATTATAGGGAATTAAAATGATCCAAATTTTACTATTCTCATAATTTTATTTGTTCTTATTTATTTTCAGATTGTAATATTTTCAATTATTATACCAATATTTATTCTATAAATTTAATTTTCTAAATTAGTGAAATAAAGAATTATTGTTTTTTATTGTGGAATTCATACATTTTAAATTCCACTGAATTACAAAATATGACACACTTATGTATGTTACAAATTAAATTCTATTTATAGAATTTTGGGTCGTTACATTGGTCAAGTGAAAAATATTCCCTGGTTGAAATAAAATTTGTTGAATTTTTAAGGTGATCAAATATAACCCAAATGGATTAATGTTCTTTATATTTCGTGTGGAGTCCTATAAATAAATTCATGGTGATTTTTTCCATTTCTATTTAGGTATAGGTAATGGTTTCATCATTACCTTAGACTTATGTTATTTAGCCTTAACTTTTTAATATATCTTCCATCCCCAGGTGGTAATATATTGAGAAGTATTAATATTTAATAAACTCTAACCATATACAATGGTTCATATTCAACTATTTATATATGAATATATACTTCAATGTTTTATGATTATTTTATATATAACACCTTTCAATATAAGGATATTTCCTTAATATTGTTAAAGAAAAAATAATCCCTAACATCTCAAAATAATGAGTTAGGTAATATTTAACATGAACCTATAATTTTCAGAAGGAATATTCTAATACCATGTCATTATGAAGGAGAACACATCTTGATCCCTTATGTGATGAATCACTACATATAACAAAATATTCTCCACTATAGGGTGGTGTAAGCATAAGTGCATAGACCAACCTTCTCTTAAACTTAATAAAACTTTATTTATATTCATCTTCTAAAAATAACTTGGTTCCCTTCCCCATCATCCTATTAGTGGATTTTATATCCAAGGGAAATTTCTCAAAAAGTGATGATAATACATATAAAATTCAAGAAAAATACAGATATCATCCACAATGTTTAGTTTGGTCCATTTCTTTGTAACTTATGTCTTTGAAGGATCCATAGAGATAATCCATCTTGTAAATACATGACCCAAGATTGATACTTTATGTAGACATAATTTACACTTTCTTTTCATGACCCAACCCATCAGGGCCCACCTGACCTCAAATAACTTAAGTGTGACTACCCCAAAATAGCCTTTAGTAGGCCTGGGGCTAGTGACAATCAAAGGTTAGGCATATCACAGACATAGGAGGCCTTATCCTAAGTACCTATACACACACACACATATAAAATCCCATAAAACAATGAAATGTAAAATAAAACTGATACTAAATCCATGCATGCTTTTATATCTCGCAATTAAAGTATAATTAAAGTACTGAAAATAATTAAATGGGCCAAATACAAGCCACCAAAAATTGGAAATAAAGTATAACATTCTCTAAAAGAGGGAACTGTCGTCAAATTTAACACTAGAATACCCCCTAGTATATCTAACCCCAGTTATTCTCTACCTACTCTTGGTTCTCCAAGGACTCGATAAAAGGCCTTTCATTAGTATAATACGTGACTTGTGTGGGTAGAGCCCATAGAAGTTTGAGTATAACAATACCCAGTAGGAAACCCATAAATCACCAAACATAAAGCATCAATATTAGTCATCTCATAAATACATAAGTATTTCAATCAAGATATGAGACAGAATGGTAAAAATAATAATCCATATATAGTCGCAATAGACACTAAGTCTTAGGTTCGGGTTTCAACCACAAATCCAACATTGGATTCTGTTAGAGGCATAAAGGGAATGTTCATTCAGGATTACTCACTCTAGGAGACATTCTAATACTAATGGAACTATACTAAGAGTTCATTCGCATCAAGACCATCCCAAATATAGTTAATAGAAAATTTAGAGGACTCAGCCGAGAAACACACTTGATCAGACTATAACTCTTAGAATTAATTAAAATATTTAATTAATATAAATTAATTTTCATTGAAAATTGGAACCAAATTTATATAATTATGATATATGATGTTTAATATTATAAATCCCCTCATTTAAAAAAATTAGGAAAAGTTTTTCTTATGTTTTTACCTTAATCTCTTAGGTTTAACTCATGTTAACCTATTTGACAATTACCGCAATATAAAATATTTCAACCCATTAAGGGTTAAGAATGTTACCATAAAAGGAAAATATACCCATAAATAGACCATGGGTAATATTTTCAACCATATATATTTCACTTGTATGAGGATAATATTTTTATGAATTTTAAATCACTTAATAAAATATTATTTTTTATAAAATATTATTAATTCCATTTTTGGAACAATTAAAACAATTTGACTTTGAAAACAAAATGATAGAAAATTAATTCTAATATAACCATTTAACAAATCCCTAATATGTTATAATTTTCTATAAAATTCATGTGATTCAATAATTAATACAAATTTTTCTACTTTTAATATTTTTAAAATTATTTATTTTATTTCTCTATTAATTGAATAAATATTTTTTGGTCGTTACATAGGCATTTAGCTAATTAATAAATCACTAAAATTTAAAAAAAATATGATAAAAATAAATTAATCATATTTAAAATAAACGTTTATATTCATTCATAACATATTTTTATCCTTATGTGAACTTATAAAAGAAATTGGACATGAGAGGGATATTTCATAATTTTCATTGCTTCAAATAATATAAATTTCATTACCAATGTCAAATGGGACCAAAATGATATATATTTTAATTTTTTATGTCTATGTAAAAATTCCACCCATAAAATTAATTAAAGAAAAGTTTTGGTTTGATTTTTAAAGCCTTTGTTTATTATTTTTAACATTGATTACTTGATTTACCCTTTATAGATGTCATAAATTTTACCATGGTTATCATTCATACTGCCTAAAAATAAAAGGGACCTATTTAATGAATGTGAACCTCACAATTCCAAATAGGGTGTAAATTTTTCATGATTCATTTTACTGAATTTTAAAAAATTAATTTTAATATAAATAAATAAAACGCACTGAAAAATAGTTTTTTAGAAAAATGTGTTTAATCATAAACATTAACTTATATCGAAACCATTAAAATTGTTTATTATATTATTACAAGTCAATTGGATCATATTTAACTTTAATACCAAATTCAAAATAAAATGATAGTTTTAATTTTCTTAATTTATTGAAAAGAAATGAAAGTATTTGAAAAATCGGTATTTTTCACTATTCACTGAAAAATCAATCATTTTAAAAAAATTCACCCAATTTCACCTTAAGTTAATTTTGATATTATGATTAAAAAAATAAATTTATTTAAGGAAATTAAATTTATAAAATTTTAGAATTTAGGTTTTATTCACATTATTGAATAAAATTATGCATATTTTGTTATTATTTCTTTAAAAATAAAATCGTAGTATAATTGAAGCTCGTGTGTAACAACCAGGGCATGGTGGAGTTCATAGAGTAGTGATATAATTAAATTTGACTGAATAAAATGGTGTAGGGGGTCCATTCATGGGGAACTATTTTCTTAAATACTTGGCATCAACCTATAATAAGAGACCTACAATAGGGCATGGAAAATGAATCTTATTGGTGCTATGTGGATTTAGTGGTGTATAGAACCACTATGAGTCTTCAACAAAACAAAGGTATTCAATAAACAAAACCGTATAAGAAATGTTTTCCCACATTGACTTGGTCTAAAAACAAAACTAATATTTAAACAAATGTAAAATATTTGACTTAAAACATGATAACATATAGAATATAGTCAATTGATATACATATATACCTCAAAACATGTAACATGAACCTTAAACAGTAGTATCAAATAACATAAAATGTATAGATGTGAAAACATTAAACCACCAATCATCATCCTATAATCATGTAACATGAAAATATGTGAATCAAAAGACCTGGAATCCAAGAAATAAATAAATAGACAACAACTTATAGGTGTTATACCATCCAAAATAAAGTTTTACACTAGAGAAAAATAACCAACATAAGAAGAAGAGAAGTTTTATGTCTATGAAAACTTCCAAATACGTTCACAATGAAGCTATAAAATTGATAAAAATAAATAATAATGGTATAAAAATATGGTAGTTCATATTAATGATGAATAATAATAAATGTGTTTTCTAGATAAATGTATAGAAAAAAATTAATGTCTTTCTGTCATTTGTGATTATTCTAAACAAATTATTTTTTCCATGATAAATAATATTTTTTTAATTATTTTCCAATAATTTTATTATGCTAAAATGAATTATTAAATATATTCCTTAAAGGGAAATAAATGATTTAGGGGTATGCTATTTGGATGTGATTATTATAAAAGAATAATGACCTTAGAAAATGAATAGATAAGAGAACAATCAAAGTCTTGTTTGACATCAAATATATATTTTAAATTAATATCCAAAAGTAATAAGTGTAAATAGTAGTGTTTAATTAGTAATATAAAATGTTACCAAGTATTTAAATTAAATGAAATCCAATTTGAGATCATATACACCTAACAATCATGAAAATCTACTCAAACAAGATCATATAAAAAAAGAAACTATATATTAAAAAAATAAATATAATTCACCAAAATCAAGAATAAAATTTTAGATATCATACTAGTTATAGAATATATTTATTCAAAATAATTAGCTCTATATTTTTATAGAAATAGATTTTTTATTCTTATAAGAAAAAATATAGACATTTTTTTAGAAAATAGATTTAGTATTATAAATTCTAGATCAAAAAATAGAAAATAAATATATCCAATGTCATGACCCCCTCCCCCCAAGGTGTACCCCTCATAGGCTGGCAATGTGAGAAGGGAGATAGTGACCCTCGAGTCCCTCCTTCAGTAGGCCTTGGGTTAGTGACTAGAACTAAGGGTATAGTAAACACACAAATCGGAGGCATTACCCTCTAAGAGAACACATACGAAAGAAAGAGATAAGATAGACACCAACCAACTCCAAACCAGAAAACAATATAAATGAAATCTCAAGTACACATATGTAATGTCATGCAAAACTAATACAACTGGAAGGGGAAAACTACAAGTTCCCAATAGAAAGTAAAAAACAGCAACCATGAAGCCCAAAAAACTCCTACAACCCCAAGATAGTAGAAACCAGCCTCATCTCCAACCTGCTCCAAGTGACCTAAAAAATTTATATAAACATAGGGTGAGTATAACAGTATACTCAGTAGGATCCTCCCTGAAGCCTCTCATGCAATAGTAATGAAAGCATGCTAAATAAGAGTGAACAACAAGTGAAACTAACTCGTCACCTCAAAAGTCATACTATGTTCCCATAATCACCATGGATACCCTCACTAAGTAATGCATACAAGAGTATATAATATAATAAATAATATCAAGGGTACCCCACTACTACTTCCCCATTGGTTTTCCGCTTTTCCCCAATTTCATATGCCCAAAGAATCTCTCTCCAAAAATTCTTGCCTGCAGACACCTGGTCGAAGCACTACAACATGCACCTTGTGCAACAAAACCACCATGTCTACGTAAGAAAAGTTACCAGGTAGTTTCTGGGATCCACCACAGCTCTTATAACATATATCATATGTTAGGTATTAAACCTCAATCCATTATAGCCCTTACACCGAGTAAGTATCCTCAAGCCATCATAGCCTATACATGTTACACCTATAGTAGTCCGTAGGAAACTATATCCAGAATATATGTTTGTGAATAACCACAAGCCATTACAGCCCTCTACACACATATATGGGGAAAGCTAACCACTATGACTACCATCACAAGTAACTACCAAGAGAAGAGAGTGGGGCCAAAGGGGGTAGTCATTCATCCATCCTCCCACCGAAATGTTTGGTAAAACACCCACTCAGGGCTCATAATCCTCGGGGTGTCATTTTTTCCTAACTGATGGGGTGGAGTAGTGTATATAAACAAAAATAGTACATAATACACTCTAGCTCACAACCACACTATGGGCATAACCTAGTCTTAGACTCAACTGCAGCTAACATCTCTCGGACACCTGACTGCCACTTTTAAGACTATGTATCCCATAAGAAAACAACTATTTAAAGAGTTTTATTACATTACTTCAATCCCTTTTTATCAGTTTTACTTTATATTAATTAATTATTTAAACATTAATTAACAATCAACAATTCCACATTATATTTAATTAGCATCACACTCAAAGTCTGTTGTCCTCATCATTGTGTCCCAGCAAGCTCCAAACATTCACATTTATCTCATTCCATCATCCCTGGTATCCTCCCCGACACCCACATGCATAAAACAATGCATCTCATCACTCTAGGCATCAACTGCTACCACAACCAATAGGCCTCCATGCCCCCACATATCATAACAGCCTTCCAGACTCACATCACGACAAAAGCAGCAGGAAAACAACCATCATATCAATTGGTATCTTGGCCCTTAAACAAGAAAGAGGGTAACTCAGAACCCTACAAGGAATTATCTTTTATCAAACAACTAGTTATTTAATCCATCTTGGATTAAATGATTTATTTTTCATAGGTTCCAACATTGGGACACGTAAACAGTAAGCTATCACAAATAATTAAACAGTCTTACTGCACCAATTTGGTTGACATCAAATTACAACAAGGAGAACAATATTCAATTACAATCCTATTTATATTTAGCCAAAAAATTCTCAATTAATTCTATTTTACATTCATTACCAATTTCCATCAAGAACAAGATGCTAAAAAAAGCAAGCATAGATATAACACTATCTAGAAAAACAAGAGGCAATAACAAAGGATAAATATCAATTTATTTATCCAGTTCAAATATTTATTATTTCAATTCCATTGTGATTTAGTGGGATAAAACATATTAACTATACAGTTTCAAGTAAAATAAAAGATAATCAATGAATTCCCTGCCTCAAATAGTTCTTGACGTTCTTTATACAAGAACAAGCCCACAATGAGTTTCAGTCTCCTCCCCTGTGAAAACTGTATCCACCCAAGGATGCAGAGACACCACCACATCAGCCAACACCCAAGAAAATCTCATTAAGAATATGGGGGTAAAATTCTATAAAATGGAAAGGATAAATAGAAGGAGATGAACCCAAAAGAATAATGATAGATCATACCTTATATCAAATATTGATCGATACTATTTGTTTTCATCAAAACAGAGTGGAACCAATCCAAGGAGGAAAGTTTGGTTGTATAACTCCTACGGGATGGAATGAATGGTTCGAGCATCTCATAGCCAAGAACAAGGAGGAAGAACTATGTATGAAGATATATCATCCCTTTAGAAGATTTAAAGGAGCAGTGGTTTAAGATACGCTGGATTTTCCATTAAAAATGGATTGCATTAAACCATGTGGTTTGACCAAGTAAAAGCATCCTGAGCCTTAGGTAAATTAATATAGGATTTATGGCCTTTTAATCGAACTTAGAGTCCTTAAAAAGTGTATTTAAATGAATTTTACGTCAAATGAAATGTTAAAAGGGTGAACTGTAGAAAGCTAGAAACACTGTTCAGGAACTCAAAATTTGGCAAAGGAAAAGCATTGTTCATGAACCTCACTGTTGAAGCCTCACTGTTGGAACCTCACCATTCTGGAAACACTGTTCATGATCATCACTATTGAAACCTCACTATTGGAACCTCACCATTCTAGAAACATTGTTCATGAACCTCACCATTGAAACTGTTCACATCGACCTCCCTAATGGAACTGTTCACAAAACTAGAAATTTGGAAAATTGTTGGGGATATGTAACCTTGACCTCCCAGAAAACCTCAAACATCAGATTTCAGCAAAAGAAATGGACCTGATAGGTCCATGCCATCACATCCAACCACTCTAAAATTTATGGTTAATAAAATATAAATTATAATATTTAAAAATAATATTTTTATATTTAATTCTTAGTCTTAGTATGAGATATAGATTTAAAATTAAGAGGATGTAAAAATGAAATTACATAATTTTAGGGATGAATACAAAAGTTAAAAAAAGAACTATTAGAGAGGGAATTAAAAAAATATACTTACTTGTACAAGGATTTCACCAACTAAATTTGATAACATAAACTAAAAATTTAGAGGAAATTCATAAAATAAACTAATTGATGATATATATAAAACATTAAACAGATTCAAGTAAATTTACAAAACCTAAAAATGATAGTTGAAAAAAATATTAAGGAAAGCCTCAACTACAAAACCATAATCTCATCTTGGTTTGGTATGAGAAAAATAATAACCAATAAAGAATATTTAATATCTAAGTTAAAAAATATCAACTAGATATAACATTATATAATCGTATAATTTATGAATTTAATCATAATGAAAAGAACCAACCAATAATGAATTAGACTAAATTAATTAGAATCGAGTAGAAGTAAAATAAAACATTGAAATAATAACTAAAATATTATTATCAGTCATAAAATAGCAGAATGGATCAAATCCTACTGATAGAAATGAATAAAAATGAATCAGACTAAAATAGACTTATTAATTCACATGTGAATTTAACTAAATAGATCATAACTAATCTTGATTAACCATATTTCAAATGAAAAAAATAGACCTAAGTTAAATTGACCTAATTCAAACCGAATCATTCATTACTAAACCAAACCAACCAAAAATAAACCAACCATGAATGACCCAAAATACATTAATTTTAAATATATTTATTTAAAATTTCCTGAAGATAATAGATTGATCTCGACCCAACCTTAGTAGAACCAATCTTTATCCCATTCAACCTAAACAAGAAAGAATAATAATGAATAAGATAGAAATGAACTGAACTAAAACCGATAAGGAACAAGTCAATTTTGAATTAAATTGTACCAATTAATCAAAATTAGTATAAAATGAAATCTAACCAAATTATTCAAAACCAAACCATATAAAACAAAATGAATATATATAAAAAACTAAAAAACCAAACAAATGTTACTCAAATGTACTAGAATCAAACCTAATTGAGTGGAATTGAGATGAAAAAATAAAACCATATAAAAATGAGATAAATATAAATATAAATAAAATATAATAGAATATATTAGAATAAATATAATATAATTTGACTATGCTACATTAAATTGAGCTTCCATGGAAAAACACAAATTGAAAAAAGCATGTTTCATGGAGGGATTGATATCATCTCTATGTAATAAATGAGAAAAACATTGGAGTAAAAAATATTGTGATTCAAAAGAAAAAACCAGTGAAATCCTCTCAAAATAATCATGTTATTTGGAGACAGCCACGGGTTAAACACATGACAAGTGTTTCGGTTGAACTATCCCAGATGCACTTGAATTGAAATAAATATTCCTAAACTAACTTGAACTAAAAAAATGAAAAATAGTAGAATAAAACATAATAAATATAAATAATTATTATCTATATTAAAAACTTTACCCCTTATAATATTGAATTAAATCAATTTAAATTGACACTAACCAATTTGAGGAGAACTAACCTAACTGAATATGAAAGTAAGGAAAAAAGGAATTGAATCCAGATGTCATAAACCAAACTATTCTAACCCATTTAAATGATATTTATTGTTCCAAAATGAATTGATACTAACCAAATTGAAATGAAAAAAAATGAATCAAGTAAAATTAAATTTACTTAACGCTACTAGAATGGACCTGAACTACTCTGAATCAAACCGAATTTTGTAAGGATTTGGTTGAATCAAACTTTTAGGATATCTGGCCAATTTGAATACATATAAAATATGTTATATTACATAAAAAAAATATATCAAAAAATATAGAAATAAAACCAGTATAAATGAGCCTCATAACATATTAAAAACATAATATTCCTAAAAGGAAAAAATAAGAATAATAAAAAATGGGAAAAATGAAATGATTATGCATGAATAAAAATTAATCAAAATTTCCCCTATTACCAACTATAAGAAAAAAAATGAAAAAAAATAATGATAACATGAGGAATGAAATAAATAAATTCACCAAATTCCAAATATAATTGTAATAAAAAAATAGTGATCTAACCAAATCATGATGTTCTTTCACTAGATTTAGTCAATAACAACAATAAATTTATAAATATTATCATTTTTAATATTTTTTAAACTAAAAATAATATAGAACAAATTTATAACATTATTAATAAGATGTAAATTTAATTAGGAATAGTAATATTAAAACAAAAAACAAATCAATAGATTAAGAATATAATTATTTGAAACATATCTTGAATTACAAAAGGAGAAATTAAAAATATATATGTTTTCTAAATATTTCAGGGGTAAATTGAAAATAAATTATCAAAACATGAATTCAATGCACATAAACATTGATATAAAATCAACATATGAAATAAAAAAATCAATATAAATAATAGGATTTTTATTAATATAGAA
The DNA here is from genome assembly GCA_963277665.1 of Viscum album. Classification (NCBI taxonomy): domain Eukaryota; kingdom Viridiplantae; phylum Streptophyta; class Magnoliopsida; order Santalales; family Viscaceae; genus Viscum; species Viscum album. The sequence goes on from OY728141.1 coordinate 232,340,032, forward strand.
AAAGTTTCCCAGATATATAATTAATAACATTACAAATACATGAAACTAGTGAATAAGAAATGAATCTAACACACAAATTAAACTTTTTTTAAACACATTATTTTATAAAATAAAAAAAATAACATATTTATACTAATAGAACATCAAATCTAGTAAAAAGAAAAACTAATATTGATATGTTTCAATAAGAGAAGAATGGAGAAAATATAGATTAAATAATAAATACATTTCATAAATGTGAGTTCAAATAAGAATTTATATATTGGAAACCCAAATCACATGTGATAAATAATTTGTACCAGTAAATATCTTTCCTAAAATAAAATTTATTCAAGTGATTGATATAATATATATGAAACAAGATCCATGAACATATAAAAGGTATATTTCAAAGAAAGGAAAATACAAATGGTGATCATCCTAGTTTATTCTAGATAGTAATATTCCTTTAATAAATAGGACACTAAAATATGTTTTCTAAAAAAATAATGAGAATATGAAATTTTGAATTAAAATTTCTCCATTGGGAAACTGAGACACCATCAAGGTGATGAAGGACCCATTATGGTAGTAATGGATGATAACATCCATTGAATCAATACAATGATTAAATAATAAAAATAAAACATACTAACCTAAATGGAGTTCTTTTTTATGAATAGGGAAAGACTGGGGATGTGGGGAAAGGGGAGGGAGGAGGAGGCAGTATAGGATAGAACATATGAACACCTGGATGGTGAAGATTTGCAACCAAAGGGGGATCTTAGCGAGAGGATTAGTGGTCTTAGATAGTTCAGGGGTTTTGGGTTATATGTTTCATCATAAGGAAAACAATATGGGGATGGGAAAATGTCAACATGGGCAGTGGTGTGGGGTGATATGAAAGGGTGGAGGCATTGGAGCATAAGAGGGAGAAAACTATGATGGGGCAGGGAGTTAGGGTGTCAAGGTGGGGGTAGGGTAGATGTGGGGTGATACATCTAGGGGGTTTTGTGAGACATTGAAATAGGGGAAAGTGATTTTTTTAAACATGGTGGCCTCCAAAGGCATACTACTATAGAATAGGCTTTTAAAAGTGATATAAATTGATTTTTTCGATGCTAAAAAAGAAATGATGATTTAAGTGACTTTAAAATATGGTTCTATTTTAGTACTAAAAAGTGATGAAAATTTAACCCTTTATCAATGCAAAAAAATTACTTATAAAGTATAACCAAATTAATTATTTTTATCATTGATAAATGGTTCTTTGATCAGTTATTTTTAGCAATGATAAAAGTAGAAAAAAAACTTATTTACGTACTATGATCCTTAAAACACACCTCTCACCCACCCCCCCCATTAGCGCTTTCTCCTTCCCCCCCCCCTCCTACTCATACATGATGCCAAAACCCTTTTTCAGTGGTCGCGTGACACCCAATATGTCATTATAGTGTATATTTTATGTTGTTTTATGTGTTTGATGGTCATTTAATTGTTTCCATGGAGTTTTGTCTTGAAACATGTAATTTTTGTGATTTTATTATAGTGAATTGTTTGCATGTGTGGTTGAGAGGAAACAATGTGGTTACCCTTACATAGATTTCGTTTCAGTTAAAATTATTATATTCATGGTTTTTTGTATGGTTAGCACATCTTTGAGTCCAAACTATACAGATCCTAGGGGAAATCTTGTTGGATCTTTTGTGTGTAAGGGTGAGGTTACATGGATTGTGAATGGTTTGGTAAACTATGAAATAAGTGTGTGAATCTTCTCTATAATTTTACATTGTCACTTTCCATGGTTGGAACATAGCTTGTCCAACCTTGTGGAGTCCCATGTAAATCATGTGAGTGGGCTCTAGTCTAGGAAGTGACCTATGCATAGTTACTGCATGGTATGGAAAAACTTATAGTCAAACTACGTATCCTACATCGATTTATTAAAATATAAAATTCCATAAATTTCCCTGCTTGATTTTAATTCTATAACCCTTATTTATTCCTCCATCTTGTTTCAACCAACCTGGAACACCTCATTGAGTGTCTCCCCCATTCTTCCTTCTATTTTGATGGGTTTTTCCCTTATTTATTAGTGGTATTCTCCTGGGTAAGTGTTAGGTTTCATATGAATCTAATAATGTTTATTTGACATAATATAAGAAATGAGAAACCCAAACTGAGGATCTCCATTCAAGAGAATATGAAACCTATGTAAAAACTTAAATGAAGAACATGTTTTAAATATGGAGTACCTTACATAGAAGATACACTATATCAAATATCGATCTCCCTCATCTGATGAGTATGTGATAGATTACCAAGTTTCAAAAAAACATCCAATCTCCATACCATATCCACAACTTGTGATAATTCATCCAATGAACATATTGGGTGCTTCAACCATTCATGATGTGCACAAATCTCATATGAAAAATAAGGAAGAAAGGATAGATTCTAGTTTTATGGTGGTTGGACCAAGGATAATCATAAACACCAACTATCATCATGTGGTAGTTGATTATATAGGTAATAGAGGATTATACTTAATGTTAGATGCATTTATTCATTTGTTAAAATATATTTATAAATTCTTTGGTCGGTATACATTCATCAAATAAATATTTCACCACCAATACATTTACTCTCATGAAACAGTATAATATATGATAGGTAATATGGGATAATAATGTTGGGTTTAGTTCTTTAAAATAAAATTTAGTGTACTTTATGATTACCTTTGTATATAGTTTTTAATATTAATAAACTACTTATCATATAATTATTATTCTTCCCTATTACGTAATATGTGATATTGTCCTAAGAGTAGTTGTCTCACTGAAAGGTCATTGCATTTCCCTATTATGATAATAACCTTCTAAGTGTTATGAAAATATTCCTAAATATATGTTATATATCCAAATTAAATCATTTAAGGTAGAAAAATGATATAGGATATCATAGGTGGAGACTCTTGGAACATTGAGGAACCTTCTCATAGTGTATGCCCTTGGTAGTTTCCAGTATATGAGATTACGATAATGATACCCGCCAATAGAAAATCCACATTTATATGTATCATTGAATATACCTATCTTTGTATGTGTATATTGATCCTTATACTTTAAGATTATTATTGATGGAAATTTTGAGTCATGTACTTTGGTGTATTGATGAAAATCTTGGTGACATATGTTCATGGTGATGTGGGATACTTAACACCCCATTATGCTTTTTTAGGTACTCACTTGTTCATGATTTGTTTATCATCCTTGTTTGGGTGCGTTTGTGAGATTCTAATGGATAGAGAGCCTTCACTAGGGAAAATTACCTAAAATTTAGGGATGTATGTTTTTTTGAATTAATTTATTCTATATATAAATGTGTTAATCTTTTTGAATGGTTCTCCCCATGTTTAGAGAACTTCTCGAGTGATTTGGTGTTTTTCTGCTGATAACTGACATGTTTTCTATCTTTAAGGTGATTATATTTCATGTAAAGGTATTAAAAATCATGTAATGGTCACTAAGAAGATGTTTTCAATATAGTTTAGGGTGTGAAGTTTTCACACCATGTATTTTGAGTTCACAGTTTTTTAATGGCTAAAATCATGTTTTTATAAAAAGACAATTCATTTTTAAGAATTTTCAACCTTCATGGAATTCACATCATGTAATGGTATTACACACCTTGTATATATTGAGGATTGGGGTTTTAGGGTGATTTAGACGCATTTATTATTTTATTCTTTATGCAACCTCCCTCTTTCAACCTAAAGCTCACCCTAGGTGATTTGGGAGATTTCAACTCTTTTTGGATCATTCGTTCAGTGATTTATCATTATTGTGGTTATAGTATGCCTCTTTTGGTAAGAGTTCCTTTTAATTATTTTTTCCTTTGGAAATGGATTTTGTGTTGGTTGTGTTTACATTTCATATTCATGATTGGATATTATTTTCTATTAATCCTTTTTAGTTTCTTATCATGCCTGGCCTTTCGAAGGTCGGTCTCTTGGTTTCCAATCACTGTTGTCAAAGGTAGATAGGTTTGTAGTTTTTTAGATAGTTGTTTCAATATAGTGGATTTATTTGATGAATTTATTATCGTTTTTGATAAATTTATTTGTTTTTTCACTGATTTATTTTTTTCGTGATTTCCAAGGATTTCATGGGAGGGTAAATGTTTTTAAGGTGGTTTTCTTTAAAAATTGATTTTTTTCAGAAATGTGTTTTCCAAACTCTGAAGTGGTTTGAAATAGATTTGATTTTTTTAAAATTTTGAGCATGGTTTTGAAATTTATTTTGAAAATATTTTCACTTTTTATCCTTGGGTGTGTCGAGAAATAGATATAGAAAACCTTAGTGTGTGCAGAACCACTAGTGGTTGTTTTGTTGATATTGATAGACTGTTGTAGGACTCGATATCAGTTGGATCCACTATTTAACCTATTTTATGTCTCTTTTTATGTCTAGTATGTATTTTCCCACAGTATAGAACCCAAATTATAGTGTTCTTTTTCAATTATATTTTTTTTATTGTGTGATGGTTTTTATCCTAGATTGTTTCTCACATGTTTTTATATGAGATTGTACCACATGGCATTGTATGATGGTATTTCAAGGATATATCTTTTACTTGATTACCTTATGATGCATGGATATTATTTCCTATTTTATTACTTATAGTTTTCATATTTATGGATTGAAAATATTAAAGTATTTTAGGAAAAAATGGACAATGATTAATAAATGGGTTTTTATTTTTTAAAATGATGTGTAAAACTGGTTTGTTTTAAAAGATAGAAATATTGGATTATTGTTATAATACCCTATATAAACTTTTTTGGTGGTATATCACTAGGTTTTTTTCTCACATCCTACTTTTTCTTTTGGGTAGTGGTAGATGTTTTACTACAGGATTCAGGTAAATGGAAGGTTATCATATATCATATTGGCTTCTCATGTTTTTACCGCCTTCGGTTCAGGATGGGTTTGAGGTGATGGTTGGTCACATTGAGACTTTTTAGTCTTGTATGATTCATAATTTTATGGTTTATCTTATTGGATTGGTTATGTGGATCTAGTTTTATCTTTTTCAACCTCATTGTAATCTGGTTGTATTTCTTGTTTTGGATATATTCAAGACTTGTTACGTTATCTTTATTTCACCTCACCATCGGATAGTCGACTTGGGTAGCTTGTCTAGTTGACCTGGTTTGGTCACTTTTAATTTGGTATCATAGGAATACTCATCATTATTTGAGTTAACACTACCTATGTTTTGTTTTATGTATTGGGTTGATAGGATTTTGGACCATCGAAATTCATAGAGTAAGTGCAGAAAATGGCCCTGGCTAGCTCACTTCCATGATTGAACTCGAGTTTACATGGGTGGTTAGGGATTTTTACTAGGTTTGAGACTTGGGGTTTGATGTAATTTTAATGAACTGTATTGAAAGTTTATTTAAATTAACCTATTCCTTTTTAATTTTTGTCTTTCATTGGTAGAATTCATCATTACTTTAAATTGTGGTTTTTAAAGCAGTTGTTTGAATTTTTGAAGTGTTCCTAAGATTTTAGGATGTGGTTGTGATATAATTGGTTATTTTCTTGTGTTTATTAGAAAATTACTCTAGGAATAGATCTTCCAAATCTAAGAGAGGAAGCCACAAGACATGATCCATCGGTGAATCCTTCAGTGAACCCTTATTTGGTAGAACCTGTAATCAAAACTATTCAAACACTGGTTCAAGTTGGTGTCGAGAACCCAATATAGGTTTGAATCATGTATCTTAGTTAACTAATAAACATCTAGCCATATTCCATTGTGATAATAAACTATGTGAATCGAAGAAGTTTCTTGAGTGGATTGAGATGATCTTCAACTTTTTGAAGACTTCGGAAGACTCTAAGGTGGGTCTTTTCACATACTTGATTAAGGGACAGAGAAGGATATTGTATGAATATATTGTCAATGTTATTATTCATGAGAATATTACATGTAATTATTTCAAGAAAATTATTAACTAGCAGGTTTACCCTAAGATGTTACGTGTGTTGGCAACAATATTGGGGACAGAGAAAGAAGCCCAAAGACGGCCCCATTGACTACATCACGAAGCCACTTCAAAAAGGTCCACCCAGCACTGCGACCGCCGTGAAGCAAGGAGGCGATCCGCTCTACAAATTCATTTGGAATTCATGAGCCCACCACGAAGGAAGGAGGTGGGTCGCTCCGTGAACACATTTTATGTTCGCGAGACCCCCGTGAATCAAGGAGGTGGGACACTCCACGACCGCATTTGACGTTCGCGACCCGCCGCGAAGCAACCAAGCCCCTCTTCATGCTGCGTAAGCTCTGCCTCATAGCGCCTCTTGTCTATAAATACTGGGCTCCCCCTGATCCCAAAGGACAGACCATTTGACCGTTCCACTTCCCGGCTCCTAAATCGTGAAGCAACCTTCTGCTCTGTGAACCATGAGTTGTGCGAGGTACTTATGCTCTGCGAAGTGCCCCCAGTCTCTCTTGATCCCCACTTCTGAGAGGGATGCCTTTCATGAATCCTAAGGGCTTTTGTGAAGGAAGGGGATCCCCAAGGTGATCCGGGTCATCGCGGAGTGTTTACTCTTCGTGAAACACCCTTCATGCACACATGATCCCCCTGCTAAGGCAGGGTCACTGTACTTCGCAAAGCACATTTCATCACAACACATTGCTTCAAAAGGCACCTTTTCTCCACGAGGCAGTGCTCCATGAATTCCTTTCAACTTCGCGAAGCACCTTCAATATGCACCTTTGCACTATTCTTAGGCAAAGGCACCCCACTTCGCAATGCAAACCCCTTAGCAAGTGCCCTCCTCCACACGGAGCAACAGAGCTTCACAAGGCCCCTGCCTATGAACTCCTCTGCTTGGAAATTCCTTTTCTCGTGTGACCCTCCAGGTTTTCACGATGTGATTTCAGAGTCCCTTGGATGACATCACTCATTGTGTTGCTTCGCCTTATGCTTCTTCTCATAGGCACGCTAACGGCTATTGCTTCTTCTCATAGCCACACTGACATGGGCCCCTCGATGGTTCACTCTGTGACACCCCCTCACCATGGCATTGCCCGTCCCCTCTCTCCACCAAGGAGGAGAGGGTACCGGTTATGTAATTAATAGGGGTGCATAGTGCACCCACCACATCCGAGCTACATGACGTTAAACTGAAAAGAACCATCATCCTTAGCACATGACGTTAAACTATGACCTCACCCCGTGCCTCGCATGCAGGGTCCCCCGCCTTGGACATTCTCCACACCCCCTGGTCTTCACAGGGGTTGATATCCTCCTTCTTAGAGTGGAGTTTGTCCGTGGGTAAATGGAAGACACCAGGGCATAATCCCCTAGATTTTCTTCCTGGAGGCAGCATCCCTACTCCTCCTTTCATCTTCAGTCCCCATGGCCAGTGAAGGGCATGGTGGGAAACAGTTCTTCTCCATTATTTGGTACTGAATCCCTATCTTGCTATGCTTTGGCGCCACGAGCCTCCATCCTAAAGTAATCCCTGACTCCACCATGGGCCTCCATCATGGATTAAGTCCCAATATCTCTCTCCCTGGGCTGCTCCACACATAAGCCCCAATACAAATCCAAAGGACACACCTTTCGCGATGTGATCATCAGGCCTCTGCTGCCTCTTGTTTCTCACACCAAGAACGACTAACATGGGATTAGAGTAAGCACCGACCATGAAAACCACCTAAACTATGTGGTCTTTGATCCATGCCAAGGCATGGTACGTAGGAAGCCTCCCCGAGGTTCAATCCCACCAACCATTGGACCTCAGTTCCTCCTTCACGTCGATTCGCTGACGCCACCTGAACTACGTGGTCTTTGATCTAGGTCAAGGAATGGTATGTAAGAAGCCTCCCTAAGGTTCAAGCCCACCTTTTTCTGGGCATCCTAGAGTGTAAGCCCCATACCACCACTCGAACTACAAGGACTTTTATCCATGCCAAAGCATGGTACGATGGAAGCCTCCACGAGGTTCAAGCCTGACAACCCAACACCTTGGGAAGCCTAGAGTGTAATCCCTATGCCGCCAACTGAACTGTGTGGTTATTGATCCATGTTAAGGAATAGTACGTAGGAAGCCTCCATGAGGTTCAATCCCACCTTTTTCTGGGCATCCTAGAGTGTAATCCCCATGCCCCCTACCTGAACTATGTGGTCTTTGATCCATGATAAGGCATGGTATGTAGGAAGCCACCCTGAGGTTCAAGCCCACCACCACCCAGTCATTCTGACCCCATTCCCGTCGGTTCACCAACACCTTGGGTAGCCTAGAGTGTAAGCCCCATGACACCACATGAACTACGAGGACTTTGATCCATGCCAAGGTAGGGTACGTACGAAGCCTCCCTAAGGTTCAATCCCACCAACCATTGGACCCCAGGTCCTCCTTCACGTCAGTTCACTGACGCCACCTGAACTACGTGGTCTTTGATCCATGTCAAGGCATGGTACGTTGGAAGCCTCCCAGAGGTTCAAGCCCACCTTTTTCTGGGCAGCCTAGAGTGTAATCCCCACACCCCCTACCTGAACTACGTGTTCTTTAATCCTTTCCAAGGTACGGTACATAGGAAGCCTCCATGAGGTTCAAGCCTAACACCCATCAGACCCCAGGTCCATCTTCACATTGGTTCGCCGACACACCCCATTCCAAACTAGGGGGAATTTGATCCATGTCATGTCATGGTATGTAGGAAGCCTCTCTGAGGTTCAAGCCCACCACCACCCTGTCATTCCAACCTCATTCACCTCAGTTCACCCCCATCCCGCATGATGTTAAATTGTGGACCTCCATTCAGTGGTAAGTCGTTGTCACTCCATTCAGCGGTAAGCTATTTTCATCACAGTTTTAATCCATTGAAACCTCATCCAGTGGTAAGCTATTGAAAACCCCAATTGATGGTAATCTGTGATCAGATGAACTATGTGATCTTTGATTCCCTTCCATGGGGTTACGTAGGAATCTTTTTCAAGGCTCAAGCCCAAAACCATCGCCATCTGCATGATGGTGTGATCCTATTCACCATCCCCATAAACCACTCCATAATCCATCCTGATCCTTAACCAGACTATCACATCCCAGTGGGATCATGCCACCCTACTCCCCATTCCATCAGATAGCATTCGGGAGGCCACCCATGCGATGGCCCCAATGGCGTTGTTCCCTCCAGGTGGTTCCTCCATATAATCCACTCTAGTCTGTGTTCTGATCAGACCGATCTGTCTCCACTGGATGTTAAACTTGTGTCATACCCTGTGTTAAACATAGGAAGCTGAGGAAAACTTCAGATACATGCCCATGTCATATGATTCCCTGCGTTCTATGTGGGATGCCTCGGGCTTCCGCTCCCTCAAGAAGCCCTATAATAAGGGACAGAAAATAGATACACCAATCCCCAACATCGAGACACAACAGTAATGGCCAGCGTGACTAATACCTTAATCGAAGGTTCCTGCCCTAACCAGACCCGTTGGAATGTCCTGATAGAAGTAGTGTAATTAACTGGTGTCCATGAAGATATGGTGTCGGGAAGAGTTTCACGAACAAAGTCTTAAGTCTATGAGGGAGACCTGGACTAGGTGAAGAGTTCCGAGGATGAATCCACGAGATGAAGAACTGACATCCCATCATCCCGTTTCGATCATGGAGCAGATGTCCCTGAATAAAGAGCAGATGTACCTAAATAAGGAGCGGATGTCACCCTCCTTTGGAAAGTGGGAATGCGGGGTAACAGCTGCGCATTCTCCAGAGACGTATGTGCGTGCCCTAGTGAAAGCGTCGGAAACAGAAATGGTGAACCTAACGTGAAGCTCTTCTCCTCAATATAGTGATTAGTAGCGGTCGGGGAATCATTGGATTGACGTGTCATCGGATCCATCTATCTGGCGTCGGGTCCCGCCATGTAAATAGATGGCCTGGCGTGAAACTTACCATAAGTTGGGGTAGTAGAATGTTGGACATCCCGTTCTATGACATTGTCAGTATGGATCCCTCTTACTGATCATGGGAGACGGGGTGGCACTGGGGAATTGGTTGTTGATTCCTTTTTCTTTCAACATTAACGAGTTCATCCCACTGCTTCTCAGTAATTAGGTTGTTGTCGTAGGAACGCGATCACCGCCCACCCGTCTACGCAGGGTCAAAGGAAACACCACCACATCTGCTACACATGGATCCACTGCTTCCGTGATGGCCTCTGCATCCATGATTGTGGGGTGCCCACGCCCCATCTCTCCATCATAAGTTATCCAACGAAGGGTAATTAATGACCTTGTGCGTCGTTACGAGGAGGAGGGAATAATCCCAACCCGAGATATGGCCCGCCAGGATTTGGAGACGTCTGCGCCTCGCCATCAACAACACCCTTGAGGGCCATAGAGGGAGCCATTTCTCCCCACCCCGACATACAACCGCTTTGGGAGCCTATCCCCGGAGTGCTTTGATGACTCCCTGCCTTACACTGATGAGTTGGGAAATGTCCGGCCCAACCCGGTCAGAGTCCCAATCCAGGGGCTCCCAAAAAAGGCTCCCATTCGGCCGCATCAGTGTCGCCACTTGTTCTTTCCATAGGAGAAGTAGGTAAGCTATGCACCTCCGCCACCAGCCCCGGCTCGTCCGACCCGATGCCAGCATCGGGCACGAGATGTGGAGAACGCCTGCCAAGGGGCTTCAACGTCAACGGTTACTATGGCCCGAGCAACCAAGAACGCATACCATTAGGTCCCTACACACATTGAGCAGTGGTTCTTATATGCCCAATCGAGATCGAGGCCCCAACCACCCCATGGGCAGGCTGGGTCGACTCTCCCGGTCACAGGCACGAGTAGTGGTCGTCGCGAACCAACCTGCAGTTATGTCACCCTGAAGGGAGGTCCTCCCCATACCACTACCACACAAAGCGTGGGCCTTCCCCACTCCGAGGCTTGGCATGGAGTTCCACCCCGTGCTACCCCAATTCTGAATGAAGGTCTGCCCTGCAGTAGTGATGCTCAGCACGAAACCCTCTCCCATTCCCATTACAATGGGTATGAAGTCACTCATCCTGCTCCCGACTTTCGGTGCAGGGACATTGCCCATATGGTCTTTCTCCAACATGGGGATCCTCCCAACGTCCTCTCCGCAGCTGGTGAAGGACCTCCTCGCCCCGAAAACTAGAGGGGTGAAGGCCAACCTCGCTCCACCCGCACTGACCTTAGAGGTCCTCCCCATGCTCCTGCCAGTTGCAACAGAAGGTTTTACCACTCTGGAATTATTCATGGAGGTCCTCCCCATGTCCCCTTTGAAATTTATCCTGGTACTCCTTTCATCCCGGTTTTCTCAGGTAGAAACCCTCTCCGCCCCAGCACCAGTGTGGCTGAAGGACCCCATGTTAGGAATCAACCCTATCCTGTGGAGCCACCCAGGGGCAGGAAGGCAGGCCGTCAATTCCACAAGAAGAATCCTAGGAAGGCCTGGACGGGGATCAAACCATTCCACTTCTTAGACTCTGAATCGGACTATGACTCAGATTATGAACCCTCCCCTCACTCATCCGAGTCCAAGGTCGGGGCAGGGATGAGGTGCATCAGCCTGGTGCTCGTGGAATGTGAGGTCCACAGTATTCCCGCCTCCCTCTGCAGGTTTATCCAGAAGGATGAAAATCTGGATAACCTATAGGTTACAGTAATGTAATCACTAACATCATCTCCAGAATCACTTTCTACCTATACAAGTGATCACGAAGAGCTATTCTAGGAACTAATGGCAGGAGAGAAATGGCGCGACCCACCACCAGGAGCCCTGGACCCTAATCCAGGAACGGCGGCCTTCAGCCCCTCTTATCGCGATGTAGAGGCTAGGTCTCTACACTCTTTGGAGGACAACCCGAGAATCGGCAGCCAGTCAACCTGTTAGATATATTCTCCACTGGCAAACCTGCCATCCCAGCAGTCTTCCATAGTACCGCTACCAGTTCCTCAGCCATCCCCAGTTGGCGAGTGGTGAAATCAAGGGTCGGGCGCTGAATTGGAGCCGAGGAGCTTCTAGATCATCCTTGCAGCGGACCACTTCCCTAAGAAGTTCTACCCCGCAGCATCGCGGGATTTCTGTATACCTGAGTCCCTCACCCCATAGGAAGTTGGGTGTTTTTGCTAAACCCTCTCAGTGATGCATTTCAGTCTCTGTCATCAGTGTGTGGTTTATCCAAGTATCTAAGCGCATTTCAAAGACATTGGAAAGAAGTTTCGTCTAGTCGATCTGGTCGCGCTCCCTGTGGCCCAGCACCCCGAGTCACCAGGTCGTCGTGAGGCCCTCCAGCAGCAATGCGTTCAGATTATCAAGGTACTCCGAAAAATCATCAAGGAGACTACCCCCACCCCCAACAAGAGAATCCTTGTCTGGGGGTAGTATGTTTCCCTCCTCTTCAATCCTATCTTGTGACATCCCAACTCGCTATGCAATATTGAGGACATTCCCCCAGGAAGGGTCACGGTCTACATGGATGACATAGTGGACAAGGAGGAAGAGCTGGAGTTTCTCGATGGAGACTTACACCTGAGGATGTGCCACCACTATTGGACCCATTGGGGAGGATTACTCGTCAGTAGAGGAACCTCCTAGGTCTCGTTGCACCCACTGATGCATTGGTACTCAGCCGGAATTCCAATAAAGGCAAAGAACACGTCGGAGCTGTCAAGAACTCCAACTCGTCTGCCTCATTGCAAAAGGCATAGGAAGACTCTGAGAAGGAAAAGTTTCGCCAACAAATTTTTGAGCAGAATAAGTTGGTTGACGAACTCCTGGATGAATGCATTGTAGAGCAATGACCTGACTATGGTGATCCTAGGCCGGGGCAGCAGGGGCAGGAAAAACTACTTCTCGGCGAGATGCCCTTAGACAACCTTGATTATACTGCTCCTACGGACAAAGTTGAAGCTGGAAATCATGGAAAGAGGGTGTGTTATGTCTCTCCAAACCCACATGAATGGTGTGACAATCCAAGGAACCATGCTCGAGCTCCTCCGGAAGCCGCAAGGGCTGCTCCACCAGCCGCTCCATGAGCCACTGAGCCTGTATACCGTGTTGAAGAGCCCGACAATGCGCTCGTAGTTAGGGATCCCTATCAAGACAGGTACCCCCGCCCAGATGATCCTATGGCGGAACTCATAGCTCACTTTGAGGCATTGGAAACGCAGTAGGTGGAAATCCCACCAGATGGCAAGCCATACCAGGCATGGGTGGATGATATGCAGGCACCTTCGGGTTTCGGGAATCCCACCTTATCCACCTTTAACGGGATGGGAGACCCTTCGCAGCACCTGGCCCACTTCATCTCATGGTGTGGGCCCATATTATGCACTCCAGCGCAGCAGGAGGCTACCAAGATCTGCTGTTTTGTTCAGACACTGGAGGGGCCGACATTCATCTAGTACAGCCAGCTCCCCGTCGGATCTATGACCAGTTGGGAGGACCTTCAAAGGTAGTTACTCTACAATCTCAGCTCTACCTCTTGGAAGACGAGCATCACAGACCACTTTAAGTGCAAGCAAAGGCCTAATGAGTGAGTCTTGGTATTTATCGCCCAGTGGAAGGGTCTTACATACTCCCTTGACATGCCATTGACTCAAGAGAGATTACTGACAATGTGTGTAGGGAACGTCAAGACGGAACTAGTTCCTTCTTTGATCACCTAGAACTACCCTGGAGGGTTCTGAGACATCTCCGACAAGGCCCAGCGCCTTGAGGAAGCCCTGCAATAAGACATCCAGGCACATCTGTTTCCCCCTATGATTCTAGAAAAGAGAGCTTCCAGAGATGATCCCACTACAGTGGCCCAAATAGAAGCCCCCAGACAGTTAGAGTTACTACCATTGGCACCAACCCCGTAGCCTCACCGAGATACTCCTCCTCAAGAATAGCCTCAGGCTCTGCAGCATCCTCAGAATTGGAAAGTGCCTCTGCATAATGTGCTACCACCGCCCAGGTGGGACAATCAGGGTCCACCTCCTCGACAGGCCCCTCCAACCCCTCGTTAGGTTCAATCTCCAAGATCCCCCTTTTCCGGAAAGAAGAAAACAGACTTACTCGTTAAGAGAGAATCAGGTCCCCAGTTACTTCCACAGTGCCTTGGAATAGGGGATTGTACGCTTGCCTAACTGCATAAGGCCGGAAGAGGTGAATCTTACTGATCTCCCCCATATAATTCCCCTATCGTCGGATTCTAGGGAACACCCTCAGAAAGTGCTATGTGTTTAAAGACTGGCCCCAAGACAAGGTCAATAACAACATAGTTAGGATGGGCCCAGCCCCGGAACAAGTGGCGGGTGTCTTTGTAAGGCCAGACAGTGGTAGCGACAGTGAAGGTGAGTGGAAACAGGTTTCCAACCACAGGTCCTAGAAGTATGATGACTGGATGGCTCACAAGACGGTTGTTCGCCCCCATGGCATCATTCAAGCGCACCTACATCAACCGTAGCCTTCAAAAGTTGTGTCCAACACTTCTGCGTCATCATCTCAGTTGGCCTCTTCTCAGAAGAGCCAGCATCGACGGCTTAAGAAGAAGCAATGTGCCTTGCCAATGTCTTTGTCGTCCCACACTCTCAGCAACTTCATGCCCCCTGAGATGGCGATCCCTCTCAGAATCTTCCCAGTAGTGGATGAATCTTTGAGTGACAGTCAAGGGTATTATTCGATTAATATTGTTGAGTTGGTAAACCCCTATATGACTCCTGACGAAGGGAAGTGTCAGGCGAACCTCCCCAATGTTCCCAGCCGATGCCAACGTCGGTAGAGCCGCAACCATATGGGTCATCAAGGTGCATTAGTTGGCACCTCCGGCTAGTCGGTGCATGCCACTAAGGCCAGACAGCAGGCCTAGCATAGAGGTCAGCACTCGCAGCCTCTTCATCCAGTGTCGTCAGGATGGCATCCACCACCGTTTTTGCTCTTGGATCAGGCAAAGATACCTCGTCTAGGCCTCGACCAACATCTCCTGGCTACAGGATGATCTCAGTCATCTGGTCCCCATCCTACAGAGATTCTTTAGGCTTCGACTACTGAATAGTGGGATGTGCCCAGCACCAGCCAGCCACCGGTCCAGCCGACATGGCCCTCTATGCCTTCAATCATAGAGCGGCCTACTATAAAAAAAGTTCACACCTGGCATAGAAGTATGATATTCTCAAGAATCTCACTGGAATCCCAGTGAGGATTTACATTCTTTAATCCCTTCTTCTGTTGTCAGATATGCGTGAGGCCCTCGTTGAGGCTTTAAGAACCCCTCTCCAGATTGAAATGGAGGTAGCAGCTGTAGAAGCATTTCATGCTGAAGTAGTCGAGGATGTCGAATGCTAGGCCATCATTTCATTACTAGGAGAGGATGAATGCTCTCCCAAATAGGGGCACATCTGCCCATTGTACATCATCGACCAATTTAACGGCGTGGAGGTTCACCACGGTCTTGTCAACACCGGCTCCAGGATCAATCTTATACCAACACGAACACTGTGGAATCTGGGGTTATCTAAGGATGACCTGACTCCCACCAATTTAGGGATCCAAGGATATGACAGGACAGAGCAGACCCCAGTCGGCAAGATCCGTCTGAAGATCCAGTTCGTTGGCCTAGTTTCCAGTACTGAATTTATGGTCGTCTTCCAAGACACCACATACAATGCATTGATGGGCAGACCATGGCTCCATCTGCACGCGGCGGTCCCCTCTTTGTATCATCAGTTCCTCAAGTACTCCCTAAATGGTCGAGCAGGTGTACTCCCATGTGATACATCTCCTTTAACCTCTTGTGAAGCCCGTTATCTGGACACTGACTGTTACAAGAGCAAGGATAAGAAGATTCTGGCATGTGAGGTTGAGCCCGCCACGGTCACAACTGACCCCTGGGAAGGTCTGGATGACGCCTATGTCTTCCCAATCCAACGATTGGAGGACATGACCCCCGACATGGGTAAATGATTTATTGTCTTCGGTACAAGAGGAAGTCATATTCCCAAGTCCAAGCAATGATGGAAAATCACCTTGTACTCCTACACAAACCAGGCTCAGGTGATCCCGGAACCTCCTACCCCTGTACAGTATCAGGATGTCCGCCCAATGGACACGGAGGTGCGTCATACTTGACTGTTTCGTTAGGCCAGAATAAACTAGCTCTAGAAGATGTGCCACTACTACTTTGATATTATCAAGCATAGCCCCTTGGGCCGGAGACCAGATGGTATCGGGTCGACAACCTTCGTTGTTATGGTCTCAGCAGCGCCGGAGTTCCCCGATGCAATAACCACTACCACTCAAGCTGGTACCAGCCTCCCATCGGGGTTTGGTAACTCAGGATCATATTCCACCATGGAAGATCCCTCCATAAGTGGAGAATAAAATATAGTGGATGCTCCCCCTACCTTCGAAGAATGGGTCTCTTCCACGGTCGATGAACTAGTACAGGTGAACCTTGGTAGCGAGGCAGATCCGAGACCCACATTGATCAGTGTCTCCATGTCCCTCGAGGAGCAACAGTGGTATGTGGATTTCCTGAAGAAGCACCATGATGTGTTCTCCTGGAGTTATGACAAGATTCCAGGACTAGATCCTCAGGTATCCGTCCACTGCCTCGGTCTCCCGACAAGTCATCGCAGGTTCAAGCAGCCTCCCAGAAAGATGCACCCTTCTCACAGTGCCATAGTCAAGGTCGAAGTTGAAAAACTCATCAAAGACAACTTCGTCAAGGAGGTCTAGTACCCCAAGTGGCTAAACAAAATTGTTCCAGTCAAGAAGAAGAATGGGTAGATCAGAGACAGCATCGACTTCCAAGATCTCAACTGTCACTGTCTGAAGGATGATTTTCCTCTTTCAGTGACAAAATTGTTGATCGAAGCTACAGCTAGATTCCATGCCCTCTCCTTCATGGATGGTTACTCCGGGTATAATCGGATTTTGATATCCCCTGAGGATGAGGATTCCACTGCTTTCAGGGAGACCCAAGGTACTTTCTGAAACTAGGTTATGCCATTCGGCCTGAAGAATGCAGGTGCCACCTATCAGCGGGCCATGCACCGGATATTCAAGCCAATCCTTGGGACATTGTTGGAATGCTATGTGGATGATCTGTTGGTCAAATATCACCAGTTCTAGGACCATCTCAGGGACCTTGAGAATGTGTTTGGCTTCCTTCGTTCTAACCATCTGAAGGTGAACCCGCTGAAATGTGCCTTCGGGGTCACCTCTAGGAATTTTTTTGTCTTTTTTGTCAGGTACCGAGGTATTGAGATCGACCCATAAAAGATCAAGGCAATCATCCAGATGCCTCCCTCGAGAAATATTTGGAATATTTGAGGTTTTCATGGCCACTTATCCTACATACGCCGATTCATTGTGAATATGTCCGGCAAGTGTAAGCCATTTTTCAAGCTCATAAAGAAAGGCTCTTCCTAAGAATGGGACAAAGAGTTCCAAACTGAGTTCGAGGAAATTAAGAAGTATCTACTCTGGCCTTCGGTCTTGATTCCACCCGTCCCCAGAAATCCACTGATCTTGTACGTGACTACACTAGAATGATCTCTCGGCGCCCTTGTCACCCAGAAGAATAATGAGGGGACATAAAGCAGTCTTTACTACCTCAGTTGTATTCTCATCAATATAAAGATCAGATACTCCCCCATCGAGAAGATCTGCCTTGCACTGGTATTCACAGTACAGAAATTGTGACACTACCTGTAGCACCATGAGGTACAACTGGTGTCTCTGGTAGACCCATTAAAGTACATTCTAAACCGCCCCATGTTGACCGGCCATCTAGCGTGGTGGGAGGTAATCCTATAGAAGTTAGGTATCAGGTTCATCCCTTAGAAAGCTATCAAGGAACTGGCATTGGAAGAATTTCTAGCTGCCCATCCAACCTCTGCGGACCAGCCCCTGGACTTGGATTTTCCCAATTAGGCAATCCTCTCGGTAGATCCTTCCATCCCATGTTGGTAGATGCACTTTTATGGCGCCTACCGGATCCCCGCTGGTAGGAGACTCAATGATCTTAGGCTTAATAGAGTGGGCCTGGGTATTGTATTTATTACCCCGGCGCAAGCCATTCTGCCGTAATCATTCCTATTGTTAGAAGGATGCACCAACAACGAGGCAGAGTATCAGGATCTTATCACTGGCCTCAAGCTGGCTCTCGAGATCGATGTACCCCATTTTCATGTGAAAGGGGATTCGGAACTAGTCATCAAACAAGTTAACGGTGGCTATATTGTCAGAAATCCAGAGCTCATACCATTGTTGGAGTGTACCCTCCATTTAATGGCCCGGTTTCTATCCCGGCCGGAAGTTACTCTTGTCCCTCGATCTCAGAATGGTCGAACTGATGCCTTGGCCGACCTGGCTTCATCACTTGCAGAACCTGAGCAGGATGATCTGATTATACACATGGAACACCAGAGATTCATTTCCTTCGTCACCCCAGAGGATGACGACGGCCTGTGAGTAAGCCATCTTACCACCGGGTCCTCCACGTTAGGACCCCCAGGTTCTCCAGATGAATTGGTTGAAGAAACTCCCGACTGGAGAGCCCCTTTTGTCTAGTATCTCCAAAATGGTTACCTCTTAGCTGATCAGGCCGAGTGCAAGTGAATCTGACACCACGCGCTGCAGTTTACGCTCTAGAGTGGTCCCATTCTAGAGTATATTTTCTTCAAGCATGGGTTTGATGGTGTTCTCCTCTGTTTCATCCAAGGAGTTGAGATTTCTCAGGTCATGCATGAGTTTCACGCTGGTTCCTGTGGGGATCACCAGGTGGGGCCGAAACATTCTCATCAAATACAGAGACCAGGTTACTTATGGCCCTCTATGATCCATGATTTTATCGAGTTCACAAAGAGATTTCATGCGTGCCAAGTTCATGCTAACTTCCTACATCGGCCTCCAGAACCTCTCACTCCACCAAGTACTCTTGGCCATTTGCGGTATGGGGACTCAATGTTGTGGGACCATAACCACTGGCGACAGCTCGCCAGTAAAGGTTTATCATGACCGCCACGAATTTCTTTTCCAAGTGGGAAGATGAAGTTCCACTCAAGGAGGTCAAGGCTCATTCCATCATTGACTTCGTGAGCTCCAACATCATCCACCGGTTTGAAGTCCCTCATGCCGTCCTCACCGATAACGACACCAAATTTTGAGCAGCCATGCTAAAGAAATTGTACGCCAAGTACAACATCCGTTCGAACCATAGAATCCTCTATCATGCGCAAGAAAATTGGAAGATTGAGGTGTTCAAAAAAACCCTCCCTAACATTCTTCAAAAAATGGTTGGTCATAAGAAGAATAGTTAGCCGGACAAGCTCCCCAATTCCCTCTGGGCCTATCAAATGATGACTTGTAATTCCACAAAGGTGACCTTGTATTCCCTGGTGTATGGAGTTGAGGCCATCCTTCCCATAGAGATCTAGCTACCCTCGATACGCACATAGGTTTATGACCATTAGGCGCCAGATAGGGTAGCTGAAATTTCTCTGGCTGAATTGGAGGAGCTTGACGATAATAGGCTTCATGCCCTGCACAATCTAGAAAGGGATCAGAACAAGATGGCTAGAGACTTCAACAAGAAGGTTCACCTTTTCTCTTTTCTGCAAGGTGACTTGGTATTGGCACTCAGGGCGGCAATGATCCCCAATACGAAACCACCAAAGTTGGAGCCCAAATGGGAAAGACCTTACATAGTCCACAAGGTTTACCCTAATGGAGCATACTCCCTAGAGACCATAGATGTTGAGCATATAAATCCTCCCACCAATGCTAATTTCCCCAAGAAATACTTTTCAGGATCCTACTGGTCCTGTATGACTTTAAACTGCCTGGTCCTGTATGACCATAAATTGTTCAGTCCTGCATAACCCTAAACTGCACGTCGGTCCCGCATGACCTTAAACTATTCGGTCCAACACAACTTTAAATTGTGCATCGTCCTACGTGACGTTAAACTACATCTTGAGAACTACATATGTCTTTATTCCCATCCATATGGGATACGTAGGAATTCTCAGATTCCTGATTTTGAGCCTAGCCCCAAAACTCTTCTTCTTGGCTATCCCCCCTGGATATAGTTATCTCGGAGGATCCTCACATGATATGGTGCAGGCTCCCTCAGCCCCACTCATACTAGGATTGTAATGGTCACACCATATGCTCACTCCCTATTCTTATATCCTCCCACGTCCTCACCACATGAAGTTAAACTGCATGGCCAACAAGAACTACGTATGGCTTGATTCCCATCCTTATAGGATACATAGGAACGCCCGGACATCTCATCTGTTTGACAAGCCCAAATTCCAAAGTCTTCCCCTCCGGTCAAGACATGTGGCAGGGGTGGAAACTTTTTCCCCAATTCATGTTGATCTAACCTTTATCCGGCCACACGTCCCGCTCCCTGGAGACGTTCGCCTCTTTCCAAGATCGGTACAGCTATGCTTCACCCACTACTTTGATTGGGACTCCATCATCTTCCCCATCCGAAAGGCCCCCTGAATGGTATGGATGCTAGGCCTAAGGTCTCTCTTACCACTTCGGTCCAATGCCCTCAAGGATATTGTGAAACAAGCTGATACAAGTCCTACATTTGGAATATGGTCAGCGATCGATGCTCATTTGTTGCTCCCATTTCAGGTTACTATAGGGACGTTGTGTTTCGAACATGGTCAATAGTTGTACAGTGACATTGGAACCACCCCAAGATGTCCCAGACATTGAGTGTAGTGGTTTATTCTACCCCGTTGTATCTCCAAGCGATGAACTCCCTTTGGGCAAAGCCAGGTTTTAGTCCCCCATATGACGGGGAGAGCCGAGACCAGCTCCTTGTTTCCCACACCAAGCACTACTCACGTGGGCTTAGGAGTTGTGATGAGGTGTTAACTATACAAGAGGGCATATGGACTTCCATTTGAGGCCCAGCCTTAGGCCCCTTGGCCTTTTCGGGCCTCGGCCCAGGTTCTCTCTTATGGGATTGTACGGTGTGGTATGGGATTATGTCCTCATTCACTTAGGGTTACTCATCATGTCGTACACATCCCTAGATCAGACACCTTATCCTCTCTCTCATCCTCATGGAAAGAAGTTAAACTGCAGACCGGTCAGGCCTTCCCGTCCGAGGCCCAGCCTCAGGCCCCTTGGCCTTTTCAGGCCCACGTCCCAGATTCTCTCTTATGGGAGTGTGTAGTGTGGTATGTGATTGTGTCCCCATTCACATCGGGTTATTCGTTGTACCGTACACCTCCCTTGTGTGGGGTATCTTACTCTTATCTTCATCCTCACTGCAAGACGTTAAACTGAAAACTGGTCGGGCCTTCCTGATCTAGGCCCAGCCTCAGGCCCCTTGGCCTTCTTGGGGCCACGACCCTCATCCTCACGGTAAGACGTTAAAATGAAAACTTGTTGGGCCTTCCTGAATGAGGCCCAGCCTCATGCCCCTTGGCCTTTTTGGGCCCCCATCCCAAGTTCCTATTTAGGAGTGTGCGGTGTGGTATGGGATTGTGTCCCCATTCACGTCGGGTTACTCGTCATGTCGTACACCCCCATCGTTATGGTATCTTACACCCCATGTGCCTTCAAGAACTACATGTGGATTGATTCACATCCTCATGGGATATGTAGGACCGCCTGAATATCTAGACATCAGGTCTAGCCCCATCTCCCAGAAATCTCCCTTTCACCTTGTCCCCTTGGCCTACCCTTTCCCCGGGAGAGGGGTACATGGTGTGGTATGGGATCATGTTCTCACTCACATCAGGTGTTGTAAAAACCATGCCATTTACCCCCTCTGTCTCCTAGGGATTCTCTATCCCCTTACTCTATACTCATCCCTTCAAATCAGTTACTCTCATGTTGAGTACCCTCATCGACCCTCTTCGGCAGTTCACCAATGTTCCTAAGGGTACTTTGGTTTAGTACCTGGAATGTCAGACTCTGCTTGGACATGCTTCAACCGGTTTTTCATGCATTGTGTTCCCCTTCATTAGGGCTTCCATCACCTTTCACACCCGAAGGGACCCCCAAGTGGCATGGATGCTAGGCCCAAGGGCTCTCCTACCATTACGGGCCAACATCCTCGAGGGTCGCGGACAACAAGTTGATACCAATCTTGTGTTGCGAATATGGTCAGTGGTCGATTCTCATTTGTTGTTCCCACTTCAGTTTAACATGATATGGATGTTGTGTTTCAAACATGGTCAACAGTTATCCTCCATCGCCACGCCAACCCCATTAAGCCCAAAATTTCGGTTACATGATTCACATCCTTCTCCACCACATGATGTCCAAGTAGAACTTCAAAACTCTTGGAACTATTCCTCAGTGTGCATCCATATGTTAGGAGGACAAGTTACATGATAAGGGCATCATTTGAGGCTTCTCACTGACTTTCCTTTAGCGTGCATTCCCGATATTGCAACAAACATCTTCCTCCCTTGTTTCCCACACCGAGTTCGACTCACGTGGGCTTAGGGATCGGGTTGAGGTCTGCACTTACATGAAGGGTTTTTTCTTGTCTATGGTCAGAGCTCTAAGACCATAAACTAATATCTCATCCAGAACTATGTACGGCTTGATTCTCATCTTCATGGGATATGTAGGACCGCTCAAGCATCTCTTCTTTGGGTCCAGTCCCAGGAATCTGAAATCCTACCCTCTATTTTTGGCCCCGCAGCCTGAACTCTCCGAGAAACATGTGGTGTAGCATGTACCCCATGGGTCCTCACCCACATCGGGTTTTGAAAGGATCACACCATGTGCCTCCCATGTTTTCTCTCATCCACGGTCCGAGCTCTAAGACCATAAACTAAGGTCTCATCCAGAACTACGTGTGGATTGATTCCCATCCTTATGGGATACGTAAGAACACCCAGACATCTCATTTTTGGGTCCATCTCAGTTGGGGACTACTTTCTCCTTCCCCTTACCCTCTTACCTCTATTTTGGCCCCTTGGCTTGAAGCTCCTTTCTCGGAATTGCATACAGCATGGTGTGGGATTATGTCCTCATTCACGTCGGGTATGATGTATCACATCATGTGCATTCCTTCATGTCCAAGCCATACGAATTTAATCTATGCCGCCTAGTCCTATCACATAACCCTAAACTATGACATTATCGTCCTGGCCGCATGACAAAAAACAGCACTACATCGTCATATCCTTACTCAAAGGGACACCATGTTTAGTATTAGTCACACGCCATGCCATTTTTCAACGCCTGTTATGGCTTGATTCTTGTGGAGATGTCAGGGTCTGCTACCCTAGGCATGTTGCCTCAAATAAAATACTCACATTAAAGTACAAACAAGATTTATCAAATACCGCTTCTTTTGGTGTGAGGGCCATGCCCACACGCCCCCTTTTATCCCTGGCACTGGTACCTTATCGTTCCATCTCTTAGAACTACGTGTAGATTGATCCCCATCCTCATGGGGTACGTAGGATCATCTGTGCACCTTTCCTCAGTCCCAGCTCAACTCTTGTTTTTGGTCCCTCAACCTAAAACCTCTCCATGGAAAACGTGGTGGTCGGAACACCCAGTTCCCATTCACATCGGGTTTTTGTAATTACCCCACCATGTGTCTCCCGCGTTTCCTACCATCCATGGTCTGAGTTCTACGACCCTAAATTAAGATCTCCCTATGGGAAGGGACTCGAATCCCTCTATCTAATATGTCTCATTGCCGTATTCAGATGCATTTTGACAAAGAGCCCAAAGTGTTGAATTTTCATGGGGACATTCCCCCCGTTCCATGTCCAAGCTTCATGAGCTCGCTATTTGGATCCTCATCCTATTCCATAACTAAAGGGACCCCCTAACGGCCTGGTCCCATGCTACATCATCTCACCTACCATCCTGGGCCAATGCCCCTAAAAATATCGGACAACATTTTTGATAGGTCCCGTGTTTCGAACATGGTCAATGGTCGACACTCATTTGTCTGTCCCCATTCCAGGCTAACATGATGTGGATGTCGTGTTTCCGCCATGGTCAACAGTTATCCTCCATCATCACGCCACCATCATTGTGATCCAGATTTTTAGCATCATGATTCACAAATTTCTACTTCCTCATGTTCAAGTGGAATTCTGACATACCCGGCTTTACCTCTTCGCGCATCTTGGTGCGCTACATGGATGGATTATCATCATTGGGCCAGCATTCACCGAATGTCTCTTCTCCCTAACATGTTCCTCCCTGTGTCAGGAAAGTCCCACCACTACTTCTTGTTTCCCGCATTGAACATGACTCGCATGGGCTTAGTAGTTTTGGTGGTATGTGCATCGGCGCATCCAGGCTTCTCATCGTCCTGCATGACGTTAAACTATGCTTCCAGAACTACGTACGACTTGATTCCCGTCCTCATGGGATATGTAGAGACACCCCAGTATTTTGCCTAGGGTCCATCCCTAGGAATCATAAATCATGTTCCTCCCCATTTCCAGCCCCTTGTGGGGAACCACATAACTGCAATTTTTCCCTAAACAAGTTTGGGATGCCCCACAATGACATTAGGAAGCGACACCCCCCCCCCCCCTCACTAGAGAGGCCCTATCTGAAAGAAAGAATGGTCCATGATCAAACGGATGCATCCATCTAGTGTGCTTCCACTATGGTGGCATAATTTCAAGAGTGTTGGATTCTATTCGAACAAACCCTCACTCCACATTCCACGCTTTGCATTCCCCTTATTCGTTCCCTCGTCCTCTTTCAAATCTAGAGGATCCCCCTAATAGTATGGATGCTCGGCCTATGGCCCACCTATTGTCCTGGGACAATGTTATGGAAGACTAACAGATGACATTTTGAGTCAGGTCCTCTGTTTCGAACATCGTCAACAGTTGACCCTCATTTGTTATCCCCACTTCAGGCTAATACAATAAGAATACTGTGTTTCGAATGCGGTCAACAGTTATTCTTTATTGTCATGACACCCCCAAAATGCTCTGAATCCTGAGTATCATGATTCACACATCCCATTCCCATCTGTTCGGATTAATTTCAGCACCCCTGGCATTACCCCATTCGTGCACAAGAGCACTCTAGGAAAAATGGTAATTTGGCTGTTCTGAGAACTTCATTCTCCAGTCAGGTCTCTCCCATTTCTTCACAGAAATCCAGACCAGTTTTTCAAACCCTAGATTCTTGAAGCTTGGTTTTCACTTCTACGTTTGGATGGGGTGATAAGGAGGTCATCCCTTGTTTCTCACATCGGGCCCGACCCACGTGAGCTTAAGAAATGATCGTTGGACGCTCTGTAGACATCACAAGGATGCAATAAACCAATGTAAACAATAGAACGCATGCATGTTACAGAATTATAGAATCAAAGCATGAAATTACGTTTTAAGGGTTTGTAATCATTACAGTACCTAGGGTCGACTCCCCCCATGGATGTATTGACCTTGTCAAAGGAACGTTGCCGCTCCACCACCCTCTAGCTGGTGGCGTCTAGAAGTTGTTATCGCTTGTTTACCTCTCGCTCCACCTCGATAGCGAGTAGGTGCAGTTCACCGGCTGCGACCTAAGCCCACTCCACATCGGTTTAGATTATAGCCATCTCCTCAAAGACTCATTTCATGCCCTCTTCGACCTTCGCCAGCTGGACTTTCAGCTGCGAGACGAGCTCTGATTGCACATCAAGAGAAGTGGAATGCTCATCTACCCGAGCCTGCAACTGTTCAACCTCGTTTTTGGTCTCTCGGTGCCTCTTGATGTTCACTTCCTTCCTTCGCTGTCATCTCACACTGAAGCCACGGACATACTCCCAAATCTTTTCTTACATAAGATCTCGGATGAGTATGTGAGGGCACTGGGAATCCACCACCCCCCCCCCCCCTCGGCGCATAGTTCACGCAGTTGCGAGCGAAGTATGTCCATCTCAACCAACCATAGCACTTGGGGGTGTCATTGATGAAGTGTGTGATCAACTTCCATGATAGGCGACAAACTATTTTGTTTTCCTTCTCATCATAGGCTGTCTCGTCCTAGTCTACGTGATTGGCAGCATCATATGCCGGGAATTCCCCCAGAAACTCCTCATCTGGGTCCACATCCGGCGTTTGATCAGGCGTGGTGGGGTGTGAACTGTCTGGTTGATCCTCATCATCAGATCCCCCCTCAATAACCTCAGGCACTGTCCTAGTGGTGCCCCAACCAGTGATCGGGAGTGCTGCAGTCCAGTCAGGCTAGATGTCCACCTCCATGACCAATGGCATGCCCCGGGGAAGGGCGCTACCAGAAGCCTCGACCAACTTCTCCGCAGTAGCCCAGGCCAATTAAAGGACTATACATGCCAAAAAGTGGACTTGAATGTAAGTTAACGTGGTCAGGGGATGGCAGTTGTGAATTCGGTAAAGAAGAATTACAGTGGTCAAATCCCTAGTCTTGCTCTCAGGCTGATGTTGTCAGAACCCCGAGACGTGGCCCCCCGTATATGGTTGGCAGGTCTGGAGACTCCAGGGGAGCTGCCTCGAGTGTCCCAGCCCTTCCAGACATGGAAGTTGATGCAGTTGCGGGCATGGATCCAGAAGGTCCTACATTGGCACCCACTGAGGGGCGAGAACGACATATGTGCACAAGGTCCTCCTGCACAGTGCAGATGCTGATGAGGAATCCATAGTAACCTAAGAGCATACCATGAGGAATGGACTTGGGATTTTACCTCGAGGGCCTCTGCAAAGTCTTCGAGATCTGAGGATTGATTACTGACTTCACCCTCCTCTGGCGGACTCTCCCTGCCGGCCTCATCTTTCCAGGAGGACTCGTCTGATTCTTTCGACATAGGGAAGCACTCCCTCAGGTCAGCATCTGACAGTTGTGGAGGGACCGTATGAACCAACAGCACCCTGACCCGGTCTGTCATCGGGTGAAGGGCTCCTCAAGAGTAGATAATGTCTTCCATCTCATCTATGTATTGCTCTGCCTCCACCTGGGATACTACAAAATCAGCTCTAATAGGGCCAATCCCTAACAAGTCCATCCCGAGGTGGTTAAGGTGATTCCATAACTCAGATAGGCTGAGGAATTTTCTGTTAACTTCCCAGATGCAACGCCCCGACCCTAGTTACCCAGAGTCGGTGCATTATTACAAAACATTGGCATGATCACAAAAGATCAATTCTCTAAAGACCGATTAGTTTAGTAGCCTTGAAACACTAGATACATTCATAAGTTTTACATTGCATAATGAAATAAAAACAACAACAACATCTTGTCCCCTTTGAACACACTTATCCCTTAGACTATCCCTACAGGTCAATGATAATACACTTCTTCACATCATGGGAAAAATAAAACATAGAAAGGGGTGAGCTCAGAATCTCAGTAAGGATAACAATATAGAGGAAACTTTCATAAACAAGCATAAACATTTAAGGAAATTGTATAACTAAAACAAAATCCTTTTAAACATGAACTTCATAATAACATGGAAATAATAAAATGAAATAATGCCATTTACTTATTCACATGGATATTATACTAATCGAATATTCACATGCAATATCAATAACCACTTTTAAAATGATGGAATGCATAATGCCAGACTATCATAACCACATAGTCAAGGTCTTGTGCTAAGACTACAAATAAGATTTTGTCAAGGCCTTGTGCCGAGACACTAGTTTTTCTAATGAGACCTACCGATGCATTGAGGAGATATATCAGGCTCCACCCATCACTTACTAAGTCCAATTCATTCCTTATATGAAAAGGTTTAAACATATCATAAACAATTCCCAAGAACCATAACATAATCGTATCACATAAAACATGCATAAAGGAAACATAGAATTTATACATTTCAATAACAAGATATCAATACAACACATTGATATAATAAAAACATTTTCAAAACCATTTTCAATACAAAAATGAAATAAAAGTAAAACATGGTATTTATTTTTCATTTAAAAAAGTTATGGCTTATAGAGGAAGCCAAAACTCAAATAATGGTCACGGCAGCGGAGAAGTCATTGTCACCGCATACGTAAGACAATACATTCCTTTTATCATTTAGTAAAACAATTTGTATAAAAAGATTCCTTTTGAATAAAAGTAAAATTCAAAGGGTTTTATACACCGTATAAAATAAATTTGTGTATAAAACAAAATATGCCTCAATGAAAGGAGATTGAGATGAAGTCCCTTACCTCATGTCCGACTTGACTCGATCATTATTTAATCTCCTGAATAATAAACTAGAGTTAATATATACTTGATTAAGAAAATTTTTCAAGTTCATTATTCCTTTTATATCACTTATTACCATGTTATGAACATTATGAAGTCATTTATGTTAATAACGGTCGTTTTGTCGATCTTTGGTACTTGAGTCAACAATAAACTTATTATAATTAAAATTTGTTCATGTGGTAAAATATCCATTATCTACATAATTATATTCATGATATAGATTTTATATATATCATATATATCAAGTATATACATGCATTTATAATATTACATAACAATTAGAGGTAAGAAATGAAATGCACCATTCATGGAGACGATAAGTCGTACGTATGAATGAATGCTACTTTCATTTCAATTTCATATTTAATGGAATAAAATCATAATGATATAGAGGTATATTATAATTCTAGTATAATATCATATATAATATCATTAACTCCATCCTTTATATGTCCCAGATATGGAATTAACGATTCAAACCACTTTGAGGGGGCGGTAGTCCGCACTTCCTAAAATGAAATTATCACGTTGACCCATAATGGAAATCATAAAGGTATGCCATAAATAAAAAATACACAAGAATAAGGAAAACATAAACATAATATATATCATATATAAATATAGTTACATCTTAATTTCCACCATGAGAGTTGTTAAAAGAAAGTTGAACAATCATCATTTCATGAGGAAGTAATTCGCCACCCATAGAAAGAGCATGTTCTTTAACCATTAGCAATGGTGTGTGTAAGTGTAAATCAAATACTTATCATAACAAAATCCTAGTATATTTAAGATACTAGTGTTTTTATAAAATAATGTAATAAAATAGTTTAAGGGGTTGTAGAAGCAAAATAAAATATAAGAACATAAGAGAAGACATTACCTTTAAATCGGGTAACTCCCCTTGGTTTGAACCAAAAGGGTTTCTTGAAGTTCTTTCTGCCTAAGGTAAGGCTTCTAGGATGATGGGAGGAAAGTTGAGAGGGTATTTGGGAAGAGTTTGGCTGAGAAAAATGGCTTTGAAGGTGTGAATAAGGTGGTATATGTGGAGGCTTTTTATAAGAGGAGAGGAGGGGCTCTTTTGGAAGGATTGAAATGTTACTTTATTATAAAATGCTTTTCAGGTTTTAAAGGTCCCACAATGATATATTTCGAGGATAAGGTGATAAGGTTTCTAAATACACCCATACAATAGGCTTTAGAGAAGTGTATGTCTTAGATTTTACCTTATCTTTTCATTTTATTTAAATCGTTCATTAATGAGGTAATCACTGCATCATCATGGTGTCATAAATAAATTTATTTATTTAGTGTATAAAAGTTATAAAAAAAATAAAATGATGTAGGAAATCTTTTTAACTTTCAAATTACTATTTATAGTCTAAGATATAATTTATGTAGACAAAATTAAATTTTTTTTACTTAGTTGTTACATACTTTTGTAATATTTTCCTTTCTTTAAAAATAAAACGATAAAATGTCACTATCACACAAAAGTGATTACATGGGGTCCCTAAGTTGGCACAAGGCATCCCATGGTCGACCATGACACCAAAAATAGCATTAGGACACATTTTGGGATCATTTTTTATTTTTATGATATTATTTTATTACCCTTAACGACCCGATTACTAATTAATCATGTTAATTAAAGATAATTGTCATTGTTACTATTCATAATGTCCAAAAAAAGAGTCTTAAATACATAATTTGGAACTTATGATTCCAAATATGGAATATATTTCAACAAATTCCAAACACAGAAATTGTAGTAATTAATTTAAAAATAATTCTCATTCTCAAAACCAAAGACGGGTTTTTAAGAAGTAAAATCTATCAAAATATTGAGTTGTTTTTATATCCAATTGAAATCTGAAATTACTTTTAATGAACAAAATTGTATTAAGTGATAAAAACATAATTTAATTATACTTTAAAACCAATTAAAATAAAAATCTAACTATATAAATAAATTGGATGAAAAGGCAGTTTTGAATTAAAATACAACATTTTTCACTATTCATTAAAAATGAACATTATCAGAAAAATACCAAAAAATTACCCTATGACATATTTGATATTCCAAATTCAAAAATATATTTCTATTTTACCAAATTCAAGACATAGAAGTTTCATTAATAAATTATATAGTTAATTCTCGTTGTCCAAACAAATAGCGTGTTTTTAAGAAATAATATCTATCAAAAGATTGACAATTGTTTATGTCCGATTTCAATGTGAAATTAATTATAATGACCACCATTGGATAAAATGGTAAAAGTTTATTCTAATTATACTTTAAAACCACTCAGTAATATAATTTATCACTATAAATTATTTTGATTAAAAAAGTTGTTTTTAAGTATCTTTCACTATTCATCGAAAATTCGATGTCCTCAGAAAAAAACCAAAAATTCAACATAGGATAATTTCGATATTCCGAATCCAGAAATGAAGTCCATTTTAAAATATAAAATATATATAATATTCATAAAAACTACTTTTATTGGTCACAGTGTGTTAGAATCTCGAACTTGCGTACAATGTAAGCTATTGCATTATTGAAAGAGAAGCGTACCGTGGAAGCTTGGGGTATTACATTATCCCCTACTTCAATAAATTGCATCCTCGCAATTTAAAATTATTCTTCGAAAATAAAAGGTTGAATGTAGAAAATACCTTTGTGGAAAACCCACATCAGAAATAGGGTTAATAAAAATATAACTTTAAAAGAAAGAAAGAGAAGTACAAAGGTAACCTGAGAGATCCAATAATAGGATTCTATAAATACATGGATAGGGAGGAGAAACAAACCATCAAGGTCTGATGGAGAGTTGTAGAAAATAGGATTAAGAGGAAGTTAACTGCAAGAAAATAAAAATCTTGTGATTGGTTAAACGGTCTTTGATTCCCTAGTAGGAAAAGTTAACCGACAATGTTTTTGTTTTAAGATACCTTTTATAAAGTTGAAGAATTTATTTATGAGATTTACTAAGAATGTAAGGAAATATACTTGTCATGTAGACATCCATTCCTTACTAAATTTTTACCACAAACCCATCTTTCACTCCAAAAGGTAATAGAACTCAAAAATATTATATTTATCCTAATCGTACAAGGTTCCAAATTTTAACACATACCATTTAGATTAGGAAAACTATTTTGTAATAACCAGGGACTTCCTGTAGGCTAGTGTTTGGTAATAAAGGCTTATCGCACTATGGTTTTGGGTTCGATTCCTGCATCTTTTTCCGACGCGATGGGTTATCCCCCGACCTGCAGGTTGTCCTTTTTCTAAAACTATAGTATTATAATATTCCAAAAATAATCTTCAGAAATGTTTTAACATTAAACAATACTATCAAACGTTTAACTTAACCTATTCCAACCTTTATAGTTATCCAAAATACCTCTGTCCAGACTCTCTCTAAAAGGTCTCTAAATTCCAAAATCAATTGTAACATCAGATTCCCCAAACAAAGTAAAGTTTCTCTTATTGTCACATACTAAAAATATGATTACCTTCATCATATTAAAACCTTATTGAAAACAAAAAGTATTGTAGTACAATCCTTATAGATATCACATTATTCTTATAACCATAATATAATTCTTGAGTCCAAAAACACAAATACAATAATTATTCAGCTTCATCTATAGTAACAACATAAGCTTGGCCTTTCTCCCTTGGCCTTTTCTGAGGTAAGTTTCCTTGGCTCTTAGGGCATTCATTTTCATAATGCCCCATTTCTCTACAATTGTAGAATTCAACATTGAAATCCTCTTTCTTTCCCTTGCAGCCATGAGTCTGGCGACCTTTTTCTCCACATTTGTAACAAACTCCCACTCCTTTTAGGCAAGTATCGAGGTTTTTCTTACCACAGTTATCACATAATGGAAAATCCTTCTTTCTGTTTTTTCCATTATCTATCTCTTGCTCCACCATTCTCTTCTTCTCTTGCTTTACTTTGTTGTCATAAGACTTATAGAATTCCTTTTCTGTCTTGATAGCACAAGAGAAAATATCTTCATACGATGAGAAGGATTGTGATACTAAAGTTCAACGTAGAAATGGTTTTAACCCATCGAAGAGACGATCAATATTACTTCTTGGGTTATGTGTATAATCTGCAGCATGCCTCACTAACCTTGTAAAGTTAGACTCATACTTTGCAACATTCTCGTCCTCCTTTTTCCTCAGACTCAAAAATTATCTTTCCATATCCACTCGATGATCATGAGGAAATTATTTCTCTAAGAAAAGCCCTTTAAACTCTCTTCATTCCATACTTGATACTTCTTCATCTTCCTTTTTATTTTGAATCATTGACCACCATTGATCAGCATCTCTAGTGAGGTGGTAACCTGCCATGACAACTTTTTCCCTTTCACTACTCCCTAATGCCTGAAATATTTTCTCTAGGGAATTTATCCATTTCTCAGCTACTAATGGATTTGTACCCCCATTAAATGTTGGTGGTCGTTACCTCATGAAGCGATCTAAGATAGATCCTCCATGTAGCAGATCAGGGTGCTCCATACGAGTAAGGTTATTATTCATAACTTGAGTGAGTTGTCCCAGTATGGTGATAATCTTATCAGCACCAGTTGTATCAGCAGCTCCACTATAATTATCTTGATAAGGAGGTAAATCCCTACATGGAGTGTGTTCATTGATACAGTTTCTATTCCTTCCACTAGGCACCATTTCTAAACAATGTCATAAACTAGATTAGTTTATGAATCTAAATACATTATTCCAAACTTGTAAAACACTTAACATATATTGAACAGTTTATGGATATAATCCATAATCATAAAAAAAATGTTTTCTTTAAGTTATTATATACTAATAAACCCTTCATAATGGTTTGTAAAGAAATCATGAATTATCCTAAGCATATCCCCCGGGAGTGTTGTAACCAAGAGGGCAGCAAGGCCTGTTGTCGTGCACCAGTTCACATTCGAGTCTAGCTCAAAGCGGTGTTTTTGGGTTTTACCCCTTGTTACATCTGTACCAGAGCCGCATCTACCTTCTCATATCTAGACAGGGATGTATTTCTCGGAAAATACACAAAATATATACTTTACCAAAATTCTAGGATGTTCTTCTATAATAATCCTCAAAGTCTATCTTAGGGCTATGTGCTCTAATCAGAGTTTATATAAATCTCACTTCCAAGGTTAGTACAAAACTATCTCAGATACCGACTGTAACACCCTGACCCTAGTTACCCAGAGTCAGTGCATTATTACATAACATTGGAATGATCACAAAAGATCAAGTCTCGAAAGACCGACTAGTTTAGTAGCCTTGAAACACTAGATACATTCATAGGTTTTACATTACATAATGAAATAAAAACAACAACAACTCTTGTCCCATTTGAACACACTTGTCCTTTAGAATACCCCTACAAGTCAATGATAATACACTTCTTCACATCCTGGGAAAAATAAAACATAAAAAGGGGTGAGCTCAGATGCTCAGTAAGTATAACAATATAGCGGAAACTTTCATAAACAAGCATAAACATTTAAGGAAATTGTATAACTAAAACAAAATCCTTTTAAACTTGAACTTCAGAATAACATTGCAACAATAAAATGAAATAATTTCATTTAACTATTTACATGGATATTCTACTAATTGAATATTCACATGCAATATCAATAACCACTTTCATAATAATGGAATACATAATGTTATACCATCATAACCACATAGTCAAGTCCTTGTGCCAAAACTACAAATAAGATTTTGTCAAGGCCTTGTGCTAAGACACTAGTTTGTCTCATGATACCTACTGATGCATCGAGGAGCTATAGTGGGCTCCACCCATCAGTTTCTAAGTCCAATGCATTACTTATATGAAAAGTTTTAAACATATCATAAACAATTCCCAAGAACCATAACATAATCGTATCACATAAAACATGTATAATGGAAACATAAAATTTCTACATTTCAATCACAAGATATCAATACAACATGTTGATATAATCAAAAAATTATCAAAACCATTTTCAATACTAAAATAAAAGAAAAGTAAAACATGGTATTTATTTTTCATTTAAAAAAAGTTATGGCTTATTGAGGAAGCTGAAACTCAAATAATGGTCATGGCGGCAGAGAAGTCGTTGTTGTCACATACATAAGACAAAACATTCTTTTTGTCATTTAGTAAAACACTTAATATAAAAATATTCCTTTTGAATAAAATTAAAAGTCAAAGTGGTTTATACACCGTATAAAATAAAGTTGTGTATAAAACAAAATGATCCTCAATGAAAGGAGATTGAGACGAAGTCCCTTACCTCGTGTCTGACTTGACTCGATCATTCTTTAATATCGTAAATAATAAACTATAGTTAGTCTCTACTTGATTAAGAACCTTTCTCAAGTTCATTATTCATTTTATATCACTTATTACCATGTTATGAACATTATGCAGTCATTTAAGTTAATAAAGGTCATTTTGTCGATCTTTGGTACTTGAGTCAACAATAAACTTCTTATAATTACAAGTTATTCATGTGGTAAAATATCCATTATCTCTAGAATTATATTCATTTTATATATATCATATATATCATATATATATCCATTATATACATGCATTTATAATATTACATAACATTTAGAGGAAAGAAATGAAATGCACAGTTCATGGAGACGGTAAGCCGTACGTACGCATGAACACTACTTTCATTTCTATTTCATATTTAATGGAATTAAATAATAATGATATAAAGTTATATTATAATTCTAGTATAATATCATATATAATATCATTAACTCCATCCTTTATACGTCCCACGTATGGAATTAATGATTCCAATCACTTTGAGGGGGTGGTAGTCCGCACTTCCTAAAATGAAATTATCGCGTTTACCCATAATGGAAATCATAAAGGTATACCATAAATGAAAAATACAGAAGCATAAGGAAAACATAAACATAATATATATCATATATAAATATAGTGACATCTTAATGGCCACCATGAGATGTGTTAAAAGAATTTTGAACAATCATCGTTTCATGAGGTAGTAATTCGTCACCCACAGAAACAATATGCTCTTTAAACATTAGACGAAGGTGTGTGTAAGTGTAAATCAAATAATTCTTATAAAAACATCCTAGTATATTGAATATACTATTGTTTTTATAAAATAATGGAATAAAAGAGTTTAAGGGGTTGGAGAAGCAAAATAAAATAAAATAACATAAGAGAAGACATTACCTTTAAATCGAGTAACTCCAATTGGTTTGAACCAAAAGGGTTTCTTGAAGTGCTTTCTGCCTAAGGTAAGGCTTCTAGGATTAAGGGAGGAACGTTTAGAGGGTATTTGGGCTGATTTTGGCCGATCCAAATGGCTTTGATGGTGTGAATAAGGTGGTAGAGGTGGGTGCCTTTTATAAGAGGAGAGGAGGGGCTTTTTTGGAAAGATTGAAATGTTACTTTATTATGAAATGATTTTAGGATTTTAAAGGTCCCATAATGATATATTTCGAGTATATGGTGATAAGGGTTCGAAATACACCCATACAATAGGCTTTATAGAAGTGTAAGTCTTAGATTTTACCTTATCTTTTCATTTTATTTAAATCGTTCGTTAATAAGGTAATCACTGCAACATCATGGTGTCATAAATAAATTTATTTATTTAGTGTCTAAAAATTATAAAAAAATACCATGATTTAGGAAATCTTTTTATATTTCCAATGAATATTTATAGTATAAGATATAATTTATGTAGATAAAATTAAAATTGTTTTACTTAGGTGTTACATACTTTTTTTATATTTTCCTTTCTTTAAAAATAAAATGATAAAATGTCACTATCACACAAAAGTGATTCCATGGGGTCCCTAAGTTGTCACAAGGCATACCATAGTCGTCCATGACACCAAAAATAGAATTATGACACATTTTGGGGTCATTTTTTTATTTTTATGATATTATTTTATTACCCTTAACTACCTGATTACTAATTAATCATGTTAATTAAAGATAATTGTCGTCGTTACTAATCATAATGTCAAAAAAAAGAGTATTAAGTACATAATTTGGACCTTATGATTCCAAATATGGAATCTATTTTACCAAATTCCAAACCCAGAAATTTCAGTAATTAATTTAGAAATAATTTCCGTTGTCAAAACCAAAGACGGGTTTTTATGAAGTAAAATCTTTCAAAAGATTGACTTGTTTTTACATCCAATTGAAATGTGAAATTACATAAAATGAACAAAATTTTATTAATTGATACAAAAATAATTAAATTATACTTTAAAACCATTTAAAATAAAAATATAACTATATAAATAAATTGGATGAAAGGGCAGTTTTGAATTAAAATACAACATTTTCACTATTCATTAAAAATGAACATTATTAGAAAAATACAAAAAATTCACCCTATGATATATTTGATATTACAAAATAAAAAATGATTTCCATTTTACCAAATTCAAAACATAGAATTTTCATTAATAAATTATATATTTAATTCTCATTGTCCAAACAAATAGCGTGTTTTTAAGAAACAATATCTATCAAAAGATTGACAATTGTTTATGTCCAATTTTAAAGTGAAATTAATTCTAATGACCACCATTGGATAAAATGGTAAAAGTTTATTCTAATTATACTCTAAAACCACTCAACAGTATAATTTATCACTGTAAATTATTTTGATCAAAAAATTTGTTTTTAAGTATCTTTCACTATTCGTCGAAAATTGGATGTTCTCAGAAAAATACAAAAAATTCAACTTAGGATAATTTCGATATTCCAAATCCAAAAATAAAGTCCATTTTGAAATATGAAATTTATGTAATTTCAAATAGTGGGTATTAATATTCATAACAGCTACTTTGATTGGTTGCGGTGTGTTAGAATCTCAAACATGCGTACAATGCAAGCTATTGCATTATTGAAAGAGAAGTGTACCATGGAAGCTTGGGGTGTTACACCAGATTTACCAGTCCTCCAGGAATACATCATTCTTCGGCATGTCGATATAGAATAACCGTTTCCCCGGGGCCTGAGTGGAAATCCTGCGGAATCCTCTCGGTGGTCGCCCCTCCGGATGACTCTATTCTCCTGGGAACACAGGTTCCGCTGCCACTACTAGATCTGCCACCACTGTGTCCCCCTCAACCAGTGCGGGCATCACCGCTACAGTAGCCCTACCACTGCGGGACTCCCTTTCCACCTTTCGGTCGGGCCCTGAGGTTGGGGAGGCTTTCCATGACCGACTAGAGTGGTTGGTCGCTTCAGCGTCTCCCCCGGATAGGCCGCCTCCTTGCTCTGGGCATATTCCATTATCAGCATGAGGATGACGGTCGGCAGAGGTAGTTCATTTGGCATATTCTCGTCTTTCCGTGTGAACAAGAGCCACATATGCCTCATCACACACGGATGCACCTTGTAACGCACCTCCAGGTAGACCTTCGGGGTCAGTCGCTGCAGGCACTGGAATTACCTTGCAAACTGGTGTGGGGTGTATGGCTCGCAGAGGCACTCACGGTCCACCCTGGCCACCAAGACTCCACCTCAAAAGGCCAAGAGGTAGGCCTGGTGCTCTTCTGTCCCCCGACCATCATCCGTGAAGGCCCCCGTTAGCAATGGAAACAGGTTGAAATTGAATTCCTCCAACCTCCACACGCGGTTCAGAACCGATGGTGCGGTCAGCTTGGTTGGAAAGCTCCCCACAACATTCAGGTTCGATGGGTGGATGTTCGACCCTAGAGGCAAGATGGGGTTCGGATAATCATAGATCCCCCTGATGTGTTCCGCTATCCACCTGTACAGGAGATGGAACGACCCACATACTCTATGTGGCCTCTTCCCCTCACTGATGTTCCACAACATCTTGTACAACTTGGCGAGCATCGGGATCCCTAGGTTGACCCGCCCTCCTGTCGCCAATGTGGACGCCATGATGAAAGTACTTGGTCGCACTCCCATGTTGGTATCCCTCGCTGGAAGGATCCAACCACATATGAGAGCTGCGATGAAGGCCACCAGCCTGACTATTGGTTGTTTCTCAGTGCTGACACTGAACCCCCAGCTCTTCCACTGGCTATTCTCCAACAGCCACGAGTATGAGTGTTCCTTACTCTGGGCCCTCTTTCGGCAAGTTCAAGGTCTCGATGGGAACTTACGGTCTACCAGGAAGTTCAGAAATTTTTGAACCAACCCTAAAATTGGACATCCCACACCGCCTCCTTATCCTCCCCTGGAATGAGCCCCATCAATGCCATTGCCAGGAACAACATCTACTCCAGATCTTCCCATACACCCATAGCAGGGAGGAATTCATCGTACATCGCCTCCAGTATCAGGAACCTTGAGATATGATGCACAACCCATAAGTTTATGTTGACCTCCCCGTGATGCAGGTGGAAGGTATTGGTCCCCGGTGACCACCGTCTTAATAGCTTCGGCATCAGCCGCTTCGGCTGGTAGATGTAGAATTGGGAATCCCAAGCTACCTCATACAGGCCCACTCTTCTCAGCTCCGCCCTGAACTCCTCACACAAGGCGCCTACCCAGTAGGCCCAGGCCCAATCGTTTGTGAAGTTGCCACCCCGGCGCAGGTCCCATTCCTCAGACCACCCCTTCTTCGAGTTCCCCAGCGCCACCTTAAGGAGGGTTTGGTACAAGGGAAGTGATGTCTCCGGCTACAATTCCTTCCCGTCGATGTTGTTCATATGGTTGTATAAGCAGTCATCAATGATGGGTGTAAAGTCCTCCCGGGCAAGACCGTCAGCCACCTTGAACCATCGGCATGCTCATAAACTAGAAAGCTGGATCATCCCTACTCACTTCAGGGATGAAGATGTCATCCCTCAGCCTGAATCTATATAAGGGAAACCTCCTACACAATGCGTAGTTCTTTTGGATCTCAGATATAATCACCACTAGTGAACTATAGTCCAAGTGGCTACAGACCAACTCTCCTAGCCCCAGACTGTTCTCCATCTCATCCCTTCAGGCGGCATCTTCAAGCACCCCCTGGGCAGCTTCTTGGTGGGACATTCAGGTCTGGAATTTGGAAGATTTTTTGGCAGGTTTGTGAAGCTCATCCATAGAGAAAGATCATGAAGTCTCTTCATGAAGACTGTTCACAGAGCACTACTGAGGCGTTCAAGTGCCGAATCACGGAGGGAAAACGCAGAGTCGAGGACTCGATGTGCGCCGCGAAGGCTCAATTCACAGATGACACTTGCGGAGTACGCGGAGCTTCATGAATAGAGAGCGCAAAAGGAAAAAATCATAGAGAATTCAAAGGACAAAAGAGACGATCACCCCCCTATTTATAGGCGATGGCCTTCGGAGCTTCGCGGCGCATCCAGTGCGCGTGGAGCTTTGCGGCGTGCTCGGCGTGTATATCCCCTTCTGCCTCACGATCCCTCTTCGCAAGCCATC
The DNA here is from genome assembly GCA_963277665.1 of Viscum album. Lineage (NCBI taxonomy): Eukaryota > Viridiplantae > Streptophyta > Magnoliopsida > Santalales > Viscaceae > Viscum > Viscum album. Next base: position 232,379,714 of record OY728141.1, read on the forward strand.
ATCGCGAACAGCCATGGATTTTGGTGATTACCCATAGAATTCGACCCTTTATCTCTCTGCGGCTCCAATTCTGAGGGGGGCATTTGTTGGCGCCAAGATTTGGGACAGAGAAAGAATCCCAAAGACGGCCCCATTGACTGTCTCGCAAAGCCACTTCGCGGAGGTCCACCCAGCACCGCGGCCGCCGTGAAGTAAGGAGGTGGGCCGCTCCATGAATTCATTTGACGTTCGTGAGTCCACCACAAAAGAAGGAGGGCAGCCTCTCCACGAATGCATTTGAAGTTCGTGAGCCCCCCTGTGAATCAAGGAGGCAGGATGCTTCGCGACCGCATTTGACGTTCACAACCCGCCGTGAAGAAACCAAGGCCCTATTCATGCCACGTAAGCTCCGCTTCACGGAGCCTATTGCCTATAAATAACAGGTTCTCCCTGATCCCAAAGGATATACAATTGGACCTTTCGACTTTCTGGCTCCTGAATCGTGAAGAATCCTTCTACTCTGCGAACCATGAGCTGTACGAGGTACTTTTGCTCCGCAAAGTGCCCCCCTTGTCTTTTCTTGATCCCCTCTTCTGAGAGGGATTCCTTTCATGAAGCCTAAGGTATTTCGTGAAGGAAGGGGATCCCCAAGGGGACCTGAGTCATCACGGAGTGTTTATGCTTCATGAAACACCCTTCATGTACACATTATCCCCATGATAAGGCAAGGTCACTGTACTTCGCGAAGCACATTTCTTCATGACACATTGCTTCACGAGGCACCTTTTCTATGTGAGTAAATGCTCCGTGAATGCCTTCCCACTTTTAGAATAACCTACTATATGCACCTCTACCCTATTCATAGGCTAAGGCACCCCACTTCGCAAAGAACACCCCTTCGCAAGTGCCCTCCGCCACATGGAACAACAGAGCTTCACAAGGCCCCTGCTTATGAACTCTTCTGCTTGGAAATCCCTTTTCCTGTGCGACCCTGCAGGTTTACACGATGTGATTTTAGAGTCCCCTAGACGACATCACCCATTGTGTTGCATCACCTCATGCTTCTTCACATAGGCACGCTAACGGTTATTGCTTCTTCACATATCCACGCTAATGTGGGTCCCTCGATGGTTCGCTCTGTGACACCCCCTCACCATGGCTTTTCCTATCCCCTCTCTACACCAAGGACAAGAGGGTACCATTTATTTACATCCTAGGGGTGTGGATCATACCCACCTCATCTGAGCTGCTGGACGTTAAACTTCCAAGCACCATCATCCTCATCACATAATGTTAAACTGTGACCTTGCCTCGTGTCTCGCATGCAGGGTCCCCCGCCTTGGACATTCTCCATGTCCCCTGGTCTTCACAGGGGATGATATCCTCCTTCTTGGAGTGGTGTTTGTCTTCGGGGAAAGGGCAGCCACCTTGGCATAAGCCCCTAGATTTTCTTGTTGGAGGCAGCATCCCTACTCCTCCTTTAATCTTCGGTCTCTAGGGCCAGTGAAGGGCGTGGTGGGATACGATTCTTGTACTTTCTTCGGTACTGAATCCCTCTCCTGCTATGCTTTGGAACCATGGGCCTCCATCCTGGAGTAAGCCCCGACTCCACCATTGGCCTCCATCCTAGAGTAAGTCCCAATCTCTCTCTCCCTGGGCCACTCTACGCATAAGCCCCACTCCACATCCCACAAACGCACCTTTCATGACGTGATCATCAGGTCTCTGCTGCCTCTTGTTTCTCACACCGAGCACGAAAAACGTGGGATTATAGTAAGCACCGACCATGAAAACCACCCGAACTACGTGGTCTTTGATCCATGCCAAGGAAGGGTACGTAGGAAGCTTCCCTGAGGTTCAATCCCACCAACCATTGGACCCCAGGTCCTCCTTCATGTCGGTTCCCCGACACCACCTGAACTACGTGGTCTTTGATCCATGTCAAGGGATGGTATGCAGCAAGCCTCCCTGAGGTTCAAGCCAACCTTTTTTTGGGATTCCTAGAGTGTAAGCCTCATACCACCACCCGAACTATGAGGAATTTGATCCATGCCAAGGCATGGTACGTAGGAAGCCTTCATGAGGTTCAAGCTCGACAACCCAACACCTTGGGAAGCCTATAGTGTAAGCCCCAGGCCACCACTAGTACTATGTGGTCTTTGATCCATGTAAAGGCATGGTACATAGGAAGCCTCCCTGAGGTTCATGCCCACCTTTTTCTGGGCATCCTAGAGTGTAAGCCCCATGCCCCTACCTAAACTACGTGGTATTTGATCCTTGTCAAGGCATGGTGTGTAGGAAGCCTCTCTGAGGTTGAAGCCCACCACCACCCACTCGTTCCGACCCCATTCACGTCGGTTCACCAACACCTTAGGCAGCCTAGATTGTAAGCCCTATGCCACTCCCCGAACTACAAGGACTTTGATCCATGCCAAGGCAGGGTACGTAGGAAGCCTCCCCGAGGTTCAATCCCACAAACTGTTGGACCCCAGGTCCTCCTTCACATCGGTTCACTGACACCACTAGAACTACATGGTCTTTGATCCATGTCAATGCATGGTACGTAGGAAGCCTCCCTGAGGTTCAATCCCACCTTTTTCTAAGCAGCCTAGAGTGTAAGCCCCATGCCCCCTACCTAAACTATGTGGTCTTTGATCCTTTCCAAGGCAGGGTACGTAGGAAGCCTCCACGAGGTTCAAGCCCAACACCCATCAGACCCCAGGTCCATCTTCACGTCGCTTCGCCAACACGCCTCATTATGAACTATGGGGACCTTGATCCATGTCAAGACATGGTATGTAGGAAGCCTCCCTAAGGTTCAATCCCACCACCACCCAGTCGTTCCAACCCCATTCACATCGGTTCACCCCCATCCCACATGACGTTAAACTATGGACCTCCATTCAGCGGTAAGTTGTTGTCACTCCATTCAACGGTAAGCCATTTTTATCGCAGTGGTAAGCAATTGTGACCTCATCCAGTAGTAAGCCATTGAAAACCCCAATCGACGGTAATTCTTCGTCAGATGAACTAAGTGGTATTTGATTCCCTACCACAAGGATACGTAGGAATCCTTTTCAAGGCTCAAGCCCAAAACCATCATCATCCTCCTGACAGTGTCATCCTATTCACCATCCCCATCAACCGCTCCTTCATCCATCCCGATCCTTACCCGGGCCGCCACATCCCGGTGGGATCATGCCACCCCACTCCCCATTACATCAGACAACATTTGGGAGGCCACCCATGCAATGTCCCCAATGGAATTGTTCCCTCCAGGGGGTTCCTCCATCTTATCCACTCTAGTCAGTGTTCTGATCAGCATGATCCATCTCTGTTGGACGTTAAACTTGCGGCATACCCTGTGTTAAACATAGGAAGCTGAGGAAAACCTCTGATAAATTCCCATGGAATATGATTCCTCACGTTTGATGTGGGATGACTCAGGCTTCCGCGCCTTCGAGAAGCCCTATAATAAGGGGCAGAAAATAGACACACCAATCCCCAGCGTCCAGACACACCAGTGATACCCAGCGTGACTACTCCCCTAACCGAAGGTTGCGGCCCTGACTAGACCCCTTGGAATGTCCTGGAAAAATTAGTGTAATTAACTGGTGTCCATGAAGATATGGCACTGGGAAGAGTTTCACGAACAAGTTCTTAAGTCTATGAGGGAGACTCGGACTAGGTGACGAGTTTCGAGGAGGAATCCATGAGAGGAAGAACTGAAAACCCATCATCATGTTTAGACCAAGGAGCAGACGTCTCTGAATAAGGAGTGGATTCAGCCTGCCTTTGGAAAGTGGGAATGCGGGGTAACGGTTGCACGTCCTCCATAGATGGATGCACGTGCCCCGACGAAAGCGTCGGAAACAACGTGTTGTGATGACCCAAGAGTTTTTTACCTTGGAATAGGGAGAGTATGCCATTCTGGAGAATTCCACTCATTTTTTTGGGTTTGTGCATATATCAATGAAGCATGTCACTAATCAGTACCTAAAGGCTAGAAGTTTGAGTTAGGACTGAGGCTTGACATTTATTCGATGTTGATTCTCATGATCCTTCCTACCTTTGTAGAGGTAGTATACAAATAATTATTTTTTGAGGTATACATAGATGGGATGTTATGTTTGGTTGGAGCTTTAGTTGGTGTAGTTATTAGTCAAGTTATGTCTTCTGCCTATAAGAGGAAGGTCAAGGGTGGTTAGTTTTATTTAGGATTTGTTTCAGGGGATTATTAGTGATAGAAATATATTATTTACTATAATTTTGGGTGGTCTAGTCATACCAATCTGACTTGTATGGAGGATACCAATACTTTTCATCTTTATGGATGATCTGGATATTTAAAATTCTTTTGTGATAGGATATCCTAGGGAAGTAAGGTAGGGTATACATTCACCAAGGGTTTATAGTTTCATGAAAATACTTCCAAGTGTGGTGGGAAATATACTTAGGATAAGGGGGATGTTCATGTGCCTATAAAATATTAGGTAGGAGCTTATACTTGGTGTCTTTATGCAGTAGAGTATACATTAGAGGAATATGAAGCATATTCATCTACTATAAAGGTATAGTATTTATTTCTTCATATATGGTGTTAGATTTGTTTGATATAGGTATTACTCATTATTTTATATCATCAAAGTTGGTTTACATGTTGGTATTATGTTGGAACTTATGTTTTACTTTTTAGATCTTTCTATACCATTAGGAAGTAGGTCTAAATAAGTGTTTAAGTATCCTGCATGTCGGATGATGATATCTGACTTTGAGGTAGTATAATACTTCTTAGTACTCAATTTTGAAATATTCAAATTGATTATTGGCATGGATTATATAATAATTCTTAAGGACTAGATGGAATATTATCACCATAAGGTATAGTTCTTATCTATCAATGGGGTCACTCATGTTTTTCAGGGTGAGTGGGACTCTAGATCGGGAAGTGCATGGCCTATTTTCCCTTTTGCTAGGTTAATCTTATACCAGTAATCAAAGATGTTTCTTTGTTTTGTTACCCCTTGTTAGGGAATTTATATACCCATTGTGGTGTGTACTTAACCCAATTTATTTTTAGATTATTTCCCTATTTTATAATCACCGATAGAGGTCGAGTATACTATTTAACTACTCCATGATATGATGCTAATTTCTATACCATCTTATAAAATGGAACCATCTTATTTGGTGGAACTTAAGTTCCATCTTGAGGACCTAGAGGCTAATGTATTGGTTCTTCCTATAATGTCACCAAGGTATTCTCATATCCTTCTTTCTAAGAAGGAATATGGGATCTTCCATATTTTTATTGACTATAATATGTTTAATCTGGTGAAAGTTAGGAAAAATATCATTTACTAAGGAATGATGACCATTTTTACCAGAATTGAGGGGAATGATTGTTTTCAAATATTGAAATTAGGTTAGAGTACCACCATTTGAGGTTTCAAGAATGGGATATACCTAAGACATATTTTATAAGCTGGTATGGACATTTTGAATTTTTGGTTATGCCATTCGGTCAGACTAACACTCCTACACTGTTTATGGATTTTATTAATAGAATATTTCATTAGCTTAAGGAATCCATTGTTGTTGTGTTTATGGATGATACTTTTCTTTACTCAAATTAATAGGAGGAGTACAGGGATCATTTGGATATGATTCTTCTAACCTTTAAAGAACGACATCTATATAGAAAGCTTTCCAAATGTGAGTTTTGGATTTGTGAAGTGAAATTGTTGGGTAATGTGATATCTGAGAGGGTAATCTCAATAAATCATAAAAAGTTGTAGGTCATTATGTCCTGGGAGAATCCTATAAATGTGTTTAAGGTCTGAAGCTTATTAGGTTAACTGGTTACTATAGATGGTTTTTTCATTATTTATTCAAGATCACATATTTGAAGATAGATTTGACCTATAAGGGTGTGAAGTTTGATTGGAACAACTAGTGTCGAAGATTCTTCCAAAACCATGTTTGGGATATGATGTTTTTTTGTGATACTTTTAGTGGACGTTTGGGATGTGTCTTGATTCAAGGGAAATTGGTGGTGTCATATGGATCATTCTAGTTATTACCTCATGAAAATAACTACCCTACCCACGATCTTGATTTGAAATTAGTTATTCATGCACTCAAAATGAGGTGACACTATCTCTTTTGGGAGCGGTTTTTAGTTTATTCTGATCATAAGAGCCTGAAATATATTTTTACTCATAGGGATCTGAACTTTCAGTAGATGTGTTATGGAATACCTTCAAAATTTTGATTTTGATATTATATACACCCCTGGTAAGGGAGGAGTGGTTTCCGATGTGTTGAGAATAAAATTATTGATACAAGCCATGAATAAATTGGTTGAGGAGTGGTCTTTGATGAGCTTGTTTGGTGAGAGGATATTGAAAGTAGAAGAGGTTTTTTGATAAGTTTTATTGGATTCAATAAAAGATGGATCATATTTTGATGAGTGATTTCGGCTAGATAAAGTGGAAGACACTTAGTAACAATGCATAGGTAAAATCATTTATGGTAGGGAGAACTTTAGTGAGTGATCTTGGTCTTCTAGTGGCTCTTTGTGCTTTCATTGTAGGTTAGTTGTTCCATTTTCTCTAACGAGGGAGTTAATAGATAGTGGAAACTAGTCTTACTGGTCCTTCACCTAGGGGATACCAAGATGTATCACAATTTGAGATATCGATGTTGGTGGTAGGGGATGAGATGGTCAGTTATGGATTTTATATCATGGTGTATTAATTTTCAGATAATTAAGGAAGAATATGAGATAATTTTGGATTTTTTATAGCACTTACCCATTATATTATGTAAATGGGATGATATTTCCATATATTTCATTATTGGTTTTCCATGGACTCCAAGTGGGAATGATGTGATTTGGGAGGTCATTGATCAACTCATGAAATCGGTACATTTCTTAACTATTAAGGATATAAAGAATGTGGAATATCTTAGGGACTTATATATCTTGAATATTGTGAGAATTTATGGGATTCCCTCTGTGGTTGTATCTAATAGGGACCTGGGGCTTACATCTAGGTTTTGGAATTGTTTACAGGAGGTAATGGGTTCCCAGATTATATTTACCACGACATATCATTCACATATGGATGGATAGACAGAGAGGACTATCTAGGTTCTTGAGCATAAGCTATGGTCTTGTGAGATTGATTTTTTAGGATCTTGGGAAAATATTTTTCCTCTAGTCAATTTTTCCTATGACAATAGTTATCAGGATTCAATAAAGATGGTTCCCCTAGAGGATTTGTATGGGAGACCATGTAGATATCCCTTGCACTAGGGTAGATTTTGGAGAGTGGTCCTTGGTAGGATAGAGTCTTGTTCAGGAGATAAAAGATAGGGTGTAATTGATCTAGAGTAGATTGATCAAGGAACATATTCGTCATAAACCTTATGTGGACCATCATCATCGACTTATAGATTTTGAGGTTGGTGATTAGTTTTTTAAAATATTTTCACCTCTCTTGGGACATAATTGGTAGGGTAAGCATGGTAAGTTGGCACTGATGTTTGTGGGCCCCTTTGATATCATTGAGTGACTGGGAAAGATAGACAATTGATTGGAATTTCCATCTATTTTTTCATCTATCCAAGAATTTTTTCATGTTTCCTAGCTGATGAGGTATATACCGGATCCTTCCCATGTGATTGGATGGGAGGATGCTGATCTTGAGACCAATACTACTTTGGTTGAGCAGCCAATTCTAATTATGGATCATCGATAGATGGTATTACATGGTTAGATTATTCCTCTTGTCTAGGTACTATGGAAGTGCAGATAGCATACCCATAGACGTGGGAGACGGAATTTTTTATGTGGTAGTAGTAGCCATCACTTTTTGTGAGTCTATAAATTTGAGGACTTTCTGGGGGAAGAACTCATTTATAGTGGGGAAATTGTAACACCTTTTTATTCTTTTCAGGTACTCCTTTGTTCATGCTTTGTTTATCATCCTTATTTGGGTGTATTTGTGGGATTCTCGGGGATGGAGATCCTTTTTGGGATAAATGACATAAAGTTCAGGGATGTATGTTTGTTTTAATTAATGGAGTCTAGGTATAAATGTTTTAATGGTTTTAATGGGTTCTCCCCATATTCAGATAATTTCCCAAGTACATTTGTGTTTTTCTGCTAGGAACTGGAATATTTTCTTTCTATTGGAAGATTAAAAGTCATGCATAAGGATTAAATTCCATGTAATGGTCACTGAGAAGATACCATGAATCTAGTTCAAGGTGTGTTGTTTACATTATGTGTATTTTGATTTCTTGTCATGTAATGGATAAAATTCGGTTTTTATAAAAAGGAGACGCATTTTTCAATGTTTTTAGACATTTTTGGAATTCACATCATTCAATGGTATTATAAACCATTTAAATATCATAGATTAAGATTTTAGGGAATTGTATAGATGTTTATTCTTTTATTACACCTACAACCTCCATATCTCGACCTAGACCTCACCCTAGGTGGTTTTAGAGATATATGTTCCTTTTGGATCAATCATTCAGTGATTGATCATCGTTGTGGTTTCAGTGAACCTCTCCAGGTAAGAGTTCCTTATGGTTCATCATTCTTTTCGGTTTAGATTCTATGTTTTCTATTATTATAGTTTATATTCATCATCAGATAGTTCTTTCTATCAATACATTATAGTTTCTTATCATCCCTTGTCTTTTGAATGATGACCTCTTGGATTCTAATCACTATTGTCGAAGGCAGCTAGGTTTATACCATTTTGAGTTATGTATCTTTGTACAATGGGTTAATTCAATGAATTTATTATCATTATTAATAAATTCCATTGGTTTTTTCATTGTGTTGGACCCACATGTTTTGATAATATCAATTATGTTTAGATATTCTTTGATAATCACAAATAATGTCTTTCTATATATAAATTATACTTTATACTTATGAAATCATACTAATGAGTTGATATGAATATCAAAATGATCATATCATATCATTAGAATATGTTATTCAAAGTTTATTTATGATTATAAATGTTTAACGACGATTAATCTTGATACTAACTCAATCTGGAAATGAATTGCAGAGAACAAATATGTTATAAGCATTCAAGTTTTAAAGTCACTGATACATACAAAGCTACTGATAAACAAAGGTCACCGATAGACTGAGTCTACTGATAGAAAAGGTCACTGATACAAGCTACAGATAGAATGGATTGCCAATAGAGGAAGCTACTGATAGAGAGAGCTACTGCTAATGATGTTAACAACTACTGGTGGCTAAGAAGAGCTATCGATAGAAGTTCACCATTACAAAGAGCTACCGACAGTTGGAGCTACCGATACAAGGAGCTACCGCTACACAGACAGCTAATGATATAAGCAAGCTACCATTACAGAGAGTAACAGCTACCATTACAAGTCCACCACTACAAGTTCACTGATACAAGGAGCTACCGATGGAAACCAGTCACTAGTTCTCTAAACTCTATCTCTTTTTGTTTATTATCAATGGTCATATTTTGTGATTTTAATGCAACTAATATTAATTAATAATATTTTTTGGATATTAGGAAACCATACCTTATACCTACAGAAGTAATAACTCCTTATGTCGGATACTAATTAATGATGTTTGCTGGATGTCAGGGAATTGTACCTCGTACCAGTAAGGTAATCATTCCCATTGTCGGAGATCAAGGAATAAAAGGAATATCGAGAAACTTGAGAAAGTGTGGGTGGTGAAAATAGAGATTTCACATAGAGACACATACAAGAAGAATACTCTAAGAGAACTCGAAGAGGACTCTAAGAACACTCGAAGAACTCGAAGAACACTCATACACATCAAGAATAGAAGTTCAAGATGAGGTTCAGGTGCTGTAAGGAATACTTGCACATTCCAGTTGAACACTAGTACTAGAAGTAAAGGAATAGAACCACAACACTCTGTTTTCCAAAAAAAATCATTGGACTCAAAATTCTATCTGCTTTAATACAAAGGAGTCCAGAGCTGCATTGATATCATACAATAGCATTATAAACTCATCTTCATATTATTGCTCTGTTGTGATCATTTTTAATACATTACAAACAGTGTGTGTGATTCTATCTGTCTAATCACACACTTTCTCCTAAGCTGAACTGGAGGATACTGAAATCCTCACACCAAACTCTTTATACCTTTGTGTATCCCATGTAGAACTATGGTAGATTTTTAAGGACCTGGACAGCCTGTGTGTTGTTGTTGTTGCTTTCCCGTGTAGAATTGTGGTAGAGGTCTGAGGACCTGGACAATCTGTGTAATATTTTGAACCCCTATCTAGAGTGTGGATCAAAGTTTTATATAAACTGTTTGAGAGGACTAAGTCTCAGCTTGAGACTGAACCTCTTGGTTAAAACTTTTGTTCATCTTATTTTAGTTTAAACTATTTTCAATATTCCGCTGCTAATTACTTTGAAATTAAAATATGTTTTAAAGTAACTTTGATAGTTGAACTAGAAAGTATTTTCAATTATTGTGAACCAGTAAGTTAGTTTCAAAAGCTAACTTAATCTTTAGATTAAGTTAACTGAGAAATAATAAATCTTTGAAAAACTAATTGAACGCTTACAATCTTTATAAATTCACTATAGTTCAACTTGTTTTATAAATTGGTGGATTTCAATATAAATCTCTTAAATAGAAATTTTTAATAGGAACTCAATTCACCCCCCTCTTGAGTATTCACTCCGACCAACATTTGGTATTAGAGGTAGTTGGATAAAAGTTTTTCAAAACAATCTCTTTGTGAAAAAATTTCAACTGTTATTTTAGTTGTATCTTAAAGATCTCAAAATATCTATTAATTCAATAAATTTATATCTTTGTATATCTTTTTTAAAACTTCATTATTATGGATAATAGATTAGAAGGTGTATCTACCAACATTACACCTTTCTTTAATGGTGTTAATTATTCCCAATGGAAAATCAAAATGAAAATTCACATAGAAAGTATGGGATTTGACATCTAGACTACTATAGAGACTCAGTATAAGATTCTAGAAACTATTAGAACTACTTGGGATGAACCTACGAAAGCGGATTACATTAATAATTGTAAATAAATAAATGCTCTATATTGTTATTTAAGAGGTGAATAATTTAATCTAATATCTTCTAGTAAGACTGCTTATGAAATTTGGGATACTTTGGCTATTTCCCATGAGGGAACAACCAATGTTAAGGAAATGAGACTAAATACATACACTATTTAATATGTTAATTTTAAAATGAAATCTAATGAATCTATTTCTAATATGTATCTCAGGTTTAGTGAGATAATTAATACAATGAGCTCACTCTGAAAAGTTGTTCCATCAAAAGATAAAATCATGAGGATACCGATACTTCTGCCAGATAGATGGAGAGGAACCTCTGTCTCTATACAAGAATCATGTGACATTGGAAAGCTACCTTTCAAGGAGATGATCGATAAGTTGATGATGTATGAAGAAGAGATGAAGGTAAACAAAGAGGAATATGATGAACCTAAGAAGAATTCAGTGGCATTTAAGCCTACTGCCTCAAAGACCATGGACAAGGAGAAAGTTCACATACTTATTGAAAGCTCAAAAAGTGAAGGTTAAAACTCAGACAGTGATGAAGAGATGGATCAGATAGCCAGGAGATTCAAGAAATTCTATAGGATGAAGAAATTATTTATAAAATCAAATTATAAGGGTAAGTATGACCAACAGGGTAGTTGGAATAGAGATTGGAAGAAAGATGACAAAGGTGATGAGATAGTCTTTTGTGAATGTAAAAGGAAATCCCATGTTAAGGATGACTGTACAAAATTTAAGTTTAAGAAGAAATATGATTATAAGGACAAAAAATATAAGAACGATATGAAGGCAACATAGAGTTCTTCTGAAGATAGATCAAGTAGATCTGAAGCTTCATATTCTGAAGAAAAGAATCATGCCAACATGTGTTTCATGACTGAAACATCTAAGGTAACACTTAAATCCCCTATGCTGAGTGATTATTATTCTAGGAATGAAAGTGATTCAAATAATGATGATAATATGTCTAAAAACGAATTATTTTAATACTATAATATGTTATAAGATACTTTTAATGAGCTAAAAGATAGGTACAAATCATTAAAGAAACAGTATGCCTTGATTAGTGCTATTAAATCTGAAATTAGTATAGAAAAGGAAAAAATGATCAACTCTTAAAGGAGAATACTGAACTCAAATTTTCTAATGAGAAACTTAGAAAAGACTTAGAGAAGTTCGCAAATGGAAAGAATACTCTCACTAAAATTCTTGGAAAACAAGTTGCACAAAAGTATACTACTGGTTTAGGATACCAACCTGGACAGAGACAGATTGTAAAGAATAAATTTATTCCAAAATCTAGACAGTATGCTGCTAGTTCAAGTTCTGGTAATTCTTATGCCTCGTCTAGCTATTCAAATTCTTGTAGACTAAACAAAGTTTACTTATCAAAATCGTTTGAATCTGTTGATTATAGGAAACCCATTAGACAAATATGGGTGCCTAAAGTTTTACTTGCTAACCTTTCTAGACCCAATAAAATCTGGGAACCAAAATTATATTCTATCTAAATCTGTTTTGTAGGAAACTTTCTTGAAAATTTCCTATAGGAAGATATGGTATTTGGACAGTGGATTTTCAAGACATATGATAGGAGACTACTCATTCTTTAGGAGCCTAATCAAAGTTTATGGAGGACATGTCACCTTTGGTGATAACTCAAAAGGAAAGATCATTGGTTTAGGCCAAATTTGTAACAATGATTCAATTTTAATTTCTAAAGTATTATTTATTGATGGATTAAAATAAAATATGTTAAGTATTTCATAGTTGTGTGATGATGGTTTCAATGTTAAATTTGAAAATGATTCTTGCAATGTATTTAGTTCTAAAAATATTTTGGTATTTACTGCATTATGAAATGAAAATGTATATGTTGTAGATTTAAATTATTTAGCTAAAAATGTTACTTGTTTAAATTATTTTCATAAAGAATCTTGGCTATGGAATAGAATATTAGGACACTACAATGTTCATTCACTTAAAAACTGACTAAGAACAATTTAGTTACAGACCTACCCAAACTAAAATTCTCAACAGAAAAAGTTTGTAATCTCTGTCAAAAGGGAAAGCAACATAAATTTTCTTTCAAATTAAAGAAAGAAGTTTCAACTTTTTAACCTCTCGAGTTGGTTCATATGGAATTATTTGGACAATCTAGAGTTTCTAGTTTAAATGGGAAGCACGATGTCTATGTTCTAGTAGATGACTTTTCTAGAAACACTTGGGTATACTTTTTTCTCACAAAAGTGATGATTTTTTTTATTTCATTAAATAATCTTAGACTATATAAAACCTTAGTGGACTTAAGATTAAGACCCTGAGAAGTGATCGTGGCCATGATTTTGAAAATCATGACTTCGAAACCTATTGCTCACATAATGGCTACAGTCACAATTTCTCTGCCCCTAGGACACCTCAACAGAATGGTGTAATAGAAAGAAGGAATATAACCCTTCACGAAATTGCATGAACTATGCTCAATGAGTATGACTTACCTGTTTAATTTTGGGATGAAGCTGTAAATATATCTTGTTATATCATAAATACAGTCTTGATTAGACCCGTTCTTAAAAAGACCCCTTATGAACTGTGAAATAATAGGAAGCCCAAAGTTAGTTACTTTAGAGTTATTGGTTACAAAATCTTTATTCTCAATACTAAAGATAATCTTGATAAGTTTCCATCCAAAAGAAATGAAGGAATCTTTTTAGGTTATTCTATATCTAGTAAAGCTTATAGAGTATTTAATAAGAGGACCAAATGTGTGGAAAAATCTGTACACATCAAATTTGATGAGACTGATACACAAGAACCTAATACCCCTCTTGAAAATCATGGAGAAGACCTGTCTATTCTAAACTTTAATGAAAATAATAGTGAACCTATTATTAAGACAACATGTTCTAGAAATTTTCCAGAAATTTTCCAGAACCTATTTCTGTTAAACCCAAACCTATAAATGAAACTAAAATTTCTAGCCCTGCTTTTTTTTAGACGAACTAGGACCCTTAAAATTCATCCTTTAGATGTTGTAGTAGGATATTTAGATAGAGAAACACAAACTAGAGCTTCTATAAGAAATCAGGTTGAACATCAAGCCTTTCTTTCAAAGTTAGAACCTAAAAATGTCAATAATGCTATCAATGATGAATTCTGGGTAATGGCTATGTAAGAAAATTTAAATCAATTTGAAAGAAACAAAGTCTGGGAATTAGTAGACAGACCTAAGGAAACTTTGACCATAGGCACTAAATGGGGTTTTAGAAATAAAGTTGATGAGTTTTGAAATATAGTTAGAAACAAAGCTAGTTTAGTTGCACAAGGATATAGTGAAGAAAAAGGAAAAGACTATGAAGAAACTTTTTCACTTTTAGCTAGGTTAGAAGATATTAGAATACTACTTGCTTATGCTGCTCATCTGAATTTCAAGTTATATCAAATGGATGTTAAAAGTGCTTTTATAAGTGATTTTATAATTGAAGATGTTTTTGTTGAACAACCACCTGGATTTACTAATCCTCATTTTCCAAATCAATTTTTTAAACTTTCTAAAGCTTTTTATGGTTTAAAGTAAGCTCCACGAGCTTCGTATGATAGACTTAGTAATTTTATTACTTCAAAAATATTTATTAAAGGCATTGTTGATCCAACTCTTTTTATCAAAATGTTTTACCAAGATGTTTCAATAGTACAAATCTATGTTGATTATATTATTTTTGGATCTTCTAAAAATGCTTTATGTATTGATTTTTCAAAAAGTAGGCAAAGTGAATTTGAAATGAGTTTAATGGGAGAACTTATATATTTTCTTGGATTTCAAGTTTTTCTAAATGAAAATGGTATTATTTTAAATCAAATTAAATATACCAAGGATCTTTTAAAATGTTTTGGTTTGGATAGTAATAATGAAAGTGATACACCTATGAGTACCACTTGTAAATTGGATGCAGATGAAAATGGAAACAAGTAGATCAAACCAATTATAGAGGTATGATTGGGATTTTACTTTATCTTAGTTCTAGTTGACTGGATATTAATTTTAGTGTGTGTATGCGTGAACGATTTCAAGCCAATACAAAAGAGTCACACTTTCTTTCTGTTAAAAGGATTTTTAAATATCTTAAACAAACTACTAATTTAGAATTATTTTATCTAAAAGGAAAATCATTCGATTTAACAAGCTATTCAGATGCTCACATTTCTAGTTTTAAGTTATATAGGAAGATTAATTCTGGAACATGTCATTTTCTAGAGAAGTCCTTAGTATCATGGTGTAGTAAAAATCATAATTTTGTTGCATTGTCTACTGCTGAAACAGAGTACATAGTTTCTGGTAGTTTTTGTGCCCAAATTCTATGGATAAAACACACTTTATTGGACTATGGATATCAATTTTGACATGTATCTATAAACTTTGATAACACTAGTGCGATCAACATTTCCAAGAATCATGTATCTCACTCTATGACTAAGCACATTGATGTAAGACATCACTTTTTAAGGGATCATTTTCAAAAGGGTGATATTACTCATGAATTTATAGGCACTTGATAGAGATAATATTTTCAATATTATGAATATGTTTTCAATGATTTAATCCCTCTCAATTATTCAATTTGAGTGTATTTTCATCATTTTTGTGTTTTTGGTGTATTTTGGGTTTAAATGTAAAAAATAGGGTAATTCTGTAAAATTGAAAGTTTTATATAGCTTCTGTTTTTTGGGAATAACATTTAAAATATTTGTCCAATTGATGTGATTTTTTTTAGTATTTATATGCTCATGGGATTAAAAATTTTCTTTTGTACCAATACCCAATTCGAAACCCAATGGTATAGAAAAATCAATCAAACAGAGAAATCAGTTTGGCAGGCATAATGGACCCCACTGCATTAAATATGGAATATCTTCTTCCGAAGACCTTAGAATGAGATTATTCCAGTTGGTGTTGACATAGGACACTAAAATTATGGTTCACAATAAATTTTATAAAATATGGATCTCATTAAGGCATCCTTTGGGAGCATCCAAGTGGAGTGGGTGAAACAGTTTATGGAGTCTAGAAGAGTAATGTCCATTGATTCAGAAATATATTTCTTTACACCTGTCCAATGACTCTCAAATTTTGAGGGTCAATATCCAACTTCATTTCCAACATTCTATAAGAAGAGACCTTAGTGATTTTCGGCTGTCTGGTTGGCAGAACAGTGGCAAAATTCTGGAGTACAGATTCTGGATGATCAAAATTTATGTTCTTGTTTTTCTTTCTTTTGTTCTTCTTAGATTTTTAATGACTTATTCTTCCCCATTAAACTCAGTTACCCTTACCATGGTGGGGTATATATTTTGAGTGATTGGGGAAGGGTAAGTTTACCCTTTTTTAATTCTTTAGTTCTTGCACGTAATGTTTTAATTTCCTCTTTTCTCTTCTGCGAATCAGTTTCAATTTCTTATAACTATTTTTATTATCATGTACGATTGTATATGATGTTAGATTCTATTGTTTATTTATATTTGGTCAATGATCAATATCTCCCTCCACTAGGTTCTAGTTTCTAAACGATGGAATAAACCAGGATTTAGTGGTGTAGTACTTAGTGATCACCGGTACATGTGTGAGGAGTAGTAAATGTTCTTGATTGCTTGGGATAAAGAAGACCCGATTGGGAATTGACTAAGATAATTGGGGGTATTCAATAAAAATATATTAACCATTGGAAGGGGATTTGACCAATCTGATGTTTTAGTAAGGTTTATTCTTACATTTTTATTTTACCAAGAGAGTGAGAAGAAACGATTGTGGATTCTCACTCTTAACGATTTAGCAGAAGAGAATTGGGTAAAGTGAACTATGATAGAATTACAAATGGAAAACCGAACTTAACCTAATCAGAATTTCATATCACTAATTTTAATCACATCATTTTTCAAATTTTTTTAAAACTTTCATTTAATTGATTTACTTTATTTAGTTTCTCGTATTTTCAAAATCAAATAATTTCAAAAACAACATCACTTCTTCCTTTTATTTTAAGTGACAAACATTTTTGTTGAGCACTACTCTCTGGAGACAACCTAGGTAACCCACTATAATACATTTTAACTTAGGTTATTTTTTTTCTTCAACACCCCATGACAGGCACGTGTCAAAACTTGGCACCATTGTCGGGGAGGCAGCGCCAACATTTCTTTTCTTTTCTTTTTTCTCTGCTCATCTTTTTTCTTCAAAATTGCATGACTAGAACCTCAAAAACTAAACCTTTACCCATAGATCCTGAAATTTAAAGAACCTTGGTTAATAGACATAGAAACATTAATTTGAAATCTGAATTTGAAGAAATTCCCCTTGTAGAATCAAGTGAAACTTCTAGTGTTCACACTGAGCCTATCATCATGGTTGAAAATCAAAAGCTAACTCTTAGAGACCTCTGTGCACCACAATTCCTTAATCAAAGAAATCAACTTGTCATTCCAGTGTTACAAAGTGATTTTGAAATGAAACCTAATATAATTCCTTAATCAAAACAATCAACTTGCACATAATGTTTTAATATCCTCTTTTCTCTTCTTCTATCAAGGACTACTGGACAATGACAGAAACCTTCTTGATGCATTATCTGGAGGTGCAATGATTGACAAGTCTCCAGAAGAAGCCAATGTCTTGATTGAGAAGGTTTCCCAAAACTTACAGCAATTTGGAACAAGAGGTATTCATGAGGTACGCACTTCTCATCCATCACCCTTATTAGAAACTAATATTGAAGAGATAACTAGTATAGTGAGGCAGATGGCCTTGAAGCAAGTTAGTGACCAACAAGTTCCAGCTATGGAATGTGGTTTATGCTCATCACCTGATCATTTTACTGACCAATGTTCTGAAATATAGGGAATGGAAACATGTGCAGTAGCCTTTCATCCAAGACAGTTCCAATAAAATCAAGGATGGAGAGATCCTAACCAAGTCCAATATGGGTTTGGAAATCCGCAGATTCAAGGTAGACCCCCATACCAAAACCAGTTTCAAAACCAACCACCATTCCAGAATCAATTCCAGAATCCACCAACATTTCAACAGAAACAATCTTATAACCAGCCTTCTTACCAAAAACCAACCACTATCCAAAGACCCTATGAGCATCCATCCACCATTGCACAACCACCAATTCAAAACCAACAAAAATCTATGTTTAAAGGACTGAAAGACACTGTTAAAGATTTTTCCAAGAAGTTTGAAAGTCTCATGGAATTTATGACCAAAAATCCAGGTGAAATCCCTTCCCAAACAATACCAAACCCAAAAGATAATTTTAGAATTATAACTACAAGAAGTGGAAAGTAACTCCCACCAACATCCACCATTGAACCTGAAACAATACTACCTGATCTGGGAGAGAATGAAGTTGGAAATGATGAAAATTCTCTAAAAATGCATCGGGAAGAAGATAAGAAAGTGGAGGAGGATAAGGATAGGTCAAGGAAGAAGAAAGAAGAAACAACATTTCAACGGAAACAAAAGGAGAATAAAGATATTCCACCACCATTTCCATCAAGGGTGATTGAATCAAAGAGGTTTCAAGAAGAAACACTGCAAAAAGAAATTCTGGACACCTTCCAGAAAGTGGAAATCAACATACCTCTACTTGAAGCACTCAAACAAATCCCAAAGTATGCTAAATTTTTGAAGGATCTTTGAAACAAGAAGAGGATACTTCAAGGGAATGAGAGGATAAATTTGGGAAGAAGTTTCTCTATCCTTATCACACCACAATTTCCAACCAAATTTCAAGATCCAGGGATGTTTTCTATTCCAGGCACCATTGGTTCATTAAATTTATCTAATGTTTTGTGTGATTTAGGTGCATAAATTCTTGTATTGCCTCAATTAGTATATACTTATTTGAAGATGGGAGACTTAAAACCAACAAGATTGGTGGTCTAGCTTGCAAATAGATCCACAGTTTCCCCAGCAGGAGTTCTAGAGGATGTCTTGGTAAAAATAAAAGATCTTTTATTCCCTGCTGACTTTTATGTGTTGAATATGGAAGATGATAGGATCCCATCACACTCACCCATCATTTTTGGGAGACATTTCTTGAAGACGGACAAAACCATCATCAATTTTTATTAAGGGACACTTACCATGGAGTTTGGAGACAACAATGTCCACTTCAATATTTTTGAATCCATGAGGCACCTATGAGATGATAATTCACTCTTCTCACTCTCCCATGAAGATGATATAGAACCAATTTAAGAATTAGGTTTATTTCATGAATTTTTATCATTATGAGAGAATTTTTCTATTGAAACTATCACTGAATATATAGAGGCCCAAACTCTTGGATATTTTAATTTCCTATTGAAAGAAGAGGTAAACTATGATTTCTTTGATAATTTGTTAAATAATGAAGAAGATGATATGATTTCTTGTGTGCAGGATGTCAAACCATTGGAAGTAGAGAACCTAAATTTAGTTTCATCCCTTGAGCATCCTTCTGATCTATAATTAAAACCACTACCCACTGATTTAAAATATGTTTACCTTATGGAGGGAGAGAAATTACCACTAATAATTGCTACTAATCTATCTGAAACTCAATAAAAATAATTGATTGAGCTTTTGAGAGAGAATTTCCAAGAAATAGGGTGGATCTTAGGTGATATCCCGGGAATAAACCCAAAAAATTTCTCACATAGAATTTTTCTTGAAGAAGATTCCATACCTGTTAGACAAACCCAAAGGAGGTTGAAACCCACCCTGATGGAGGTGGTAAAAAAGAGATTGAGAAGATTTTGGAATCTAGGATCGTCTATCCCATATCAGATTCATAATGGGTTATCCCCATCCATGTAGTCCTAAAGAAAACTGTCCTCACCATTGTGAGGAATTAAAAAAATGAATTAATCCCTATGAGAATTCAGAATAGCTTGAGAGTATTCATAGATTTTAGGAAGTTGTATCAGGTCACTCGAAAAGATCATTTCCCTATCCCTTTCATTGACCAGATGCTAGAGAGTTCGGCAGGTAGAACTCATTATTGCTTTTTGGATGGATTTGTAGGTTATTGTCAGGTACCCATTACTCCCAAGGATCAAGAGAAGACTACATTTACATTTCCTTTCAGCACTTTTACATACAAAAGGATTCCATTTGGATTGTGTAATTCTCCAGGTACATTTTAGAGGTGTATGGTAAGTATATTTTCTGATCACATTGAATATTTCTTAGAGGTTTTCTTATATTAATTCACAGTTTTTGGAAATTCATTTGACCATTGTTTGGAAAATCTGGAAAAAAATTTGAAAACTTGCATTGAGAATAACCTTGTTTTGAATTTTGAAAAGTGTCATTTTATGGTTTAGAGAGGAATTTTACTTGGTCATGTCATTTTTCCGAAAGGCATTGAATTTGATAAATCAAAAATTGAAGTAATAAATTCTTTGCCTTACCCAACTTGTGTGAAACATGTTAGATCATTTTTAGGACATGAAGCATTCTACAGGAGGTTTATCAAAGATTTCAATAAGATTTCACTCCCTCTTTCTAGGTTACTTTTAAAAGATGCTAATTTCGATTTCAATGGTTCATGTAGAGAATCCTTTGATTATTTGAAAATGATATTGATTACACCACCAGTAATCCAGCCACCCAATTGGGAAGAACTATTCGAGCTACTTTGTGATGCTTCAAACCTAGCAATTAGAGAAGTACTTTCTCAGAGAATTGAGGGCAGGCCACAAGTCATTTCATATGCCTCAAAAACATTAGATGCAGCCCAATTCAACAACACAACAACAAAAAAAGAGTTTTAGTAATTGTTTTTTCTTTAGAAAATTTAGATCATATCTGCTTGGAACTAAAGTCATTGGGTTTTCTGATCATGCAACTCTTAGGTACTTAATGAAGAAAGATGAAGCGGAACCGAGGCCAGTGAGGTGGATGCTACTACTATAGGATTTCAACATAGAAATAAAAGATAAGAAGGGATCTGATAACCAAGTGGCAGATCACTTAAGTATACTACCCAACACCGCTGAAGTTGAAATTCCAGACACTGAACCACTAAATGATCACCTTCCAGGAGAGAAATTGTACTTGATTGAAGGAGAAGTACCTTGGTATGCTGACATGGTAAATTATCTAGTAACATCTCAGGTCCCATCTCATTTAAATTCTCACCAAATTCACAAATTTAAATATGAATCTAAATATTACATCTAGGACGATCCATTTCTTTGGAATATTTTCAAAGACCAAATGATCAAAAGATGTTTTCCTAAAAATGAAATTGAACCAGTATTTAAGTTTTTTCACACATTAGCTTGTGGAGGCCACTTTGGACCTCAAAAGACCGGAAGGAAGGTTTTAGAATCTAGACATTATTAGCCAACACTTTTCAAATATTCTCATGAATTTTGAAAACGGTGTGAAAAATGTCAGTTTACAGGAAATATTTTAAAGAGACAATAAATTCCCCAAAAGCCACTTAATTTTTTTGAAATTTTTGAATTTTGGGGGATAGATTTTATGGGACCTTTCCCAATGTCATTGGGAAATTCTTATATTCTTATTAATTTTTATTATGTTTCTAAATGGGTGGAAGAAAAAGCCACCAAGACTGACGATGCTAAAGCTGTTTGCGATTTTGTAAGGGCTAACATATTTTGTAGGTTTAGAGTTCCTAGTGCCATCATTAGTGATCAAGGGACTCACTTTTTCAATAGGATAATGGAGGCTTTGTTGAAAAAGTATGGGGTGTATCATAAAACATCAACTCTCTATCATCTATAGACTAATGGGAAAGCTGAAGTGTCTATTAGGGAAATCAAAGGAATTTTGGAAAAGACTGTTAATCCAAATAGGAAGGATTGGAGCCAAAGGTTGGAAGACACATTATGGGATTATAGGAAAGCCTAAAAAACCCCATTTGGAATGAGTCCCTATAGGTTGATTTATGGGAAAAAATTTCACCTACCTATGGAATTGGAACACAAGGCATACTAGGCTGTGAGGAAGATGAATCTAGATCTTGAAAGTGCTGGTAAAGAGAGAAGATTGTAGTTACAGGATCAAGAAGAAATTAGAAGGGAAGCATTTGAAAATTCCAAGATTCAAAAAGAGAGAACAAGAGTGGGTCATGACAAACTGATCCAACCAAAGGACTTTAATCCTGGAGAAAAAGTGCTGTTATTCAATTAAAGACTCAAGATAATGCCAGGTAAAGTTATTTCCAGGTGGGAAGGTCCATTTATAGTTACTCATGTATATCCTTTTGGGGCTGTTCAAATTGTGAAGGATGGAGCAAAGGATCCATTCACTGTTAATGGGCATAGGTTGAAGAAATTCCTTTGGACCATGCCATTTGATCCAATGGAGGAGATCACACTCTTCCAACCTATTTATCAATAAACTCCATCAGGTCATACCTCTCCTTTATATTTTCTTGATTGCTGTGATTAAATTTAAAATATTATTATGTGATAAATCCATTTGAATTCATTGTGGACACTGCATCATTTAAGTGTGGGGGAGGTAACCCTTGTAGTTTAGGATTTTTATGTGTTGTTTGTTTTCCTATTTGTTTTAAAAACATGTGTGTGTTTCAAATTTTGTGTTTTTATTTTCCAATTTTTGTGTGTTTTTGAAAATTTTGTGTTGAAATGATTATCTTTTACATTTTTGAAACCCATGTCAATGGGAGAAATAATTTATTCCATGAAACTAAGCTTAAATGAATGCTGAAAATGACATTGTTTCAAGTTAAATTCTTTGGGAATTTCATAAAAAATACTCTGTTTTTTTGAATCCCAGGCCACATATCACTATCCTTATATTTGAAATCGCATTCCTATAAGGCTTCTAATCCTATTGTTTTCATATTATTTACAATCACCTCACTTCTTGAGAGAACCAAACCATGCTTATTTTAACCAGAATTTGATTTATTCCTTTCAAAACATGAGGGTTTGGGGTACATGTGTTTTAAATGATTGAGGCATTTCTTTGGTTTAAAAACCCCCTTTTCAAGAAAATCCCATTCATTTTGGCCTACCTTGTAAATTTAATTATTCTATCCCATAGAAGCCATGAACATTATATTAGGTTAACGACAATACAAGCCAATTTTCCCTATCCAACCTGCTCTTGAAGTGAAATTGCATGATCTAGTTGAACTTAAGTGTGGGGGAAGATTTCTTGTGTTGTCTTATCTCATTTTTTGAAACATTGGGGTGAAAATAAAATGCTAAAGAGATGTTATATCGACGGAAAAAATCATTTTTCTAAGATCTGTGCCTTTTCTGGAGCTTTTATGATGAGATAAGTTGTGCCTTTCTGGAGCTTCTAATGAAAAAAGAAAGTTGTGCCTTTTTTGGATATTTCAAGAAATATTATATTTGAGAATATTGAAATATTTTTTGCTGAAATGATTCACTATGTGAACATTCCTTGATATTCTATAAAGAAGGAGCTTATTTTCTACTAAGGGGAGTGAATAGGAGACCATACTTGTGTGAAAATTAGAGTAATGCGATTTTGCTTCAAAAAGAGCCAAGCCCTCTTCATTCAGCCTCCGAATTTTCACATCTTAATCCTACCGACCTAAAACCACAGAAAAACCTTGAAAAGTCCTCGTGATAAACATATTTCTTTGAATCACGTCGGGTGGAGATTTAGGAATTTATCAAGCCTATGGTGACCCTTTTATAAGTTTGTATGAGAAAGATATTTCTAAAAATATTGAAATTTGTGTGATGAGAGATAATGAAAGTTAGGTAAGTGTTTTGTGTGCATGGGAGGAGAAATGAAGAGTAAATATATTGAATTATCTTAAATTAATATCGTGAAATAATAGAGGTTGTGGAGGCATGATATATTTTATTTCTTGTTTTCAAATTGGTGGATCTCATGGATATGTGTTTTGAATTTACTTTGATTTTATTTTGATTTTGACTTGTCCAAGAGTCCAAGTGATAAGTGTGGGGGAATTGATAGAGTTAATATTTTCAATATTATTAATATGTTTTCAATTATTTAATCCCTCTCAGTTATTCAATTTGAGTGTATTTTCGTCATTTATGTTTTTTTGGTGTATTTTAGGCTTAAATGCGAAAAATGGGGTAATTCTGTAAAATTGACAGTTTTATATAGCTTCTATTTTTCGGGCATAACTTTTTAAATATTGGTCCAATTGGAGTGATTTTTTTAGGATTCCTATGCTCGTGGGCTTTAAATTTGTCTTCTGGACCAAGACCCAATTCAAAACCCAATGGTATAGAAAAATAAATCAAATAGAGAAATCAGTTGGGCAGGGAGAATGGACCCTACTGCATTAAATATGTAATATCTCCTTCATCAAACCTTAGAATGAGGTTATTCCAGCTGGTGTCGACATAGGACATTCAAATGATGGTTCACAATAAATTTTATAAAATATGGATCTCATTAAGGCATCCTTTGTGCGCGTCCAAGTGGAGTGGGTGAAACAGTTTTTGGAGGCCAGAAAAGTAATGTCCATTGACTTTGCCATATCTTTCTTTAAACATATCCAGTGACTCTAAAATTTTGATTGTCTATATCCAACTTCATTTCCAACATTCAATAAGAAGGTACCTCAGTGAGTTTCGGCCAGCTGGTGGGCATAACACTGGAAAACTTCTGGATGACAGATTCGGGAGGATCAAAATTTTTGTTCTTGTTTTTCTTTATTTTGTTCTTCTTAGCTTTTTGATGACTTTTTACCCCTTCAACTCAGTTAACCTTACCATTGTGGGTAGATATTTTGAGTTATTGGGGAAGGGTAGGTTTACCCTTTTTTAATTCTTGAGTTCTTACACGTAATGTTTTAATATCCTCTTTTCTCTTTTGCGAATCAGTTTCAATTTCTTATAGCAACTTTATTATCATGTACGA
This sequence comes from Viscum album, assembly GCA_963277665.1. Classification (NCBI taxonomy): domain Eukaryota; kingdom Viridiplantae; phylum Streptophyta; class Magnoliopsida; order Santalales; family Viscaceae; genus Viscum; species Viscum album. The sequence goes on from OY728141.1 coordinate 232,404,734, forward strand.
TTGTATCTGATGCTAGATTCTGTTGTTTATTTATATTTTTTCAATGATAAATATCTCCCTCCACAAGTTTTTGGTTTATAAATGATGGAATAGACCATGATATAGTGGTATAGTACTCGGTGATCACCGGTACATGTGTGAGGAGTAGTAAATGTTCTTGATTGCTTGGGATAAACAAGACCCGATTGGGAATTGCCTAAGATAATTGGGGTATTCACTACAACTCTATCACACATTATAAAAATATTAGACCAATCTGAGGTTTTATTAAGTTTTATTCTCACATTTTTATTTGACCAAGAGATTGATAAGAAACGACTGTGGATTCTCACTCTTAACGATTTAGAAGAAGAGAATTGGGTAAAGTGAACTGTGATAGAATTAAAATTGGAAAACCGACCCTAATCTGATCACCATTTCATATCACTTATTTTAATCACATCATTTTTCAATTTGTTTTAAAACTTTTACTTGATTGCTTTACTTTATTTAGTTTCTTTCTTGTATTTTTAAAATCAAACAATTTCAAAAACAACATCACTTCTTCCTCTTATTTTAAGTGACAAACACTATTGTTGAACACTCCTCTATGAATAAAACCTAGGTAACCCACTATAATACATTTTAACTAAGGTTATATTTTTTTTTTCCACACCCCACGATAGGCACATGTCAGCACTGAACATCAATTAGCTGACATATTCACCAAGCCTTTAAGTTCAGATAGGTTAACTGACATTAGACATGAGTTAGGAATGATAAACTTTTAGTATAACTCACTGGTATGAACCTCACCATTATACCTCATTGGTATAAACCTCACCATTATACCTCACTGGTATGAACCTCACCGTTATACCTCACTGGTATGAACCTCACCATTATACCTCACTCGTATGAACCTCACCGTTATACCTCACTACTATGAACCTCACCCTTATACCTCACTTGTATGAACCTCAACATTATACCTCACTAGTATGAACTTCACCATTATACCTCATTGGTATGAACTTCACCGTTATAACCTCACTATTAGTGGACCTCACCATTAGGAATTCTCACTGGTAGTCATTACTGATATGTTTTACACTGTCTGTATTTCGTGTTTTTCTTTATGGAAACCTTTATTATTTTTAATGTATTTGTTTTTATTTCATCTTGATTCCTAAATGATAAAAATTAAGTCTAAGTCACATTTCAATCCACCTTGAACCCTTTAACTTCAAACCTTATCTCCCAAACCTTTGTTTCCATCGAACCCTAAACCTCATGATTCGCAGAATGGCACGAGTGAAGAGACCGGATATCAGTAAAGAGGGTGATGAGCCAAATGCCAAGAGACTCAAAGGAGAGTCTAGTGGTGGTAGTGAAGTGAATAAACCAGTGAACCTGCATTTACTAGATAGAAATATAGTAATCGAGATGGAAATCTATGCAGAATGGCTCCTGCCTAGAAAATCCTTGATTCTAATAATTTTGGAGGAACAAGGGTGGATCGAATGTTTTGTGAATAACAATGATCCTTGTTATCCGAAATTGGTAAAGAAATTCTATAAGTTTTTTTGTTTTGAGAAATCTGAAATTGAGAACAGAATGGTATCTGTAGTGAATGACAAGATAATATCTTTTTCTTCCATTGAATGGGATGAGTGCTTACATGTTCCACATGAGGGTGAATTTGTATATTTTTCAAAGTAAGTACCTCCTACTAGTGACATTTTTGGAGTATGAAGCTACTTTGGAAGAGATCAATAAAGATGGAACACCAAGAAAAGTAGTTGTTACAGAACTGGATGGAGAGAACCGATTTCTGTTCAAATTTATCCAGCATGTAATAAGTCCGAGAAGAGGGGACTTTGCAAACCTCAGATTCCAAGATATATTCTTGTTGTATCTGTTCATGAATGGTGTCAAAGTGAATTTGTGTAGGATTTTGATGATTCAAATTGAGGATATGACTAATCCAAAATCTATGACAAATGCTCTATTCTTTGTAAAGATGATCTATTTTATGATCAAGGTAAAAGGTGAGGCTGAGTGTCAGGATGAGACAGTTGTTGTAAGAGACAACTTTTTTATTACAAAAACAGTTTGTAAGTACATAAATATTGGCTAGAACTCATGGAAAAGGGAATGCGTAAATGATGATGAGAAAATTTACGATAAATTTAACCCTGTTGGCCATCCAAATCATCCAAGAGATAAGAGAGACCCAGGTCTAGGAACTGATGAGGAGGAAACTCAATATAGTGATGATGATGCTGAGAAGGATACCTCTATAGAAGAAGGATGGGATCCCGATTTGCCTCCAAGCCCAGATGTTGAAAATGTATCTTATAGAAAGGCAAGTCCACCTATGACCCAACCTAGGAAGGAAGAAGTTCAAGGAGAAAGTGTTGAAGAAATCTCTATAAATGATGAATACCTATATATATCATATCATAGGGAGACTACTCCAGATTCCAATAATAGTGATGATAAATAGGAAGAAGTATTTGAGAATGGAAGTACCCGTTTGAGTCTCATTCCTCAGATTGAGAACTCTATTATGCCTTTTGAAAAGATTCTTGAAGTAGACAGACCAGTACGTATTGCTGACATACCCCAGTCTGTGCAACCTGGTTTGGATATGAATATGGTTGTTGATGAATCTTTTAAAGAGGAAGTACCCAATGAGGCCACTACTACTATTGCAGATATAGTAATGGAATCTTAGGTTGAGGGGGAGAAACTTGTAAGGATAAGATCAGTTTCTATGACCTATGAAGTAGAATATTGGTCTGTGGATTCTAGATTTTTTGTATTGGAACTAGACTATACTGATTCTGATGATGAGACACCCATTAGAAGACATCTTGTGTCTTATGATATTTTCTCAGAGTAAGTTACCGCTCAACCGGTAGCTCCTCTAGCTATACCTGAAGACATTGTGAGAAAAGGAGATATTGAGTCACTGAAATATGACTTGAAAACCTGTTTTATTGAAGAGATAAATAAGATGGAAGGTTATTTGGTATCTTCTCTGAGAAATGTTTTGTCAAGTGTTGTGAAAGAAGTGATGGATGAAGTGAAAGTGTGTCAAAATCAGATTGAGAGTTTGAAAGAGGTTGTTGATTCTTTGAAGCAATCTGTTGCTTCATTTGACACCTTTATGAGTTCTAAATCTCAAGTTGATACTGACATCAACTACATTCAAGGTGTAGTGAAATAGTTTTTGAATGTGTTTGAAGATTTTATGAAGACCATAAAAATTCATGTCAGTACTCAGGATTTTTTTGTGAAGAATTTGTTAAGTATCTTGACATAATCCTTCAAAGAAATAGTAGCTTTCACTATAAAACCTCTTGGTACCTCTAGTGTTTCAGTTGATATGGAACAATTTAGATCTATGCTGAAGGAAGAACTTGGTCAAGTTAGTACCAGTAGCTCATCTGATTCCCAAGTGATTACTACCACCAGGGATATAAGAAAAAGAATCCAAGATTATATGAGAGATGCTACTGTATCCTAGAAGGAAATCAAAGACAAAATTGATTACTATTTTCAGAGAGTGTACACCAAGAATCAGCTAACCATTCATTTCAAGATGCTGTTAAAGAATCTAAAACCGCCCCCAGTTACTCAAGCCTTCAAAGAACAAGTTAGTAAGCTCAGGGAGTTGACTCCTTCCATGAACAAGTTTATGGAGAACAAGGATGATTTTATCTCTACTATGGAGAGGGGGTATCATCATGGATTTCAGGAATCTCTTACTGTCATTCCTGCATGTGGACAGTACCCCTATTATTGTATCTCCAGCCCTGCCTGCCTCTGTTCAGTCTGCTTCCACACCTCAGTTAACTCCAGCTCAAGCTATCAGAAGTCTTACTCCTATGATCACACAAAGGAGTACCCATTACAGGCCTGATAGTGTTTCAATAGTTTGACCACCTTTGATCATCACTGGTGTTCCCAAGCCTTCACCTACACCTAACAAGCCTAAATCCTCTTCTGATTCGAAAGCCAAATCTAAATTACGTTTTGAGGAAGTTGATTGATTAGTGGCTAGGATATTTGATAGTAATATTTGTACTTCTTGTATTTCTTTTGTACTATATCATGTACCTTTGTCATGTGAAATGCAAATGTTTATTTTCTCTCTTCTTCTTTTATGCTCTAAACCGTTGTTTTTCTCTTTTTTCTAATCACAGAGGGGGATAAAAATTCTAATATGGGGATAATTTACATTAATAGGGAGAAAATTATAATATGGAAAATATATATATTCTATTTCTTTTTTACTCTTATGTTTGTCCATAGTTTAACTCTGATGCATTTGAGAAATATGATCTGATCACCCTGAGAAATTCCATTAGATGTATTTTACTCTGATTTATTAAAGTTTATTCTAGATTATAATTCCATAATTTGTGATTATCAAAAAGGGGGAGATTGTTGGACTCACTTGTTTTGATAATCCCAATTATGTTTAGATATGCTTTGATAATAACAAATAATGTCTATCTATATATTAATTATACTTTCTACTTATGACATCATACTAATGAGTTGATATGAACATCAAAATGATCATATCATATCATTGTAATATGTTATTCAATGTTTATTTATGATTATAAATGTTTAACGATGATCTATCTTGATACTAACTCAATCTGGAAATGAATTGCATAGAAAATATATGTTATAATCATTCAAGTATTAAAGTCACTGATACAGACAGAGCTACCTATAAACAAAACTCACCGATAGATTGAGTCTACTGATAGACAAGGTCACTGATATAAGCTACCGATAGAATGGAGCTACCGATAGAGGAAGCTACTGATAGAGAGATCTACCGCTACCAATGTTAACAACTACTGATGGCTAGGAAGTGCTACCGACAGAAGTTCACCATTACAAAGAGCTACCGAAAGTTGGAGTTGCTGATACAAGGAGATACCGCTAAACAGACAACTACCAATATATGTAAGCTACTGTTACAGAGAGTAATAGCTACCATTACAAGTCCATCACTACAAGTTCACTGATACAAAGAGCTACCGATGGAAACCAGTCATTGTTTCTCTAAACTCAATCTTTGTTTGTTTATTAGAAACGGTCATATTTTGTGCTTTTAATTCAACTGATATTAATTAATAATATTTGTTGGATATCAGGAAACCGTACCTCATAACTGCATAATTAATCACTCCTTATGTTGGATACTAATTAATGATGTTTGCTGGATGTCAGGGAACCATACCTCATACATGAAAAAGGAAATCATTCCCATTGTCGAACCTCAATGAATAAAAGGAATATCAATCAACTAGAGAAAGTGTGGGTGGTGAAAATAGAGAATGCACATAGAGACACATACAAGAAGAATACTCAAAGAACACTCGAATAACACTCGAAAACCACTAGAAGAACTCTTTAAGAACTCAAATAACACTCATACACATCAAGAACAGAAGTTCAAGATGAGGTTTTGGTGCTGCAAGTAATACTCACACATTCAAGATGAACACCAGTACTGGAACTAAAGGAACAGAACCACAACACTCTGTTTTCCAAAAAACTTTAGAGAAGGACTCAAAACATCAAATGATTCAATCCAAAGGAGTACAGATCTGAATTGACATCACACAAGAGAATTCTAAACTCATCCCCATATTATTTCTCTATTGTGATCATTTTTGTTACATTATGAGCAGTGTGTGTGCTTCTGTCTATCTGAACACACACTATCTCCTAAGGTGAATAGGAGGATAATGAAATCCTCACACCAAACTCTTTATACCTTTATGTATCCCACGTAGAACTATGGTAGAGGTATGAGGACAAGAACATCCCATGTGTTGTTGTTGTTTCTTTCCCACGTAGAACTATGGTAGAGGTCTAAGGAGCTGGACAGTCTGAGTACTGTTGTAAACCCTGATCCAGGGTGTGGATTAAAGTTTTCTATAAACTTTTTGAGAGGACTTAGTCTCAACTTGAGACTTAACCTCTTGGTTAAATCTACTATGCATCTTATTTTATTTTAAACAATTTTCATTATTCCATTGCTAATTACTTTGAAATTCAAATTTGTTTTAAAGTAACTCTGATAGTTCAACTAGCATGTTTTGGTAATTATTGTGAACCAATAAGTTATTTTCAAAAGCTAACTTAATCTTTATATTAAGTTAATTGAGAAATAATCAATCTTTGAGAAACTTATTGAACGCTTACAGTATTTATAAATTAACTACAGTTCACCTTGTTTTATAAATTGGGGGATTTCAATATATTTATTTTAAACAGAAATTTTTAATATGAACTCAATTCACCCCCCTCTTGAGTATTCACTTAGACCAACACATTGAATTGATGTTATTTTCGATTTCAATTTATTTATTGTAAAGGTAAATGTTTTTAAATAGGTTTTCTTTAAAATAGATTTGTTTTTATTCAGAAATGGGGTTTTCAAATACCAAAGATGTTTAGATTGGCTTTGAAAAATGTTTTAAAAATTGTAAACATGGTTTTAACATTTAATTTGATAATATTGGAACTTTAGGAGCCTTGGTTGCATCAGGAAATAGACATAGAAAACCTTAGTGTGTGTGTGTGTGTAACCACATGTTTTTGTTTTATTGGTATCGACAGACTGTGGTTGAACTCAATATCAGTTGGATCTAATGTTTAACCTAGTTTAGTTCTCTTTTTATATATAGCATGTACTGTATCACTGGATAGAGACTTAATTACAGTGTGATTTATCACTTACATATTTTTTATGAAATGAAATTTTTTATCAAGGATTGTTTCTCATAGTTTTTTATAGGGATTGTAGCACATGTCATTGCATGATGGTATTTCATGGATATGCATTTACTTACTTACCTTGTGATGCATGGGTATGATTTCTTATTTTATCACTTATACATTTCATATTTATGGATTGATAATATGAAATTAATTTTTAAAAAAACAAATGGAAAATGATTTATATATGGGTATTGATTTATGAAAATTCTTTGTAAAATTATTTTGTTCTAAAATCTAGAATTATTGTGCCCTTGATATTAGACCTTGTATTGATTTTGTGGTGGTATCTTACTTCAATTTTTTCTCAAACTATAATTTTTTCTTTGGGTATTTTTAGATGTTGTATTTTTGGATTTGGGTAAAGGAAAGAGAATATTTTATCATGTTGGATTCCCTTATTATTGTTTCTATCAGTTTTGGATGGGTTGGAGGTGTCATTTTTTCACATAGAGACTTGTTGGTCTTGTCTGGTTTATACTTTTCTGGTTTAGCCTATTTTCTTATTTTTATGGTTCTGGTTATATATTTTTCTTCTCCTTTGTACTATGGTTTTATATATTTTTTTGGTTATATTTAAGACTTGTTCTATCATTTTTGTTTCACCTCACCATGTGACGGTTGGCTTGGGTGGATTGTCTAGTTATCCAGGGTCTGTCTATTACAAATACATTAGGAAAATCAAGATTAATATTCCATTAATTAATATTGTGAGAAAGTATTTTTCCCTTATATTATTTAATATAATTATATATATTAGGCCCTTTGATAAAAATTATCTAGCCTAAATAAATCAATGTACATGGTATTTTATGAGAAAGTTCATTTCTGGAAAGGAAAAGAGAATGAAATTGAGCAAAAAGGTTGATGACAATAGCATGAAAACTAATTGATTAGATATATCATGATAAATGGATTATATTACATAGTATGCATCTATATGAGCTTTTATGTCATTACAACATTAACTTCTTTATATATGGGTGCCTTGGCGTGTTTATAGCCACTAACCTTAGATGGAATCTTCACCTAATTCCACTGAGAAAGCGGCCTAAAGGGTGAAAAACTAATTGTATCTATACTCTCAGTTAAATAATATTATTATTTAACATGTTAAATAAATATTATTACCGCACATGGTTTAATAATTATTCATGTTTACTTAATCTCGTATATTCTATCATAAGATATTCGATAGAATATTTTCTAAGTAGAATATTTAATAATTAATTATTTATTTATTATTGAATAATGAAGTGACATTTATTTATTAAATAAATAGTCATTGTTCATTGCTCGTTAAATATTGTGGTGGAATATTAAATCAAGTTTAATAGCCCGATGAGAAATAATATATATTTAATATTAATTTAGTAAATAATATTTAATTAATTATTGAGTTTTTTTCTTATCAAGAAATAATATTATGTTTATTATTATATACATGGGGTTCCACATGGATGAAGGATATAATAATAAAACTTGTGTAATTATTATTTTCTAACCCTAGAACTATTTAAACTAAATTATATAATTTCTAAATGGGTTACCATTTTTTTCTACACTACAACATCTATATAATTCTATAAAGCCCTAAATATCTCCCTCTCTAAGAAAAATCTTAAGGATGGGGAGAGATAATCCTCCACCGCCACTCTCAATAATAGAGAGATCAAAAAGAATCCTTCTTGAAGTTATTCCGGTGATGATCAAATACAAATGTCACAATAATTAGGATCAATATTACTACACCCGGAGATTCATATGATGATGTATGTTGGTTAGTGGAGCACTTTTAGATCAATGATTGGGAGAATATATACTTTATTCATATAAAAAATTTATAGAATGACATAGATACATTATTAGATTCATCAACTAAGAAATAATCCATCACATAGTAAAGCTTTAAATTCTTAAATTATTTATAAATCATTATGTGATGATCCTACATTCTATGCTAGTTCTTTCTCATCAATTGATATTTGATTCAATTATATTGGTCATAATGATTATCTTTGATGTACATCTCATATTAATCATCGATTAAGGAAAAAATCCAAGTTGGTCATATCCCATCAAGTGCTTCCACTACACTTGTAACCTTTAAGTGGTATCAAAATGGTTGAATAATTATTTATAATTATTTTGATATCATTTATTGATTTACAGATTTATCATTTGTTTTCATTTAAAATTTAATCATTATTTAATTTGAGTCTTGATATCTTCTCTTCTTCATCTTCTTTCTTTCCAATATAATCAAAATTGATTAAATTTATAAAAGAAAAACATTTTAAGAAATCTTCTAGAGGTTATGAGGATTATATCTAGATATCATAAGATTTCATTCCATGTAGCTCATTGGTACACACCATGTACTCATGTTTAATGAACATAATTAATTAAAATTTCATTTAATTTTATGATCATTTATTACATGCAGTGTGTACTTAAATACACTATGCATTGATTGTGTGGAGTTAGAGTTCCTTCAATTATCATGGAATTATAACTTAATGCTTTAGTTTGATTTAACTTAGTTCATATCATGGGTTTATTTCCCAATAATGACATAGAATAACTAAGAGGAAAACGTTGAGGAAATCCAATTTAAGGGTTTCAAGATTGGGGACTCCATTCAATAGTTCAAGGAACTATGTGTTAATGTAGTTATAAATTTAATGTCTTTTAAAACCCCTTCAACTAACTTGTCAGACCCAAGTCTTGGTTATGAGAATGTGGATATGGGTTCATTCAACTAGAATGTCCAAGAAACATGATATTATAATCAACTAGTGAGGTATATTGGGTTTTGATAAAATAATGGGAAATTAATAAGTATAATATTTATTATCTACTTTTATTATATAAAGTACTAAAATTATGATATTATTAATTATATAAATGATAATAAATATGACTTCAAACATATAATTTTGATCCATACTTGAGATAGATTCCCTTTTCATTGGCACAAATTTCCATGAATGGAAAAGGTGATTACATGTTATCCTATGCCATGAAAGGAAATTTTATGCTCTTAAAAACCTTATTCTTGAAGTACTTGGCCAAAAGGTAGTGAGAAAGAGTTGTCTCTCTATGAAAATACATTTGGAAGAGTCCCTAGATCTTAAATGTTTCATGTTATTGTCCATGACTAATGGGCTTATAAAGTAATATGTAGACATGGATACATATAGCATGATGTCTCACATTTTTTATATCTATCAAGAGAAGGTGATACAATAGATATATGAGATCTCTAATGGACTATTTAAATGAAATATTAGAGATTGAGGGCCAGATAGGCCTTATATAGTCAATATTATTGGATACATAGAATGCTTAGATTCATGGTAATTAAATTACTAGATGAGTTACATACATATCACATACTTTACTCACTAACCAAGTCCTTGTCTAGTTTTATTATCAATTATAACATGATAAATAATGAGAAGAGTCTTTCAGAACTTATTACTCTCATTATCCAAGGTGATAAGGACATAGGGCATGAAAAATAAATGGTACTTATAGTGAATAATAAAATGAAGAACCAAGAAAAGGGTCCCAAAATTCATAACAAGTATAAAGGTCTTAAAAACTGTAATACCAAGAATAGGAAGATAAAAAGGCGGGTGAAGGAAAAGGAACCATTATATTTTTCATGTGGCAAGAATGGCCACTAAAAAGGAACTTAACCCATATGAAAGGGGAAGCTAAAGGTGCATTTTTTATCAAGTGTAATATTTATATATCTACACATTAGGTATTAGATACATCTTGTAGTACTCACATATATACATCCAAATATTGGAACCAAGTGTATTCTAAAATATTACTATAGGAATATGGATTTTAGGACTACCAATGGTGTTGGTATTTCTACTTTATAAATTATACACTACCACCTTCCATTTATATCATTATTGATATTTGTTTAAGATATTATTATTATATACCGATTGTTACCAAAATTATAATTTATGTATCCTTCCTAGATATAGATGGTTTTGTTTTCAGTCTTGGAAATAAAAGCTTTTTATTTTATAAATATAGAATATTTTATGGTATGGAACATTAAAATAATGGTCATTATGCATTAAATTATAAAAAAAGTATTGAAAATTGATTAGGAATCATGTTCACATGACTCATATAACACCCAGCTATGGAATCACTGTCTTTTTCATATAAACAAGAAGCATATGATAATACTATATTAAGACAGATGTTTAGATTCTTTTGAGAAAAAACCACTTGAAATATGTCATGATTATTTACAAGGTAAAATGAACAAACTAACTTTCAATGGAAATGGTGAAAGGTCTACATAGCTTCTAGGATTGTTACACACTAATGTGTGTGCACCATTTCCAATTAAATATAGAGGTGGGTATTCTTACTTTATAACATTTACTAGCTACTTTAGTAGATATGGATATGTATACTTGATGTTGTATAAGTCCAAATCTTTTGAGAAATTCAAATAATTCAGGAATAAAGTGGAGAATCAACTTTTAAAGAAGATAAAGATGTTTAAATTTGATTGAGGTGGTTAATATCTTAACTAAGATTTTATCAAATTTCTAAGGGATTTTGGGATCCTTATCAACTCACTCTACCTTACACATCATAGTGGAATGGTGTTAGGGAAAGGAAAACAATCGTACCTTTCTAGACCTGGAAATCCAATAATTATTCATGAAGATATTTCATTATCCTTCTAGTGATATGAATTAAAAAATGCAACATAAACACTAAAATAATTACCAAATAAAGAAATAAATGGAATTTACTTTGAGTTATAGAGAGGAAAGAAACTCGTTTTTCCACATACACATGTATGGGGTTGTGAGGAATTTTTTAAGGCTGTTTTAGGCCACAAAATCACACCCTAGGTCACAATGTGTATCATTATAAGGTATCCTAAGGAAACAATGGGATACTACTTATATAACCCCTCAGAAAAGAAAATTACTATATCCAGACAAGTCATATTTCATGAGAGGGAACATATAATTAAGAAGGATCATGGGAGAAACATTATATTTAAGGAATTTGATGTTCAATATACACAAGAGTTTGTATAGGAATATATTCCACAGGTCTCCATATAAGAAGTTGTTCCTAAAACACAAGTACTGCATATGAGCACTAGTGAGGTAAAAGAAATAGAAAGATATGGTTCTATAGTCACCAAAGTTGGTGTCTCGTTATTAGTTGACAATAATGAACCTATTTTTTATAAATAATCTGTAGAGATCTCATAAGTTTCAATATTTTAAGAAGCCATGAATTATTGAAATAGATTCAATATATCATAACCATGTTTGGGATCTGGTCGATCTGCTAGTTTATATAAAGCATGCTGGGTGAAAATGGGTATTCAAGACAAAAATGGACATGGGAAGGAAATAATTACCTATAAAGAAAGGATATTGGTTAAAGGGTTTAAACATCAGCAATGAAATAACAATGATGAAACCTTTTCTCTAGTTTAAATATTTAAATCCATTAGAATTATACTTATTATAGAAGCTTACCATGACTATGAAATTTGAATGATAGATGTCAAAATATATTTTATTAATGTTAACCTTTAGAAATATTTTTATATGACATAATCGAAGGGTTTTGTGAAAATAGGTGACTCCAAAAAGTTATAAAAGTTACATAGATTAATTTATGGATTAAATAAAGCATCCAAGTCATGGAACATTCAGTTCGCCGATGTTATAAGAGAATCTGGTTTCATTGAGAATGTTTTTGAGCCATGTGTTTACAAGATAAATGAGGTAATTATCCTAGTAATATATTTTTATGATATATTACTTATTGGATATGACATACCAATATTACAGTTGTTATGTAATGATTAAAAAAAATATCTATGAAGCACTTAGGTGAAGAAACCAACATTCTACAGATTATGATCATTTTTTATAGATCCAAGAGGTTTCTTGGACTAAATCAGGGTACATTTATGGACTAGATACTAAATATATTTATAATGGACCAATCCAAGAGGGAATTAGTTCTAGTGTCACAAGGCATACATCTTTCCAATAAAATGTTTCCTTATACACAATAAGAGATGATAAAATGATTAATATCCCATATTATTTGGTGATAGGACCAATCATATATACCATGATATGTACTAGAATTTATTTTGACTACACATTAAGCATGGTAGGTAGATATCAAGCTGATCCAGGTGAAGAAAATTGGTCTATTGTTAAGGTTATCCTTAATTATCTGAGAAGAGATAAGGATTTTATCCTGGTGTATGGAGTAGATGAGGACTTACTCATATTAGGTTATAATAATACTGGTTTTCAAATAAATTATAATGATCTAAAATTATAATTTAGGATATGTTCTCAGTCTCAATGGAGGATTTGTGAGCTGGAAGAGTTCAAAAAAAAATTAGTTGGCATTGATTCTATAATAGAGTCTGAGTATATATTAGCTTATGATATAGTCCAAGAAGCTATCAAGATACAAAATCCATTCAAATATATTGATTTTTTTACTTCTAGTAAGGACTCTATCACATTAAATTGTGAAAATACTATAGTGGTGTCTCTTGTAAAAGATCCAATGGAACACTAATAGACAAAGAACATACTCTATAAGTATCATCTCTTAAGGGATTTTTCTCAAATGGGTGATGTTTCAGAAAGAAGATTTTTCATGAAAGAAAACATGTAAGACCCCTTGACTAAATCATTATCTTAGTATAAGTATGAGTACCATATGAGAGCTTGTTGACTAAATGTTTATATAAATTGAATCTAATTAAAATGGGAGTCTCTGGGAGCTATATTCCTATAAAAAAATTATTGTACTTTATAATTAACTTTATTTTTTTAGATATTACAAAACTATTTATCACAACATGGTGGTTATTTTACCAGACATAGTATGTGATAATGTCCTAAGAGTGGTTTCTACACTGAAAGGTCATTGTAATTCTATTCTATTATGAGAAACCAGATGTGTCACAAAAATATTCATAAATATATGTTCTATATCCTGATTAAATCATTCTAGAGACACAAATGATGTATAATATCATTTATGGAGACTCATATGACTATTAGGAACCTTTCATGGTGTACACCCTTAGAAATTTCCATTATAAAAGATTGTGAGAATGATACCTTCATGTATGAAATACACGTACATATGTGTCACCAGATATTCCTATATGTGGATATGTGTGTTGAACCTTAGACTTTAATATCATTATTAATGGATATTATCCACCTACCTTGATGTATTTATGAAAATAGTGATGAAATATATTCATGATGAAGTGGGATATGTTGGGTGCATGAAGAGTAATGTTTCATTAGTGAATAATGCAAGAAAGTATTTTTCATTCCTGTTATTTAATGGATGTTGATATATCATGCCCATTGATGTAAATGATATAGCTTAAATATATCCATGGACAAGGTGTTTCGTGGGAAATTCCATTTCAAGAAAGTGAAAGAATGAGAAAACGAGCACACAAGTTGATAGCACCATCATGCAATTTACTTGATTAGATATATCATGATAAAGGGATTATAATAAACAGTAAGTGTTTGTATAAGGTTTTATATAGTAATAACATTAACTAATTTTTCTATGTGTTCCTTGGAATTTTTCTAGATGCTAAACTTGGAATTTGGTCACCTTCAACTAATAACACTAAGAAATAGGCCTGGAGGGTCACATGTTATGTGTATCCAAAATCTTAGTACAAAAATAATATTATTTAACGTGTTGAAGAAATATTATTCCAACATATAAGTTAATAATTATTTATCTTTTTCTGATCTCATATATTTAGTCAATAGTTATTCGAGTGAATATTTTGTGAAAATAATATTTAATATTTTTTTAGAATATAATATTTATTTATATATTAGAGAATGAGGTAGTGTTGTTAATTTATTAAATAAATATTCATTATTTGAGGCCTAATAAATATTGTGAAGGAATGGAGAACCATGTTTAATGGTCCAGTATGAGATGGTATTCAATTAATATTATTTTAATAAATAAAAATTAATTAATTAAATAATGATTATTGATCATGTCAATAAATAATAATATTATTATTATTATAGTCATGGGGTTCGGTAGAGATTAAATAAATAATAAGGGTGCATGTGAAATTATTGTTTTATAAACCTAGCACTACTTGAACACAATTATATTATTTCTAAAGGGTTTTTCATTTTGATTTATTGTGAAAAACCACATCTGATGATTTCTATCAAAGCCATATAGATCTCCCTCTCCAAGAATTATTTCAAGGAGAGAGATCCTCATCCTCCACCACTATTGATTCTAGAGAGACCAATTATAATCATTCTTTAATTGATTATTCAGGTGATTAAATATGAATGATGCAAGCATTGGGATCTAGCGTGAAGCACCTAGATATTCCCATGGCATTGGTCAAGGGTTTTTAGAGCATGTATAGATCACTACCAGAGGGAATCTGCACATTATTCCAACAACATGATGATGGTATGACATAGAGACATTTTCAAATTCATCAATAAAGAAATAATTCATCACGAGTTAATTTTTTAATTTCATAAATTAATTATAAATCATTCTGTGATGATCCTACATTTTGGTTCTAGTGTTTCCTCATAAATTTATCTTTGATTCAATTCCATTTTTCGTGACATTTATCTTCGATGTAAATCTAAGATTAATCATCAATTTAAAAAAAGACTATTTGGTAATATCCTATCTGGTGCTTCTGTTACGCCTATAATATTCAAATAATAAATGATAAAAATTTATCATTTAAGTTACATGGAATGATATACTGTACATGAATACCATAATTTTCATGCAATATAGATACATATATCATATATCATATATATATATACAAATCTTTATGGAATATATCTTTCAATCTCTCACTTACACTAAATCCTAATAGACTTTTGTGAAATTTCACATTATATTCTATTAAATACATTAAGTTATGAATCCATATCCAAAATAGCTTTTGGAAATCTTCCAAAACCCTTTTGGAAATATATTATTAACATCACCATGTATCATATCATACGAAATACCTTGTGAGAACTCATCCAAAATTCTTTTGGATTAAATCTAAACACTTTTTGTGTAACTCTCTAAGTCAAACCCAATCCTTATTCAGTCAACCACCAAGAGTGACCCCACATTATTTTATATAATTGAAAAAAATATGAATATCTAGATCTATATATTTAAGATAAGTGTTTCCTCTATCAAAGTATCAATTCTACTCAAGAAATAAAGATATGTGGCATGACCTCCATCAAACACACATATCCCTATACATGTGTCTATCGGTCTGCTTCATATGGACATTTGAATTCTAATATTTTCCCTTTGTTGAAGACATCAATTGACAATGGGACAAATATCATGTCAATCCCATATATCCAACTAATCTATTCTTATTTCTCATAGTATAGACTAAACTGGTCGATGAATACATCACATGTCATTCAACCTTCTAAACAATCAAATTATATGTCCTTTATATATATATATATATATATATATATAATATCTAGGTGTGTCTACACATTCCAACAATCTATCTCATTTGAGGTCCCTAATGTAATACTCATTATACGAGAGGAAAAATATCATCTTTGTTAAGATCCAACCAATGGCATGATTGATAAGATACTTAACCACCCACATATTAGCTAAGTCAATATATAGACATGCATATGTAGGGTATCAAAGAGTAAATTTTTTCATTCTATGTAACTTTATAACCTCAGGTAATGAGGAATAAAATATGATCAATGCACCCCGACTATACCAAATACATCTGTATGAAACTACATGTGGTCTATTTATTAGGTCATCCAGTGTACACAAAGAATCATATTCTTTTTTATGTGCCTCATGAACATATTTTGTATCTCTATACAAGAATATTACTCATGCTAACCTTAAAATTTCATCATAACCTATAATACTCCATGATGAACATTGGTTAGGGAAAAACTCAAAGGAAAAAATTGAGATGTCAATTATCATTGCACTTTAAGAAATGTATATCTATATATTCATTTATGTATCCAATTTGAAAGAATGATAAAATAGAGGTTTCATTTCAATTTGATAAATTTTTATATTCTTATACTCTTTATGAATATTTAAAAATCCCAACATAAACCCTGGTTTAACATATCATATATGATAAACTTCAAGATCACCATAATGTTTTCTACACTTTATAAATTTTCTTAACACATTACTTCATATGTAATCCCTATCAATTCTCTATGTGACCTCATGTTAAAACACTGCAACCAAATCATTAGTGAGAAACATCTATAAAGAAAGTGGGTTTGAATAATGGTCAGATATAGGAATTGTGTTCATAACTATTCAACTTATTGAACATATTCAAAATTCTTGACTTCATAACAAAAAATTTTATGATTCCAACTTCTATTTTCTATATATAAATCCTTATAAGTTCATCATCATCATCCTTGGAACCTTATTCCATCAAAAATTTTCCATCAAATAATTTATCTTCTTACATTAATGTTTACTAATCCTATTGATTTTATTTAAGATAAATTGAAAACCACTTTGTTATGGTAAATAATGTAGTTTTTTACATTTCATGTTACCATTATACATTAAATTTTTTTAGGATATAAATTCCAATTCACATTTCATTTTTACTATTTTAATCCTTCAATAAATAGTGTATTCCATTTTTCATGGTAAATAAATGTAACAATTTACATTCTTTTTTATATCATCACATATCCTAAACACTTTTAGTATATTGATTAAAAAACTCTTTATTTTGTAATTTTTATAATCCTTTATTAAATAGTGATATTTACTTTTAAATGGTAACTAAATTTCACACTTTAAATTTTTCTTTACCATCTCATATCTGAAACATTTTAGGACATTAAGTGGAAAATAATTTATCTTTAGATTCTTTTTACCTTTTATTTGTTAGTTTTGAAATTATTTAAGTTCAAACAAACTCTAAATAACCCCTTATATTGTATATTATTTTCAAAATATCTTTTTAATACATAAAAACACTTTTGTATTAATAAATAAATTTTATTTCCTTTTAATAGGAATATATATGAAATAAATTGTTGTTTCTATATCACATGTAGAATTCAATGTTTTTGGAAATACATTATTTGAAAATAAATATTTATTAAAATATACAATAGATTGGTGGTATAAACACATTCCCATATATTTTAGCAAATATTTGGATAAACACCTTTATGTTTGATAAAACCCTTTTATCCATATCTTCTTCTGAAAACCTGTTATATAAATTAATGAATCATCAAACATGTGTATAAACTTAATCATAAAATCTCTTTATTATCAAACATATTCTCTTATCACATAATGTAAATGAGATTAAGATACACATATTTTACTTAGATTCATTTGTGATTAATAAAATCTTTTATAATCAGATGTATAAACTCTTTTCTTCATGAATCTAAACTACAAGCTCAAATAATTCATCCTTTAATTTTTTATTTTTGTAATTTTACAAGACTTTTAAAATATAAATTTAGTGTCATATACCTTTAAAAACTAAATAATATAACATTCATACTACACATGAACATTCAATGGAGTTTCACAAACTCCTTCAGGTATTCTAGATAATACCATCATAAAGAATTATTATTCATTCTTTCTGAAAACACTAGGATTCAAGGACCATTATTTTCTTCTTGAAGAAACATTACTAAAATTTTCCAATTACATTTATTCTTAAATTTTTAACTTTTACCCACTTGTACTATCCATACAATACTATAATCTAAACATCAAATACCCAGTTCATCTATTTTCAATACTTTGAGAATATTGAGTAATAATTTATTTAATTTGATCATATTGGTAAAAAATTTATATAGATGTTAATAGAATAAATCACCAAACAATGACCATAAATTTTTTATCTAATGCCTTTGAAACCTTGAATGAATCACTCTATAATTTTATAAGCACGTAGATTCCCTTATTGAACAATTCCAACAATTGGTTACTAAGGAAGGAATTATTCTAACAGGTATAATTTTCCTTAAGAATGTTTCTATGATCACCAATAATTCTTAATAACTTTTCTTAAGTTACCTGTTTAAGGATTATCTTACATTAAGTTTATCTTTATTAAGGATTGATTATAAAGTTTAACTTAATGATAGAAATTATATTATATATAACAGAGGACTTTATTCGATGAGTATCATTTATTATTAACCATTTAATAAGTCATTTTATTAAACAGGATCCTACTAAAATAATGACACCTTTAAAATCCATCATTCCCATAAGTGGTCCAATATCCATATTTCACTCAGAAAATGATCCCTCTTTGGCATGAAACTCACCACTTAGTTATTTAGGTAGGTCATCATCCTAATAATATCATATTTGAATCTTGGATAGTTAATTATCAAACACTTATTCTAATCCATCATATAGATTAACATAACTCTATTCCTATGGTATCTCAACCCTTAGGGTTTCCCAGTTATTATAACATAAACAAAATGTCAAAAATGAGATAGTCACAAGACAATACAGAAGAACCCTTCTTTGGTATTAAAATACCTAAGGATGATCATGGGTCATTTGTTACATTATTTATTTACACAAGATAATCCATGGGAACCCCTATTTAGTTTGAAAATACCGAGTTGAATGATAAAGGCCTTTACAAGCGATGCTTTAGATGGAATCTCACACTTGGTATTTAAAGGGGATTTTAATATCACCATATTATCTCATGTTATTCCCTTTTATATATTCCTGATTGTGGTAAAATATTTTGGATTCATATTTCCTCCACCAAAAAAATATGTTCAAACCATATTGATGATTAACCCTTTGCATAGCCCAAAATATTGTGATAATCATTGAAAAATAGAATCCAAGCATATTTATAAATATCCATATTCATTATATTAATAAGCTATATGAAAAATTCATTTAAATGTATTAAAATTTATGAAAATGATAATCTCCACATGAGTAATAATGAAGCGATAAATTGATAATCTCATTCACATTCTTGGATAAGGCATAGGTGTCTACGTAAATAGGTAGGTTGGCCCAATTCCCTCTATCGAGGGATACATTACACTTGAGATGTTATAATTCATCAGAACTCTTACACCTAATAAGAAAAAATATATTTTACAACTAAATTCAAGATTATAACTCCAATTAGAAACCTAGTTCAAGGTATATGAACAACTAAAATCATTATTGAGTCAATCCTAGAATGTAGAGAAAGGATCTATCCTAGAAGTAGTTTAACATTTTAAAACAAAGAAAACAAAATATTCACATTTCTTAAACAATTTACTAAGAATATATAAGGGAAAAACCATTGAATAAATAAACAATTCAAATATTTAAATATAAGATAACCATTTATGAACTATTCATAAATAAAATCTATTTATGTTTTTTTCATAATTTTAGCTCTAACATTATGTACATTCCATAATTTTTAATATAAACATTTTATATTCATTCCAAAATTAACTCTCTCATATTTATCATTATAGAAATTTATATAATAAATATATGAGATTTTATGAACTATAAACAATTTATAATTAAATTTCTATTATATAAAAGTTTTACATAATAAAAATTTCATATACTTAATCCTTGATCATATGAATCATTAAAAAACTTTTATAGGTGGCTTAAAATATCAAAATAAGACCCATTTTTTAAAAGAATTAAAAAAATAATAATTATGAAAATTTCAATTTTTTATATTTTTTTCATTTTTTAATAATTTATAACTCTTTATAAATTAATTATTATGATTTATAAATAAACACTTTTATTTTTATATCATAAGTCATGCCGTATAATTTGTTTAAAAGGTATTTAAATTTTAATAATTAATATTTAAGGAATATTTAATAATAAATGTTTCATAAGCATTTAATTAATTGTAAAAAAAATTATATTTCATTAATTTATAAACCTTTTATACTTTCAAGTATCCAAAAATACCTTTTATAATGATTAATAAACATTTTATTAACCATATTAATCGTTTTAATTGTTAAAAACATTTTTCAAAAACTTTAAACAATTTTGATTACCCTTGCGTAGGAACTCATTCCTACATGTGGGTATCCTCCCTTTTCCATTACATAAACACTATGTGTAAGGTTAACTACCCTCTACCTTCACACAGATGTTATATGGAAGGAAAATACCCTTACATAATGCTAATTATATAAGGTTGAGGATAAAACAACCCTAACGTAGAACCCCGCATATAAGTAATATATTTTCATATGAAATTTTCTTAAAGTTTATATTTAATTTTCTTAGAATATTTAAAGGTAAACGTCTAATACCTTTACCCAGTAGCTCTGGTACTTATATGCATAAGGGTAAAGTTCCTAATTTCCTTTACTTAACCATTTTAAAATCACATGTACCTTTACATATCCCTTTCTTCATATAAAGGTATGATGCAATCACCCTTACATGAAAAAATATACATAAGGGTAAGGTGAGATGACCCTTACACATCTCATATGCATAAGGTTAATGTGTTATCTACCCTTATATATCCTAGTTACGTAAAGGTAAGACCTTTTATGAATTTGAATTTCCAAAAATGTGAAACTGCTCTATTTTTTCAATTCTTCTTCCTTTTAATGAAATATTTCATAAATATAAATATTGGATTCCTATAATTACGCTGTTAGTTTTCAAATTAATCTAATAGTTTTAATAAAATAGTTCCAGATGTCAACATGAAGCTTCTAAAATGAACCATTAAGATTTTATCAGTTGGAATCCACATTTTAATACCAAGCATCCATAATTTAACACTAACACTCCAAATTTTTACTATCACGTTATAGATTTTAACACTGTATTTATAGATTTTAACACAAAATTTCTAGATATCAACATAAATATTATGAACTAAACCATCAAGAATTTAATAGTAAGACTCCATCTTTTAACACTGATAATCCAGAATTTAAAGCTAAGAATACATATTTTAACACACAAATTCCAAATTTATAACATGAAACTTTTAACAACAATCTCTGAGAACTTTTAATAAGGATATTTTGCCAGATGGGTAAAAAAATATGGATTAGGTATAATTCTTCCTACTGAAGTAATAATGACATGTAAAATGACCTTTTTAAATATTTCTCTCTAACCTAACCCATATTTTGATTTTTAATTCATCCCAAAATTTTAAAACATTTTGGAAACCATAATTATGAATCCCTATAAGTGGGAAATTGATAAATAAAAATAGCTACAATGAAGTTTCAATATATTCATATTAGTAAAATAAATTTATTAACTGAAAAAAAAAACATCCAATATAGTTCAAAAATTTTAAATCATGCCAATAGTAAAACCAAGAAACCTCCCACGGGATTATTTCATTGAACTTTATGCATTGACTTCTTATACATAACCAACTCAGGAACAAGCTCCAAAGGAACTAATTGCGACCAATCCCATTCTAAAAAAATTAGAAGCCAACTAATATTTTCATATTTATTTCATTGATAAAAAAAATGAACACGGATTGAATAAGTTCAGTAAGGCAAAAAAACATAAATTTCATCAAAAATTCCATTCCCTACAGCCCTCTAAAAATAATTTCTCAAAAAGTAATTATATACTTTATAATGTAACTATTTTTCATTACTATATAGTCATCTTTGTCCCTTTCAAATTTTATAGATCTTCCTCCAAAATGAATTCCTAAAATATAATTAACATATTCCTTTTTATTATACATTTATTTTACTCTAATAGTTATAGAACAAGTACTTCAGTTAATTTTTCTCACAAAGATCTCTTGGAAAGTGTTGGAATTTAAAATCCAACTATGTACCAAATCCCTTTTCTACCACTAATTGTTTTAACTTCTCATCCTAATAATGTAATTAATAAAATATTCAAATAAATTTAGAGAAAATTTATAATTTATAATATTTTGGGGTCTAACTCTTTAAACTATTTAATAATACCTCTCTTCCTTTACCAGCATATTATTATTATTTTTGAGTTTTTGATAGTTTCAACCATGCATCAAATATGAAAAAAATTCATTCATAGAAATTTTAAATACATAATTATTTTAATTAAAAAATATTTACCTACACATAATATAGAAAAATAAATTTTATCACATACAAAATATATCATGATTCTATAAAAAAATAAAAAAATAACCAAAAATAAAAACATATCCAAAATTTTTTAAACATGAGGATCCCTTCCTCCCCATTTTAAGCTCGTCTACCAAACAATAAAACTACAAAATTTTATTTCAAATCCTCATATCTAAGGAATAAATATGAAGGATTTTCTATTTTATACTCTTTAATAGTTAGTTTCTATATTTTAATATTAAATTTCCCACTTTTAACACTATGTTTGAAGAATTTAATAGTTATGAATAAATAAAAACATAAATAAAAAATTAAATAATTTAACATAGACCTATCGTATTTTTAAGATTTCCAATATAAATTTTAAAAAAACTTCTAGAATTTAATAGTTATAAAATATGTTTTAAATTTAAACAACTGAGAAATAACATATCCCCTAATTATGTATAATTTTTTTTCAATTGAAACGATGTAATCAAAAACCAACTTTGAAATGTTAATAGTAATATGTTACACTTATAACTCCCATTTTCCAAATTTTAAAACTATGCTACTAGAAATTTAACACTAAGTTTCTACATTTTAACACCATTGTTTCTAATTTTAATAATTTCTCACACAAAAAATTAGTAAAATTCATCTAAGTATCGAATAACCCACTTTCAAATTTTAGTAGTAATTTTTCATAATTTCATCACATATTTTGTATTTATTAACACTAATCTACTAGGAATTTAATACCGAGTCTAAAAATTTTAACACCAATGTTATAGATTTTAGTAGATTTAAAAATGAAACATATAACTGTGAAACCTCAATCAACATAATATGATATGATAATAGTAAACAAAAACATTAAACTATATGCTCTTTGATAATAAATGTTTTCTTATTTTTCAGGTAATTCTTAATATTCATCAATATAATAGTTCAATTTCATAACTAAACATATAATAATAAACCAAATCACTTACCTTTATCATCCATAAAATCAATTCAACTTATATAAATCAAAATAAACCATTCATCATCAATAGGTTCTTTCTTAAAACCAATTAAATTATACTATTCATGTTACACAACCTTAACCAAATTATGATGTGCATGACCATATTATAAATTAAAAATATCATTTAATATTAATAAAAATATATTTTAATATTAATAAAAAATATCACTCCATATAAATAAAAAATCCAAAACAACACTATTATCATTATGGTTTTGGTTTGAAAACTATATTTTAAATCACTTCTCTAGGATAAAAAAACTTATTTTAAATAAAAATTTAACATTGTTAAATATATAAATGATTTTTTGGATAATATGATTTTATAATATTATTCCAAAATCATGAAATTTTGTTTATAAAAAAATATATGGAACATAATATTTATTTAGCCTTATTTTGTATGAAAATTATAAAACAGAAAACTTAAATTTAAATTAAATTAAAAATAATTATATGAACATTTCATTTATTGATTTAAAATTAACATCCACTCATAGTTTATCTTGATTTTACCATATATTTTTTATCACCAACATGAAACCATTCCATAATTAAATAAAAATAAGAAAAAATATCAAGGATAACCAAGAATGATCATATATAAATTTCTAATCTACTTACTTCTATAGAAGTTTTCATCAATCAATTCATTATGGAACATATTAGGAATTAATTAATTTATTATTAATATTTTTTGAGTTTTAGGTTATTAATTTATCAATTTTAATACAATGGAAGTTGAACACATAAATTATAAATATACCAACATCAATATTTTCAAATTACCTAAACTTTCCACTTTAACCATGCTATTTATTTAAATATTAAATTCTAAATTAAGTTACACCATCATTTAAAATAGTAAATAACAAGCTCTTATTTCAATATCTATTGAAAAAACATTTCAATTAAATATATTTTATTACTACTAAAGCCATTATAATGCTAATTACATGATGAAATTTCCCATGTTACAATCAATATAGTCATATTTTAACATTTTTAATTAATACAAATCTGAATATACTTCATTTATTTATAAAACTCGTGACATTTATAAAATTAAACAAAAAAATAAAATCAAAAAAATCCAACCATGAAAATTAAATCATATTATATATATAATGAAACCACCATTTTATCAAAACTTGAAGTAAAGATCATGGAAAATTAATAATCATGATTATAAAAATTCTTAATTACCTATCAAGCTCATCCCAAAAATAACTATGCATCTATTTCTCAATACATTTTATCAAAAAATTCATTAAATCCCTAAAAACATGAAACCCATGAAATAATTTTAACACATCTAGAGTAATCAAATAAAAATCTAGATATTTTTTAAAATAAATTATCACAAATAATCTAATAAAGAAATCCCTTATAAAATATAAACTGGTTATTAACCATAAAATAATTATAAACTAAATGAGAACTATGATGAATTTAACTTACAAAAAATATTCAATAGCCTATTAAAAAATGTGGAACAATTAAAGTCAGGTTAAATATGTATAATTAAGTAATAAAATATCATAAACATGTGAAAAAACCAAGAAATATGTATTAATTCATTTAATTTAAGACTTATTACTTTTCAAAATATTTTTTTGGAAACAAAACCCAATGATCCTTTTTTTAAATATAAACACCTTAAAATTTTAAAAATCATTTTAAAAAAAAAATAAATCCTAAATTTCAACATATTTTCAATTTCCACACTTTTAATAACCTTTAACATATCTATAATAAATAACACATTTCATTTCCTAGAAATAGTTTATAGAAAATAAAAATATGAATCAATCACTGATCATCCATCAATTATCTAATCAATCAAATATAGAATAATATAAAAAATATAAATCATAAGATTTAAAAACTAATATGTATTAGTTAGTTATATCACCCCAAAATAACAATTCAATAAAACAAAAAAAATTACTTAATAGTTTATAATTAACTAATATATTTCAAAAAAAATCACTTTCATACTTTTATATCATTGATAAGAAACTTCTTTAAAAAATAAAAAGAAAATAAAGACACTAACTTAGTAATGGGTTGGTTAAACCCACACAAATCTATAATTCTAAGGAAACCTAAGATTGAACCAAAATTGTGTAGGTAACATAGATTTATAGATCATATCATTACTACAAAAACTCTTATACCTTCTAATTATTTCCCAAGCCCTCAAAATTGATAAATATCAACTAACTAATCAAAAAACCCACATTCAAAATTAATAATAAGATATCACACTATTAAATTCTATTTTATAGAATTTAACATTAAATTACTAGAAATTTACCACTACGATTCAAGGTTTTAATAACAATATTACACATTTTAATCGATAAAAATATACAAACGACAACTATGAAACCTAAAATAACTTAATGATAAGAGAATAATAGTTAAATATCTCAATGATAATTTAATTTAAAACCATTCAATAAAAAATATATAAAAACACCAATAATGGAGTAATGAACAATCACTATAGGACCTAATTTATTTTTATTCCCAAAAAATAATAATAAATATCATCCAATTAATCCAACAACCAAATTTTAAATATTAATGAAAACTTATCACACTTTTCAAATCTGGTCTGTAGGTTAGAACACTAAGCCATTAAAAATTTAACTAGTCAAATCAAACATCATAATTTAGATTATACAGATGACATTTCCTTTGAAATAATCATGAAAATTAAATTTTGAAAATATGTGGTAATTGAAATAAGGCATTAGACTTCAAAATATTCCAAGAACTATTCAATAACAAAGATATATACTCATTTTCAAAGAAACATTTTCATATCCAAATCAAATAATAGAAAATGAGGTTTATTTTGGAAAGGTTTTTCTCTAGGAATGATTGAAAACAGTGGGATGTGGGGTGGGAGAAGACCAGTAAAGGAAGGATTAGGGCAGAAGAAGGGGGACATCGATATTCCGGAGAGGATGTGATGGTGAAAAGAGGGTGATATTGGGAGGAAGATGAATACTATAAGAGACAGTGATAGGTAGTCATCCATAGGAGAGTATGGTGGGTATGGGGAGAGTGGGGGAGATTGGAAACAGTAGGGGGTAGGGTTCGATTGTTTTTTGGGGGAAATTTTGATGGGCTCTAAAAGTTAATTTATCAAAAGTGCTAAATAGTGAGGGTCTTGCACAGATACCTTCCTATTTTTTGGTCTTAAAAATTAATTATGTACTTTTTTGGTCCTACAATTTATTCCCCCAAAAAATATTATGTTTTTTTAGTCTTGTTTTCATTTATTTCGATATTGTATTTTTCAGCACATTTTTGTTCGGATGGAAAAACATTAATTTTCACAATCTATTCATTTATTTGGTTTTTTTATTAGTAACTGTTCTTGAAAGATTGTTTTTCAGAACTATTTTAGTCTTGATCCACTACTATAAAAAGGGTCATTGGCATTGGGGAATAAAATTACCATCTAATTCAGATGAATATGATTACCAATCATGACCACCACTACTACAAAATCAGGTTAATTTAGTGCTACACTTTTATCTGTGTTTTTTTAGAATTGATAAATGGGTCTTTATCAACACTTTTCTTAAAACTGATAAAAAATATACATTATTAAAATCCTTATTTTTATATAAAAAATGTTTCTATTTATATATTTATATATACATATATAATATTTGATTAAATATGATTTATATAATACTAAATATATATTTACAGTTAATGTATAATATATTTAGTGAAAATAGTTTATAAAATAATTAAAAATTAATATTAATTAATAATTTACTAATTAGTATCAATTCAAAAAAAATTAAAAATAAGTTAATGATATAAAAAATTAATAAATCAATTAAGATCTTATCAAAAGTTGAAAATGGGGCTTGAACTTCAAACAACCATAAATTTTGATCTAGGTGTCTTTTTAGGCTCCAAAAGATATAACATCGAATCTTGTGAAGAGTTATATGTTATCTAAACAAAGGGGAGCCTAGGTCCCTATTTTTCTCAGTTAAAAAAAGTCTCAAATGCCACTAAAAATGAATTTTTAGATGGAATTCCCTTATTTTTAAACATTAAATGGAATTTTAGCATCTTTTAAGAGGGTATTCTTGTCTTTTTTTATGGATATTGAATTTATTCCTTGGGCTTACCTTAAAAAAGTTTGTATATACCTATACAAATGTATGTATATTGTTTATATATACATTTATGTGTGTATTAAAAAACAGATTTATATTTAAGTATGTATTCTAATATATGTATTTGGATATTAATATATATTTATTTAAATAATATATATATATATATATTATAAATATATATATATATATATAAACACACACACACATAAATACACACACACACAAAATAAATTTTATAAATGTATTTAAAAATAATAATATATATATCCCTAAATATATGAATAAATATTTGATAAAAATATATATGTTTATATATATATAAATAGATAGATATATCATTAAATATATATAAAAAAAAAGATAAAACATTGGTAAGAGCGTTTTCTTTTCACATGGAGGTCCCTGATTCGAATCAAGAAATGCACAGCTGGGTAGGGAGGGTGGAGACACTAATAGGGGGAGTTGTAACAAACTAGGTGAGGGTGTCATCTAACTCGGCATCTAACCCATTCTACCACAAGGCCCAAAGGGTGCTTCTGATCCCCATAGAATGGAAACTAGTTCCTAAGAAACACATGAAGAACCTTGAGAATGATTTATCCCTCATTCGATAATAAAAATAAGAATTAGTAACCAAAGTAATAAATTGACCAATAAGAGTTAAATAATAAAATCATCCCACATTAAAAATAAAAAAGTCACATAAACAAAACAACAACAAAATTTGGACCATAAAATAGTTAAACATGACTACAACAATCAAAAGTGGCCAATAAAAACCCCACATATGAAATAAGTGCATCTAAATATCTCTAATGAGCCACTATTTGATCCATGATCTCCATCCAACCATACATATCCTCCATAAAATATCAATAAATGTGAATCCAACTAGAATGAACCTAGACCTGTAAAATATAGGCATGAGATAAACATCCTAGTAAGTCAACACACATAGAATCTATGTAGTCACTTTTATATTACATCTTACCAGTGATAGTTTGAAATATAGTCTTAAAATATACATTTTTTATAATCCCTTTATTTAAATAAACATGATACATATCTCAACTATGTCAAAATTATTTTTCCTCTATTTTTGTTAAATGAAAAGAATGTCTTGGAGGACACTTTTCCTCATCCATAACCTCTTGTTCAAACCACCATTTTAAAGTCCCACCTTTAAACCATTTCATAAACCCCTATTTAAAAATACATTTTCTAAAACTCAAAATATGTTTCCAATTTTCCAATGGTTTTCCAAAAGCACCTTTGAAAAGTAATTTACAAATAAAACTAGGTACAATGTTTTAAACCACTGTTTCTAAAACCCACACAAAATATACTTTTTAAAAAAACCATTTCAACTTTATCATAAAAACACTATAAAACTCTTTGGAAATAACCTTCCCACATTTAAATAAAACACCTTTTAAACTCATAAATAAAACTCCATGAAAGAACATTAAAATCACTCTTTCACTTTCCCCTTTTTAAAACGTTCTACATTTTCCTTTTTAATTTTTTTTGAAAATAAAGCCACATATGAATAAGTAATAATGAACACACTCAGGAACCATTATTTCAAGTAACATGAAAAGTATAAATAGACATGTACATAGGTTCCAATTAATAATTCAAGAAGTAAGGGATACAATCGAATCAAAGGATAAATCCCCTAAAACAATCATAAATAGGATCTTGGCATCATGGCATCTAACCAATGGTCTATATTAAATGTCCTCTGGTGTGAATTATGTAAATATAGGTTCAAAAGGCAATAAATATGCATAAAAATTTGTAAGATCACTTAGTATTCCCTGGGATCTCTCTATTTTTTGTGATCTCTCAATTTCATCCTCCCATGAGCTCTCTCAGTCCCATGGAGAACATCCCCTCTATAGGCTCTCACGGTCCCATGGACAACATAATTAAAAAATTTAACGACCTAATTCATGGGTTCAATTTCCTAATTCACCTACACTGATCCCCCAAGGTCTCCCATGATAATTCAATGTAGGTGAGCATAAATGTACCATTATATAAGTAAAATATAAAACATTTAAAATAACTCACACCTCTAATCATACACCCTCACAATAACTAGGCCTAATAACA
Source organism: Viscum album (assembly GCA_963277665.1). Lineage (NCBI taxonomy): Eukaryota > Viridiplantae > Streptophyta > Magnoliopsida > Santalales > Viscaceae > Viscum > Viscum album. The sequence continues at coordinate 232,435,057 of OY728141.1, forward strand.
TATATGAATGAATGAAATATAAAGATATAATAAAAATAATAATCCCGTAATTGGATCACAAGACACCATTACATAACAAAAAACACATAAGGATCAAATAGGGTTTCACAAAATTTATAAAAACTAAACAGACCCTTTTCTAAGAGATGCATGGGATACCAAACCAACTCAAACCATTTACAAAACATGTATCACTACACTATTTAGACCAATTTTACAAAAAAAAATCTTGAAAACCATTTTGAAATTCATGCATCCATTAAAATCACTTTTTAAAGACTTCAAATCCATAAAAAGATTTCAAGATAACACAAGCATGGGTTAACACACCCCTTTAAAACAAAACAACCCATTTAATCCACTTTGAAACACTTAAAAGCATTTCAAACAATTGGTTTAAAATAAATTTATATAAAATTACAATTTAAAAAAATTATGTTGGCATCAAGAGTTTCTTTAAAACACCCACAAGATTTAAAAATCCACTTGGTAATTTTTACAAGCACGTTACATAGAATACAATTACATGTAAAGGGTTAAAACAACTTTAAATCTACTTTGTGTACTCATGAGTCATATATATAGTCATATAATTAAAAAATAAACACTATGAAACCAATAATATTTCAAATTCATGTCATATAAAGAAACAACAAAGAAACACCTACCTCGGTTCATAGAGGATTAAGTCGGAAGTAATCACCTACAATGATGAATGCTCCCACAAGCCAATACATTCCATGTACTACCCCTACATGAGAAAATAATCATGATTAAGTCAAAAAAACATCCCTAAAATCATCCAAAATATTCCTTAGGATTTATGGGAGGAATACAAATTGAAGTAATAGGATGAAGAGAATATGGGATGGGATTTAGAGGGACTTACCGAAGAGGAACAAAACTTGAAACCAAGGGGATAAGCCATAAAAATGAAAGTAAATTGGACTAAACTCCTAATGTGGTGTTCCTAGTCTATTTAAATGTGACGAAGGAAGCAATTAGGGTTGGATAATTAAAATCAAGCAATGGAATTTTTGGAATTTAAACTTTTAATGAATCTAGGAATGCAACATAGTTTGGCTACACGGTTTTCTAAACCATGTTACCACTATTCATAGGTCACTACAAAGATCAAAACCCACTCACAAGTTTTACCTAATACTCTGTATAGTTAAAAAAACTATGCACCTACCATTCCAAGGGGCACTGTCAAATTACAAAGTATATTCACATTCTTGTCATGCAGTTTACCAAATCGTGCATAAGTCATGCTCCATCACCCTTATACCCAAAAGGTTATGCACTAATTCCACTAGGATCTAAAAAATTTGGGATCAAGCATGTTCCACCCATGTAGACCAAATGTGAACATGAAAATTTGAACTTAAAATTCATCTATTTAAGGGTAATCACAAGGTTTACTCTAAATCACATGTGTGAACTTTACATAATAATAAAAACTATAAAATTCTATTTTTTAGACTGAAAATCATTGAAAAATTAAAACAACCCTCAAACACATAAAATAGAATAATGTAAACACTATAGTGAAATGGTGTAATTTACAATTCTCCCAATCATGCCACTTTCTGCCCCCATAAAGTCTTAGATCCAAGTATAAGACAATGAAAATGGATTATAAAAGAAACCCTCAAAACCAAAGAGAGGTTGTTTGGACAACCAGACAATTCCTAAATCAAGACCAGACATCTTCAACCAAAAATGATCAAAAACCAAATAAATATATGCTCTTGGTATATGAGTAATAAACATATATTTCTTTAACATTTAGTTCTTATTTAAAATGGTAGAACTACTAAGGTCCTCTTTTCCACAAAACAAGATATTATCACTGAACAACAACATTTTTTAAATCTCTAAATAGGTAATTTAAAAAACTCCAGTGGCTAAATATAACAAAAAAACATGAGATTAAAACCAATACAGGAAGACAATAAACCCTGAAACATCCTAAAGTACCACAAAACTGGATCACCAAACCCACGGTATCCCAAATTCAAGGAGCACATCAACTGGGAACAATCATTGTAAAGAAACAACACAACTCTAACCTAAGGGACGCATATGACATATGAGGGTGTTTAGATCCAAAACCCCAAAATTATATCCCATTATGATTTTGATAAAATATAAATATCAGCATCACCCAGAGTCAAACCATAAGAAAAACTACACCTCCAATTATCCATACCTTCACACCAAGTTATCCCTATGTCAAAACCGAAAAATCAAATCAATCACATGGTATAAAACATATAAAATAAACCCAAACATCATCGTGAAATGAGGCATGATCATTCCTAAAACAACTTCTACTCATAATGAGAAACCAAATAGTCACCCAAGAAAACATCAGAAAAAAATATCCTAAATCCATAACATCTCTAAACTCACAATCAATAAATTCAAAAAAATGGTTTGTTATCTAAAATGATACAACCAAACACCCATAGGATACACCAAATTATGTTCACTCCATCAACCTCAAACATCTCCAAGATAAATCAAACAAATGAACAACCCAAACTAGATATCACACAATAGTCTCTAAAAAAATTGACCCTCAATGGTACAACCATCAAACCAAGGATCACAACTTAATCTAATCATCTTACACAACTACCAATCAAGATTGATCCAATAAAAATGCCTTAAAAACACTAAGACACACTACCAATAGGAGATGAAAACACATTCCACTCTATTCAGAGCTTGGGCAATGTTAAAACCAGAAGGTGGAAGAAACCCCAAGACAAACACTTTACTTCCACACTAAACATTTTTGGGATGCTTAAATTAATTAATAAAGGAAATGATATCAAAACAATCATATATCTTAAATCATATAAAGAAGACCCAAAATCACATGTGGGACAAATAAAATCACATGTCCCATTAAAATAGACAAAATACTCTTTAAAATCTCATACCCATACCAAATAGTCCTAAAAATCAATTTGAAAACCAAGGAACCATTGAAACTCAAATTTATTTTACCAAGGAAAAATAGATCCCATTTCATTATTTTAAAACCACCTTGTAACGTCCTTGACCTAGGAGCCACTAAACTAGTTCCTTGAGCCAGGTCACCATATGACCTCGTGCATTCCTCCCCATACGTTAGAGGTTTTTGAATAGGAGTGATGCAATAATGTGATATGTGGGGAGACTATAACCTATTTATTAGAGTAGACCAAAATAGATATCCATAATAAATAAAGTAAATAATTACAAATAAATAAAAACAGTCATTACCAACCATTTCCCAAACATGGTACAACACATAACCAAAAATAAATATGCTATGTCATGCTCTAAAGAGTCAAGTGACAGAAAACTCGAAAATGAGATAAACAAATGAATCAACAGGTGGGTCCTAACTCCAAGTACATATCCTCGTCCATGCGCACCCTAATCCAAAATAAACTTCCTAGTATAGGGCCATTTCCCTTATCCTAACATGCAACCATTAAATCTACTCAGGTGCCCAATGGAGGCCCGAGTAGGGTGTGAGTACAAATCAGTAGGACACCACCAACAATGTCTACAAAATATATAGTCTAAACAGATAGTGTATGATAGTTCTAAATATATAAAAACTGAACAAGGAATGATATGATTCCATTAGTAAACCATCGTTAAACTAATCATTATCATCATTTAATTCCATGGGTTTAGTGGCCCATTCAATTTAAAACATCCTATGTCAGTCGACCACTGAGGAAAAGGTACTAAATAAGTTCCCTATCTCACTAAGGTATACATTAAACAACAAAACCAATACACTTACTTTGTATCATCATACCAATTAGTCTTAACAAATTTCATCAAACATTCCTTTGAGCATCAGTCCAAGTAATCATCACATTTGATTTTACTTACATTGGACCATCAGTCCTGGTATCCTTCCCATGCATCCATAGGGGATTAGGGCATCATTCCAACACCCTAACTCGTGCATTATCATTATGGGGTTTAGAGAATCAATCCAAACCGACCTATGGGAGTATAGCAATATTCACTACCCATAACTTCCAATCCATGTGCACATGATTATATTCATTTACCAGATATATTGTTTCACAACCATTCCCAATCAATACACACAACATTTACGATTCAAATTTCATTAGACACATAAATCATTAATGATTCTAAACCCATAAATACATATACCATTTAATTATCATATCCCACTTAGCATAATCAATAATTTCCTTAAATTATCCCATTCACATATTCATCCATTTACATACATTAAACCATTTAACATGTTCATTGATTCATGTTCCATAGACCAATTATGCTTTCCCATTATGAATCATAAATAATTTGATACATTCATATTAATCCCTTAACCCTTTTTCATATCATGTCAATCAATCCCTTATGCCATTATCAAGTCCAGAAGCAACCATAATTAGTGTCTTTTTAAAATTTGAGCCAACATGTAATCATATTTATCATGGGCTCTATTTCAACATAAATAACTCTAGTCTTAACATTAACATTTTCCATGTTTGGGAATGTTAGCACACACCATGGGTGGCCCTACCCATTTAAATCGACCTCAAAACATCCCTTATGGATTATGACGGGTTCAATTCATCATTTAGCCAACTAATATACCAAATAAAACAAAATGAATAAAAAGAATAACAAGAGGGAAGTAGTAGAACAACCACACATGAACAAAATTACAATGAGACTATGGAATATAACTTTTAGAACACATACATCAATTCTATAGATGAACACATGCTCAACCTTTACCTTAGATCTTGATTCAAGAACCCCTTAAAGCCCAAACCTAGGATCCACTGAAAAATGAGGGTTTTAGGGATTCGAAAGAAGAAGAATGAAAAAATTATTCCTAATATAGAAAAGAGATGTAAGAGGGTAATTGGACTTACCTATAGCTTCGATAGACATCCAAATATGCTCCAAATATCCAAGAATTGAATGAGATCGACCCTTGGGATGATTTGGGACCTTTGGTTACTAGGGATAGAGGAGGAAGAATTGTGTAGAAAATCGGGTGAGAGACTTACAAACCTAAGGGGAAGTTTGGTAAATTCATACATTTTAATGGGGTGCATGGTTTTTTCACACGGTTTGAAAAACCATGAACAAATTATGTGCATGCCTCTATCCAAGAGGGGTTAAGTTACATGGTTATCTAGGGAGGACTGCACAGTTTGAAAAATTGTTCACCAATCATGCATAACACCTCTATCCAAGGTTGCATGGTTTTTCTCTCCCTCTCATATGGTTTTACTTAACCATGAACCCCTCTTCCTAATTAGCGTGGTTTGGGTTCACGGTTATCTCTAACCATATGCTAACCATGATATATTTACTGGATGGGTAAATTCCTTTTTTTCTTCATGTCATGAACCCCGGGAACACCCTAAAACCTCCTCATACATCCGATAAACATTCCATTAACAAAAGATAAGATATTTAAAACAAAATTTAAACAAGTGCATACTTCCATAAAGTATGAGATCTTACCACCTCCCCACCTTGTAACAACTCTTCCTTGAGCTGCACTTCCAATTATAAATGAGATGCTGAGGAAAATAGATTGGGCCACTAAACCCATATATTTGTCTCTCTCTCAAGTATATTCCTAAGTAGTGCCAAGTTTTCCAAAAACATGAACAAAATGCATGGCCTTGCCCCACAAGACTTCTCATTATAATCCAAAAAACAAACCATATATTCCCAAAAGGATGCATCAATATTTAACCATACATAAACCACTATAAATCCATGGGGAATCTTATGAAACAGTAACTTAAATGAAATGTAAGGAAAATTTTCACAAAGCATCATACCATCGTGCAAGAGCCATGCAGCACCCCATCGGTCTATTCCTCTTCATAACTCATGGCCCAAATCACTTGGTGCCATTTTACCCTATTTTCAAAACTCTAACAGTCACTCAAACTCAACATTACCCAAAGAAAACACCAGGTCTTTATGATCATATTTCTCGACTTACATAAACCCACAACTTAAGGCATGATGGTCCCATTCAACAATGAAACATCCAAGACAAAACCAAAACAATCAAAGTACCCTACCAATCAAACTTGATTAAATGCTAGTTATCAATTTCAAATCACTAAAATGGTACTTACTCAAGTCCCTGTAACCCAAAACACTGGTCACATAATCATCTAAACACCTTCCCGTTATGGTGATACCCACCACACACTTTAGCTTACGCCCCCCCCCCCCCCACACACATTCTAGTGGTTCGAATCTCCACTATCAAAAAAGGCTTCCAAAAAATCAACTCAACTTCCACTACATGCTTGATATGTTCCTAAATCACCACACCCAAACATCCATAAGGACTTCACCTCACATTGGTATCCAGACTTTTCATCAAAACTACCTAGGAGGATATCCCCACACCATCCATTTACGAACTAAGAAAAACATGACCTCACTTAAGTTTGAATTCCTTTCAAAAATTCCCTTGCCACTACAGTAACCAAATAATAAATGGGTCACAACTTACCACATTCGCTACTTTTTCTATATCATGTCGGACCACCCCTGACTAGATTTTCCCAAAACATCCATCTTCCATAATTAGAATGTTACCCCTTTTTCACCTTCCCAAGGATCTTACTGAGTTGAGTCCTATAACTGTCATCCAATGCACCTACCATGGTAATTCCTTAACTTCTTATAGAACTCCACCATCACAACACCTACTATCCTCCAAACCATCATCATGCTTCACCACACCCATCAACACTCCCAAAAAAACACTCCAATAGTATACAAACTTACTAAAAAATGATAATTTATTACCCAAAACCATTAAAAAATTTATAATAAACTTTTTTCTCCTAATGCACCCACCGAAGGTGGCCTATGACTCACCACATTCATACCTTTCTCCTAGACAAGTTGAGATATCCCCGACCGACTCATCTTGGAAACAATTAGCTTCAATATTGGTGTGAAACTGCATCACATATCCAAGGAGACTTCACACTTCAATACATTCCAACATCACCCAAGGACACCTACCTGAATCCATGTCTAACTTTTGATGGAGTTATAGAACATAGCCTCCCTTGCCACAAACTTTTGTCATGTCTCACCACACCCTTTGGAAACTTTTACACAGGAATATCTAATTTCATTTGGAACCACCCTGATCCACAATCCAATTCTTGGCTCAATCAACCACCACAATCAAGTCCCTTCTGGCCTCTCTGAGAGACCCAACATTTTCCTCACATGTTTTCCATTGGCATCTTGATGCCACTATATCAACTCTATAGTCTACTCCTCACATCTAGGTCAAACTTATTACAACCCACCTTAGGTGCATTGTAAACATAGATTCCCTCAAGTAATTCCAACCCCCATGGTTCATTCTTAAACCATAATATCAAACCCAAAATATGGACATGGTTTTCTATATTTTCCAAGAACATCAAAATAAACAACACCTGATACCCATTCCCAGCTTCTGAGAATGGCACTTACATAATTCATCAACACATGGTTCATCATGAGGACCTCACCCATAACTATAAATGGTGTACATACCACCATCCATATCCACATATACTTCCCCATGAGTATAAACCCCATTATATCCCACATCCAACCAAAACACATTCAATTTTCTTGGATTAAATCCAAGACTTTCTCAGCATACCTGGGATAATGTTAAGATATTGGGCAAGATCGTCACTAGCTTAATGTACGCTAAGAAGTTTTCAAAGGATACCACCACAAATTATACTTCACTAATTTCACCTCCCACTATGACCAAACTTCCCACTTTAGTTCCATAGAGAATGATGAGCACTTATCCTAAGCAACCCATTCACCCAAACCGAAATCAACATCAAGGCCTCCACTAATCATCGTCAAAATGGACGAGTCAGACACCCAAATGATCTATCCCTTCAAAAACAACCTTACAAACCCTACTAGAATTCAGGTGACTCCCTGAGAAAGAAACCAAGGTATAACCATGAACTTTTACCAAAAACTCAATAATACTCATCGTTCTTCAATTCCACCTCTGAAGAATCCAACTATGCTTCACATCAAAAGACACCTTCAACACTGGGCCAACCTCCCTTGAGGATACCCTCAATTTATCCAAACTGTCAAAACATAACCACATCTCGAGTCGCATCACCAAAATTATCAACCTTCAGAATTCACCCTCTAAAAAACCCACACTATGAAACACTCTCTGTGTTCCACTGCCAGATTCTTAAACATCCACCTACGCAAAACACACATAAAAGCACTAGCAACCTCATCTGACTTCTATCATAGGTAACCTATATGTTTGAACAATACCAACTCCCTAAACTATATTCATGAAAATAAAATTGAATTTTTCCTCTCTCTAATCCATTCACATCAAGCCACAAACAAACCATTGCTCACAAGAGACAGTCCTACTCTTGTTCCAATACACATTGTGCCTAGCGCACGTAATGGAAATTTTCTCTAGGATCTATACCATGAATACTTGCACACATATGTAAACTCCAAGATCCAAACCCCAACTTCAAGGTCCAAAACACATATCATAGGGTCTAAACCTACCTAGGTCACCATGCCCACAAAAAAACACCCATCACTAATGATTCCCCAACCTAGACACTCATTCTTAAGTCCAACATAAAACCCATGAAATTACAAGCCACCAGGGTCACCACTTTCACATTATCAAGCAATGTCTCAAAACCTCTAGGTCACATCGTTACCAAAATAAAAATAAGGAACACCCCATTTATCCACACATCAAGACTCATCAAGGTTCCCCGACAAATAATCAAGGTCTTTTCCCAGGGTGCTCTCACTTCCCAAAACACCCATAAAAAGGTTCATATAAATAATCAAAATAATACTCAATACCATTCTTCATAAAGAGTTCCATCATTACACATTCTTTTATAATTAACTTCACCAATTTGAAAATCCAAAGGTTCACACTTTGGAATGTTCTATTCGCACAACATTTCAATAATCCATACTTATTCAGATTAATATTTGAAAACATTTTCAACAATAAACATTTCAAATAAAGTCCAATCGGTGTAGACCATAATGGAAAACAACCTACATGCTATAATCAACCCACTCGACACACTATCCCAAAAGACGTGATTACGTCACTGATACTACACACAACCATTCCTGCCATGGTTCATGTTCAACATTACGTAATCCAACCAACATAGATATAAGTCTTTCACTAGACACACTCTTTCTAAACTGTTTTCACTTTCACAATGTAAATATTTAACCTCTAGTCACCTTTCTCATTTAGAAACTTTTTATGACCAATATTTTAACTCATCCAAAACCTTAATTAATAAAAATTATTTAACCATTTCACCATCACAATGTAAATATTTTTCTTTTAGTCATTTTTTCATCATTACAATTTATCACAACCAAAAAATTTAACTCGATTATAATGTTTCTTTAAACACACTATTATTTAACCATTCATTTACATTATTTAAATTTATCCATTTTCACCATATTCATTAGACATCCCTTTCTTAACAATTTTCATGAAGTGAAATAAATCATATCCTTCATGTCCCGCACACCTATCCTATACGTGCCTATCATCAAACATGCCACCTATATCCCAAGCTTCCTACAATGATGCATGAATTCACAACCTCATTTGGTTCTTACTATGAGAAAAATATCATAAAATAGTCACATCACACAACAAGTGCATCAAACAATTGTGAAATATCATTAAACTATAATAACACACATCAAGAACAACAATAACCACCCTAGACACATGGGTTTCCCCTCATGCATGGGTTAGCCACTCCCATGCATGAGCTCATTACCAAGGCCTAACACACCCTCTATTTAATTTCATACTATTAGATTTGTAAACTCTTTTAAAAACAAACACCATCTGTTTTTTAGAACCAGACTACCTTTTGGAATCTATGATAAAGCAAACACTCTTGTTTGTAAACCACGTCAAACCACTTACCCTTTTCAAACACTCCAAGGGTAAAAATACAAACAATCCCCGAAATCCAATTTTCGAAATCATTAGTTTCCCCCAGAATAGGAAACCCACATTTCAAACATCTTGTGAACTTGATTAAAGAAATAATCACACATAAAAAAAATTCAAAATTCTACAATGAATTCAATTATTTCAAACCATTTCATGAGAAAAATATCATATAACAAACAATACCTAAGGTCTTATTTGAAAATCATAACATTTTTCCCTTGAAATATATTTTCAAACACAAAAAACTAATTTCACATCACATATAAAGTAACATAAAAATTCATAATGAAAGACTCAAATAAATTTCCAATCCAATGATACCAACATATCACAACATCGATTTTGACCATTTTCCTATTACCCTAACACAGTAGGCAATCCAAGCATTAATGGGTCTAAATAGAAAAAAATAATCAGGATGTGGAACCATGCATGACTTAAAAACATTGTTAACAACTATAGCATCCCGCCTCTTTATCACATAAACTTTCATTACATTTTACAAAACCGAGGATCTTTAAGGTTTAGTGTCTTGGAAACCAGGAACTTTAAACATGAAAACATAAAACATTCTTCTAAAACACCTGAAAGGCTTCTCCTCATGTTCATCCTAGGTTCATTACTACATCACATAACCTGGGAGCATACATCAAAAGAAAGGGTGAGCAAAAAGCCCAGTAAGGAAAACAAGAGAAACATTTTACATGTGAACTTGAGATACTTCAATAAGGTCATGAAAAAGAACTTTAAGGCATGAGAATGAAATAAGGAGGCATATCATAATAAAAATAACATTTTTCATAACTTGAAAATGTGGCTACATCATTTAAAATAGACAATCATGAACATATCACCAAGGTCCATCCCCAAGGTGTCATTTGAAAATTACCAAGGTTATTCACCAAGGTATCGTGAAAATTGTAATCTCTAGTGGTTACATCATTACCTAATGCATTGGAGCGCTATCAGGGCGCACCCTTAAATTTTCCTTTATTATCATGTGATCCACATATATCATCATCAAAAATTTCATAAATAACCCATATATCATAAAATAAATGGGTTTCATTTCATAATCACAACGTTTTAAAAACTGCTTTAAAGACATGATCTTTACGTCACTTTAAACCCCATAGAAAAGGAAGGTGGGTCTCATGTATGTAAATCCCAGAATTTAAAATAGAACATTTTGGTATATATGTGAATACCCCTTTAGAAGAAAGAGCTTTTAGTATTAACTTAATAATATTAAAGAACTTTAGAAAAAGAGAGAGACATTTTGAGACGGAAATTCTGCAGCATAACGGCTATGTTACGAGGTTTTAGAAGACATTAAAAAGAGAGGGAAAATGGGTCAAACATTCATAAATGACCCATAAAACAGTAGATGGACAGAATAAGAAGGATACATGATCATGGTAATGAAATTTCAAGGACATGCCATTTGAAATTAAAAACATGGAAGGAAGACAAAAATTAGATTTCTCTTATGAAAATTCGGCAGCCTAACGGCGCCACTTAAAACATCAAAATACTGAATTGAAGAGATCAAATAGTGTCTCTCATAATATGAACATAAGATTCCAGTATGATAGATATAGAGATCATACCCCAACATAACAAAAAGGAACTTGAAAGAATTGACATGAAAGTAGAACTTCAAAACGAGAAGGGTGAAGAACCACTTAAAAATTCGGCAGCCTAACGGCGCCACTTAAAACTTCAAAATACTGAATTGAAGAGATAAAATGGGGTCTCTCATCATAAACATAAGATTACAGTATGATATATATAGAGATCATACACTAACATAACAAAAAGTAACTTGAAAGAAATGACATGAAAGTAGAACTTCAAAACGAGAAGGGTGAAGAACCACTTAAAAATTCGGCAGCCTAACGGCGCCACTTAAAACTTCAAAATACTGAATTGAAGAGATCAAATGGGGTCTCTCATCATATGATCATAAAATATCAGTATGATAAATTTAGAGATCATACCCCAACATAATAAAAAGGAACTTGAAATAATTGACATGAAAGTATAACTTCAAAACGAGAAGGGTGAAGAACCACTTAAAAATTCGGCAGCCTAACGGCGCAACTTAAAACTTAAAAATACTGAATTGAAGAGATCAAATTGGGTCTCTCATCATATGAACATAAGAGGCCAGTATGATAGATATAGAGATCATACCCCAACATAACAAAAAGGAAATTGAAATAATTGACATGAAAGTAGAACTTCCAAACGAGAAGGGTGAAGAACCACTTAAAAATTCGGCAGCCTAACGGCGCCACTTAAAACTTCAAAATATTGAATTGAAGAGATCAAATGGGGTCTCTCATCATATGATCATAAAAGATCAGTATGATAAATTTAGAGATCATACCCCAACATAATAAAAAGGAACTTGAAATACTTTATATGAAAATAGATCTTGAAAAATGAGAAGGGAGAAAGAATCCGTTACAAAAATTTCGGCAGCCTAACAGCGCCACTTAAAACTTCATAAAACGAAATAATGAGAGTAAGAGGGGATATGTCATTATATGAACATGAAAAGGTCAGTAAGAGGAGTATAAAAGAACATCCTACAACATAATAACATGGAGCATAAAAGGAATGACATAAAAGAGATTACTTGAAATGAAAGAGAGAGGTCGGATCCCTTAACCTTAAAACATAACTCTTAAAACTCAAAGGTTGGGACCTTGAGGGCTTGGGGGCACCATGGGAGGACTCCTTGGGAGGTAATGAGACCAGAACTTTGTTGGGGGAGAGTGGGGAGTCGAATGGATGAGAGGATGGCTTGGTATTTATAGGGAAAGTGAGGGGACAAGGCATTAATGGCAAAGGGACACCTCATTAGTGGTTTTGGCAAAACCATGGGCTTGCCCATGGTATTTGCCCATGGTATTGGACACTTGGGACACCTCATACCTTATCTCACTATTCATAATTCGAACATATTGATTACAAACTTAATACATCATTTAATGATGTCATTAAACACCCATAACTTAAAAACTGTATTTTCACTATTCATCGAAAATTCAACTTTCTCAGAATAATCCCAAAATTTCACCTTAACCAAATATCAACGCTCTGATTACAAATATGAACTCCATTTTATAAAAATAATTTTCTAAATATTTTTAATTTAATTTTCAAATAAAAACACTATTCACCGAAAATTCATTTTTTCAGGAAAAAAAACCCCAAAAATTACCATAGCATAACATCGGTACTCTGAGTTCAAAAATGAAATCTGTTTTATAAAAAATAATTATCTAAATATTTTTAATTAAATTTTTAATTAAAAAACACTATTCACCCGAAAAAACTAATACTTGAATAATAATTTATGAAACCGTTATTTAACCATTTTATTGAATCACATTACTTAATCAAGGTGCCTAGATTATATTAATACTTTCTTTAAGTGAGATTACTAATCCATTTGGACACATTACTAATCCTAATCATAAAATCACTATTCATAATTTACTATTCATCAAAAATTAAGTTGATCTTATTAGACTCTAAATTTTGTACTGAACATAATTGTAGAAGACCATTTTTCGAAAATCATTACACATTTTTAATTATTTAAGGTTTACACAACCATTTTTAAAATATCCTTTTTCTAAAATTTGTCAAAAATATGCATACTATATTTATCTGGTCATTTGAAAATTCATAATCTTCATCATAAGAAGAAATCCCAATTTTTATTTAAAACAAAGGATTACACAAGGCAGTTACGGTCTCCTTACATAGCCCCTTATCACACCAGCATAGGACCTAAGTGTAAGGTGTGATAAGGTGAGAGAATATGAGGGAGGCTCGGCCAACATCGCACGAGTAGTAATTTCTATCAGTTTGAACTTATCGCGAAGGCGATCCCGTTCTAGCTTTATACGATGAAGTTTAGCTTGGGTTTGGTCCAGAGCAAAGCCCAGTGGTGCTACCTCCTTCCCAAGTTCTGTTAGATGGGCTTCGATTGGTCCAAGACTACTGGGTGAGGCCATCGAATCTTCTTTCTATATTAATTAACCAAGATTACTTGTATTTAGAGACAATAATCAAAACGTTTAGTTTCCAGTGGTCATATTGACCAATGGTCATATAACAGTAAAAAACCAACAGTATCATCTTAATTATACTCATGTTATCAAATGAAACATTTTTGTTGAGTATAAAAATAAAATAGCACATAAAATTAGGAAACAAGATTTATTCAAAATTTCAGGTTGTTACAATCTTCCCCCCTTAAGAAATTGCATCCTCGCAATTTTTTAAAATTAGGTTTTGAAATTTCATTGAAATTCCCACGTCAGAAAAGGAGTCAGTAAAAGTATTACTTTAAAAGAAATAAAGGGAAGTATGATGGTCACCCGAGTTAGCCCACACTAGGATTTCATGTAGGAAAACATGGACATGGAGGAGAAAACAAAGGGTCAAGTTCTGAGGGAGAGTGACAGAGAACATGATTAGGAGAAATTTAACCATAAGAAAATCCCAAAGTTATGATGTGTGTAAACGATCTTTGATTACCTAGTAGGAAACGTAAACCAACAATGTTTTTGTTTTACGTTCCTTTTCATAATTTTGAGGAATTCATTTACAACATAGAACAAAAACATAAGGAAATATATCTACCTTCATGTATAGTTTCACCCTTTAATAAGTTTCTACCAAAACTAATCTTTTCTCCCAAATGATGAGCATTCAAAACTACTTGGTCTCATCAAAACACAAGAATCGTCTTCTAGAGAATCACATAATACACAAAAGATTAACTATCTATTTCTTATATCTTTAAACATTACCCCAAAAACAGAAAGGGTAAGGTTAAACAACCCTTCAAAAAGGAAGAATCCCATAGGAATGGAAACTAATTTTAAATCTTCAATGTTCCATGGTAATACCCAAAGTTCATCATATACCATCCCATAAATAACGGTCCTTAAAATTCCTCAAAATAAACCAAACTAATATTGAAACCCAAATACAAGAAGGATTTGATAACATAGTCTTCCAAAATAAACTTCATTGTTCAACTCCAAACAACATCAACCACTCCTAACATCTTATAACAAAATTATCTAAACTAAACATATTTTACCCAAGATAGGTTAATCATTCCCATAAGTAACCTAAATCACTATAAGCCCACCATAAATTCATCGATTCTTCAAAATATAAGTCAACCTTACTCCTTAATGAAAATACCGTAGTAATCTATTTACCTCGATCATATAGGGTCCCTAAAATAGTGAACGTATTCCAAAATAATAATCATCTTTTAATCCCCTAATCACCTCTGTCATATTAATACGACAATCATCGCATTTCCTATCACATTGGTTTTTGGGACACGTTCTTCCATTTCCCTCCATTAACTAAGAAAAGAAACTATAATTAGGGGCTTATTTACTTATCTAATAATCATTAAAAGGAAACTTTAAGCATAAAAGGATAAATATGTAGAATAAAAGTATATCCTAACTTGTGATCCCCTAGGTTCTAATCTAGGTTATCCATGATCATATATTCTTATGGGAATCTTTATTTTGTTTTATTCTTGTTCCTTTAATAATGGTTCATACTAAGCTTATGAATTTACCAAAGCATATCCCCCGGGAGTGTCGTAACCAAGAGTGCAGCAAGGCCCGTTGTCGTGTACCAGTTCCCGTTCGAGTCTAGCTCAAAGCGGTGTTTTTAGGTTTTACCCCTATGTACATCTGTGCCAGAGCCACCTCTACCTGCTCGTATCTAGACAGGGATGTATTTGCTTGGAAACCCCTTACTCAATACTCACCAAAATACCAGGAAGATTTCCTATATTTAAACTTTTCTATAGGGTTCTTCCTAGATTTTTCATATCCAAATTTCCACAAATAACTAAACCATCCTTTGATACCAACTATATCATCCCGCCTCTTTATCACATAAACTTTCATTACATTTTACAAAATCGAGGATCTTTAAGGTTTAGTGTCTTGGAAACCAGGAACTTTAAACATGAAAACATAAAAAATTCTTCTAAAACACTTGAAAGGATTCTCCTCATGTTCATCCTAGGTTCATTACTGCATCACATAACCAGGGAGCATACATAAAAACAAAGGGTGAGCAAAAAGCCCAGTAAGAAAAACAAGAGAAACATTTTACATGTGAACTTGAGATACTTCAATAAGGTCATGAAAAAGAACTTTAAGGCATGAGAATGAAATAATGAGGCATATCATAATAAAAATAACATTTTTCATAACTTGAAAATGTGGCTACATCATTTAACATAGAAAATCATGAACATATCACCAAGGTCCATCCCCAAGGTGTCATTTGAAAATTACCAAGGTTATTCACCAAGGTATCGTGAAAATTGTAATCTCTAGTGGTTACATCATTACCCAATGCATTGGAGCGCTATCAGGGCGCACCCTTAAATTTGCCTTTATTATCATGTGATCCACATATATCATCATCAAACATTTCATAAATAACCCATACAGCATAAAATAAATGGGTTTCATTTCATAATCACAACGTTTTAAAAACTGTTTTAAAGACATGATCTTTACGTCACTTTAAACCCCACAGAAAAGGAAGGTGGGTCTCATGTATGTAAATCCCAGAATTTAAAATAGAACATTTTGGTATATATGTGAATACCCCTTTATAAGAAAGAGCTTTTAGTATTCACTTAATAATATAAAAGAACTTTATAAAAAGAGAGAGACATGTTGAGACGGAAATTCTGCAGCATAACGGCTATGTTACGAGGTTTTAGAAGACATTAAAAAGAGAGGGAAAATGGGTCAAACATTCATAAATGACCCATAAAACAGTATATGGACAGAATAAGAAGGATACATGATCATGGTAATGAAATTTCAAGTACATACCATTTGAAATTAAAAACATGGAAGGAAGACAAAAATTAGATTTCTCTTATGAAAATTCGGCAGCCTAACGGCGCCACTTAAAACTTCAAAATACTGAATTGAAGAGATCAAATGTGGTATCTCATCATATGAAAATAAGAGTCCAGTATGATAGATATAGAGATCATACCCCAACATAACAAAAAGGAACTTGAAAGAATTGACATGAAAGTAGAACTTCAAAACGAGAAGGGTGAAGAACCACTTAAAAATTCGGCAGCCTAACGGCGCCACTTAAAACATCAAAATACTGAATTGAAGAGATCAAATGGGTTCTCTCATCATATGAACATAAGAGTCCAGTATGATAGATATAGAGATCATATTCCAACATAACAAAAAGGAACTTGAAAGAATTTACATGAAAGTAGAACTTCAAAACGAGAAGGCTGAAGAACCACTTAAAAATTCGGCAGCCTAATGGCGCCACTTAAAACTTCAAAATACTGAATTGAAGAGATCAAATGGGTTATCTCATCATATTATCATAAAAGATCAGTATGATAAATTTAGAGATCATACCCCAACATAATAAAAAGGAACTTGAAATAATTGACATGAAAGTAGAACTTCAAAATGAGAAGGGTGAAGAACCACTTAAAAATTCGGCAGCCTAACGACGCCACTTAAAACTTAAAAATACTGAATTGAAGAGATCAAATGGGGTCTCTCGTCATATGAACATAAGAGTCCAGTATGATAGATATATAGATCATACCCCAACATAACAAAAAGGAACTTGAAAGAATTGACATGAAAGTATAACTTCAAAACGAGAAGGGTGAAGAACCACTTAAAAATTCGGCAACCTAACGGCGCCACTTAAAACTTCAAAATACTGAATTGAAGAGATCAAATGGGGTCTCTAATCATATGATCATAAAAGATCAGTATGATAAATTTGAAGATCATACCCCAACATAATAAAAAGGAACTTGAAATACTTTACATGAAAATAGATCTTGAAAATGAGAAGGGATAAAGAATCCGTTACAAAAATTTCGGCAGCCTAACGGCGCCACTTAAAACATCATAAAACGAAATAATGAGAGTAAGGGGGGATCTCTCATTATATGAACATGAAAAGGGAAGTAAGAGAAGTATAAAAGAACATCCTCCAACATAATAACATGGATCATAAAAGGAATGACATAAAAGAGATTACTTGAAATGAAAGAGAGAGGTCGGATCCCTTACCTTAAAACATAACTTTTAAAACTCAATGGTTGGGACCTTGAGGGCTTGGGGGCACCATGGGAGGACTCCTTGGGAGGTAATGAGACCAGAACTTCGTTGGGGGAGAGTAGGTAGTCGAATGGATGAGAGGATGGCTTGGTATTTATAGGGAAAGTGAGGGGACAAGGCATTAATGGCAAAGGGACACCTCATTAGTGGTTTTGGCAAAACCATGGGCTTGCCCATGGTATTGGCCACTTGGGACACCTCATAGCTTATCTCACTATTTATAATTCGAACATATTGATTACAAACTTAATACATCATTTAATGATGTCATTAAACACTCGTAACTTAAAAACTGTATTTTCACTATTCATCGAAAATTCAACTTTCTCAGAATAATCCCAACATTTCACCTTAACCAAATATCAACGCTCTGATTACAAATATGAACTCCATTTTATAAAAATAATTTTCTAAATATTTTTAATTTAATTTTTAAATAAAAACACTATTCACCCAAAATTCGTTTTTTCAGAAAAAAACCCCAAAAATTACCATAGCATAATATCGGTGCTCTGAGTTCAAAAATGAAATCTGTTTTATAAAAAATAATTCTCTAAATATTTTTAATTAAATTTTTAATTAAAAAACACTATTCACCCGAAAAAAAATAATACTTGAATAATAATTTATGAAACCGTTATTTAACCATTTTATTGAATCACATTACTTAATCAAGGTGCCTAGATTATATTAATACTTTCTCTAAGTGAGATTACTAATCCATTTGGACACATTACTAATCCTAATCATAAAATCACTATTCATAATTTACTATTCATCAATAATTAAGTTGATCTTATTAGACTCTAAATTTCGTACTGAACATAATTGTAGAAGACCATTTTTCGAAAATCATTACACATTTTTAATTATTTAAGGTTTACACAACCATTTTTAAAATATCCTTTTTCTAAAATTTGTCAAAAATATGCATACTATATTTATCCGGTCATTTGAAAATTCATAATCTTCATCATAAGAAGAAATCCCAATTTTTATTTAAAACAAAGGATTAAACAAGGCAGTTACGGTCTCCTTACATAGCCCCTTATCACACCAGCATAGGACCTAAGTGTAAGGTGTGCTAATGTGAGAGAATCTAAGGGAGGCTCGGCCAACATCACACGAGTAGTAATTTCTATCAGTTTGAACTTCTTGAGAAGGCGATCCCATTCTAGCTTTATACGATGAAGTTCAGCTTGGGTTTGGTCCAGAGCAAAGCCCAGTGGTGCTACCTCCTTCCCAAGTTCTGTTAGATGGGCTTCGATTGGTCCAAGACTACTGGGTGAGGCCATCGAATCTTCTTTCTATATTAATTAACCAAGATTACTTGTATTTAGAGACAATAATCAAAACGTTTAGTTTCCAGTGGTCATATTGACCAATGGTCATATAACAGTCAAAAACCAACAGTATCATTTTAATTACACTCATGTTATCAAATGAAATATTTTTGTTGAGTATAAAAATAAAATAGCACATAAAATTAGGAAACAAGATTTATTCAAAATTTTGGGTTGTTAAAACAACTTCATTAAATCATTAATTGGTCCCCATAACTTGTCTAGAATCAATAATCTGGCTTCCATATGGTTTTTGGGTACCTACAAGACAACCCCATGCTTTGATCCCCTTTGTCGTTTCCATCCCAAACACCAAACATGATCCACCAAGGAAACTCAATCCATGCCATTCATGATCAATGAACCACCTCTATTGGCATTGAATCATAATCTAAAAATACATTGAATTTAAATCCATAATCAAAACAAAAACATCAAATACCCATGGTAACTCAAGGCCCAGGATGAGAACGATCTCACAATACTCTCCTTTTACTTACATACCATGTTTCGACATCCTTATATCAACACTAGCAACTTTAGAAATAATAATATTCCATCAAAAAACCAAGGTATGAATGATAACTTAACTCATGGTTCCACTTTATAACATATAATCCGAAGGTTTCATCTACCTCGACACCCAACCAGGTTCACTATAAGGCCTGAAGGGCATTCCCAATCCTCATAGGATGGAAACTAGTTCCTAGGAATCATAAGAATCTCCAAGGGAATGATTTATCCATAATTAAATAATTAAAATAAATAGTGGGAAGAAAATAAATAAACCAATCAATATGAGATAAAAAATACAACCATCCCATATAAAATATTCAACTGACAGATTAACGAAACAATAGTGGAAACAAAAACATAAAAATGATACATGTGAATATAATAGGATAAAATGAACTATAAAAAACCCAAAGATAAAATAAAATCCTTAAATTATCTGAAAAAATACAAAATTTGTCCCTTGGTCAACATCCAACCATATATCTCCACCTGAAAGATCAATAGTGGTGAAACCAATTGCAAAAAACATAGACCAATAAAATATAGGTGTGAGATAAACATCCAAGTAAGTTATTACCCACTAAATCTATGTATCCCTTTCATATTAAAACCTTACAATTATATTTTTAAATATATTATAAAAATCAACATTTTTTATAGTACCATTACATAAATAAATAAGAAAAATATCTCAACTTTGTTAAAATAATTTTTTCTCTATTTTTATAAAATGAAAACAATCACTTGAAGACACTTTTTCTCAACCAATAACTCTTATGCAGTTTTTTTTTTAAATTTCCACTTTAGAACCATTTCATAAACACATCATTAGAAATACATTTTTCAAAAATAAAAAGTGGTTTCCAATTTTGAAATGGTTTTCCAAAAGAACCTTTGAAAACCAATTTCCAAATAAAACTAAGCACAACAACCTAAAATCACATTTATAAAATCTGCACACATCAAAGTTTTAAAAACAAACTATTTCTAATTTCTCATAAAAACACTCCAAAACAATTTGGAAAATAACTTCCAAAATTTAAAGATCCAACCATTTAATGTTGTTAATAAAATGGATTGAAAGTACATTAAAATCACACGTTCACTTTCTATCCTTATAACTTTTCACAAGTTCCTTTTAATAAAATTGAAAATAAAGCCATGTTAAAAGAATCAATAAATCACACAGTCAATCCCTACTATGAATCATTACATGAAAATGATAAATAAAGAATAAGTACATAGGTTTCAAGAAATAATATAAAAAGTAATTTTAATAATCAAATAAAAAATACCCTAAAACAATCTGAAATAGGATCCAAGAGTTATGGGCTCTAAACATAGGCTCTAATATATGAAATCTAGAGTGAATCTTATAACTATAGGATCACATGGAACAAATTGGGAATAATAAATTTAGAAGCTCTCCTAATTTTCCTTGGGATCTCTTGGTCCCCTTAGCTCTTTGGGTCCCAACCTCCCATGAGATCCCTTTGTACCATAGGTAAAGTCCCCTACATAGGATCTCATTTCCCCATGGATATATTCCTCAACAATTTAACAACCTAAATTGGGGTTTTATCTACCTAAGTCACCCACCCTAATTCCAAAAGGTATCCCATGATAAGTCAATGTTGGTTATCATAAATTAACCATTACATAAATAAAATATAAATAATTTAAAATAACTCACTCCTCACCCACCACACCCTCAAAAAAACTATCCCCAATCACATATATATATATATATATGAAAAAAAATATAAAAACGAAATAATAATAAACATCACCTCATGGGATCACAATCCATTGTGGAATAATAATAATCATATTGGGATCAAAGGGGATAACAAACCATTTCTTTAAACTTATTTCTCATAAAATACCAATGAATACTCTTTCCAATAAATGCTTGGTAAGTGAATCTAACTTAAATTATTTACCAAAAATTCATAATTCCAATTTTGAGGCCAATTTGACAAAAAAAATATTTAAAATCATTTGTAAATCCATACATCTATTAAAATCACTTTTTAAAACCTTCAAATCTATAAAAATGATTCATGATAACACAAACACGGATTAACAAATCCCTTTAAAAAATCCCATTTAATACACTTTGAAACACTAAAAACCATTTCAAACACTTGGTTTAAAACAAATTGATACAAAATTACCATATAAAAATATAATCTAACATCAAGATCCACCTTTAAAAACACTCAAAATCATTAAAAATCCACTTGGGAATTTTTACAAACACATAGCATGGAATCCCATTCCATGTCAAGGATTAAAACCACTTTTAATACACATTGACCCCTAATGGGTCATAAATATAGGCATATATTTAATAAATAAACACTTTAAAATGAACAAGCATTAAAATACTTGTAATATAATGTGATAAAAAAAAGTACCTACATCAGTTCAATGATAATATTGCTAGAATTCCTCGCCTATAATGATGAATATTCCCAAAAGCCAAGAAATGCCCTCTACACACACTAAACAATCAAGTACCTATGATTAAGTTAAACTCCTACACTAAGATTAGAAAACATATTCTCTAGGGTTTATGGGAGGAAGGGAAATCAAAGTAGAAAGAGGAATAGACGAGATGATGGGGTTTAGAGGGAATTAATGAAAGAGATATGACCTAAATCTATGTGTATATATATATAAGTTGAGGCTGAAGCCTCAGTTTATATTTCCATGCACGAAATTTCATTCCATGTAATTTAAATGATAAACTATTAGCCAAGCCATTTTTTATTTTTTATAAAAAAACACTTTTTTGGAAAAGTGGGAACCATAATAACTCCACGTCACCCACACATAATGATCAACAAAGAGTGTACAAATTTCAAAATCAAAAACCCCACCGCCACTGCAGCCATCCAAAATCCCTAAAATTCAAAATTCAAAATTCAAAAACCAGGCATCACCATCTAGACATCTTGATTCATGCGCCGCCTCGAGTCTCGCACCATGCCTCGAGAGACAAACCGAACGTGACAGCCACCCATTACGCATCAAACCAGATCACCAGCAAGTTCCACCAGCGTCCGCCATCACCGATGAAAAAAAAATATTGTCACCACTGTACTCGAAACATGAAACATCACACCATCATCACACCACTATCATCATCCTCGTTTCAACTCATCAGCTCTTCTTCACAGGCCTCTTCTCCGACATCCACCTCCTGTACTAAACACCACCACCGTTGTATCCCAGGACATCCATCATCTTGACAGTCGTAAATGCAGATCCACCACCACCCTCTTTGTCGCTGTCAAACATCACCCAAAAAAACTGAGATCCACCCACCGTGTGAAAGAAGTTTGGGCTACCTGGAACCCTCCAACACAATGCACAACATAGCCCAAAGCCTCTTAGAAAACCACTGCAGCTGACCAACCTGGAAGGGAGCAGCGGATCTGGAGGCGAGAATCACAGAACAAAAACTACAACGCCATCGGAACCCCCCAATAGAAACAGAATCACACTGCATGCCACCATAGAACAAGGAAGAGGAAGCAGGATTGAAACCCTAATATGAACATATAAGGAGGTACGAAACCAGAAAAAAAAACCTGAACATGAGCAAATGAAAGTGGGAAAAAACCCGAAACGGATCTTGGGATTGAAACCCTAGGAAGAAGAGAAAACTCAGGTGACGACTGGAAATCTGTCGTCCGCCAAACAGCTTTCCCAAACCCTCGGCGTATCCCTTGCTCTAAATCTGACCTGGATAGGAGTTCGAGAATGCAAGAGCAGAGCACAAAGAGACGGACGGAGAGAAAGACAGATCACCAACGTATAGTAGGGAGGCGATCGATCTAAAAAGAAAATAAAAGATATGGTAGGTGTAGATGATTATCCATGTCCAAACCATCCTGAAACCATAAGCTATACTTTCTTCCATTGTTGCATAAGATATGGTAGCACATCATGAATAGAATAAGCCCCCCATATGATCATCAAACAATTTAGTGTATCCCTTGGATACACTATAAAGGTGGGATGTTTTTGTTTGTCACTTTATGATCTCTATGAAACTCATTAGATGAATGAGATCAAGATTTGATGCATTATATCTTCATTGTATGGTACATCAGATTTACATAATACTATCCATTTCAGTTTCTAGGCAGGTTTCATATTATCTTTCTTGGATATCCTCATGTTTGGTTTCTCATTTCTTCTGTTACGTCTATGTTAGTGTAAAAATATAGATACTCGGTATTAAAATATGGAATTTTAGTATTAAAATCTTGATTGTTAGTGTTAAATTATGGATTCATAGTGTTAAAATGTAGAGTCTTATTGATAAATTATTAATGGTTTATTTTGGAAACTTCATATTGGCATCATGAAATTTAGTGTTAAAATATGTATTATTGGTGTTAAAATATGCAATGTGATTATTAAAATATGGGTGATTAGGGTCAAGATCTGGAGTATTAGTGTAAAATTTTGGATAATTTGTGTTAAAATGTGGAGTCTTACTATTTAAATCTTAATGGTTCATTTTAGAAGCGTAATGTTGACATATGTAATTATTGTGTGTAAATCCTAGATTTTAGTGTTAAAATCTAGATACTCAGTGTTAAAATATATAAGTTTAGTGTTAAAATATAGATTGTAAGTGTTAAATTTAGGACGCCCAGTGTTATAATGTGAAGTCTTAGTATTAAATTATTAATAGTTTATTTTATAATCTTCATGTTATCATATGTTAATTTAGTATTAAAATCTATAATGTAAGTGTTAAAATCATCAATGTGGATATTAAAGTCTAGATGGTTAGTGTTAAAATATAGAGTGTTGGCCTTAAATTCTAGATGATATGTGTTAAAATGTGGAGTCTTACAATTAAAATATTAATGGTTAATTTTAGAATATTTATATTGGAATCTTAATATGTTATATTAAAATAGGAAATTTATATGTTAAAATATAGATGCCCAGTGATAAAATTTAGAATTGTAGTGCTGAAATTATGATTTATAGTGTTAAATTTTAGTTGTTCGATATTGAAATTTAGATTCATATTATTAAACTCTTGATGGTTTATTTTATAAGCTTAATGTTGACATCTGGAATCTATATAAACATTATTCTTACAGGATATCAAGGATCTTTATGGTGGATATACAAAAGGTTTCAATGAGAAACTATATAAACACTTTAGAGTTCAAGGTAATTTATTATTGGGACCTTCAAATGATGAATTGGACATAGCTTATTTAACTAACGAGTAATAATTATAGGAATGAGACTCTAAAGAGGTATAGGAGAATAAATAGGAATATAAAGAGGTTTAGAATCCATGGAAGAAGAGAATCAAGAACAATATGAAGTTGATGAGGTAGTGGAGGTTGTGGAAGAAGAGGATGAGGAAGAAGAGGTAGAGGTGAATGTGGAATATGATGAGGAAGATATGGAAACATTGTTTATGACTGAGGAGTTTAATGAGGAAGTGGTTTAACATAGCATGGGGGAGAAATCTAAGGGCACAACTCTAAGGCAGTCACAACAAAGAAAGTATGAAAAAATGGCCACTCTATATTTAAGATCCACTTAGAGGCCAAATTGACCATGAAATATATTTAATTAATGGTGAACCTCAATAAGGGATCATGAAAACCCATAGTAGTGTAATCTTATCGTTTTTATATTTTACAAAAAAGAAAATTCACTCTACTATGTTGCATATGGTTATGGTATTTGGTTTTCATGTAGAATTATTTTTAAAAAATTTAATTAATATATGACTAAGATAGAGTTTCATTCCATGGGTCCTAAGGAATGGATCAATAATAATGTTTTTATATGTTTCCATTGTAATCATGTATTTTTTCATAACATTAGTTTTTAATATATGTATGAAAATCTTGGAATCATAGATGGTGTCCATGATTTCAAGAAAACTTGTAAATAATCAATGGTCTTTTGGAATGTTGGAAAGACACATATTTGATCCATTATTCATGGTACCAATTTTAGAAATATATAAATGTGAAAAAAAATTGTATTACATCTCATAAATTGTTATCATATATTATTTTAGGATAAAATTATATTTGTTTAAGAGAAAAGGAAAGTGACTGAAGTTTTTCTATATGTCATGTCCAACATTATTGGGTAGAATATAACATAGCACTAACTCATTTTTTTCCTGTGTTATTGAATGGTCATTTTTTTTTATATTATATGAACTTAAAAATAGAGAAACTATATGATCTAGATTCTTGGTTTGAAAATATGTGGATATTTATAAGAAACAACTTTCTACCTTAATGGTACTTCATCCAACCTTACTTGTAATTTTCTTTTTTTTGTTAAACAATATTTAACGTTTTAGATAGTTGTGTTTTATTGTATATATTTAATTTAATAGTGGTTTAATTCATTTTTACTATATTGTGAAGTCTCCCATGATGATGTTGATATTTCCCATAAAAATTTAAAATTATGTATGAATCTGTTCATTTAAAATAAAATTGGTAAAATATGTTTCAATATATTGTGTTCTCTAAATCCACTATTGTTATCTAATTAGGTTTATTTTTCATATTTCTTATTCATGATTGCGGATTTAATTTGATTAGATTCAATAAATAATGGTACACCATGAGGGATATAACTGATTATAGTGAGATATGCTATTTTGGATTTATATATTTGTTGGTCTATCTGTTATTTATAATTTTTTTAATGGTCTATTTTAAATTCAACCTTAAAGAAAAAGGGTTTAATTATTGATTATGGTTTGTGAACCATAAATTCAATGCAAGGAGTTAAGAATTTTTTTAGGTGTTATCCAGCTGAATAAATTATTTTATGAAACTAGGTACTAATATGAAAATCAAAATTGATTTAGTGGGCATAGAAAATCTGTGTATTAGAGCATGAATTTTTTTAAAGAGGCTGATACCTTATCCAAAATAGCCAAGGATCCTTAATTGAAAATATAAAATTCTACATGATCCCAAAGGATGTAATTTTATTAAAATTTATCTCAATAAGAAAAAAAGTCAAAAGGAAGATCATCAAATAATTTGAGGTCATTGTTGACTCCTTTGTTTGAAGTCTCATCCACTATATAATTTTCCTCCCAGTAAACATGAGCGATGATGTAACTAGATACATAAATAAAATTTAAACACTTCATCCACCAAGATATGATTCTCCATGAAATACAATTATTTCATAATGGACAGCTTTCACAATAGTGGTAGACTTATTTTAAATCCAAAGGTTGTTATAACCCTTTTTACTCACAAAATATACCACAGTGATGACATTAATCATAATAACTTCAAGGTATGATGTGATGTTACATTTTCCAAAAAGGCATATGAGGACCTTTATATTATGACCATTGAAGATGAGACCAAAACCTAATGGGATCATATTCCCCATTGAATCACCATATATTTTTATTTTTATCCATCCGTGAATAGGGTCATTATAGAATAACTCAAAGGTTCCAACTGGTCGCTTAAAATTTCAAATAATATAGAGTCTTCTCAGCATAGTACAATCATGAATATAATTTTAACAATGATCATCTTGGGGTGAATTAGCTTCCTTGATTAAAATAATGATCTTCACAATATCTTCTTGAATGATTAAAGTGGTTTAGTTATATAATAGGTTGTTATGTCCATGCCATATAATATTAAAAATACCATACATAGACATGTGGAATAGTTTGATGAGTTGGGAAGAGATATTCATGCCAACACAAAGATGAAGATGGTTGGTGAGGTAGGATACATCTAGTAGTGAGATTTAAAAGTGGATGAAAACTTATTTCTATAAGTACAAGGCAGTGTAATAATAGAGTAATAGATTATTATAACCCCCCCCCCCTCCCCATGTTGATTACAAAGGAAATACCTGGATAAATCGGAATACCAAAATATTTTAAGCAAGAATCAGTGGGAATTATGTTATAATCAAATCTTCATATAAGGGTTAGATGTGAAATCATGGTCCAAGGCTTATTTAATATATTTATCCATAAAAATTCGTGAATTTATTTAATATAAATGGAATGATAATATAGTTTTTAAATAATAATTCTAGACAGAGTAGACTCCCATACCATAACATCATCACTAAAAGAAAAAAGTATTTGTTTGTAGGTTGTTGACCTCCTCTATTAGATCTAGTTGAGACCTAGCAATAAAGTCCATAATAGAATTTTATAATTTAGTAGGGGTGTGTTGAATATTAAATGAATATATAATAGGAGTACCAATCTAGTTGTGAATCTAGAAATTCATAGAGGAATCCCTATTTTCAATCCATCTAAAGTGTAAAAAAATGTTAGAAAATGTAGATTTGATGGTCATCCATATTGAATAATCACAACACTAAATATTTCACATCCTCAATTTTCCCAAGAATCTAGATTTTAGAAAAATTAGAACCATTGAGTCACTATTGAGAAGACTCCAAGTTAATCATTCCTAGAAAGCATCTTTGAGATTTTTTATATTTTTGATACCCAACCCTCCATTAATGAACGGTTTTCAATAGTTGGTCTAAGGGATAGTGACCAGTTTCCTTTTAAGGATACTACCTAACAAAATGATATTCATGAGATGTTAATTGAGGTTCACAATCATCTCCAGTGTCCATTTGTAAATCATAAATTAGTGCACCAATTTATAGAAAAAATTAATTTTATAAGGTAAGTCCTACCAGTCATCGAGTGGGATTTCCCTTTCCAAGTTGATATTTTATTATTGTTTTGGTTTGAAATACCATAGAAATAACTAAATTTTGATATCACCTAGAATAAAGGTACACCAAGTTAGGTATAGGGAATAACTCCTATAATACCCCGATCTTACTGGATGTGAGTTTTCTGAGAAGGGGGAATCCCCTTCCCAAAGTAGATGAAATAATTGTTCCAATTTATGGATTGTACACAAACATTTTGATAGTGGGAGAGATGTTCCTTGAGGTTTTGAATATTTATTATCTCCTATAAATAATAGGTTGACGTCATCCACATAAATATGGTGGAATAGGACAGTTAGACTCCTAGAATTGTGGATGACTTTATGTTTTCCTTAGTCCACTGTGTGAGGGAAGATCCTACTAAAGTAATCCTTAACAATTGACAAAATAATGGAAGAGATATGGTCTCCTTTCATAACACCCCTTTAAAATTTGAAGTAACCCTTGGGGAAACCATTTATGAGCACTAAAATATGAGTAGGTTTAATGAGATATTTAACTCATTTGAAAAAAATACCATCACAGACAAATTTATGTATCACCATGTACATGAAGTTCCAATTCATAGTATCAAAGTATTTTGTGATATCAAGATTAAGAGAAATTCTACCAACCTAATTGAATTTTATTTAAAATATTAACAAGTTTAAAGGCCATGATAATACAATCATGAATTATTCTACCTATGAAAAAAGTGAATTTGTTTTAAGAGAGAATATTGTTTGAAATTTTGTAAAGTCTATTAGCAAGGACCATGGTAATGATTTTATTGATAGTTTTGAAAATGGAAATGGGCCTAAAGAGATGGATCTTAGAATCATTGTCAACTTTAGGAATCAATTTTAGTAATTTATTATTATATGGAGACCCAATTTTTTCCTTATAAGAGTTTGAAATATATCAAAAAGTATTTTCAGAACTAGGTGTTGAGATGGCTTGCGATTCTAAGGCACGGTGTGCCCAGAATTAATTTTATAAAAATATTAAATATATTTTATCATGCAAGATTTTTTTCATAATTAATTTAATATATCCTAAAAAATTCTCAAATAGAATTCTAAGACCACAATTGAATCTAGAATGTGAGATTTACCCTAGGCGTGACCTAAAGTTGTTATGCATGAGGAGTTCAGATAAAGCAGTAGTTAGAGGGTGTATTTAGTGAATTAATTAATTCATTCATCTATTCATTAAATGACATAAAACCTAATTTAATCTATAAAATAATCATTATGGAGGATCTTCAGGTTCATCTACATAAACTTGAGATCATTGAGAGGAGGAGACACTATTCTTCATTGGCGGATTGAGATCAGATAACGATAAGCTTCCAGATCCAATTGAATCAGACTATAGTGAATACAATGGATCTTCCTCCTTCATTAGAGGTTTAATTATTCATCATAAAATGATCCAATATCAATTTTGGACTCATAATTTGTGTATTTACTCCCGTGTGATTAAATTATTGTGAAGAATCAAATATATTTCTTTAATTTATGTTTTTAGACTTTGCATGCTCCCATGTATCAAATTAAATTATTTATTTGATTTACACTATTGTGCCATGATTTCTCACCCCAAAAATCTGTAATTTTTATTCATTGTCCAAAAATTATTAGCTAAAATTTTTTTCACCCTTGTTTATGTGATTTTACCCCATTATTCTTTGTGATATTCATTGTTGGACTATAGGGCCACAGTTCGACATTTTTGGGTGGTATTTAGCATGTTCGGACCTCATATTCATGTAAGATTCATGTATAATGTATATATTGATGATCATAGGGTAAATTTGGATGATTTTTCATATATGGGTTATAGTTCTCATGGATCTAGAATTTTAGAATGATCAGAAATGATAAAGGATAAATGATGGTGGCCTATGAGCATCATGAAGGATGATCAATATTATTTTTTTGACCATCAGAGGGATAAAATAGATGAACAAATATAGATTCCACTAGTTTCGAGTGGTCAATAACTAGAAATCACACCAGTGTATACAAATCTGGGATTAGCACGAAAGATTTGAGTTTTTGTGGAGAACTCAAATACATGTTCTGTTTCCTGAAGAACATATGAAGTGTGGACCCCTAGATGCAGCGGCTAGGGTTTCCAGGTGAGTTAAATATCACATTTCGTGTGGCAGACACACATGTTTTTTGACTCAGTGTTGGAGACCCGATGTATACTTTTGGAGTACACAAACACGGGCACGAATAGGGACACAACCAGTGTACATGAGCACAACTCAAGGGACACGGGCACAGACAGGAGAACACATCTCGGCATTGAATGTACTATACACACCATTTAGTCACATTAAATACCATGTAGGGCTACATGGCTAGTGATTTGTGTACTAGCGTAGACACAGACAGAAGCAGGGTGGGACCACAAGTCGTGTGGGTCCTGTTACACACCATGTACCCACCTATTTTAAGAAACTTATACCTCCCGTATCTCAATTCGAAGTTGTATTTTGGTATGTGTATTACCTATGATGGTTGTTTTTTAACTTATAACGCAATGGTGTCATTCATGGTGGATTTTGAGATATGATGTGATGTTTTCTAAGTGAGATTCTTTTATAGGAAACACTCAATGATGGTACTGATCATAGTGGAACCCCTTGATGGACTACAACATGCATCCTCTATCCATCATCGTATTTGAACCATACTTCTGGGATAGGGAATGGGTCCTCTTCCCATAGAGTGGAATACCCCCTCCCTAATAGACTAGGGTGTGGGTCCTCTATCCATCATCATAGTGGAACCCTTCTTCTATGACAGGGCATCTGTCCTCTATCCAAAGAGAGGAACCCTCTTGTTGGGATAGGGAATGAGTTTTGTATCTATCTATATATCTAATTAGTGGAAACCTCTTACTAGGATAGGGTTTGGGTCCTCTATCGATATATTTGAACACTCATGATGGACTAGGGCATGTGTCCTCTATCCACTAATAGAGTGAAACCCTCCTATCGGGATTGGTAATGGTTCCTCTATCTATATACTAAGTGGAACCATCCTATCATATTAGGGCATGGATCTTGTACCTAGTGATTGTGTCCCCTTGACTATGTAGCAAAGTGGTAAGTCTTGGACTCATATAGATTCTTATTTGAAAAAATGTGTGATCTACTGGGAATAATTGGTGGACATATTCGAAATAATGGAAGATTATTTTCTTGAGCTGGGCTTTGAGATGGAGATACCATTTCTCTCTCATATGGGATAATTTTATGAGCATATATGTATATAACATTTTTTTTGATTTCGTTACTCTCTTGATATGGGTTGAGTTTTCTATTCTTATCATATCTCTTAATACTCCCCATTAATATTTTGAGTCATCCTACTAGGTATTTATATACTCACCCTTACATGGGCTTTAATTTCATGTGTCATGTCTTATGCAGAGAAAGGAAAGGTCGGTGAAGATTATAGAGGATAATAGAAATAAACTGGTGCATTTTACCATGTACAGTGGTGGACACTTAGAGATATGGAGATGAGATCTCTCATCACTCTATTTTCCCTATTTTTTCAGGTTGGGACATCTTTCTGGTTGGCTGTGTATTTTTACATCTTACATTTTTTTGGATTATGTTGTCGAACTCTTTTATACCCCAGAGTTTTCATATGCATGGTTTATTCTATAAATATTTAATCTTTTATTATTATTCATCTATACTTCTATTTGGATATTTTTGTGTGTGTATATACAATTACATAAGAAAAGGCCTCAAATATTCGTTATGTATTTCGGCACTTATCGCTAATCCCTATCTTATAGAGGCGGGCTTAGTGTAGTTGTGGAATGAGCCCCATTGGGCCAGGTCATGATAGATTGGTATCAAAGGTGGTTTAACCTCAGGGCTGTGTTTGGAGTTTTTTCTCATTATGGAGTTTCTTTGGGACTTATAGTAACAATTTCAAAGTGTTTTCAGTGTGGATTTCAGACCAGGGAACCTAGTGTTAGTGTGGAGGCTGATGTATCCATACATTAGGACTCTAACCACCTTCTTGTCATCTTATCATACTAAGACATTGGTTGCAGGTAACATTGGTACATGAATTATATAGATTGAGTATTTCGATTTTCCATCTTGATTCATATCCCCATATATATATACTCATCTAAATGTGGTATGTCTTGATTAAATTATTAGGATGCCTCCATGAAGAAAACCTGATAAGTTACAGATTCTATATCGTGATGATGTTCAATGAGTGATGAGGCCTTAGTTTAGGCTCCATCACACAAGATATTTCATCCAGGTGGATATATTTTTACACCCCTACCTATTGAGTAGAAGATAATACAAGAAGATAAAGTTGAGGATGCATGATGGCTTAGCACACTCTGTGAGTTCTGATACTATAGGTTGTTGAGGTTCAGTGGTTAACTACATCCCTAGGCATTATAGGATTGTCTAGAGTCGGTGATCTAATTTTTTAGTCTTATCTTACCACTGACTAATTAAGTGGTTGTTTTGGAATCCATTATTTTCCATGGAGTTATTGGGCGCTGATGGATTCTATTCACATAGATACATTATGAGTTGACACTCTCATGGAATGACTTCCAGTAGTTGTTCTATGAGGAGTATTATCCTTCATTATTGTGTTTAATTTTGATTAAAAATATTATGGAGCTACAACAGTGAGGGATAATTGTTATAGAGTATGAAATGAGGTTCACTGGCCTTACATGATGCTCCCCCAGCATGATTTTATATGGATACTTTTGGTTGTACAATTTTGAGAAGGGTATCCATAGAGACAATTGTTCCAGTGTGTTAAC
This sequence comes from Viscum album, assembly GCA_963277665.1. Taxonomy (NCBI): domain Eukaryota; kingdom Viridiplantae; phylum Streptophyta; class Magnoliopsida; order Santalales; family Viscaceae; genus Viscum; species Viscum album. The sequence goes on from OY728141.1 coordinate 232,468,782, forward strand.
CCTATGAATTAAAACTTATGTTGGATTTTCGGATAGGGTGATATTTATGGAGAGATTCCTATCATAGGGAAACCATGAAGTTGGAGTTGGTAGTGGGCATCATGTGTATGAGACATTTTTAGCAACTAGCAGGTTCCAATCATCATAATATTGGCACTGGAGATCTTATCATGACCAGAATCAGACACGTGTTCATGTAGTGCAAGGGCCGCATAGAGGACCAGGGAATTATTAATAAGGGGGTGTAATTAATGTGTCAGTAAAGGTCACATGGAACATGATTTCCTAACCCAACGTGTTTATGAATGTAGAAATATAGTGGATAGACCACCACGGTAGATGCAGTTTCATGACTGCGGATCTCCCAGGTGAGGGCAGGGTTGCCCCCCAGAAGACAGAACTAGAAGAGGAGTAGGTGGGGCTCCAAGAATAGGTGATGTTGGTGATAGATGACGATGTGATATTTTTTCATCACCACTATTGGGAGACCCACATTAGGCTCATGGAGATGGATGTCAGGTCCATGGGCAGCCGCAGGCTATAGAGGTGTATGGACTGATGGATCATGAGATGATTAGCGGTATGATATATGTTTATTATACTCTTTATTTAGTACTATTAGACATATTTTTGAGTCATTAATTCATTTATCTACCCCTAGTGTGTGATCTAGATCTCCTAGTGTAGTCTTTTTTCCAGAATCTTTACCTTGAGGTCCTATAGGGAACAATTCTTTGATATCTTTCATCTACAGATAGTGAGAGTAATCACTTGGTGGAGATATATTCTCGTGGGACCATTTAGTCTCCATGATTAGTCCTTATGACATCATCTTTGGTATGTACTAGTTGTACATAGTTTGAACCCAGATTTAATGTCATTGTAGATGAGTCACATGCCTTTGGACTGATGGGGTGAGATTCTCCTTTGTGGATGAGAGAGATCTCATAGCGGAGTGAGTGGGTTTTGTCAACATGTGACTAAAAACCATCACCCATAAGTTAGTGAGTTCGTCCCTTAGGACAGTGGGCACTTCTAGTATTGAGATTAATTTAGTCATGGAGGATTTTATGGATGTCTCCCTTAAGGGAACTCAGGGACTACGTCTGAGATGAGAGATGGATTTTTTCATTGACTTGTACCCCAAGACCACTCTGATATATTCTACAGAATATTGGATGGCCCCTACCAAGATCCATGATTTGCAGTTATAGTTAGAGGACCTTTGAGATATGGATTTCATCAGACCTAATGTGTCCCTCTAGGCAGCTCCAATTTTGTTCATGAAAAATGTGTACAAGAGCTTTTAGATTTATATAGATTATCATCACCTAAACCTAGACATGATAAACAAAAAGTACCCCTTTCCAAGGATTGAAAACCTCTTTGATTAGCTTCATGGTGGGATATGGTTCTCAAATATAGATCTAAAGTCCGTATACAACCACTTTAGAGTTCTTGAGGTTGATATTCTGAAGTTGGCATTCCTATGTCACTATAGACACTATGAGTTCCTGGTGATTCCTTTCAGTGTGATGAATTCCCCCACTATTTTTATGGATTTGATGAACCAGATTTTCTATCCATACTTCAAATGGTTTTTTATTTTCTTACTTGAAGACAAACTTATATAGTCTTAATTGGTTTAGGATCATCTAGAGTACTTGAGTGTGGTCCTAGGCTTTCTTTGGTAGCACCATATTTACATTAACCTCTCAAAGTTCTAGTTCTAGATCCATGAGGTTCACTTCTTTGGGGAATGTCATTTCTGAGCATGAATTAGCTATATAACTAATGAAGATCGAGACAGTGATTTCTTGGGAACCACCCAAGAGCGTGCTAGATGTGCATAGTTTTCTTGGATTAGCGTGGTAATATATGAGTTTTGTGGAAGAATTATCTTGGATTTAATCCCCTTTGATCACCCTAACACAGAAAGGGAATTTGTTTACCTGGAAAAAGAAGTGCTAGAAAACCTTCAAGGAGTTGAGGATGAGGTTGACGAGTGATCCTATTTTGGGACTACTAGAGGGGGTGTGGAGTACATAGTACATTTCGATACCTGTGGAGCTAGGATCGATTTCATATTGATGCAGAAGTAGGTAGTAATCACATATGAGTCAAGTCAGTTGAGACACCATGAGAAAAACTTTGTGAATCATGACCAAGAGTATGCAGTGGTAGTCTTCACTATGATTATTTGGATGCAATATCTTATGGGAGAGCTCTTTATTGTTTAGTCAGACCATCGGAGTCTCATGTATGTCTTCACGTAGAGTTACTTGAACCTGAGATAGAGGCGCTAGTTGTAGTTCATGTAGGACTATGAATTTGAGATAGTCCATACTCCTGGGAATAAATACATGGTGTAAAATTCCTTTAGTATTAAGTCATGGATGTGTTTAGTACAGTAGTAGTCGAAGTAGTTGGCCTCCTTGTAGTTTTCCCTAGTTGAGGAGGATGGTGCAGCTTTTCTTTAGTCATTGGTTTTGACTTATATGCTCCTCTAGCATTTGATAGAGTCCCAATTGGGATACATTTAATGTGAGGTATTAAATTACTAGATATCCTCAAGATATTTACCATATAGATTTATGGAGGGAATCATGTCATCATTTTCTATGGACAAATAGTGGTCTCAGTCATGATGTGGGAGGAGGTGATAAGAGATTTTAACATATATCATTTGGTTGTACATCTCTGTGTGGGTAATATGTATAGATACCTTTAGTGGGAGTTTTTTATGGACCAGCATGATGTGGAGCATGGTTAAGTTCATCTCTCGATGCCTCACATGCCGGAAGGTGAAGGATGAGCACTATTTTTTGTAGTCTCTTTATATCCTTGAGTGGAAATGGGATGTTATCTCCATGGAATTTAAGGCAGGGATTCCACAGAAATCAAAATACCATGACACCAACTGGGTGATAGCTGGTCGAATTAAAAATTCAGCGCACTTCCTTACTATTAAAGAGTATAAATATATGGAGTGTTTGGGGAAGTTATATGTGTTGGAAATCATCTTCCTTCATAGGGTTACCTAAACAATTATCTCTAAACATGGTGTTTGGTTCATATCATGGTTTTGGAGAGGCCTACATAAGGAATTAAAGACCCAAATGTGGATGAGTACATCCTTTCACCACCCCATATAGATGGGTAGACTAGGAACACTATCTAGGTGTTGGAGGATATGTTGAGGTCTTGCATGTTAGACTTCATTCGGATCTAGGATGATTACTTGAAATTGGTAGATTTTGGGTATAATAATATCTACAACTCTAATATCGGAATGACATATTTTGAGGCCATGTATGGGAGGCCCTATAGGTCACCATTATTCTAGACTGAGATTAGTGAGGCATCTCTTGTTGATCTATAGATAGAGTACTAAATGAAGAAAAAGTTCTAGTCTATCCACAAGAATATGAGGAATCTCAAATAAGGCATAACTCTCATGAAGATTGAAGTTATAGGACCTTGTATTTCGATCAGGGAGACCACATTTTTATGAGAGTTTTGGCACGATGAGGATTACAGAGATTCTCCTAGGGAGTCAAGCTATCCCCAAGGTTCATCTGGCCATTTTAAATCTTTCATAGGGTTGGTGAGGTGTCCTACCACCTCACCCTACATCCACAGTTAGAGTAGTTTCGATATGTATTCCATATTTAGTAGTTGAGAAGATACGTGCATGACCCTATGCAATTTATTTACTGGGGTGAGACAGAAATTGAATATGGGTCCACAATTTTGGAGCACCTAGTGGAGATCGAGGATCATTGGAAGAGGATCCTGCAAGGACATCCCATTCCCTTAGATCATGTAATGCAGCAGCATGTGAGCATGCAGGAGAGCTCCTGGGGGGAGCCATATGCGGTTTCAGTTTCCCAAACTTTTTGATTAGTTTTTATTTTTGAGGATAAAAATGTTTAAGGAGGTAATAATGTAGATTATATTTTTCCCTTTTAAGTCCTCCAAATATATCAAGGAATATTTTTAGACGTAGGATCTGAGACTGCGTGCAATTCTGAGACCCAGTGTGCCCAAAATTTATTTTATAAAAATATAAAATATATTTTATCATGAACACATGATTTTTTAAAATTAATAAAATATGTCCTAAATGGAGTCTCAAAATAGGAATCTGATACCATGTTTGAATCTTGAATTTGAGTTTTACCCTATCCATGACATAAAGTTAGTCGATGCTGGACATTTAGATAAAGAGGTCATTGGTGGGTGCGTTTAGTGAATTAATTAATTAATAATTTAATTAAATAAATAAATGAAATAAAACCTAATTTCCTATATAAAACCATCATTACTAAGGATCACCATGGTTATCCACATAACCATATTACCGTTGAGAGGAGGATCCACCATTCTTTGTTGGAAAATTGAGATCGTATGATGAAAAGATTCCAGATCCATGCGAGTTGAGGTGCAACGAATGCAAAAGATCTTCCTTATTTGTTGGAATCCATGTTATTCATCATCAAATGATCTAATATCAAGGTAAGACTCGTAATTTTTGGATTTATTCCCTTACGATTAAAATATTGAGTATAATCAAATCTATTTCTTTAATCTGTGTTTGTTTTGATCCTCTGCATGTGCCCATATATCATATTTAATTATTTATTCAATTTAACATATTTTTCCATTATTTCTCACCCTAGATATCTGCAATTTTTATTCATTGTTTAAGAATGTTTTAAAAATGATTTTTTACCCTTATTTATGGTATTTTCTCCCTTTGTTTTTTGCGATCTTCATTGTTGGCCTATAGGGCCACGGTTCAACATTACTAAGCAAGGTTGAGCATAATAGGGCCCTAAAATTCATAGAATATTTTCATGTGATGTATACATTGGTGATCATAGGGAGTATTGGGATGATTTTTGGGATATGGGTTATGATTCTCATGGATCCGGGATCTGGGAACAATCAATAATGGCATGAGAGAACCGGTAACAGTGTGCAGGCTTCATGTGGGAGGATCAACATTCGTTTTATGGCCACTAGAGGGACAGAATAGATGGATGGAGATGAATTTCACTATTTTTGGGTGGTCATTGGCTGAAAATCATGGTGGATGGTGTGAATCTAGGATCTTGATGATAGATCTAAATTTTTTTGGAAAACTCGACTACACACTGTGTATCCTAAAGAACACATGACATGTAGACCCATGGATATGGTAGCTAGGATTTTTGAGTGAGTTAAATATCACATGAAATGTGGGACCCCAACACACAATGTGAATATGTATGGGTGACCCGGTTTGTACTTTGGGACTACATAAACATGAGCACGACCAGGCACACAACCAGTGTACACGGGCATGGCCTGAGGGACACTAAAACATATAGGAGAACACGGCTCATCCCCCTATGTATAATACATGCCATGTAGTCCCCTTACACATTGTTTAGGGTTACATGGTCAGTGAGTCCTAAACTGAAGAGGACATGTTCAGGTAGCAGGGCAGGACCACACACCATTTGGTTCCCCATACACACCGTACACCCTCATTTTTTAGGAAACTTATACCACTCATATATCCTATTTTAGAATTTTATTTTGTACTTTGATTATCCTATATTGAGTGTTTTTTCATTTCAAACATTATGGTGGATTTCATGGTGGATTTTGAGATATGATTCTAGGTGTTCTGATTTAGATGCTTCTTCAGGTGACACTCGATAACGGTAGTGATTAGAGTGAAACCCCACCCCCTAAAGGACTAGGGTGTGGGTACTATATCCATTATCAGAGTATAAAACTTCTACTATGAGATGGAATTGATCCTGTACCCATATAATGGAACCCTCATGATAGACTAGGACATGGTTCCTCTGTTTATCATCAGAGTGGAAACCTTTTGATGGGATTTGGAAAGGGTCCTCTATCCATAGAGTGGAACCCTATTATTGGGATAGAACATGGTTATTATATCTATATATCTCTCTAATGACTGTAACCCTCCTTCTAAAAAAATTTATGGGTCCTCTATCCATAGAGTTGAACCCCTTGGCAGAATAGGGTATGGGTACTCTATCCACCTAAAGAGTGGAACCCTCTTATTGGGACAGGGAATGGGTCCTCTATCTATCTAATAAGTGGAACCTTCCTATCATATTAGGCCATGGTTCCAATGTATAAATATTTTGGACCCTCGAATGTGTGTCATAGTGGCGATTCATGTCCACATATGGATGCTTCTTCGGATAGACGTGTGAGATATTGGGCATTATTGATGGACCTCTTGGAACTGATGGAAAACTCTTTTCCTCAGCTCGTCTATGAGATGAATATCCAATTTATCTCTCATCTAGGTTTTTTTATGAGACTATATATATTTATCCTTGTTATTTATTTCATTACTCTCTTTATATGGGTTTATCTATCGATTCCAATCGTGTATCTTGTTGTTACCCATTCAACTTTCAGGGAATCCTACTGGGTATGTATATACTCACACCTGCATGGGCTTTTCCCATAAGTGGTGGGTCTTATGTAGATAAAGGATAGGTCAGTGGTAATTATAGAAGAATGTAGGGATACCCTAGTTCATTTAACCATGTATGGTGTTCGGGTCTTGTAAATTTTAATTCGGGATCTCTCATCACTCAACTTTTCTTATTTTTGTCATGTTGGTACATATTTCTAATTGTGCATGTCTTTGTACATTTTTTTAGATTACACTATCATACTCTTGTATAACCTATTGGTTTTACATTCATGGTTTATTCTCTATAAGTTTTATATTTTTCTATTATTACTTTACACTTATTCATGTACATGGTTTTGTGTGTGCATATTAGTACTTAGGAAAAAGCCTCCCATATTATTTCTGTCTTTTGATAATTTTTTCTATCACATGTATAATAACCTGATCTTAACATAAATAGACATTGAATTACTTTTTAATAATACTAAAACATTAGACAAATAGATTCCCAAATAGTGTATTAGTTTAGTGCCTTTGGAAACATGGAAACATAAACACTGGTACATGAGTGAGATACATTAACTCCTAATAGGTTCTTCAGGAATAGCACCATTCCTAGACACATCATACTTAATAAATATCATCATAACCTTGGGAAGGAAACATAAAAAAAGTTGTGAGCTTAGATTCTTAGTAAGGGTAAACAATGGAGTTATGTAAGCATAAACATGATCATAGGGGTATAAGAACATGATCATAACATTATAAGATCATTCCATTCATAGAAAAGATCATAAATATGAATCATAGAATAAATATTGGAAGTTCATAAGAAATGAATCATTAAAAAAATATAACTTAATCCATTAAATCATAACATAATAATAAAACAAGGAATTGTGTCAAACACATAAGCATAGAAAATTATTTCCATAGTAGTCAAGGCATCACTTCCAAGCCCATATTTGTAGTATGGGTTCACTAACTATACCATATATGTAGTCATGGTTCACTCCCATGGCCATATCAATAGAATGAGTTCACTCCTCATACCATCTTAGTATTCATAGTTCACTCGCATAGTCATCTTAATAGTTAAGGTTCACTCCCAAACCCATTTTAGTTTATCTCATGAGATATAAATATTTACACAAAACATTGAAGGGATATATAGGTCCCACCCATCTCATAATGAAATCATACATACATGTGCGAAAATTTCATTAAAAATTATATCATAACCCATGAAATGAAATTGGTATCATAAAAATGTAATCATATCATAACCTATAGAAAAAGATACAGGTTTAATAATCATTTCATCAAAATAATAACATGTTAAAAGAAGTGGGTTTCAAAGTCTTATAACCCATGAAATATAAATGAGTTTCATAAACATCATTCCATAAAAACATAATCCATTCATAGAAATAATATGAATGGAAACATTGAATAATTTTCCTAGAAATTCATGAGTAACACCAACAAGTGTCATTTATATGGGAAATAATTTTGTAATACCTTTTAAAAACATTTCTTGAGTAAAATATCCTTTCTTCTTTGGAAAATTAATTTTTTAAAACATAAAACATTTTGAAAAACATTTTCATGAAAATTAACTTGAAAACTTCTAAATAAAGCTAAAAATATTTTTGAAAATCATTTTCCTTGAAAAAACATAAAATAATCTTGAAACCCATTTGAAAGCCATTTTAATTAAAAATACTTTGAAAACTTATAAATAAATTCTGATTTTTTTAATCATTTCTTTGAAAACACTTTGAAAACATATAAAGAAATATTTAAAATGTTTTGAAATACATTTCATTGAAAACACTTTAAATTTTTATAAAGAAATATTGAAGATGTTTTTAAAACTATTTCCTTTTAAAACTTATAAAATAAACTTGAAAAAAAAATTGAAAACCATTTTTCTTTGAAAACTTATAAATCTTGAAAACCATTTGAAAACCTTTTTCTCAGGAAATAGGTTTAAAAACTTATAAAGGAATATTTGAAAACCCTAAATCATTTTAAAATACAATTTCCTTGAAAATTATATTCAAAGTTAATTTGACATTTTTTTGAAAACATGGTTTTTTAAATGAAACATATTTTCGATTGAAGAGAGAAATATGGTCATAGTTTTTTTTTTAAATATATTATTAATTATCTTAAGTATAAAATAGTGGTAAATGGTACCATTAAATAGATATAACATGAATAAAAAAATGTTAATAAAACTCATGATATTTCTTGAGAGATGGATCATAATATTTCATCAATATAAGCATAATCATAAACAATCCTGATAAACAATGAGATTGTTTCACCAAAATCTTACCACATGGTAACTTGGGATCATACTCTCCATTTAAGTAAATGAAATTAAATAAAGCTTAAAATATCATGAAAAGAAGGATATTTGTGATATAACATGTAAAATGGAATTATATACACCACAAAAAAAGATTTGGGTGTATAATAAAACATGAGTCTCAGATATAGAAAATTGAGACAAAACTTTCTTACCGATTTGGTAAATTTTCAAACATAAACCCCATGAAAGAAAGATCATAGACAGGATAAGTAAATAGCCATAAATTTAATAAATTTAATCATATAATATATTCATACTCATTATATACACCAAACAAAAGAAAAGAGTGGTGAACATGGCATCTATCTCACATATTTAAAAAGTGAGATGAAATTCCCTTACCTTGTTTCCTGACTCTCATCATACTCATAAAGAATTACTATATAATAAATATAATTTTATTATAAATCTATCACAGATCCATATTCTTATACCTAATACCATATATGGTTTGATTATGACTTTATATTACCCTCTAGTTAATAATTTCATGTTAAGGTTACGCTTTGGGTAATATTTTCTTTGTTTTTCAAATGTGTCTTAATTGGTTATTTATTTGGTCCTTATATATATATATATATATCATAATTTCTATAATTTAAATAATGATATAAATATTATGTATATTCAGTATATTTTTATTATAATAATTGATATAATATTAAAGTAATAAATGGAATACATCGTTCATGGAGACGGTAGGTCGTACGTATGCATGAACATTGTTTCCATCTTATTGTCATATTTAAAGAAAGAAATAAAATGAAATATATCTATATATATATATAATATCATTAAAATATAATTATTATGTAATTTATATCATATCAGTTTACTAAAACCATCCTTAATACATTCCATGTAGTGTGTGAATGAATCACATCGCTTTGAGGGGGCGGTAGTATACACTTCCTCAAACAAAATTAGCGTATTTACACAAAATGGAAAGTATAAAGATATGTGTGGTAAAATAATTACAAAATATTAAAAAAATATTTATTATATATATAATATATAAACAGTGTGTCCATCAAAATTCTCAACCATGAAAGGTGGTAAAGGAAAATGAACAATCATCATTTTGTGAGGCGGTAGTTCGCCATACACATAAACAATATGTGTGTTACCCATTAGATTGAAGTGTGTGTATTTTTAGGTAAAAATTTTACCATAAAAAATATCTGTAAATTGGGGATAAATTTTTTGTTTTATAATCATGGATTAAAGGGAGTATAGGGGGTGGAGAATGAAAATACGAAAGAGGAGCTTGAGGGAGGATGTTACCTCTTCGTTGGGTAACTCCTTTTGTTTTTCACCAAAGGGATTCCTTGGATTGATTTATTACAAAATTGAGTCTTCAAGGAGGAATTTAGGGATTTTAGTGAGGTTATTGGGTATATCTTGGTCTAACCTAAGTTTTTTTATAGGTGTGAGGAAGTGGGAGAGTGCTTTCCTTTTCATAGTGGAAGGGGAGTGACACTCTTATAAATACCGAAAGGTATTCATTAATGGGAGGTATAAATTACCTAATGTGACTCCATAATATAAAAATAATGGATTAAATAGGAATCAAGGTTGGTAAAAACCTTTATCACACAAAAATATGGGCATTTTATAAATTGGTTCCATAACTTCTAAGTTTCTTTAATTTTATCATTTTGGTTTTTATTAAAGACACTCATTTTCTAACCTATTTAGTTTAACCATGAAGACTATATTAAAGTGAGATTTTTTTAAAAATATATATACACTTAATTATAAATATGATACATATTTTAAAAAATAAAAAACTCATGTTTTATTGGAAATTAATTTTAAAACAATAATATGTGACGCACAAAAACACTACTTAAACCCGAACCATGCTAAAAATATTTTTACAATCTATGGGTTAATATGTTAATTATAAAAGATAATTTAGTCTATTAATAGAAATTATTTAATTTTTTTTAACACTTAAAAATAACTTGTAATAATATATGATTTTTATTAATTTTATATCATTTAATAAAATATCATTTATTGTAAAATAATATTAATGTCAATTTTGACATTATTTATTGAATTTTAATTTTAAAATATCAAAATAATATTTTAATTAAAATATATTAAGTTCACATATTTTTAAAATGATATATTTATTTAAAAAATAATTAGAGACAATAATTAAATCAATTTACTTCACTTTAAAATATTTAAAGTGTCATTTAATTTAGTTAATTATTAACTAAATAATCACTACGTTAGAGTTCTTAAGAATTTTAAGTAAATAAATCATCTCTAAAAATTAATGATAAATTATTATGGTAAAAATAACTTATTTATATTTCAAAAGGATATGTATAACAAAAAATTTGATGTTTTTTACATATCTCAATGTCTTATAAATGTTAAAGGTAAGTAAAGTTCCCTTTTTGTATTTTTCCTTAATATTTTATATAGGAATTTTCCATTTAATAATATCACAATAACCCATAAAATTCAAAAAAATAGAGTATATGGTCTAATTATTTTCAACCAATGTCCTATGGGTAAATGTCAAGGACATTTTGGTCCTTAATATTAAGTTTTAGTCTCTTATTAAGCTTAATTTTAACTTAATCGTCGTAAATAATTTTAATCTCTTTCACTAATTTTTTTTGTAAAAAATTATTTTTATCTTATTAGACCAAAAATATTATAATTATAAAAAAATTTTATGTCTATTTTTCAAAATTCAAATCATAGAAGTGGGAAAATTATGTTTAACGATAATCCCACAGACGTGGCAAGAAAGCAAGTTTTTAAAGTAAAAATGTTCAAAAGTTCAATAGGTGTTTATATCTAATTTCTAAAAAAAATGATTAAAATTAACAAAATTGGATAAATATAAGTATAATTGATCTATTTTGACTATTGAAGCTAATTTAAATATAATTTAACATTAATAATTATTTAAGCAAAGAGGTGGTTTTAACTAAAATATAGTATTTTTCTTTATTCATCTAAAAATGAAGTTTATTAGAAAAATACCCAAAAATAACCCTAGGATAATTTCAACATTATGAATTTAAAAATTATGTTTATTTTTACATATAAAATTCATAAAACTATCAAATTTTAGTTTTAAAAAAATAAGTGTGTCATTAAAAGGTGGTAAAACTCAGTCTTGTGTGTACCGCAAGCAATCTTAGTGTTGTGTGTACCACTATATAATCCAAGTGTTATATGTAGTACAAGATTAAAATGATTTTGTGCATAACACAAGACAAAATAAATTTATTGTTTCATTAAATGAAAAAAAAATCAAAAAGTATAAATTAATTCAAAAAATCACAAAATCTCAAGGTGTTACACCATGGCCTATAGAGGAGGACTTAGGGTCATTGTGGATTGAGCCCCATTGGGTCAAATCATGAAAATTGAGTCCATAAGGAAGGTTTATATTGGATAAAATGTTGTGACCAAACTGCACACATCTGAGTGTATCACACCCCAAACTTTCTGAAATAAGGAATTAGTAAATCCATTAGGGCCTGGAGCACTATCAGTATTGAGGTTGGAGACTGCTTCCTTGATTTCAAACTGAATAAGAATAATGATAAGTAAGTTATTACATTTTTTACTAACAAGATCAAGAATGATTCTATTAGATATGTCTTTATTGAGATCAGGCTTATTAAATAGGTTGATATAGTGAGAGATAATATGTTCTGAAAGTCATTGTTCATTATCAATAACATAGTAACCATCTTTGAGGAAGTATAGGGGTCTGAAATATTTTTGATCCCTTTAGAGAGAGTTTCAGAATTTATAATTCATATATACATCCTTGAGCCACAAACCCTTGAAGTTCTTCTTCTGAATTTCTTTATGGAGAATATGAAATTTAGCTTAGAAGTGAGTTCAATATCTTAGAGAAGGTCCAAGAAAAAAGATCACAATTAGAGTATTCATCCTAAATTTTATTAAGTTCATCCATAAGAGGGGAAATATACATTTCAATCATGTTAAAATTATCCCTACACCAACCATTGAGTTTATGTTTTGAAAGATTTATCTTCATGACAACTGAAAAGGTATCATTTCCATAGTAATAGAGTTCCAAAGATCACAAACAAGTTTACCTCAATCAAGGTGGGATTAAAAGGAATTTTTTAACATGAAGAGAAGGTGGGGGTTTGCATTCCTAGTAATATTGCTGACTAGAATGGGGTGGTGGTAATAGTTGAGCCTGGGAAGGGTGATGCTTGAAATATTATCCTATTTATCAAGGGCCTTCTCTTTAGAGAAGCTCACTCAAGCTTACTAGAAATAGGTATATTGATTTTCTTCATGTACTAGGTGTATTTATAGTGACCCAATACCATTTACACATGTTATTGCATAAATTTTAACATAGATATCCATTAATACAAAATTAGGATAAAAAAAGGCCTAGTGTCTATGGAAGACTAGATAGGTAAAACAACTACATGAAAAAAAAAGTCTTTATTTTAGTCTCCATAATGAGATCCTAAATCACTTTGATCTCATAATATTTCATTGAATAACTTAAGTAATAAAAATACAAAAAGGGTGAGCTAAAATCCTATTATGGGAATTAACATGATAAGGAAACATAATGTGTGAGTCATAGGTGTAACATGATATCATAAAAGACAAGGCTCCTAAGTAATCACATGGGAGAATAACATAAAGAACATAGTATCAAAAGATCATGGAAACATAGGTTATATGGAAGAAACAAAAAATGGCATAAGAATAAGTCAAGGATGACTTCCAATAAAACATCACATGGTGGATAGAGTCCCATAGTGGATTATGTTTACTCTCTAAATCACATACATAACATCTCATGAGAAAAAAGATTTACCCAATGCATTGGATCACTATATGAGTTCACCAATCATGAAATTTTATTAATTATGTGTTCTAAAAAAAGGAAATAAATCATAAGACATAAATATAATAATTAAGCATGTAATGAAAATGGGTTGCATAATCTTGCATTATGTCGTAATCAAAGGAGATTGTATAAAGAATACATTTGTTAAATGATTTTAAAGAATGTGTTAACCCATAAAAGTAATGGAGAATAATTCATGTATATATTTAATATACATTTATATATAATTTATAATCATTCCACAATATCAGATAGGGAGATAAATTGAGTTGGATAGAGAATGTTCATAACCCAAATAAAAAAAATGGTGGTTTAGAGAGATCTCTTACCTTGAGTATTATTCATCACATACGTTATTTATATTCCTAAATAACAAACTTGTGTTAATTATTTACTTCCTTAATAAAAAAATTCAAGTATATTATTCTTTTAGTTTTATTTATTATCATGTTATATTCAATTACGAAATCATTTCGGTTCATGTTAGACATTTTGACAATATTCAACTCATATATCTAAAATTACTTAATTAAGTTGAATAAGGTCCAATAGATTATTATAATCATATCCATAATAATAATTATATCATAATTATCATTTTTATACATAAATTATACTTTTAAACCCAACCATGAAATATGGTTATGAAAAATGAACTACATTACAATCAAAGAGATGGTAGGTCATACGTACACATGAATAACATGTCCAATTTTCATTGGTCATGATGGAAAGAAATAAAGTGTTATTTTATATTTGAATAATGATAATTATACCATAAATATCATTTTATTTATATAAATACACTTATTTATACCATCTATGTGATGTGGTAATGAAAATAAAATCACATCACTTCATGGAGGTGGTAATCAACAAGTGTGAACGAATGAAGTTGTCATCTTTTAATGAATGAAAAGGTAAGAAAATATATGATATATTACCTCTCCATAGTGATAAATATTTAATTAATATCATATATATATATATACAATCCATCATCATAAATATCAATGAGAGGTGATAATGGAAAATGAATTACATCATTTCACAAGGAGGTAGTCTATCGTACACAAGAACAATGGTTTCGTTTCTCATTTGATGGAAGAAGAAATGGATGTTGGTTATGAAATTAACATAAAAAATATAAAATTATATGGGATATACTGATGATATTATATCATCAAGTTTGAATAATATTTGAATGATGTGGAATACTAAATAAAACCAAAACTCTCAGTTAAGAACGATACTTATTCTTTGAACAACCTCTTTAGGTTTTCACTAAAATCCTTCCTAGGAAGGTTTTATAATAATAAAAATGTATTATAGGATTTTTTTAAGGTAATTAAGGAAGGTATTTGTATAGTTATTGTATGAATAAAGGTCTTTTGAAGTGTGGAGAAAAGATAAGGTAAGGTTCCCTTTTATAAGTGAGGGGAGGTGCACTTTTGGAATTTCTTAAATATAAAATATATATAAATTAATTTACATAGAAAAAGACTCCAATATGATATAATATTAATATAGTGTAATTATGGGTCTAATTTTTATAATATATTAATATTTTGATAATTTTAGATATGTTTTTACCCTTATATCATTGTTTTAACCTCTATTAACCCTTTTAAACACTTACCGTGATAATAAAGTTTTTACACTTTATAGATTAAAAAAGTTACTATTAAAGTATAATTGGTCCATATATGTAACATGTTTGATATTTTCCACCATATATTAATAAATTTGTTGAATATAGGATTTTTATTAATTTAAAATCATTTAATAAAATACTATTTATTATGTAATAACATTAATGTCATTTTTGGAACTATTCATTTATGTTGACATTGAAAAAAACATGAAAATAAAGGAACTAAAAAATATAATACCTTAAAAAATATTTAATAGGTTATATTTATCTATAAATTCATGAAACACAATAATTATTTCAAATTATATTACTTTTAATATTTTTAAAATCATTGATTTTATTTTTCAATTAATTAAATAAATGTTTTGTAGGCATTGCGAAAGAATTTAAGTTAATTTTTTCATAAATAATAATAATAAATTAATTACCATAATAAAAATAAATTATTTATCTTTAAAATTAATATTTATAACTTAGTATAAGTTTTTTTATCTCTATCAAAAAATATTATTGATATTAAAATAAGTAACATTTTTGTCTTTTCTTTTACACGATTATTATAAAGATAAAAAATCAAAGAAATATGGAACCAAGTGGAAATATATTCAAGAATTGGTTTTAAATGGATGAAATAAAATTGTATAAATTCAATTTTTAGGGTCAATTTTATCCCTTATCAAATTATTTTTAACCTAAATTACCTAATTTACCCTAACTATGGTGATAATTATTTAATATAGTTATTATTCATCAAGACTAAAAATAAATGGGGAATATTTTTAAAATTTTGAAATAATAATTCCAAATATTTAATCCATTTTTCACAATTAAATTACTATAATTTGCATAATTTAATTTAACATTATACCCACAATACGCGATAAAAGGTTGTTTTTAGGAAAATGCATTTTTCAAGTAATAAATGATCTTATATTAACTCAATGACTATAAATTATATGTATTTAAATTCATATAAATATATATATAATATAAACATTTCATTTTAATCATTTTTTATTATGTTCTATTTTAATTAATTAAAATGGATAAACTTCATGCACTAAAAAACAGTTTTTAGAAAACTATGTTTTTAAGTATAAAAAAACTTATACTAAAATCAGGAAAACTTATGGTTCAAAGGAAATTAGTTAGATTATTATAAATAAAATTTTAATTTTTAACATTAAGAACAAATCCAAAAATATAAGGATACTTTAAAATTACTTAATTTAATGAAAATAATAACAATATTTGAAAAATTAGTAATTTTCACTATTCACTGAAAAACTAACCATTTCAAAAAAAATATAAAAATTTCATCCTAAGTTAATTTTGATATTATGATTTAAAAAATAAAGTTCATTTTATAAAATAAATTTTCTAAAAATTTCAAAAAATAATTATAATATTTTCTCACAAAAAGCAATAAAATCATTTTTTAAGATAACATATTTTTTGAAGAATAAAATTTCTTTATTAGAAATCGTGTTATTATTTCCTAATAATTTATCAATAAATTTATATTAAGTAGGGATTTTATATATATTTCCTAAATTATTTAATTTTATTTATAACCATCAATTTAATAGCTAGGTTATAATTGTCATATTTAAATAATCATGGTTTGTTTAGGATCAGTATTGTGTGTCGTATACACTATCGAACATAGTTTTCTTTTTAAAATGTCCATGTATTATATTCTTACCACCTTAAAAAAATTATTCCTTAAATTTTCATATTACATATTAATTTGAAAATAGGTAAGGGTACTTCTACTTTATGGCTTCCTTCGGTTCCCAGGTTGCCTCTTCGTATTTATGGTTTTACCATAGTACTTTGACTAGGTGGTTTGTCTTGTTGTATAAAACATTATATTTATGGTCCAAGATATTCCATGTCTACTCCTCATAAGTGAAATCTTTTTCTAGATATACCACCTCTGAATTCAATATAGGAAATGGATCGATTATGTACTTCTTCAAGAGGAATACATGAAATAAATCATGTACTTGAGAAAGGGTTGGTGGGAGTGATAGTCGATAAGCCACATGTAACATCCCTCCCCTCCTCATTATCTTTAGTTGAGGGGGAATTTCTACTTGTCCTTAGGTGACATCGCCGAGACATAAAAGGCTGGGAATGAATGTCAAGGGATTTATTAATAATTGGGGGATGATTTCCCCTTTTTAAATTAAAGCAACCGACCATGATAATTAAAACCCAACAACTACTATATGATTTATGAAACCAGAGTAATACAACTCAAAGTAATACCAACTGATATCAAAACTAAACTAAACTATACCGTAGTACCAAAGTGGAAGAGTACCAACATAAAAGTACAAAGTGGAGGAAAAACCACAAAGTTCAATGACTCTAAAGACATTGACTTAGTAACTCCCAATAAGCTCCAAGATCCAACTCCAAAATACTTGCACGAGTATTGTGATGCATCACAAAAGAAATTAGATACTCTATATTTACCTTTTTCTTGATAAATGATATCTACAAATTCACCAAAGTTCCTAATCAATGATGAGTAATGAAACTCAGTAGGTTTTCCCTAAATGACTTCCCTACTCACATCACTAGTATAGAACATGTTATCACATTTATAATATATATATATATAACACTTAAAATCATTTTTAATGGTTTAAAACAAAGCCAAGTAGTTTCACAAAAAAATAGTTTCCATAGAAAAAAACCCAATAACTCTTTCAAACTATTTCAAAAATCCATTTGGAATAACCCATTCTATTTCACAAATCCACACATGCATACACAGGTGAAATTTCTATACTCATGAGTGGTCTCTCATTGATCTATTAAGTAGTTAAAAAGTATCCATATACCAGTTCCCCAATGGAACATGCCCCTTCCATAGGGACATGCTAACTAATTATTCAAAAACCATTCCAAATCAACCATTTCAAGACATTTCAATAAAACATTATTTTTCATTAAAAACATTTCCATCAAACCATTTCAAGTCATTTAAATAAAACATAACTTTTTTTAAACCATTTTCCATGAATCAAAAACGTCATATTTTTAAACCATCATTTTAAAATTCATAAACATATAACTTTACACAATAACCAATTTTCCCAATTCTATAGGCCATCAATAAAGAGGGTTTCTAACATGATTTTCACATCAATTTCATTATCAATTTTTATCAATTAAAACAATTTTAAACTAATACTTCATGTTCTAATAAGAGGATTCAAGAGTAAAGTCACCTACCTCAGAAATTATTTTGAAAACAATGAACAACATGAATTATTCATCAAAACCCAGTTGAATCTCCAAAGACCCACCTAAATATTTTTAACTTACATTAAAATTGTCATATCACATCAATATTAACATAAAATATCATAGATCTACCCCCAATAGATTGGATCTATGAATTAAAGAGAGGGTAATGAAGAGATATAAGGGAAACAACCAATAGTAGAGACTTACCAAGAAATTTGTCCTTCAACACACAATGATTTTCCAACAAATCTCTCTTGGATTGAACAGAAGAGTCTCCACAGCCTTTTGGGAGAGAAAATTGATTAGGGTCATAATAGAGGAAAAATGAGTGGTTAATAAGAAAATACTAATTAGATCCAAAATTTTAGGGTCTAATTTTTAATCATGCATGGTTAGGTCACATGGTGAGGAAAAACGTGTGCTAACCGTGCACCAGCCATTGTCTCCAAACACCCTTTATAAAGCTGGCTCGCGCAATTATACAAATAGTTCACCAACCGTATTTTTTCCTTAGTTCCAATTTACACAGTTAATCCTAGGTGGCATCACGGTTTGGCAAAACCATGCACCTAACTGTTCACAAACCCAAAGCCCATTGCCAAATGTTTTTTGATATTTTGTAGGATTTTTGTTCTTTTCACTAACCATGATCAAACCATGCACTTCTAGAAAATCCCAAGAAAAATTTTAACGGTCCTCAAAACCATCCCAAACATCACCCAAACACTTAACATAGTTGATATACATAAAAAAGGGTTACTTACTTGAAAATGGGGGTTCTAAATTCTCCCCACCATATCCTTTCCATACATATAAAGTAAAAACCCATTATTATCCTAAAAGAATTCGGGACATTTCTTGACCATTTCTTTCTCCCATTCCCAAGTCTCTTCCTAGATCTGGACATGTTTCCACAAAACCCACACTAGACCAATGCTTTCTCCACACAAGACTTTCTCTTACATATCCACAATTTATACTAGTACATGAACCAATGAAGCATATAAATCTAGGTTAATTTGATCCCATCGAATCACACGGTCAAGATCAATATGATAATTTTTCAACTGAGATACGTGAAACACATTGTGTACTACACTGAACTGTGGTGGAAAATCCAACCTATATTCCACCTCACCAACCCATTCAAGTATATCAAAATGTCCTATGTATCGAGGATATAAGTTTCCCTATTTCCCAAAATAATGATTCCCAATACTTAGAGAGATTCTCAAGAATGCATGATCACTCACCTAGAATAAAAATTACTGTTTTCAATGATCTGTATATGATTTCTGAAAACCCTTATCTATCTTCATTCTCTTCCTAGTCAACTAAATCTTATTTTTTTCTCTTGGACAAGGATCGGGACAACTAGTGAAGTCTCTCTTGTTTCCACCCAATAAAGTTGAGAATGAAATGTAATCCCATAAAATGCTTCAAAGGGAACCATATATATTGAGGCTTCGTAACAGTTGTTATATGAGAACTCCATTGATGGTATGTGCTCCTCCCATGAGCCAAAAAAATCCATTACACAAGACTAAATAATGTATTCCAATGTTTATATCATCCTTTTGGATTCCCCATCCATCAAAGGATGATACATCATACTCATAGTCAACTGATTCCCAATGGATTTTTTTAATGATTTCAAAAAAAAAGATGTAAACCTGATATCTCAATCAGGTACTATCGAAACTGGTATGCCATAACTCTTTACCACTTCACAAATATAGATTTTAGACAGTAACTCCATCATATGAGATTCATGAATAGGGATGAAATGGGTCAACTTTGTGAGTTGATCCACTATCACCCATATAGAATCTTATTTATAAACCTTTATTGGGAGACCGGTTGCAAAATCCATGGCTATATGCTTCCATTTCCAAACAAGAATAGGTAAGTACTGCAATATACCTACTGGTTCCAGGTTTTATAATTTAACCTATTGACAATTTTAGAATTTTGAAACAAACTCATCCATCTTATTTTTCATGTCGACCCACTAAAACTATGCTTTCAACGCCTTGTGCATCTTTTGTATTCTAGGATGAACATGTCATATCGAATGGTGGTAGGAATGAAGAATTTATTCCTAAAATTCCAAAGGTATGACCATTAAACCTCGAAACCATAAAATCAAACTCCCATCCAATTTTCATCCCTCAATGGACTCCTCACCATTGAGTTTTTACCTCATAGAAACACAATATGAATCATATTTTTGTGCCTCTTTAACTATTTAAATAAAAATAAGAAGAAAAGAAAGTGGAAAGAAAATAGAAAAATTACCTCAAACTTCACATTCCAGGTGTATTTCTGTTATGATTGACATCAATAACCACTGATCTAGATCCTCTTTTTCAAAATGAGCATATGAATTTCAACTTAATGTATCTACCACTGAATTCCATTTACCTGATGTATACATCAATTCAAAGTCAAACATTTGGAGATACTTCATCCATCATCAATGTCTTAGATTCAAATAACTTTGTGATGAAATATGTTTCAATATCTTATGATCTGTAAACATTGTAAATTTCTCACCAAAGAGGTAATGATGTTAAATCTTAAAATCATGGACTACAAAAGCTAACTCCAAATCTTATGTTGGATAGTTCTTCTCATGAAACAGTAATTTCAGTGAGCCATAAGTAATAGCATGATCTCCCTTCAAGAGAACACATCCCAACCTAGATCCTAAATCATTGCAATACACCACATATCCTTATCCTTATCCCAGAAAAATCAATATTGGTGTTGATGTATAGTTAACTTTAAGCTCCTAAAAATTATTCTATCTTTCCTCATTCCATTATAATGGAACATTTTTCCTTGTTAAAGCTCTCAAAGGTGAAGCTAGTTGTGAAAATTAAAGAAAAATCATTGGTAATAATCATCCAATCCAATAAAATGATGTATCTCAAAGACATTATTTAGAAGTTTCTAAGATATAAAAACCTATATTTTTTCTATATCCATAGAAGCACCTCTTTTAGAGATAACATGACCAAGGAAATATACTTATTATATCCAAAAATCACACTTTTATAATTTGTAATACAAGATATGATCCCTCAAAATTCCAAACACTATGACCAAGTGTTTCTCATGATCAGACCTTTTCCTTGAATACACCAATATATCTTTCACAAACACCACCAAAAAACAATCCAAATACCTATGAAATATCTGATTCATCAATTACATAAATAATTCTGGTTCATTTTTAATACTGAAAGACATAAACACATATAAATAATGGTCATATCTGCTTTTGAAAGCTATTTTTAGAATATCCTCCTTCCGAACAAACAATTAATGATATCCTAATTACAAGTTGATTTTAGATAACCACTGGGATACCCTTAATTGATCAAATAGATCATAAATTTAGGAAAGTGGATATCGATTCTTTATCATGACTTGGTTAATCTTACAATAATCTACAAATGACTGAAGAGTTCCATACACATTTTTAACAAATGATATTGGTGCTTCCCATAGAGATGTGCTTGGCTAAATAAACCATTTTATTTCCAAATCTTCAAACTAAACTTTTACTTTCATAAATTCTATTGGTTCCATCTAATAATATGGAAGTGATATTGGACTGGTCCCTAGTAAAAGATCAATCATAAACCCTGCTTCTCTTTTGGGTGGCATCCTAGAGATGTTATTGGGAAAAACATATGGAAAATACTCAAAAACTACTAAAAACAACTATTCTAAATATCATCCACCACTACCAAAGTCAAAGCACCTAACTAGTATGAGATAGTTCTAACTTCTAGTGCTAACATTCCTTTTTCACATTCCTTTACATTTTAGTCTCTTCCAAAGATATTCTCTACACCATCTTCAGTCGTAAAACTAACCCTTGGGGTATAATAGTCGATGTGAGATTTGAACATAGTCAACCAATCCATACCCAGGATTATTTCATATACATCCATCTAAATCATAGATAAGTACTATATCGACTCAAATCCATAAATATTTATAAAACATTCTCTACACATAAAGGCTCGACGTTATCATTGACCAAGTGGAGTTTGAAGTTTCAAAATATAAGGCATCATCTCAACATGAAAACCCATAGAATAAACAACATGAGAATTAATAAATGAATGGGATGCACCTATATCAGAAAAATATTTCATAAGGTTATAATTCAAAATAATTGTACCTCTCACTATCGATGGTCAAGATTGGTCATCCAAAATCAATTTCTCATCTCCATATAATTGATTGCTTGCTGCAATTTGATCTTTATTTCAATGTTGATATTGCACTGCCTGAGGAGTCTTGGTGTTCCCATAATCACCATGGAGAGCTTGGTTTGGTTGAAGAGAGTTATTATGTTTTCTTCATCCCATATAAGCATATTATTTATGTGAAACATGATATGTATCCCTAACACCCAACCCTGGAGAACAACGAAAATAGCACTAAAAAATTCCCAACTATTTTTAA
This sequence comes from Viscum album, assembly GCA_963277665.1. Classification (NCBI taxonomy): domain Eukaryota; kingdom Viridiplantae; phylum Streptophyta; class Magnoliopsida; order Santalales; family Viscaceae; genus Viscum; species Viscum album. The sequence goes on from OY728141.1 coordinate 232,491,910, forward strand.
TTGTGGCATGATCTAGGTGGTTTCATACAATCTCCCTTGATGTGATCAAAATATCCACATTGGAAACAACTAAATTTACTCTTGGGTTTTTAAGGAAGATTCCCCAATCCAGCCATTTTATTATGATTTATCCCACAACCTTGGAAATAGATGTCCCTCTTCCTATTATTCCCAACATTAGAGTTCCCATAATTTTCTATAGTATCAACATGATTCCTCCACCCATAGTTCCTATATGTCCCTTTTTTCCACCATATCTCTGTTTACCATCTTTGTAAAATATTTTATACAAAGAACGACAATATTTTATCATATTCCTTGTCTCAGTCCCGATTTAAAAATATGTTCCTTTAAGGATGCACTAGCATCAACTTTAGGTGAAAAGCAGACTAAATTAATAAATTTAGCTAAATGCTCTATCACAAAGAAATTATCCTGCTTTAATCTGAAAAATTACATCGTTCTATAAATCCTAAATGTGTGAGAATAACTTTTTTTGTTTAAAATTTATTCAAAATCCTCCTATTAAAGGCCATGGTTCAATATATCATAAACTTCTAAATCCCACCACTAGCATGAAATATCTGAAATGTGCGGCTGATTGTCACCTATCGACCGGTAAAAGTTCTGATGCTCTTCTAATGTGTATAGCAGCACTCGGGTCGAATCCTCAGTGATGGTACTCTTTAATAGTTGTTTGTTTTTAGTTGATTGTATTCTGATTGGGGGGGTTTGTTTGCAGAGATTAAGAAATGATTGATTGATTAAGATTGATTTAAAAAAATTATAAAGATTGGGGTGAGTTCATTTTTAGAGAGTTAATATTATTATATCGTTGAGATTTGCTTTATATTGCATTTAAATTAACACCCACTTCACATGATAATGTTGATTGGAATTACCAAGTGATAAAGCTTTAATCCAAGTCGTAACATAACATAGGGTTCTAATCATTACCATTACTTGTTTATGGTAGTGTATTTATGGTTCCAATAATCCATGGGATCCCCATATTAAACAAAACATGTCATTAATCCATGACATATAAAGTTCAACATACACAATATTAACTCAAAGAATACTCATCGAGCAAAGGCTCTCAATCACTTAATATCCCCAAATTATAACTCCTCCCAATGGTAGATTTACTCATCCATTAAGATAATTATTAATCTAGTAATATATTTTAATGATGATGAATTATAAATAGAACAAAAATAACGGGATAAGAAAATATTTGTGCGTCGAACACACACACACGCAAAGGGTTATCAGAATTAAAAATGAACCTTAGATTGAATTAGAAAGTGAAAAAAGGGAAGCGGATTAAAATTTATTTAAACTATTTTGAGAACATTAATATGAAACTAAAAAATGTGGAAGAGAATAAGAGATATTGAAGAAGAAACTTGCATTAAAACATAATTACAAAGAAATAGACTTACAAGATTACAAAAATGAAGAACACAAAAGTAAATAAAAACAAAGAGAGGGGGAAAGGTCTATCTAGTGAAAACTTGAGTATGTAAGGTCATCTCAAGACCTTGTAAAGGCTTTGTTCATTCCAATATGTTCTCCTCTCTTCTGAAATTCCAACCCTTTTGAAGGATAGGAGGGGGATGTATTTATAGCCCAAGGAAGTGGACTGTTGGAATTCCCAATCTGTCCCTCCACTTGGCTTGATGATTTGGACATATAAACATCTGAATATCGAGATATCTACTTCTTTAAAGTTTTATAGAATAATGTTTTCTGACTTTTCTAAAATTTTAGAGTTATTTTTAATTATGGATCCAAAGTTATGGCAGTTTTATTAAACAAAGTTAAACTGTCCATTTCAATCCATGCTTTTTCGATGTCCAAAATGTGAATGGATTTTGAAATATGAATATGCCTTAAAATCTGAATTATTTATTCAATAAAGTCGGCCTCCTATATCGTCTCTTTCACACTGCAAAATATCAACTTGATTTAATGAATAGATCAGGATACATGTCATAAATACTATACTGATTTTAATTCCCGGCCAGAATGGTGGGCTAAGTTTAAATGAATCGGTTGTGCCACTTGTAATTAGATTTGGGCCTTTAAATTTTTATCTAATACTCCTTAAATTGTCCCCAGAACCTTTGAGTATAATGAAGGAATTTTAACTTCTAGATTGATCACATTAATTCAATATTCATGGCTGGTCTAGTTTCTTCATAGATTCTGTAGGCCCTCTTTTGTGGTCCATATGAGCCTTAAAATGGAAGAGTTGGCTCATAATACCGTATAAGGTAATGTTTTATATTAAATTAGGAATCCTACAAAACAATAACCACACAATTTTAATTAGTAGGGTGTTATTTATAAATAAAATAGTAAACTGACTCAATTGGACTACTTCTAAAAATGCTCAAAATTATACTTAGTATTAAAACATTAATATTTCACACAAATTATGCACATTTCATATAAAATCAGTAAAGGGGGTATGAAGTATGTCATGAAAATATTAATAAAATCAACTCCCTCACACTTATTCTTGTGCATGTCCTCATGTGCAACAAATATAAAAACATGACAAAATCATTTTCACTCACCAACAAATATTAAAATTTTGTTTCCCCTAATCAGGGGAGGTTTAGAAAATTTCACTCATCCATTTTGAATTCCAACACAAGTTTTTATAGAAACAATGTTCCAAAAACAGTTCATTTTTTCATGATCATATTTAGAAATGAAAAATGGTGTCACACAAAACTTACTCCTCTCAAGATGATAAAATTAATTTTTGGAGCTTCACTCATTCACCAACCGAAAGTAAAAATCTAAGAGTTTGAAAGACCTCTCATCTTCCATTACTTATCCTAAAGTGCTCAAAAATCAAGAGGTGTTTTTAGGGGTTTTTATGTGGCTATGGAATAGTAGGAAGATGATATCCAAAAGATAGTAAAGGGGGGTAAAACACCAACATAGAAAAAGCAATGCACATTTTTTTTGAAATGAAACATGGAAGGAAATGAAAACACATATTTATAAGGGAATGATTGTGTGAAGAAAGACACAAGAGAGGAAGAAAATTTGAAGCGGATGAGAAGATGAAATATTTACAAACCACAAAACTTCTTCCAATGACATAAGAATATAATGCAAGTGTTATTTTTTTCTTTTTTCCTCTTTTTTAAAAAGTTGAACTTGGAAAATATCTCACACTCATATCCCAACCCATGATTGATCTCCTCATGACACTAATTTTAATAGTTATAACAAGATCAAAGATTGAGGATGAGTGATTTTTGACCTACCCCAAAAACAACCTTTATTTTTATTTTATTTTATTTTTTATTTTATTTTATTTTTTGATTTTTTTGAACACTTGTCAATAAAATTAAAAAATTACATAAATGAAAGTACATTACATTCCCCAAAACACCATAAATGACAACCTCTCCCCCACACTGAAATGGATGCTTTCCCTCAGGCATATGATAACATGGTGAAATCAATAAAGGGTACCCAAAATGAAATCCATCCCCCCCACGCTTAAATTTTAAAAATTTATGCTATGAAAATACATGTTGATATTGGGTGGGAAAATTTATTGGGTTTGTAATTTGGCTATAAAAGAAAAGGTTTTCATAGGCTCGAAGGGGCTTTCAAAAGGAGGATTAATGTAAGGGAAATTAAGCTTACATGGGTGAATCCAAAATTGAGAATTGAAGAGCATTACCTTTTCACCTTCATGGAATGACTTTCTAGGGATGTTTTTGTCCTGGAGTGCCTTGGATTTTTCTTTGTAGAGATTATAATTCCCATAAGAATTAAGTAAAAGCTCCTCCAGTTTAGCCAATTGCAACAATCTTTCTTCACCAGAATTTTCAAGATCAAAATTACAGGTTTTCATAGCCCAAAAACACTTATGTTGGATTTTAAATGGTAGATTAAATGCTTTACCAAAAACTAGACTAAAATGAGACATCCCAATGGGTGTTTTATAGGCAATTCGATAAGCCCAAAGTGCTTTACAAAGTCTTTCAGTCCAGTATTTTCTGGTGAGTTTTACAATTCTCTCAAGCACTCTTTTCACTTATCTATTAGAAATTTCATCCATGTCATTTGTTTGGGGGTGATATGAAAATGAAGTTTTATGTATAACCCCATTATTTTTCAAAATATATTCCATGGTTCTATTAAAAAATGGATTCCTAAGTCACTTATGATGGCACGTGGTGTGCCAAATCGTTGGAAGATGTGTGTCTTTAGGAACTCACTAACAGTATGTGAATCATCCTTTATAGAGGGTTTGGCCTCGACCCATTTAGAAACATAATCAACTACAAGAAGAATATATGATAATCCATTGTAAGGGGAAATCGTCCCATGAAATCGATACCCCAAACATCGAAGATATCATAGAAAATTAAAGGATTTTGGGGCATTTCATTTCTCTTGGAAATTGTTCCAAACTTTTTGCAAGTGGGACATGATTTACAGAACTCATGTGAGTCCTTGAAGAGTGAAGGCCAGAAGAATCCAGAGTCTAGGACCTTTCATGAGGCCCTTTTTGGTCCAAAGTGGCCACCACCTGGAATTGGGTGACAAAATTCTAATATGGAATAATGTTCATTTTCATCAACACATATTCTTATTACCATATCAGTCCTAGTTTTCCAAAGTTTATTTTATTCCCAAAAATAGTATTTTGAATCACTTTTCAACTTCATTTTTTGTTCTTTAAGAAATTTTTCAGGAAAAACACCAGAAACCAAGTAATTTAAAATTAGGGCATACCATGGTATTTTTAGAGTGAGAGATGAAAGGTTCTTAGTGGGGATTTCAGGATCGATGATTTTAGAATGAGAAGAATTAGAAATTCTACTCAAGTGATAAGCCACAAGGTTTTATTTTCCTAGCCTATCTTTGATTTCGAGATCAAAATCTTGTAGCATTAGGATTTATCTTATTATCCTCCGATTGGAATAACTTTTCTTGAGTAAGAACTTTATAGTAGAATGATCTGTGAAGATGATGATTTTGGCACTTAAGAGGTAGGGCCGAAATTTATCTAAGGCAAAACCAACTGCTAAAATTCTTTTTCAGGGATAGTATAGTAAGATTGAGTTTAATCCAATGTTTTTTAGGCATAATAGATGACATGAAGAGTTTTTTTCCTTCTTTGACCAAGAACATCCCCAAAGGCTCTATCAGAAGCATCACACATTAATTCAAAGGGTAAGGAACAATTTTGGGGTTTGATTATTGGGGAAGATGTAAGAGAAATTTTGAGTTCAACGAAGGCTCTCTTGAAAAACTCATCGAAATGGAAAGTGACATCATTTTGGAGCAATCGAGAGAGTGGGAGGGAAATCCTACTAGATTTATGGATGAATCGACGATAGAAACCAGCATGACTAAGGAATGAAAGGATCTCTCGAACAGAAGTGGGTTCAGGAAGTGATTGGATCACTTCAATTTTGGCAGGATCAACTTCAATACCATCTTTTGAAACTATGTGCCCTAGAACAATCCCATTTTCAACCATGAAGTTACATTTTTTAAAATTTAACACAAGTTTACACTTGAAACACTTTTTAATGACTAGGGAGAGTGAATTCAAGCAAGTTTCAAATGACACAACATAAATGGTAAATTCATCCATGAAGACTTCCATGAAATTTTCAATGAATTTAGAAAAGATAGTCAACATACACCTCTAGAATGTTTCAGGAGCATTGCAAAGGCCAAAAGGTATTCTCTTATATGCATATGTTCCAAAGGGGCATGTGAAAGTAGTCTTTTCTTGGTCCTGAGGTTCGATTGGGATTTGGAAGTAGCTGATGTATCCATAAAGAAAGAAATAGTGTGACTTTACAGCTAATCATTCTATCATTTGATCAAGGAATGGAATAGGGTAGTGATATTTTTGTGTTTCAACATTCAATTTTCAGTAGTCGATGCACACGCACCATTTGTTCTTCACTCGAGTTGTGATTACCTCTCCATGATCATTTGTGACAACAGTTATCCTACCCTTCTTAGGTACAACTTGGATTGGACTAAACCATTCACTATCAGAAATTAGGTAGATAATACCATATTGAATAAGCTTGGTGATCTCTTCCCTAACTACCTCAAGGATGAGTGGATTGAGTCTTCTTTTTGGTTGTCTAATTGGTTTGGATGATTCCTCAAGATGGATGTGATGCACACAAAGAGCAGGGTTGATTCCTGGTATGTCATCTAGGTTCTAACCCAACGCCTTTTTGTTTTCCTCTAACTCTTGAACAAGTTTGGACTCCTCAGTTTCGGTAAGTGAAGCAGAGATAATGACAGGATAATAATGATCATGGAAAAGGAATGCATATTTTAGGTGTTCAGGAAGAGGTTTCAGATCAGTCCCATATCTTATTTGTGGGTTAGAAATATTAGTAATGGATGAAGGGATTTCAGTTTCTTCATATTCATTTTCTTTAATACTGTCCAAGGTGGAGCAGTTGAGATCAGAGTTGATGTGGGATTCCAGAGAGTTTTCATGATCCTCAAGATTTATGGATTCTATGAATGAGAGGTCAATATCAACTTCACCATTTATAACTTTGTTAATCATGGTGAAGATTTCACAAGATCCTTTGTCATTTGAACATGAACAACATGATGGAATGGGGTTCAATTGACTCTTAGAAGTGTCCTCGGAAGCATGGATTGAGAATGCAGAGTGATCCTCAGATGGGTATTTCATGTCTTAGAAAATGCTGAATTTGACCAGTTGGTCACCAAATTCCATGGATAAGATGCCTAAATGGGCATAAATCTTGGTTCTTACTATCATTAGGAATGGTATTCCTGGAATTAAGGGAGATCGAGAAGAGTTCATCTCAACTTCCTTGTCAAGTATATAGAAATCAGCAGGGAATATAAGATCATTGACACGAACAAAGACATCCTCGATTATTCCCTTAGGAATAGATGGTCTTCGATTGGCTAACTAAATTACAACACCCTTTGGATGTAAGGGACCTAGACCAAGGTTAGAGAAGATGTATTTGGGCATGACATTAATTGAGGATCCTAGGTCTATGAGTTCATCATCAAAGTTGGAACTTCCAATTTGGAATGGAACTGTAAAGGTCCTTGGATCTTTTCACTTTATGAGAATAGACTACTAGGTGGAAACATTTTTGAAGGTCCTAAGTTGCCTCTTATGGGTACACAACTCCTTGAGAAATAATGCATATTTAGGATTTTTTGTATGGAATCTAAGATGGGAATGTTGACTTCAACACGTATAAACATGTTAATCATTTCAGGATCAGGTTCAAAGGACTTATTTGGCTTAGAAATGGCTTGAGGAAAATGAATTGGATTCTTAAGTGGAATGAATGGAGGTGAGGTAATGGCTTCATGTTACTTTTCATATTTCTTTTTCTTTTCATTTTCTAGTTCAACATTCAATGGAGGGTTGGAAGACTCAACATGAGGCATGGAAATTTTCTTTCCCAATCTAAGTGCAATTGCACTTACATTTCCCTTGTAGTTGGGTAATGGTTGAGCTGGGAGTTGGGAAGAATTTGATTGTCGTTGCTAGATCAGGTGGGATGCAAGTTGACCAATTTGGGTTTCAATGTTCTTGAGACTAGAATGGGTGAAGGAGGCAAGGTCTTCAACAGCACTTTCCCATGGTAGCTTGGAAGAAGAGGCTATTCCCGAATTGGGATTACCTTGATTTTGGTTCTTGGGAAAGCGATTGTATTTGTTTTGGAATTGGGAAGTCTCACTAGGATAGTGGAATCCAGGAGGAGGATTTTTCTTTTACTGTTGAGGAACAAAAAGATAAGGTTGTTGGAAGTTACCAACACCTTAACCATATTGAAACTGGTTTGGGTTTTGAGGAGGGAATTGAGGGAGATGAGAGACAGAATTACCATACCTGAAGCCCTGGTTTTAGGAAAAAGAGAAGGTCTCAAAGTGAGGTTGGCTAAAGTTTCTAACAAACTAACCTGATTGTTGAGTGTTGGGATTCCGCTGAGCATATGCTGCATTGAGCTTTATTGGTCTAGATGAAATAGATTGATTCTCTTGAAGTTGTGGACATGTGTCTATTAGATGAGATTAAGAGTTTCAGATTCCACCATTTTTTACAGGTCCAGGAAACATTGATTGTGGAGAGGATGAAGTTGGGGCTTTGGTAGCCATAGCTAGTTGTCGCACAAGACCTGTAAGTTCACTCATCCACTCGGTCATCTTATTCAGTTATATCAACTGACTATCTTGGGCTTGTTTGACTTGAGCATGTGCTCAAGTATGGAATTATTGTGTGTTTTTATCCATGTTACTTATGAGATCTCTTACTGTTGCAGGATTTTTATCAACAAGAGAATCACCACTTGAGACATCTATAAGGGTTCTCTCTATAGCCAATAACCCCCCATAGAAGTATTGGATCAAGAGTTGGTCCGAAATTTGGTGATGTGGGTAGGTGGAAATAAGATTTTTGAACCTATCCCAGTACACATAGAGTGATTCACTTGGGAACTAACGGATACCACTTATTTCCTTTTGGATAGAAGCATTATAAGAAGCAGGAAAGAATTTCTATAAGAAAAGACGCTTCATGTCATTCCATGTGGCTATGGAACCAGGAGGAAGATAGTAGAGCCATGACTTAGAAGAGTCATCTAGTGAGAAAGGTAATGCTCAAAGTTTTATTTGTTCCTCAGAAACCCCTTGAGGCTTCATGGTAGAGCACACCACTTAGAACTTTTTAAGGTGGAGATGTGGATCCTCACCAGCTAGCCTGTGGAAATGAGGGAGAAGATGAATCAAACCTGATTTGAGTTTGAATTCAGCCTCTATGTTTGGATATTGAATACTAAGGGGTTCGTAATTCATATTAGGGGTATAAAGTTCTTTATGTGTTTGTTCCCTAGGATTGGACATGTCTAATTCAACTGGTTGGACAAGAACTGGTTCTTGAATTATTTGATTATCTCTTATGTTCCTCATAATTTGGCGAAGTGTTCACTCAATTTTAGGGTCAAAAAAATCTGAGGTATTACTTGGGAGACTATGGGGAATTCAGATAGGTGTTTCAAGAAAGAGGAAGATGGGTTTTTCTTTGTATTTTTTCCAGTTTATGATTTTTATGAGAAGGTGGATTTTTCTTTGTGTTTTTTTTCAATTTTTTTTAGTTTTTTTTACAATAACCAGAAACTAATGATTAATTAAACACCATACCTAGAAATGGCACCATTTAAAATGTGTGGCCGATTGTCACCTATCGACTAGTCGAAGTTCTGATGCTTTGCTAATGTGTATAGCAGTACTCGGGTCGAATCCTCAGTGATTAAACATTTAATAGTCGTTTGTTTTTAATTGATTGTATTCTGATTGGTGGGTTTGTTTGTAGAGATTATGAAATGATTTATTGATTAATATTGATTTAACAAATTTCTAAATATTGGGGTGAGTTCATTTGTAGAGAGTTATGCCTTTGATGTCCTTGAACTTTGCTTAATATTGCATTTAAATTAACACCCACTTCACAAGATAACGTTGATTGGAATTCCCAAGTGTTAAAGCTTTAATCCAGGCCGTAACATAACTTAGGGTTCTAATCATTACAATTACTTGTTTATTTTAGTGTATTTTTGGTTCCAATAATCCATTGGATCCACATATTAAACAAAACATGTCATTAATTCATGACATATAAAGTTTAACATACACAATATTAACTCAAAGAATACTCATCGAGCAAAGGCTCTCAATCACTTAATACCCCCAAATTATAACTCACCCCAATGGTAGATTTACTCATACATTAAGATAATTATTAATCTAGTAATATATGTTAATGGTTATGAATTATAAATAGAACAAAAAGAATGTGATAAGAAATGATTTTTGTGTTGAACACACATACACATGAATTGTGATCAGAATTAAAAACGAACCTTAGATTGAATTAGAAATCGAAATAAGGGAAGGGTATTCAACTATATTTAGACTATTTTAAGAAGATTAATATGAAACTATAGAAGGGGGATGAGAATAAGAGATATTGAAGAAGAAACTTGCATTAAGACAGAATTACAAAGAAAGAGACTTACAAGATTACAAAAATGAAGAACACAAAAGTAAATGAAAACAAAGAGAATAGGAAAGGTCTCTCAAGTGAAAACTTGAGTATGGAAGGTCCAACCAAGCCCTTGGAAAGGATTTGGTCGTTCCAATATGTGCTCCTCTCTTCTGAAATGCCAACCCTTTTGAAGGAGATGAGGGGGATGTATTTATAGCCCAAGGAAGTGGACTATTGGCATTCACAATCTGTCCCCCCACTTAGATCAACGATTTGGACATCCAGAAAGCTGAATCTCGAGATATCTCCTTCTTAAAAGTTGTAGATAATAATGTTGGACGACTTCTCTGAAAAAATTTGGAGTTATTTGGACCTATGGAGCCAATGTTATGGCAGTTTGATTAAACAAAGTTAAACTGACCATTTCCATTCATTCTTTTTCGATGGCCAAAATGTGAATGGATTTTGGAATAGAAATATGCCTTCAAATCCAAATACTTTATTCAAGAAACTCGGTCGTATATATCTCCTCTTTAACACTGAAAAATATAATCTTGATTTGATGACTAGATCAGGTGACATGTCATAAATACTATACTGATTTTAATTCCCGTCCAGAATGGTGGGCTGAGTTTAAATAAATCAGTTGGGCCCCTTTTAATTGTATTTGGGCCTCAAAAGTTTTATCCAAGACTCCTTACATTGTCCCCAGAACCGTTGAGGAGAATGAAGGAATTTTAACTTCTATATTGAGCCCAGTAATTCAATCTTCATAGTTGTTCCAGTTTCTTCAAAGATTCTTTAGGCCCCCTTCTCTGGTCCATATGATCCTTCAAATGGAAGAATTTCATAGTATTCCGCCTTTTTATCACATAAACTTTCATTACATTATACAAATATGAGGATCTTTAAGGTTTAGTGTGTTGGAAACCAGGAACTTAATACATGACAACAAAAAAACATTCTTCTTAAACACTTGAAAGGATTCTTCATTTGTTCATCCTAAGTTCATTACAACATCTCATAACCTGGGATCATACATCAAAGTAAAGGGTGAGCAGAAGGCCCAGTAAGGGAAACAAGGGAAACATTTTACATGAGAACATGAGATACATCAAAAGTCATGAAAAATAACTTTAAGTCATGAGAAAGAGTTCATGAGGCATATCATAATAAAAATAACTTGTTTCATAACTTGAAGATGTGGCTAAAACATTTAACATATACAATCATTTCCGTTTCACCAAGGTCCATCTCCAAGGTGTCATTAAAAATTACCAAAGTTATTCACCAAGGCGTCGTTAAAAATGGTCATCTCTAGAGATTAAGTCTTTACCCAATGCATTGGAGCGCTATCAGAGCACACACTTAAATTTGTCTTTATTTTCATGTGATCCACATATATCATCATCAAAAATTTCATAAACAACCTATATAGCATAAAATAAATGGTTTTCATTTCATAGTCATCACATTTTAAAAACTGTTTTAAAGACGTGATCTTTATGTCACTTTAAACCCATGGAAAAAGGAAAGTGGGTCTTATGTATGTAAGTCCCAGAATTAAAATAGAAAATTTTGATATATATATATATATATATGTGAACACCCCTATATAATAAAGATCTTTTAGTATTCACTTAAAAAAATGAAAGAATTTGAGATAAAGAGAGAGACATTTTGAGATGAAAATTCTGCAGCATAACAGCTATGTTATAGGGTTTTAGAAAATACTGAAAAGAGAAGGGACATGGGTCACCCACTCATAAATGATACATAAAATAGTAGGGGAATAGAATATAAAGTATTTAAGAACATGGTAATAAAATTTGAAGGATATACCATATGAAACAAAGAACTTGAAAGGAAGACAAAAATAAGATTTCTCTTATGAAAATTCGGCAGCCTAACGACGTCACTTAAAACCTCAAAAAAATGAATTGAAGAGATAAAATACGGTATCTAATCATATGAACATAAAAGATTAGTATTATAGATATAGATATCATAACCCCAACAAAATAAAAAGGAACTTTAAATACTTTACATGAAAATAGAACTTGAAAATGAGAAGGGTGAAAGAATCCCTTAAAAATTCGGCAGCCTAACTACGCCACTTAAAACTTCAAAATACTGAATTGAAGAAATAAAATTGGGTCTCTCATCATATGAACATAAAATATCAGTATGATAGATTTATATATCATACCACAACATAATAAAAAGGAACATGAAATACTTGACATGAAAATAGATCTTGAAAATGAGAAGGGTGAAAGAATCCCTTAAATATTCGGCAGCCTAACGGCGCCACTTTAACATTATTAAAATTAAATGATGAGAGCAAGAGGGGGTATCTCATCATATGAAAATGAAAAGGACATTAGGATGAATATAAAATAAAATCCTCAAATATAATAACATGGAGCATAAAATAAATGACATAAAAGAGAGTACTTGGAAAGAAAGAGGGAGGTAGGATCCCTTACCTTAAAACGTAACTCTTAAAACTCAAAGGCTGGGACCTTGAGGGCTTAGGGGAACCTTGGGAGGACTTATTGGGTGGTAATGAGACCAGAGCTTCATTGGGGGAGAGTTGGGAGTGAAAAATAAAGGAGTAAAGGGTGGGTATTTATAGGGAAAGTGAGGGGACAAGGCATTAATGGCCAAGGGACACCTCATTGGTGGTATTGGCAAAACCATGGGCTTGACCAGGGTATTTGCCCATGGTATTGGCCACTTGGGACAACTCATACCTTATCTTACTATTCATACATCGACCATATTGATTACATACTTAATACATCATTTAATGATGTCATTAAACACCAGTAACTTAAAAACTGTATTTTCACTATTCATCGAAAATTCAACTTTCTCAGAAAAATACCAAAATTTCACCTTAACCAAATATTGATGCTCTGATTTCAAAAATGAACTCCATTTTATAAAAATAATTTTCTAAATATTTTTAATTTAATTTTTAAATAAATACACTATTCACCGAGAATTCATTTTTTTCAAAAAAGCCCCAAAAATTACCTTAACATAATATAGATGCTCTGATTTTAAAATTTAAATTCATTTTATAAAAATAATTTTCTAAATATTTTTAATTTAATTTTTAATTAAAAAATACTATTCACCCGAAAAAACTAATACTTGACTAATAATTTCTGAAACAGTTATTTACCTATTTTATGGAATCACATTACTTAATCAAGGGGCCTAGATTATATTAATACTTACTTTAAGTGAGATTATTAATCCATTTGGTCACATTACTAATCCTAAGTATAAAATCACTATTCATAATTTACTATTCATCAAAAATTAAGTTGATCTTATTAGACTCTAAATTCCGTACTGAACATAATTGTAGAAGACCATTTTTTGAAAATCATTACACATTTTTAATTATTTAAGGTTTACATAAACATTTTTAAAATATCCTTTTTCTAAAATTCATCAAAAATTTACATCATACATTTATCCGAACACTTGAAAATTTACAAAATTCACCATAAGAAGAAAACACAATTTTATTTATCTCAAAGGATTACACAAAGCAGTTATGGTCTCCTTACATAGCCCCTTATAACCCCAGCATAGGACCTAAGTGTAAGGTGTGCTAAGGTGAGAGAATCTGAGGGCGGCTCGGCCAACATTGCACGAGTAGTAATTTCTATCAGTTTGAACTTCTCGTGAAGGCGATTTCGTTCTAGCTTCACACGATGAATTTCAGCTTGGGTTTGGTCTAGAGGAAAGCCCAGTGGCGCTACCTCCTTCCCAAGTTCTATTAGATGGGATTCGATTGGCCCGAGTCTACTGGATGAGGCCATTGAATCTTCTTTCTATATTAATTAACCAAGATCACTTGTATTTAGAGACAATAATCAAAATGTTTAGTTTCCAGTGGTCATATTGACCAACGGTCATATAACAGTCGAAACCCAACGGTCTCATTTTAATTATACTCATGTTATCAAATGAAACAGTTTCGATGAGTATGAAATAAAATAACACAGAAAATTAGGAAACAAGATTTATTCAAAATTTCAGGTCGTTGCATTCTTCCCCCCTTAAGAAATTGCATCCTCGCAATTTTTAAAATTGGGTTTGGAAATTTCATTGAAATCCCCACATCGGAAAAGGAGTCAGTAAAAATATTATTTTAAAAGAAAGAAAGGTAAGTACAAAGGTCACCCGAGTTAACCCACACTAGGATTCCATGTAGGAAAACATGAACATGGAAGAGAAAAAAAAGGGTCAAGTTCTGAGGGAGAGTGATAGAAAACATGATTAGGATAAAGTTAACCACAAGAAAATCACAAACTTATGATGTGTGTAAACGGTCTTTTATTATCCATTAGAAAACGTAAACCAACAATGTTTTTGTTTTACGTTCCTTTTCATAATTTTGAGGAATTCATTTACTACATAGAATAAAAACATAAGGAAATATACCTACCTTCAAGTAGAGTTTCATCCTTTAACAAGTTTCTACCAAAACTAATCTTTTCTCCAAATGATGAGCATTCAAAACTACTTGGTCTCATCAAAGCACAAGAATCATCTTCTAGAGAATCGCGTAATCTACAAAAGAATAAATATATATTTTTAAACATTTATCCCAAAAACAGAAAGGGTAAGATAAAACAACTCTTCAAAAAGAAAGAACCCCGTAGGAAGGGAAACTACTTTAAATCTTCAAAGTTCCACGGTACTACCCAAAGTTCATCATAGACCATTCCATAAATAAATGTCCTTAAAATTCCTCAAAATAAAACAAACTAAGATTGAAACCCACTTATAAGAATGATCTCATAACATAGTCTTCCAAGATAGACTTTATCGTTCATCTCCAAACAACATCAACCACTCTTATCATCTTATAACAAAAGTAACTAACCTAATCACATTTTCCCCAAGATAGGTTAATCATTTCCATAAGTAACCTAAATTACCATAAGATCGCCTTAAATTCATTGATTCCTTAAAATATAAGTCAACCTTTACTCCTCAAAGAAAATACCGTAGTAATCTATTTACCTCGATCATATAGGGTTCCCAAAATAGTGAACATCTTCCAAAATAATAATCATCTTTTAATCCCCCAATCACCTTTTTTTAAGAAGAACAGCTTTACTACATCTACATGTGGTACATAACAATAGATTTTTTCCTTAATGATATAAAATCATCTTAGGTAGTGACTCAATGATCTTAGAAAACATAAAAGATATGATCATAGAGCACGAACTAAAATACAACATGACATGGACAATTATTGCGAAGAAGTTACATGTACTTTAGTCATCATGATCCATCTCAGCATATGACTTGCATTGTTCCCTTGTCCTTGAAGATTTGTGATGCTCATAATGCTTCTCATCCCTTCCAATAGAGCATTTCCTTGGATAATTTCCAACTTCTCCACATCTACCACATTGAATAGTATAAGGCACATTAGATTGAACCTTATCTCCATTCATCACATTATCCATTTTTTAAAGAAATTGGCTACTTTATGCCCTATCTTCCCACACTTAAAAAATCTCCCGGTTCCTTTGTGACATTCTCCATGGTGCCTCTTCCCACACTTTTTGCAAAAAAGAAATTGGGTCTTCTTTCCCTTATCAACTTTATCAGATGAACATCCTTGAGACTTTGTCTTATTCTTCCTTGATGAATTTGGGCATTCAACTAGGTACCAATTATTAATTATGATTTTTGATAGTTGGTTTGGAATAATCACAATATGTTCAACTTGATCTCTCGTCATCTCTGTCACATTAATAGGGAAATCATCACATTTCCTATCACATTGGGTATTGGGACATGTTCTTCCATTTCCCGCCATTAACTAGGAAAAGAAAGTATAATTAGGGGCTTAAATACTTAGCCAATAATCATTAAAAGGAAACTTTAATCATATAAGGATAAACTTGTAGAAGGAAAGTATACCCCAACTTGTGATCTCTTAGGTTCTAATCTAGGTTATTTGTGATCATATATTCTTATGTGAATCTTTATTTTATTTTGTCTTTGTTCCTTTAATAATGGTTCATACTAAGCTTATGAATTTACCAAAGCATATCCCCCGGGAGTGTCGTAACCAAGAGTGCATCAAGGCCCGTTGTCGTGTACCATTTCCCATTAAAGTCAATATCAAAGTGGTGTTTTCAGGTTTTACCACTATATACATCTGTGCTAGAGCCACCTCTACATGCTCGTATCGGGACAGGGATGTATTTGCTTGGTAACCCCTTACTCAATACTCACCAAAATAACAGGAAGATTTCCTATATTTAAACTTTTCTATAGGGTTCTTCCTAAAGTTTTCATATCCTAATTTCCAAAAATAACTAAACCATCCTTTGATACCAACTATATCATCCTGCCTTTTTATCACATAAACTTTCATTACATTATACAAAATCGAGGATATTTAAGGTTTAGTGTCTTGGAAACCAGGAACTTAATACATGACAACAACAAAAACATTATTCTTAAACACTTGAAAGGCTTATTCATTTGTTCATCCTATGTTCATTACAGCATCTCATAACCTGGGAGCATACATCAAAGGAAAGGGTGAGCAGAAGGCCCAGTAAGGGAAACATGGGAAACATTTTACATGAGAACTTGAGATACATCAAAAGTCATGAAAAATAACTTTAAGGCATGAGAAAGAGTTCATAAGTCATATCATAATAAAAATAACTTTTTCATAACTTGAATATGTGGCTACAACATTTAACATAGACAATCATTTCCATTTCACCAAGGTCCATCCCCAAGGTGTCATTAAAAATTACCAAGGTTATTCACCAAGGTGTCGTTAAAAATGGTCATATCTAGAGATTAAGTCTTTACCCAATGCATTGGAGAGATATCAGGGCGCACCCTTAAATTTGTCTTTATTATCATGTGAGCCACATATATCATCATCAAACATTTCATAAAAAACCCATATAGTATAAAAGAAATGGGTTTCATTTCATAGTCATCACATTTTAAAAACTGCTTTAAAGACGTGATCTTTGTGTCACTTTAAACCCACGGAAAAAGGAAAGCGGGTCTTATGTATGTAAGTCCCAGAATTAAAATAGAAAATTTCCATATATATATATATATATGTTAACACCCTTATATAAGAAAGATATTTGAGTATTCACTTAATAAAATAAAATAATTTTAGATAGAGAGAGAGACATTTTGAGACGGAAATTCTACAATATAACAGCTATGTTATAGGGTTTTAGAAAATACTGAAAAGAGGGGGTACATGGGTCACCCACTCATAAATGATACATAAAATAGTAGGTGAACATAATATAAAAAGTTTGAGAACATGGTAATGAAATTTTAATGATATACCTTATGAAACGAAGAACTTTAAAGGAAGAAAAAAATAAGATTTCTCTTATGAAAATTCGGCAGCCTAACGGCGTCACTTAAAACATCAAAAAAAATTAATTGAAGAGATAAAATAGGTTATATCATCATATGAACATAAAAGATCGGTATTATAGATATAGATATCATACCCCAGCAAAATAAAAAGGAACTTGAAATACTTGACATGAAAATAGAACTTGAAAACGAGAAGGGTGAAAGAATCCCATAAAAATTCGGCAGCCTAACTGCACCACATAAAACTTAAAAATACTGAATTTAAGAGATAAAATAGGGTCTCTCATCATATGAACATAAAATATCAGTATGATAGATTTAGTGATCATACCCCAAAATAATAAAAAGGAACATGAAAGACTTGATATGAAAATAGATCTTGAAAAAGAGAAGGGTGAAAGAATCCCTTAAAAATTCGGCAGCCTAACGGCGCCACTTTAACATTATTAAAATGAAATGATGAGAGTAAGAGGGAGTCTCTAATCATATTAACGTGAAAAGGACAGTAGGATAAATATAAAATAACATCCTCCAAAATAATAACATGGACCATAAAAGAAATGACATAAAAGAGAGTACTTGGAAAGAAAAGGGGTGGTAGGATCCCTTACCTTAAAATGTAACTCTTAAAATTAAAAGGCTGGGACCTTGAGGGCTTGGGGGCACCTTGGGAGGACTTATTGGGAGGTAATGAGATTATAACTTCGTTGTGGTAGAGTTGGGAGTGAAAACTAAAGGAGTAAAGGGTGGGTATTTATAGGGAAAGTGAGGGGACAAGGCATTAATGTCCAAGGGACACCTCATTGGTGGTATTGGAAAAACCATGGGCTTGACCATGGTATTGGCCACTTGGTACACCTCATACCTTATCTTACTATTCATAATTCGACCATATTGATTACATACTTAATACATCATTTAATTATGTTATTAAACACCCGTAACTTAAAAACTGTATTTTCACTATTCATTGAAAATTCAACTTTCTCAGAAAAATCCCAAAATTTCACCATAACCAAATATTGATACTCTGATTTAAAAATGAACTCCATATTATAAAAAAATTCTAGATATTTTTAATTTAATTTTTAAATAAATACACTATTCACCGAAAATTCATTTTTTTCAAAAAAATCCCCAAAAATTACCCTAACATAATATAGATGCCCTGAGTTCAAAAATGAAATCCATTTTATAAAAAAAAATCTATATATTTTAAATTTAATTTTTAATTAAAAAAATATTCACTCGAAAAAACTAATACTTGACTAATAATTTCTGAAACAGTTATTTACCTATTTTATTGAATCACATTACTTAATCAAGGTGCCTAGATTATATTAATACTTCCTTTAAGTGAGATTACTAATCCATTTGGTCACATTACTAATCCTAAGCATAAAATCACTATTCATAATTTAATATTCATTAAAAATTAAGTTGATCTTATTAGACTCTAAATTTTGTACTGAACATAATTTTGGGAGACCATTTTTTGAAAATCATTACACATTTTTAATTATTTAAGGTGTACATAAACATTTTTAAAATATCCTTTTTCTAAAATCCATCAAAAATTTACATCCTACATTTATCCGAACATTTTAAAATTTAAAAAATTCACCATAAGAAGAAAACACAATTTTATTTATCTCAAAGGAGTACACAAAGCAGTTACGATCTCCTAACATAGCCCCTTATAACCCCAGCATAGGACCTAAGTGTAAGTTGTACTAAGGTGAGATAATCCGAGGGCGGCTCAGCCAACATTGCACGAGTAGTAATTTCTATCAGTTTGAACTTCTTGTGAATGCGATTTTGTTCTAGCTTCACACGATGAAGTTCGGCTTGGGTTTGGTCCAGAGCAAAGCCCAGTGGTGCTACATCCTTCCCAAGTTCTGTTAGATGGGCTTCGATTGGCCCGAGACTACTGGATGAGGACATCGAATCTTCTTTCTGTATTAATTAACCAAGATCACTTGTATTTACAGACAATAATCGAAACGTTTAGTTTCCAGCGGTCATATTGACCAACGGTCATATAACAGTCAAAACCGAACGGTCTCATTTTAAGTATACTCATGTTATCAAATGAAACAGTTTTGATGAGTATAAAATAAAATAACACACAAAATTAGGAAACAATATTTATTCAAAATTTCGGGTCGTTACAAATTGGCCCATGGTCCCTTCTAATGAAATGTTGTATATTGAATTAGCAATCCTAAAAAACAAGAAACACGCAATTTGTATCAGTAGGGTGATATTTATAAATAAAATAGTAAACTGAATCAATTGGACTACTTCTAAAAATGCTCAAAAATTATACTTAGTGTTAAAACATTAATATTTCACACAAATTATGCACATTTCCTATAAAATCAGTAAATGGGATATATAATAATTCATGAAAATATTAATAAAATCAATATCCTCTAGCATTTACATTTCCAAATTGACTTTTATCTCTCATTATGTACTAAGGAAAATAAAGATTCAATTCATCCTATTTAGCCACACTTATTCCTTCTCAAGTTCTGAATTGCCCTGAAAGATCGGAGGATTATTCTTCTGGAACTGGATGGAATGATCAACATTCCATGGTTCAACCCTTATTTTTACTCTATACATAGCTTGAAAATATTATACAATACTCTGAACCATTTTTTGTTTAACTTGTGGATTAGGTGAAACTGTATTCTCTGCAACCTCTTCTGGTTGGTTTCTACGATGCCTATCGGGTGCCATTTTCTATAGAAAAAACAAAATTTCATAAGTCTCACTCTCTATAAACTAAAGCCTTAATAATTTCAAATTTAACACATCACAACTATCACAACAAGGCTTTATAAATGTTAACAATTTCCATTTTCAACCCATTTTTGTCAAATTCCACCATGATTTTGAAAATAAAAAAAATTTAAAACTTCCACAACCCTTCCCTTTTCAAAATCTCACATTTGGAAAAAAATCAACATGTTTCAAAAACATATCCTTTTCAAAAAATCATAAATAATTACTCAAAATGAAAAATGCACTCCTAGTGGGAAGTAATTTCTACAATGCATGTCTTATTCTCTTCTCATTGTCTAAACCCATCCCAATGATGGAACAAATATTATAAGTGTATCAAAAAACTTATATACCCAACTCCTTGGTAACTTGAGGTTTATGATAAATAGGTTAGCTATGCCTTTTTATACTATACATTTTAATTTCCATTGATCCTAATCCTTTCTACCATCCCAACTCAAGGATTAATCAATAATGATTTTCAACTCTAATACTGAAACAACTGATACCCAAGTATCGAACAAATAGATATGACTTGTAACATTCCACCCCACCTCATTGTCTTGAGTCGAGTAAGAATTAATAATTGGACTTAGGTGACATCTCTAAGCCACAAAAGTTTGTTAATGAATTCCAAGGGATTAATTAATAGTTAGGGGATGATTTTACCTTTTCAAAATAAAACAACCACCAAGATAATCATAACCAAAAAACTACTATATGATGCATGACACTGAATTAATACAAATCAAAGTAATACCAAATGATGTCAAAACTAAACTAAACTATACCATATTACCAAAGTAGAATACTACCAATATAAAAGTACAAAGTGGAAGACAAAACCAGAAAGATCAAAGAATCAAAAGACACCAAATTAGAAACTCCCAACAATATCCAAGATCCAACTCAACAATCCATGCACACGTATTATGATGCATCACTAAAGAAATTAGATACTCTTCCTTTACCTATGTCCTGATTAACGATATATAAAAATGCTTCAAAGTTCCCGAGAAAGGGGGGTAATGAAACTCAGTATTTTTCCCCAAATGGATTTTCTACTCACACCACTATGATAGAACATGTTATCAAATTTATATAAAACAATTTATATAAAAAATTCAAATAAAATTTAACTATTTAAATAAAATCCAAGAAGTCTCACAAAAAAAATTATGAAAAACAACCCAACAAGTCTTTTAACCCATTTCAAAAATCCATTTGGCACAACCCATTACATTCCACACATCCACACATCTATACATTCATGCCTAGATAATAGTTCCATTATCATGAGTGTTCTCTCATCAATCTACCAATTTTTTACAAGGTAAACATATACCATTTCCCCAATGGCACATGCCCCTTCAATAGGGTCACACCAATGAAAATGAATACAAGCCAACAAATAATGCCCAAACCATTCTAAACAAACCATTTCAATATATTTTAATAAAAATTCCCTTTTATTGAAAACATTTCCATAAAACTGTTTTAATTCATTTCAATAAAACATCCCTTTTATTAAAACCATTTTCCCTAAATCAGACAATGTTATATTTTCAAATCTCCATTTTAAAATTCATAAACAAAGAACTTTTCACAACAACCAATTTTCACAATTCCACAAACCATCACTAAAGAGGGTTTTTACCATTATTTTCACATAAATTTCACAATTAATTTTAAGCGATTAAAACAATTTGAAACTAATCATTCATGTTATAATAAGATGAGTCGAAATTGAAACCACCTACCTTAGAAATTATGGTCAAAACAAAGAACAACATGAGTTTTTCAGTAAAACCTGGTTGAATCTCCAAAAATGTGCCTTATATCTTGTTACATAACATAAAAACAACCATATATAATCTGTATTAGAGTAAACTATCATAGATATATCCCCAAAAGATTAGATATATGAATCCAAGAGAGTGAAGATGAATATATCTAAGGAAAACAACCAAGAATAGAGACTTAATGATCAATCTAACCTTCAACATACCAAGATTTTCCAACATGTCTCTCCCAGATTGAATGGACGAGTATCAACACACTTTGGGATGGTAGAAAACCAAGTTAGGTTTTTAATATAGTAAGAAAGAGTGGTTAAGGGGAAAATCCAAATTATATCCACAATTATCAGATATAATTTTTAATTATACTTGGTTAGGGAATGTGGCTAGTAAAATTGTGCACAAACTATGTGCCAACCACTATCATCAAACACCCTTTTCATGGTTCGCTTACATGGTTAGAAAAACTGTACACCAACCATTTTTTCCTCTATTCCAATTTACATGGTTACTCTTGGGTGGCTGCACTGTTTTGACAAATCGTGTGCCTAACTATGCACCTACCCAGATCCCATTGCCTCATTTTCCACAATTTTCTTTAGGATTTTCATGGTTTTTACCAACCATGATCAAATCATAAACCTCAAGAAAATATTAAAAAACATTCTAACAGTCTTAAAAATCCTTCTAAACTTCTCCCAAACACTTTACATTATTAAAATTCATAAATAAATTGTTACTTATCTTCCCATAAAATTCATCATAAGGAGAAATTTGGATTCTTGAGTGAAAGATATTATTGTACAAGAAGTCAACCAAAGGAGGATATTGATCCCCTAATTCTTTAAAGTCCATTAATCATGATATCAACATGTATTCCAATGTTTGGATGTTCTTCTCAAATTGGCCATCAATTTGTGGGTGATAATCTGTACTAAATTTCAAAATCAATATTTAGATAATTTTGGATGTTTTCCATAACTAAAAAGTAAAACTAATAACTCAGTCAGATATAATCATTAGTGGTGTTTTATGTAGCCTCAAAAACTATTTTGTGTATATCCTTGCAAGTTTTTCGAATGATTAGTCCTCTTGAATTGTAATGAAGTGAGTGGTCTTCAAAAGGCGATCCACCATAACCCATATGGCATTATTTCCACTTGATGTCTTCAGAAGACAAATGAAAAGTACATATTAATGTTTTCACATTTCAATGTAGGTATGGGTAATGGTTTCATCATCCCCTACAAATTTTTATTTTGATCCTTCACTAGTTTACATACTAGCCAATATGATGTTTATTCTAAAATATCTTTCTTCATATTGTTCCACCAATAGTTTTCTTAAAGATATCAATACGTATTTATTCTCCCTAAGTATATATATAAGGTTGATCTATAATCATCATTAAAATTATCTTCATTTATCTTATTATTTTATAGTACACATAGTTGTGACCCAAATATTACAACTCATTATTTATCAATTTTGAACTCTAAGGATTTATCTTGTCTCATACTTCCACCTTCTTCTAAATTTCAACATCATATATTTACTCATCCTTTATCTTATCCAAAAGGGATGGTTGATCAATAATTTTATAAAGGAATAAATATGTCCCTTCCTTTATTATTCTCATGTCCATCCTCTTCTATTCAAATAAGATTAGATCTTTTTCAATCCTCATTATGGATAAGGTTTTTTAATCCTTTCTACTTAGAGAATATTCCACTTTGTTTACTTTTCCATGATGGTAATAGATTGAGAAGTCATAGTCCTTGATTATATTTAACTATCTTTTCTAAGATATATTAATCTCATTCAATGGGAATATATGTTTTAGGCTCTTATGATCTATATATATTTCACACTTCTCCCCATGGAGATAATTTCATTAGGTTTTCAATGAAAATATCACTATAGGTAACTCCAGATCATATGTTGTATAGTTATACTCATGAACTTTTAACTTCCTTGAGTCATAGGCTATCACTTTTTCATTCTTCATTAGTACACATCCCAAACAATTTTTAAAGAATCACTATATACCATAAAAATTTCCCCAATTGAGGAAAGTGTAAGGATAGGTTCAATGATAAACCTCTTTTCAACTCTTTAAATCTATCTTCGCATTCACTAGTCTAAAAAACTTTAACCCCCTATGATTCAACTTGGTTAGAAAGTCTAAAAATCCTGAGAAGTTTCTCAAAAATCATCAGTAATATTCTTCTAGTCTAAGGAAACTACGAACCTCTATTAATGATGTTGGTCTCAGCCACTCCTCAATTTCCTTTTTCTTAGAAGGGTCCATAGATGTTCCTTTTATAGTAATAACGTGCCCCAAGAATGATACATCCTTCATATAGAATTTATATTTATTATAATTATTGTACAGCTTCTCCTTTCACAAAGACTTTATTGAAGTATTCAAATGCTCATCATTCTTCTTGAATTTAGAGTATATCATAATATCATCTATAAATAATACAATAAATTTACCATGGTAATCTCTAAATACACTATTCATTATGTCCATAAAGACTGATGGAGCATTAGTAAGCCTGAAGGGAATCACTTTGAACTCAAATTTCCATAACTTATTCAAAAGTTTGTTTTGGGAATATCTTCCTTCTCTATCTTTAAATGGTGTTATCCTGACCAAAGGTTCGCCTTAGAGAAATACTATCCCCCATGTAGTTGATCAAAAATGTATTATATCCACAGTAGGGGTTACTTATTTTTTATCGGGACATTGTTAAGTTTGTGATAATAAATAAAAAGGTTCATTGATCCATCCTTATTCTTGAAAAATAGGATCATCACACGCCCTGGTAAAAAACTTAGGCATATAAAACCCTTTTTTAGATTCTCATGTAACTGTTTTTTTAGTTCTTCCAACTAAATAGTGACCATTTTTTAAGGGGTCTTAGATATGGGTAGAGATCTAGAAATAAGTTCAATTGAGAACTCAACCACTAAGTTATGAGGAAGACCAATAAACTATTCAAGTAATACATAAGTATAATCCCTCACAATGGGATTGTATTCAAGCATGATTCCCCCTTTTGTCTCAATCATTTGGCCTAAATATTCTTGATTATAAGGAGATAATATTTAAGCTTGAGTATAATTTTCCAGGGAAGATTCATCATCCTTATTACAATTGTATAGAATCTGAGGATGATTTGGGATGTGAAGAGTGATATCCCTCTCTTAATAGTTTATGTTGGATTTATATAAGTACAAACAATACATTCCCAATAGAGCATAAAAATCAACTAAAGGAAGTAAGATGATATTTTCTATAATATTTAGTCCACAATTATTGACTAGAAAGGAGTTAAATACTTGGGATGAAACCATTTATTTATTTTATATTCTCATAGATCACTCAACCCCCATGTTTTTAGGGGGTGTTTGAATAGTTCTACTAATATTGAAATATATGAAAGAATTCATAGAAACAGAATCAAAAAGTAAGTTTGCTATTTTTAAATGAATAACCGGCATTTTTTTTTGAAAAGAAGGATAGATAACATTAATGAAGAAGATCAACAACTGTATATAAATAGATCCATGAAGGGAAATTGTCCAGCCAGAGATGGTTGTCATCGAAGGGGCATGAGGCTGCCAGCTGATGGGCCGCATTGTTTCCTTCCCTTTTGGTAAAGGAGAAGGTGTAGCAAGAGAACCCTTGGTGAAGCGACCGAATTCTCCTAATGATGAATCCAAAATACTAGAGTCTGGCATCATTGTGGTTAATAGCATCGATCATGGTAAGGTAGTCAGACTCAATGATGACATCAACCTATCCACATTCCACAGCGAGCATCATACCTGAAATGATGGCAGAGGCCTCAGAAACTGTAGGTTCCCAGAAGGCTTGATGTGATTCATATTTTGCTGCAATGATTTTCCCCAGATGATTTTGGGCCAGTAGACCGATAACAACAAGCCCATCCTTGGGAGAGAAGCATCCATGTTAAACTTAAGACTCCCTTCTGTTGGGGGGTTCCAATGAGGGGGACAGGAGGGGGTTATGCCTGGCATAAAGTGTCCTTTTTGGTACCTCCAGCCCTCAATCCATGAAATGGCTCGTTCAATCCAGAATTCAAGAGGTTTATGAACGTGGTGAAAACCGAATCATTACGCCGAACCCAAATGATCCATGCTAGGGTGTAAAGAGAATCTGCATTAGACGATGAAATAGAGGAACACCAATGCATCAGAAGATCGGGGAGGTCAGAGGCAATGTCCAGTGAATCATCTGAAGTCGGACCCATTTATTACAAATTTCCTTAGCTTCCGGACATTGAATGATGGCGTGCCAAGGAGTTTATGGAATATTCAGGTAGAAAGGGTAGGACTCAGCACTGTCCATATGTCGGTAAATGAGAAGGCTCATGGTAGGGAGGGTTCCCGTGCACACATGCCACCAAAATTGGCATATTTTTTGGGGGACATTGAGCTTCCAAAGCGCTTTCCATGGTCCCTCATCACGGTCGATAGAGTGGATGCCAAGAGCCATTCTGTACCCGGATCTCATCGTGTAATCGTCTAAAATATCATTGGTCTAGAAAAGATGGTCAGGGCCAACATCTAGGACCCAGGGGATGCTCAGGATAATTCTTTTGTCTCTTTAATTAAACCATTCCTGGACCTTTTCCACACACCACCCTGGGCCCTAGTCTGAAAAGAGGCAGTTGACAGTGGCGTCTTCAAGACCTGGTTGGGCGGGGGATGTGGCCTGCATACCATCCTTATCGACAAGCCAGAGATGGTTCCAAATGTTAATAGATGAGCCATTCCCAATACTCTATCCCAACCCTTTTTTCAGGAGATTTCGGGACCCCCAAATGCTTCTCTAGAGGAAGCTAGGTCAGAGGCCAAGAGAGGAAACATGGATGTCTATGTGGGGAAAGTACTTGGCTCAGAGTACCCACGCACAGAGAGATGATGTACAGTTAATAAGGCGTCATCCTTGTTTGGAAAACAGTGAATCATTGAAAAGAAGAATATTTTGGAATCTCATCCCTCCCTCTGACTTGGGTTTGCAGAGTTTCTCCCAGGCCAACCAGTGGGGTCTATTCCTTCCATCATTTATCCCCAACCAGAAGTTTGCAGTATGTGAATGGATCAGATTGACGATAGTTGTTGGGAGCTTAAACAGTGATATAAAGTATCTGGGGATAGACTGAATGACAGATTTAATGAGGGTTCATTTTCCATATTGGTAGATTCTTTTGGGGGTCTAACCTTGAATTTTTTTTCAATCCTATCCACTAGAGATGCAAAGATTTATTTTTTGGACCAGCCAATCACCATGGGAAGCCCGAGATACTTCTGGTGTTTAAGGACCATATAGATGCCTGCAGATGCACAAAGTTCATCTCTATTGGAAATAGGCACCCCTGCACTAAAGGAGATTTCCGATTATCCATGATTGATAGACTGTCCAAATGCCCACTCATATTGCTGGATCGCATGGCTGATCCCCTGGCATTCATTGATAGTTGCTTTAGAGAAAAGGAGGTAGTTGTCAGGTTCCACCTCATTAGTATAAATGACATATTCTTTTCCCTTCTCTCTAGGCCTTAGAGGTTGTGGTCATTGATTTTCTCCGACCACCCTTAGATTAGGAAATTTTATTACATAGGTCACATGTTCCTTATATTTTAAATATTGTACCATTGTTTGAGTATTGATATGAACCTTCTTATAATCTGTCACATTAGTAGGATTATTCATATCCTTTTGTTATTGAGTAGCCTAATGTCCCTATTTTCCACACTTGATGCATATTTAGGTTACCTTGATATAGTTTCTTGGGTTCTTCTTCCCACACCTTTGGTAGGTGGGATATTGGGATTTTTTTCTTTTTTTTAATGTTTATACTAAAATATGAAAAATCCAACACATCATCGAGGCTTGTCAATGGAATTTAAAGAATCTTTAAAAAAAGAAAAATGAAATAAAATTAATAATAATAGTAGTAATAATAATAATATAGGTATACAAAGTCCCTAGGGAAGCAAAGACAGGGACGGTAGAAATCATATATGGGAAGGGGAAGACAGGAATAGGTGGTGGGGGCATTTAGTGTAGGCATGCTTATACAAGATCATGCACTTTGTATCATGCTACTAAATCACCCCATTGAACAAGAATTTCATCAACCCGTGTTCCCCCACAGGTTCCTTAATGAGAACATGCCTACCGTATTTTTACCACAACTCCACATTCTTGAACCATCTCATGTCCTCTACCATATGGAACATGTATCTCACCACCACCTTTGATTTTGAAACACGTTGTGGGTAATCGATTAAAATGATCATCTTCAGAATAATTCTATATGGGTTGATTCTTCCTAACTATCAAAGTTTCAAATCACCAAATATTTTTATATGCTTGGATTAAACAAACTAAATAAATGTTCCACCTTACTTTTAGCATTGATGAAGAATCCAGAGGCATACCATGCAAGCCTTGTGAGGTTTTCCTAATACATCCCAATGGAATCATCTTAATTTTGATTCAGTATAAGGAACTTCTCTCCATTTTAATATGGAAAATTCTAGGAAATTTTTTAAAAAAAAATATTTTTCTTGAAGTCTTCCCATTCCATTGAATCAATATCCTCTTTGGACTTCATGTTCATGATCAACGTACACCGCTGATCGGCTTCCCCCTCATTGTGATAAAAATAAATCACAACTTTATCTTATTCTGAGCATTAGAGGATAGATAATAACTTCACAAGTGATTTAATCCATTGTTACTAGATTATGGGATCATAAGATATTCTGAAGATAAGATGCTTTTGTCACATAAAATACTCGACTACAACTTTCTCATTCTTAGGAAATGGATGGTGTTATCTATGATTCAAGTTATTATTATGAACATGAGCTAGTTGAGTCAGTTATTTCATGAATTTCTTAACTACCACTCCCATAAGGTTGGGTATTTCATTGGGTAAATCATAAAATTACTTGTCATATTAGTTTTTTGAAAGATTTCTCCTATATTCATCCATTAACTAAAACAAATTAAAAAAAATAAAATATGAATACATTAACATACAAAATGAAAACTTATTAAGTTAGAAGTAATAACTTATAAATTATAAGTATATCCTAACTTATGATTCTATATATTTCAATATAGTTTATCCATGTTAATTTTTCCTATTAGTTTTTCTAACCAAACAATTTTTTCATATCCTTTATAATGGTTCATAAATAGTTTGTGAATTTCCAAAACATATCCCTCAGGAGTGTCAAAATAGGTGTGTAGCAAAGACTCTTTGTCATACAATAGGTGATGTTCAAATAAATTCATAGTTATCCCTTTTAAGGGTTATTACCCCTAAGTAAAATTGTGCCATATCCACATCAACTTTTAGTATCCATAAAAGGATGAAATTTTTTGGAATCCAGTCTCTCTATACTTCAATAAAATTCCATGATATTTTCTTAAACGTATACTTATCCATAGGGTTATCATTAAATTATTCTATTATTAATCCCAAAAAATAAATTTACATTTATCTGATGTCAACTATAGTGACCCAAGCCTTTTTACACGTATTATTACATGATTTTTAACATAAATATCCATTAATACAAAACAAGGATTAAAAATTTCCAATTTCCTTGGAAGACTGGGTTCGTAAAAAATATACATGAAAATAAAGAATATTTATTTTAATCTCTATAATGAGATCTTAAATCCCATTGATCTCATAAAACTACATGGGATGAACTGGGTAATACATAGACAGAAGGGGTGAGCTAAAAATATGAATAAGAGAATAAACATGATAATGAAACATAACATGTAATTCAAAGGTATAAAATGATATAATAAAAGATAAGGCTCATGAGTAATCAAATAGTAGTACAACATATAGAAAATGGTATCAAAAATATCATTAAAACATAGGAAATTTGTTCATAAACCAAAACATGACATAATCATATGTTAAGGATAACTGCCGAGGCAACATCACATGGGAGACAGAGTCCCATAGTGGATTAGGTTTACTCTCTAAATCCCATATATAATATCTCATGAGACAAAATATTTACCCAATGCATTGGTGTGTTATATGGGTGAACCCATAATAACATGTTAATTATTATTTTTGGTATAAAAATGAAATTAATCATAAGGTATACACAAGAGAGTTATACATGAAAATAAAATGTCTTGCATAATTTTTCCTCATGTCGTAATCAAAGGAGATTTCATAGAGAATGAATTTGTTAAATGAAATTAAGGAATGAATTAAAACATAAAAGGTGTTGGACTCCTCGTGTATTAATCATGTTTTAAGGATCACAAATCCAATTCAGTCTATAAACCTTGTTAATCCCGTGTAATCTATCTCACATCAAAAGTGTCGTTGTTTAGTAACGCTATCAAAAGTTCTTAAGTGATATACATTCAGTTTGATTACTACACACTATCTTTGATTTAATTTATAATGATTTCTTTGATAAATGATTAATTTTAATCCATTTTATGAATATCAATACTTAATTCTGAATACAGATATTTGGTTAGGTATGAGACACCGTGAGTCTGCCACAGGTTATGTTTTTCTAGCAAAGGAACCAGACATCGTGAACCAGACATCATGAACCAGATACCATGAACCAGACACCGTGAACTAGACACCGTGAACCAGACACCGTGAACCAGACACTGTGAACCAGACGTCGTGACTAGACACTATGAACCAGACACCGTGACCACACACAGTGAACCAGACACTGTAAACTAGACATCGTGACTAGACACCGTGACTAGACACCGTGAATCATACACCATGACCAGACATAGTGAACCAGACGCCATAAACCAGACACTATGACCAGACACCATGACCATCCAGACACCATTTCAAGGAGACACTGGTTCATAGAGATACCATTTACAGAAAAACTATGACATTGTTTCTTGATCTGTTTTTCAATCTCATCTATAACGGTCATATTTGAAGATTTTAAATGCATTGACATAATTAATGTTTCTTTGTAGACATGTTACCTGACAGTGTGAGGTACAAGGTGCAGAATACATGAAACCTATTGGCTCCAACACATGCGCTACAAGATAAAAGAGTAGTGCGTCCCAGAAACAATATATACATGAAAGTGGAATAACGTGAAGCAAGTGTGATCACGAGCACGACAACGAAGAAAACACTTAGATAATTTTTGAAGAGGATTTTCACATACAACTTGACACTACGGAAGAACACACAAAGCATACTCAAATCCTAGAGTGGATGAAATATTCTCCACATAGAACACCCTCCAATATAGCTGACTTACGATACTCTGTTTTCCATATGGGGACTTGATTTCTGCATTTGCTTCATCCTATAAGTCTAGAGCTGCATAGACAACCATTCAGAGCACTTCTAAACTTATCTCATCATTTCTGATCGGTTGTGCATCATTTTATTAGATTTAAAGTAGTGTGTGTATCTGTATAACAACACACTCTGTCTCCTGCATTTAACTAAAGGATACAACATATCCTTTCTCCAACATCTATTTAAACTTATGTATACCCATCGATAAGTGTGGAAGAGGTCCTTGTGTGGCCTGGTAGTTTGTACCCATGTAGAACTGTGGAAGTGGTCATGTGACCTGGACAGTCCTGTGTACTGTTTTTAACCCCGATCCATGGTGTGGATCAAGTTTATTTATATAAACTGCTTGGTGGAAGGTGATCACCAAGTGGAGTGGATTAGGTCTTATATTGAGACTAAACCACTTGTTTTATATCTGTTGTGTTGTTTAAATTTAGTTTTCTCTATTTTACTGTTAACTCAAAATTCACTAAATTCACTTTGATAGTTATTCTTGGAAAGAAGTTATAATTATTTTTCCTCATTAGAATAGCTTCAAATTTAATTTTAATAACTACTATTAACATTACTGAGAATTAATCAATCTTCTAAGAAGTTATTTAAACCGTCAAACTATCATAACCATATTACTTTGATTAACTATGTGGAATTTAAATTTATTGGTGAAACCTTATAGGAACAATTTTTTATAGGAATTTTTATATAGATACTCAATTCACCCCCCCCCCCCTCTTGAGTGATCTACTCCGACCAACATTTGGTATCATAGGTTGTTTATTAAGACTCTATTTTTAACCTTATTCAACTATGATTGTAGTTGTACTTTAAAGATCTGTAAATTTCTGTTAATTCTAAATTTATAGATCTTTCAAAGTATTTCTTTATTATGGATAATATATTGTAAGGTGATGCAACCAACAGAACACCATTATTTAATGGAACCAATTATGATCAATGGAAAATTAAAATGAACATGCATTTAGAAAGTATGGGTTTTAAAATTTGGTCTTCAATTATAGATGAATATAAGATTCCTGCTACTGATATAACCACTTGGGATGAAACTACCAAAACTTCCTAAAATAATAATTTCAAAGCTATGAATGCTTTATATTTCTCCTCAGGAGATGAAGAATTTAATAGAATTTCTGCTTGTAAAAATTCCCATGAATTTTGGGATACCAGGTCTGTTTCACATGAAGGAGCATCTAGTGTAAAAGA
The DNA here is from genome assembly GCA_963277665.1 of Viscum album. Lineage (NCBI taxonomy): Eukaryota > Viridiplantae > Streptophyta > Magnoliopsida > Santalales > Viscaceae > Viscum > Viscum album. The sequence goes on from OY728141.1 coordinate 232,524,593, forward strand.
AATGAGACTTAATAATTTTACTATTAAATATAAATACTTTAAAATGAAACTTGATGAGCCTATTTATGACATGTTTCTTAGGTTCAATGAAATTTTCAACACAATTAATTCTCTTGGAAGAGAAGTCACTTCCAAGAAACAAATCATGAGAATTCTATGATGTCTACCTGACTGATGGAGAGGAACCTCTGTCTCTATTAGAGAATCATGCGACATCAGCAAGCTACCTGTAAAAGAACTCATTTGGGAAACTGATGATGTATGAAGAGGAGCTGAAAGTCAACAAAGGAAGAGGAGGATAAACCCAAAAGAAAATCTGTGGCATTCAAGACCACCACCTCTAAACACATATACAAAGGGAAATTGGAAGCTTCTGTTGAGAGTTCCAGTAGTGAACAATCATCACCTGATAGTGATGAGGAGATGGATCAATTATCCAGAAGATTCAAAATATTTTACCAGAAGAAGAACTTTTTCAGATTTCCTAACTTCAAGGGAAGATATGATCAAAAAGCAAGTTAGAAGAAAGATTGGAAAATAAGTGACAAGACTGATGAGATTGTCTTCTATGAATGTAAGCGCAAAGGACATATCAATGCTGACTGTCCAAATCTCAAGTTAAAAAAGAAAAATGAGGACGAAGATATAAATTATAAAAAGGCAATGGAAGCAACCTGGAGTGCTTATGAGGATAGCTCAAGTGACTCAGAAACATCACATGATGAAAAATCTAACAAAGCCAATATGTGTTTTATGAAAAAAAAAACATCTGAGGTAATACTGGACTCTTTTTTATATAATTCATACTATTTAAGAAATGAGAGTGACTCTGAAAATATGTCTAATGAATAAATATTTGAATATTATAATATTCTTGAAGAAACATGCAATGAACTAAAAGATAAATATAAATCTTTGAAGAAGAAGAATACTCTTACTATGACTGTTAAATATAAACTCACAACTAAAAAATAGAAAAATTATCAACTACTCAAGGAGAACAATGTATTAAAAATTTCTAATGAGAAATTGAAGAATGACATAGAAAAATTAACCAATGAGAAAAATACTCTTACTCAAATTCTAGGTAAACAAATTTCCCCTAAATACTATACTGGAATTGGTTATCAACCTGGAAAAAGAAATTTTGGTAGAAAAAAATTTGTTTCTAAATCTAGGACATACAGCTTTAATCTCGGTTCTGGAAAAAAGTCTACTAGCTCAGGCTATGATACACTTCCTACTGTTTCATGTTTTTCTGGACCCAGTAGAGTTTATTTTTCAAATTCTTTACATAATGCTTATAGGAAACCTATGAGGAAGATATGGGTTTCTAAAGAACTTATCACTAATGTTACTAGACCTAAACAAGTATGGGTACCAAAATCTTTTTTCTCTTGATCATTTTGTAAGAAAGCTACTTAAAGAGTTCCTGAAAAATTTTATGGTACTTGGACAGTGGGTGTTCAAGGAACATGATAGGAGACTACTCATGCTTCAAGAATATAATAAAAATTGATGGAGGACATGTCACATTTGGTGACAATTCCAAAGGAAAAATCATTGGCCTTGGCCAAATCAGTAACTCTAACTCAGTTTTGATTTCTAAAGTACTATTTGTTGAGGGATTGAGATATAATATTCTTAGTATTTCACAATTATGTGATGATGGATTTCATGTTATATTGGAAAATGATGCTTATAGAGTTTTTAATTCCAAATAATAAATAGTGTTTTCTACATTAAGAAATGAAAATGTTTATTCTATTAACTTAGATTCTTTAGTTTCTCAAAATACTTCATGTTTAAGAGTATTTCGTAAAGATTCTTGGCTTTGGCATAGGAGACTAGGACACTGTAATATTCACTCCCTTAGAAAGGTAACTAGAAAAGGCTTAGTCAAAGACCTACCCAAACTTGAGTTTCCAAGTGATAAAGTGTGTAATCACTGTAAAAAGAGAAAGCAACACAAAATTTTCTTCACACCAAAGAAATAAGTGTCAACTTCCCAACCTCTCAAACTAGTTTTCATAGATTGTTTTGGACCATCTAGCTTTCTAGTTTAAATTGGAAGCACTATGTTTATATTCTTGTAGATGACTTCTCTAGATATACTTGGACCTTCTTTTTAGCTCACAAAAGTGAAGCCTGCTCTTACTTTACCAAATATTCCAATTCTGTAGAAAATCTTAGTAGACATAAAATTAAATTCTTGAGAAGTGATCATGGTCATGAGTTTGAAAATCAAGATTATGATTCCTTTTTATCACAAAATGGAGATAGTCACAATTTCTCAACCCCTAAAACACCTCAATAGAATGGAGTTTTAGAAAGAAGAAATACAACCCTGCAAGAGATTTCTAGAACAATTCTTAGTGAATATAACCTACCTATTTATTTTTGGGAAGAAGTTGTAAATATAGTGTTCTACATAATCAATAGAGTACTGACTAGACATATTCTTAAAAGGAATCCTTATGAGTTATGGAACAATCGAAAACTCAAAGTTATCTTCTTTAAATTTTTTGGTTGCAAAGACTATATCCTTAATACTAAGGAAAATCCTGACAAATTTTCATCCAAGAGTGATGAAGGAATCTTTTTAGGATATTCAATTTCAAGTAAACCCTATAGAGTGTTCAATAAAATAATTTAATGTGTTGAAGAATCTGTCCATTTCAAATTTGATGAAACAGATCTACATGAGCCTAAAACCATTCTAGAGAACCTGGAGGATGATGTATCAAATCTGGACATTAATTCAAAATCCTCAAACCATCCTATGAATGAATCTGTGAAAACTTCCAATTCTGTAAATTCCTTAGACTCAAGTCACAATAAACCTGAACCTATTAATGAACCTAAAATTACTAATCCTTCTTTTTCTAGAGCTATTAAAACTCTTAAGAACCATCCCGTAGATGATGTTGTAGGAGACTTAGACAAAGGAACTCAAACTAGAGATTCTCTTAGAAATCAGGTTGAAAATCAAGTCTTCTTGTCACAACTTGAACCAAAAAACATTAATGATGCTATCAATGATAAATTTTGGGTGATAACTATGCAAGAATAACTTAATCAATTTGAAAGGAACAAAGTTTGGAAAGTTTTTGAAATACCCAAGGACACATTCACCATAGGAACTAAATGGGTGTTTTGAAATAAGGTAGATGAAGCTAGTAACATAGTTAGAAACAAGACTAGATTGGTTTCACAAGGCTATAGTCAAGAAGAAGGAATTGACTATGAAGAGACCTTTGTACCAGTAGCTAGACTTGAAGCCATCAGAATTCTGCTAGCTTATGATGCACATCTGAATTTCAACCTATATTAAATGGATGTTAATAGTGCATTCTTAAATGGGTATATAACTGAGGATGTCTTTGTTGAGAAACCTCATAGTTTTACAAATCCGCATTTTCAAAATCATATTTTTAAATAATCATAAGCTTTATGTGGTTTAAAACAAGCTCCAAGATCTTGGTATGATAGGCTGAGTACTTCGCTTATTACCAAAGGCTTTACAAAAGGAATATCTGATCCTACCCTTTTTATAAAATGAATTTCTAGTGATATTTTAGTAGTTCAAATTTATGTAGATGAAATTATCTTTGAATCTTCAAGAAATTATTTATGTATTTATTTTTCTAAAATGATGAAAAATGAATTTGAAATGAGTTTAATGGGTGAAATAAAATTCTTTCTTGGATTTCAAATCATTCAAAATAATGATGGTATTATTTTAAATCAAAGTAAATACTCTAGAGATCTTCTAAAATGATTTGGATTGGATATCACTAAAGGTAGTGACACTCCAATGAGTACCACTTGTAAGTTGGATCTTGATGAAGATGTAAAATCTGTTGATCAAACCACTTATAGAGGAATGATTGGAAGTTTATTCTACTTAACTGCTAGTCGAACAGACATTATGTTTAGTGTGTTTATGTGTGCTCTATTTCAAACAAATCCTAAGGAGTCTCAGTTAAATGTCGTAAAGAGAATTTTTAAATACCTTAAGCATACACCCAATCTAGGATTGTTCTATCCTAGAGGACAATCATTTGAACTAGTTAGTTATTCTGATGTTGAATTTGGTGGTTGTAAGTTAGATAGAAAAAGTACCTCTGGAACATGTCACTTTTTAGTCAAGTCACAAGTATCATGGTGTAGTAAGAAACAAAATTTTGTTGCCTTATCTACTGCAGAAGCTGAATACATAGCTACTGGTATTTGTTGTGCACAAATTATGTGGATGAAACACACATTACTAGATTATGGATATCAATTCAGGCATGTACCTATAAATTGGTACAACAAAAATGCTATTAATATCTTGAAAAATCATGTTTCATACTATGGGACAAAGCATATTGTTGTCACTAGTACAATCATGACCTTTAGCAGCCGCCAAAAGTCATCGCTAAAGGTCTATAGCGGCCACCTAGCATCCGTCAAATGGTGGTTGCTTTTGGACCATCATTGTTGCTATCAACGACAACCATTTGTCGAATGCTGAAGGCAAGCTGAAAGGGGATACAGCGGCCGCCAAACGGCTGCTACTGTAGGTGGCGCTGGAATTACCTACAGCGGCCACCTAATGGTGGACGCTTTAGGTTTTTAATTTTTTATAAAAAAAATATCAACAATACAATAAAATATACCCACATAAATCTCATTATTCATCTTCCAATCTCCACATCCATCATCAAATATAACTACATAACAAAATTTAATAACAAAATTAGTACCGAAAAAAACCTATAAACAAATAATTGAAACAAATTAATATATTTCAATTCAAACTTACTATAACAAATCGAAAGTATTTTGTTTTCAAAATATATTCATAATTTCGGTTACCATTTTAAAAATTGAAAATCGTTAATTCTATGGTTCTAATTAGATTGTTGCCCTATGATTTCATGTCAATCTGATGTCGTTCGCTATGCATTTGGCCGTTTATGACACCAGAAGTGTGTTCTCGGTACCACGGGAACACAACACATCCAATTGATGTTCGGTCTACATGACCACTTCACAATTAACTCACCCATTGTTTTCGTCTGATTTCAGGCCATTCCTACGTTGTTCGGCCGGTTTGGACTTCCCCCCCCCCCCCCCACGCGTGTTTATGAAGCGCACCCAACACATAAAAAACGCATATTGAGCCATACCACGCAAACCATATGTCTGATTGATGTGTCATCTCCTTGTACACATCACGAATAATATTTAGATTGTTTCCCTGTGATTTTAGGACAATCTGATGTCATTCTCTATGAATTTGACCATTAAACACCTGTTTTGGCTGTTTATGACACCAGAAGTGTGTTCTTGGTCACCGCGGACACACATCACCTCCGACTGACATGTTGTATACCCAAACACTTCAAAATTAACTTACCAGTTGTTGTCTCCTGATTTCAGGCCATTCTGACGTCATTCGGCCGGTTTGGACCCCCCACGAGCGTTTCTAAAGCGCGCCCAACACTTAAAAAATGCATATTAAGCCTTACCACGCAAACCAAACATCTGATTGACATTTAGTCTCCTCGTACACATCATGAATAATAATTAGATTGTTTCTATGTGATTTTAGGTCAATCCGATGTTGTCCGCTATGAATTTGACCGTTAAACACCTGTTTTAGCCGTTTATGACACCAGAAGTGCATTCTCGGTCACCGTGGGCACACGACACCTCTGATTGATGTGTCGTCTACCCAAACACTTAAAAATTCACTCACACGTTGTTTTCATCTGATTTTATGCCATTCTGACGTCGTTCGGCCGGTTTGGACCCCCCATGCATGTTTCTGAAGTGCGACCAACACTTAAAAAACACATATAGAGTTGTACCGCACAAACCGCACATCCTATTGATGTTTTGTCTCCTCATACACATCAAGAATAATAATTAGATAGTTCCCATGTTATTTCATGTCAATCTGATGTTTTATGCTATGAATTTGACCTTTAAACGCCCATTTTGGCCGTTTATGACACCAGAAGTGCGTTCTCGGTCCCCACGGGCACACGGCACCTCTGATTGACGTGTCTTCTACACAACCACTTCACAATTCACTCACCCATAGTTTTCATCTGATTTCTGGTCATTCCAACGTCATTCGGATGGTTTGGACCCCCCCCCCCCCACCCCCACATGCGTTTATGAAGCGCGCCCAACACTTAATGAACGCATATTGATATGTACCACGTAAACCGCATGTCCGATTGACATTCTATCTCCTCTTACACATCACGAATAATAATTAGATTGTTTACCTGTAATTTCAAGTCAATCTGATGTAGTTCTCTAGGAATTTGATAGTTATACTCCCATTTTGGCTGTTTATGACACCAGAAGTGCATTCTCGGGCACCGTAGGCACACGGCACCTCCGATTGACGTGTCGTCTTCTTTACCACTTCACAATTCACTCACCCATTTTTTTCATCTAATTTCAGGCCATTCCAATGTCGTTTGGTCGGTTTGGACCCCCCACGCGCATTTCTGAAGCGCTCCAAACACTTAAAAAACACATATTGAGTCGTACCGAGAAAACCGCACGTTCAATTGATGTGTCGTCTCCTCATACACATCACGAATAATAATTAGATTGTTGATCTGTGATTTCTGGTTAATCTGATGTTGTCTGCTATGAATTTGACCGTTAAACGCCCGTTTTGGCCTTTTATGACACCAGAAGTACGTTATCGGTCACCACAGGCACACGACACCTCTGATTAACATGACGTCTGCCCGACCACTTCAAAATTCACTCAGTCATTATTGTCATCTGATTTTAGGCCATTCTGACGTTGTTCAGCCGGTTTGGACCCCCCCACGCCCGTTTATGAAGCGCGCCCAACACTTAGAAAATGCATATTGAGTCGTACCGCTCAAACCACGAGTCTGATTGACATGTCTTCTCCTCATACATGTCACGAATAATAATTAGATAGTTTCTCTATGATTTCAGGTCAATCTGATGTCGTCCGCTATGAATTTTATCATTAAATGCTTGTTTTGGCCGTTTATGACACCAGAAGTGCATTCTTAGTCACCGCAGGCACACGACACCTCTGATTGACGTGATGTCTACCTGAACACTTCAAAATTCACTCACCCTTTGATTTCGTCTGATTTCATGCCATTTCGATGTCGTTCGTCCGGTTTGGACCCCCCCCCCCCCCACACTAGTGTTTTTGAAGCGTACCCAACACTTAAAAATGCATATTGAGCCGTATCGGGCAAACCGCACGTCTGATTGACGTTCTGTCTCCTCAAACACATCAAGAATAATAATTAGATTGTTTCCTTGTTCTTTCATGTCAATATGACATCGTTCGCTATGAATTTGACCGTTAAACACCTGTTTTGGGTTTTTATGACAACAGAAGTGCATTCTCGGTCACCGCGGGCCCACGGTATCTCTGTTTGACGCGTTATCTCCCCGACCACTTTAAAATTCACTCCTCATTGTTTTCGTCTGATTTCATGCCATTTTGACATCGTTCGGCAGGTTTGGACCCCCCCATGCGCGTTTTTGAAGCGCGCCCAACACTTAAAAAATGCATATTGAGCTATACCGCCCAAGTCGCACGTACAATTGACGTAATGTCTCCTTGTACACATCAAAAATAATAATTAGATTGTTTTCTTGTGATTTCCGGTCAATCTGATGTCGTTCTATATGAATTTAACTGTTAAACGCCCGTTTTGGCCGTTTATGACACCAGAAGTGTGTTCTCAGTCACCTCGGGTACATGGTACCTCCAATTGATGTGCCATCTTTCCAAACACTTCACAATTCACTCACCTGTTATTGTCGTCTGATTTCAGGAAATTCCGACGTCGTTCGGCTAGTTTGGACCACCCCACGCTCATTTCTGAAACACACCCAACACTTTAAAAACACATATTAAACCGTACCGCGCAAACCGCATGTCTGATTAACGTTCCATCTCCTCGTACATGTCAAGAATAATAATTAGATTGTTTCCTTGTTATTTCAGGCCAATACAATGTCATCTGATATGAATTTGACTGTTAAATTCTCGTTTTGGCCTTCAATGACACTACAAGTGCGTTCTCGGTCACCGCGGGCACACTATACCACCGATTGATGTTTCGTCTTCCCGAGCCCTTCAAAATTCACTCACCCATTGTTTTCGTCTGATTTTAGGCTATTCCGACAATATTCAGCCAGTTTGGACCCCCCCCCCCCCCACGGGCGTTTATGAAACGCACCCAACACATAAAAAATGCATATTGAGACGTACCGCGCAAACCGCATGTCCGATTGACATGCCGTCTCCTCTTACACGTCACGAATAATAATTAGATTGTTTCACTATGATTTCAGGTCAATATAATGTCGTCTGCTATGTATTTGACCGTTAAACGCCCGTTTAGTTTGTTTATGACACTAGAAGTGCGTTCTCGATCACCATGGGCACATGGCACCTCTGATTGATGTTATATCTACCCAAACACTTCACAATTCACTCACCTATTGTTTTCATCTAATTTTAGGAAATTTTGACGTTGTCCGGCCGGTTTGGACCCCCCCCCCCCCCCCCCACGCGCGTTAATGAAGCGCACCCAACAGTTAAAAAATTCATATTGAGTCGTACCGTGAAAACCACATGTCTTATTGATGTGTCGTCTCCTCGTGCATGTCAAAAATAATAATTAGATTGTTGCCCTGTGATTTCAGGTCAATCTGGTGTCGTCTGCTATGAATTTGGCCGTTAAACGCCCATTTGGGTCGTTTATGACACCAAAAGTGCATTCTTGGTCACCGCAGGCACACAGCACCTCCGATTGACGTTCTATCTGCTCGACCACTTTACAATTCACTCACTCGTTTTTTTCATCTTATTTTAGGCCATTCCAATGTCGTTCGACCGGTTTGGACCACCCCACGCGCGTTTCTGAAGCGCGTCCAACACTTAAAAAACACATATTGAGATATAACACGTAAACCTCACGTACAATTGATGTGATATCTCCTCGTAAACATAATGAATAAAAATTAGATTGTTGCCCGGTGATTTCAAGTTAATATGATGTCGTCCTCTTTGAGTTTGACCATTAAATGCCTGTTTTGGCCGTTTATGACACCAGAAGTGTGTTCTCGGTCACTGCGGGCACATGACACCTTCGATTGATGTGTAGTCTACCCGATCACTTCACAATTCACTCACCCATTGTTTTTGTCTAATTTCATGACATTCTGACATCGTTCGTCCGGTTTGGACCCCCCCCCCCCCCACGCGCGTTTCTGAAGCGCGCCCAACTCTTAAAAAACGCATATTGAACTGTACCACGCAAACTGCACATCCGATTGACATGTCATATCCTCGTACACATCACAAATAATAATTATATTGTTTACCTGTGATTCCAGGTCAATCCAATATTGTTTGCTATGAATTTGACCATTAAACACCCGTCTTGGCCTTTTATGACACCAGAAGTGCATTCTCGGTCACCGCGGGCACACGGCACCTCCGATTGATGTTCTGTCTACCTTAACACTTTACAATTCACTCTCCCATTGTTTTCGTCTGATTTTAGACCATTCCAACGTCATTCAGCCGGTTTGGACCCCCCCCCCCCCCACGTGTGTTTATGAAGCGCGTCGAACACTTAAAAAACACATATTGAGTTGTACTGCGCAAACCGTATGTCCGATTGACATTTTTTCTACTCTTATACATCTCGGATAATAATTATATTGTTTCCCTTTGATTTCAGGTCAATCCGATGTCGTCCTCTATGAATTTGACCGTTAAACGCCCGTTTTGGCCCTTTATGACACTAGAAGTGCGTTCTCAGTCACTGTGGGTACACGGCACCTATGATTGACGTTTCTTCTACCAGACCACTTCATAATTCATTAAACCATTGTTTTCGTCTTATTTCAGGCCATTCTGACGTCATTCAGCCTGTTTGGATGTCCCCACGCACGTTTCTGAAGCGCGCCCAACACTTAAAAAACACTTATTGACTTGTACTGCACAAACCACCCATCTGATCGATGTGTCATCTCCTTGTACACATCACGAATAATATTTATATTGTATTCCTATGATTTCAGGTCAATTTTATGTTTTTCCCTATGAATTTGACCCTTAAACGCCCGTTTTGGCCATTTATGACACCAAAAGTGCGTTCTCAGTCACCACAGACACATGGCACCTCTGATTCATGTGTCTTATGCCCGACCACTTCACAATTCACTCACCCATTGTTTTCGTCTGATCTTAGGCCATTCTAACATCATTTAGCTAGTTTGGACCACCCCACGCGTGTTTCTGAAGCACGGCCAACACTTAAAAAACGCATATTGAGTCGTACTGCGCAAACCGCACATTCGATTGACGTGTCGTCTCCTCGTAACCGTTGCGAATAATAATTAGATTTTTTCCCTATGATTTCAGGTCAATACGATGTTGTCTGCTATGAATTTGACTTTTAAACACTCATTCTGGCCTTTTATGACACCAGAAGTGCATTCTCGGTCACCGCGGGCATAAAACACCTCTGATTGACGTTCCGTCTACTCGGCCAATTCAAAATTCACTCACCCATTGTTTTTGTCTGATTTCAGGTCATTCTGATGTTGTTCGGCCGGTTTGGACCCCCCACACACGTTTATGAAGAGCGCCCAACACTTAAAAAATTCATATTGAGTCATACCCTGCAAACCGCATGTCCGATTGGTGTGTCGTCTCCTCTTAGATATCAAAAATAATAATTAGATTGTTTCCCTGTGATTTCAAGTCAATCCAATGTCATCCCCTATGAATTTGATAGTTCAACGCCCGTTTTGGCCGTTTATGACACCAAAAGTGCATTCTCGGTCACCGCGGGCACACAGCACCTCTGATTGACGTGTCGTCTGCTCGAACACTTAAAAATTCACTCACCCAATGTTGTCGTATGATTTCAGGCCATTCCGACGTTGTTCGGATGGATTGGACCCCCCCCCCCCCCACCCCCACGCGCGTTTATGAAGCGCGCCCAACACTTAAAAAATGCATACTGAGCCGTACCATGCAAATCGCACGTCTGATTGATGTTTCGTATCCTTGTACACATCACGAATGATAATTAGATTGTTTCCCTATGATTTCAGGTCAATACGATGTCATCCTCTATGGATTTGATCGTTAAATGCCCGTTTTGGCCTTTTATGGCACCAAAAGTACATTCTCGCTCACCGCGGGCACACAGAACCTCCGATTGATGTGTCGTCTACCCGAACATTTTAAAATTCACTCACTCGTTGTTGTCGTCTGATTTCAGGCCATTCCAGCATCGTTTGGCCGGTTTGGACCCCCCACGACCGTTTATAAAGCGCACTTAACACTTAAAAAACGCATATTAAGCCGTATCATGAAAACTTCACATCTGATTGATGTTCCTTCTCATTGTAAAAATCACAAATAATAATTAGATTGTTTCCCTATGATTTCAGGTCAATATGATGTCATTCTCTATGAATTTGACTGTTAAACGCCCATTTTGGCCGTTTATGACACCAGTAGTGCGTTCTCGGTCACTATGGGTACACGGCACCTCCGATTGATGTGTCGTCTGCCTGACCACTTAAAAATTTACTCACCCATTGTTTTTGTCTAATTTTAGGAAATTACAACATTGTTCGGCCGGTTTGGACCACCCCACGTGCGTTTCTAAAGCGCGTCCAACACTTAAAAAACACATATTGAACCGTACAGCACAAACCAAATGACTGATTGATGTGTCGTGTCTGCGTACACATCACGAATAATAATTAGATTGTTTTTCTATTATTTCAGGTCAATAAGATGTCGTCCACTATGAATTTGGCTGTTAAAAACCCGTTTTGGCCTCTTATGACCCCAGAAGTGCGTTCTCGGTCACTGCGGGCACACAACATCTCTGATTGACATTTCGTCTACCCAACCACTTTAAAATTCACTCACCCATTTTTTTCGTCTGATTTTAGTCCATTCCGACATTGTTCGATAGGTTTGGACCCCCCCACGTGCGTTTATGAAGCACGCCCAACCCTTAAAAACGCATATTGTGTCGTACCGTGAAAACTGCACATCTGATTGACATACCATCTCCTTGTACACTTCAAGAATATTAATTAGATTGTTTCCCTATGATTTTAGGCCAATCCGATGTCGTCCGCTATGAACTTGACCATTAAACACCCGTTTTGGCCGTTTATGACACCAGAAGTGCATTCTCGGTTACCACGGGCACACGGCACCTCCAATTGACGTGTTGTCTGCCTGACCACTTTAAAATTCACTCAACTATTGTTTTCATCTTATTTCAATCCATTCTGACGTCGTTCAGATGGTTTGGACCCCCCCCCCCCCATGCATGTTTATGAAGTACACACAACACTTAAAAAACACATATTGAGCCATACCACCCAAACCACAGGTCTGGTTAATGTGTCGTCTCCTCATACATGTCACAAATAATAATTATATTATTTCCCTGTGACTTTAGTTCAATCTGATGCCATCTGCTATGAATTTGACCGTTAAACGCTCTTTTTGGCCATTTATGACACTAAAAGTGCGTTCTCAGTCACCATGGGCACATGACACCTTCGATTGACGTGTCGTTTGCCCGACCACTTAACAATTCACTCACCAGTTGTTTTCATCTGATTTCAGGCCATTTTAATGTCATTTGGCTTGTTTGGACCATCTCACGCGCATTTCTGAAGCGCGCCCAACACTTAAAAACACATATTGAGCCTTACCGCGCAAACCGCACATCCGATTGATGTTCCGTCTCATTATACACGTCATTAATAATAATTATATTTTTTTCCTATGATTTCAAGTCAATCCGATGTCGTTTGCTATAAATTTGACTGTTAAATGCCCTTTTTGGCCGTTTATAACACCAGATGTGTGTTCTTGGTCACCACGGGCACACGACACCTCTGATTGAGGCGTCGTCTACCCGACCACTTCAAAATTCACTCACCCATTGTTGTCTTCTGATTTCATGCTATTCCAACGTCATTTAGCTGGTTTGAACCCCCCCACGCGTGTTTTTGAAGAACGCCCAACATTTAAAAAATCCATATTGAGTCGTACCGTGCAAACCACACATCCAATTGACAAGTATTATCCTCATACATATCAAGAATAATAAATAGATTGTTTCTCTATGATTTTAGGTCAATCCGATGTTTTCTGCTATGAATTTGACCGTTAAACTCCCATTTTGGCCTTTAATGACACTAGAAGTGCGTTCTCGGTCACTGCGGGCACACGACACCTCCGATTGATGTGTCATTTGCCCGAACACTTCACAATTCACTCACCCATTGTTGTAGTCTAATTTCAGGCCATTCCGGTATTATTCAACCGGTTTGGACCCCCCCCCCCCCCCATGCGCGTTTATGAAGTGCGCCCAACACCTAAAAAATGCATATTGAGTCATACCGCGCAAACCGCACCTCCGATTAGTGTGTTGTTTCCTCTTACATGTAACGAATAATAATTAGATTGTTTTCTTGTGATTTCAGGTCAATATGATGTTGTTCGCTATTAATTCGATCGTTAAATGCCTGTTTTGGCCGTTTATAACACTAGAAGTTTGTTTTCGGTCACTGTGGGCACACGACACCTCTGATTGACTTGTCGTCTTCCCGAACACTTCACAATTTAGTCACCCATTGTTGTTGTCTGATTTCAGTTCATTCTGACATTGTTCGGCCAATTTGGACCCCCCCCCCCACGCGCGTTTATGAAGCGTTCCCAACACTTAAAAAATGCATATTGAGTCGTACCGCGCAAACCGCACGTCCGATTGATGTGTCGTCTACTCGTACACATCATGAATAATAATCATATTGTTTTCATATTATTTTAGGTCAATCTGATGCCATTGGCTCTGAATTTGACCGTTAAACGCCTGCTTTGGCCGTTTATGACACCCGAAGTGAATTCTCGGTCACTGCTGGCACACGACACCTCCAATTGATGTGTCGTCTGCCCGAAAACTTCACAATTCACTCACCCATTTTTGTCGTCTGATTTTTTGCCATTCCGACATCTTTCGGCCGGTTTGGACCACCCCATGCGCGTTTCTGAAGCGCGCCCAACACTTAAAAAGTGCATAATGATCCGTACTATGAAAAATGCACATTATATTGATGTGTCATCTCCTCATACATGTCACAAATAATAATTATATTGTTTTCCTATGATTTTAGTTTAATACGATGTCGTCCGCTATGAATTTGACTGTTAAAAGCCCGTTTTGGCCTTTTATAACACCAGAAGTGTATTCTCGGTCACCGTGGGCACACGGCACCTCCGATTGACGTGATTTCTACCCAACCACATCACAATTCACTCACATATTGTTCTCGTCTGATTTCAGGCCATTCTGACGTCGTTCGGCCGGTTTGGACCCCCCCCCCCCCTCCATGCGCATTTATGAAGCTCACCCAACACTTAAAAAATGAATATTGAGATGTACCGTGCAAACCACATTTCCGATTGATGTGTCATCCCATAATACACATCAAGAATAATAATTATATTGTTTCCCTATGATCTCAGGTCAATCCTATGTCGTCCTCTCTGAATTTGACTGTTAAATGCCCGTTTTGGCCGTTTTTGATGCCAGAAGTGCGTTCTCGGTCACTAAGGGTACACGACACCTCTGATTGACGTTTCATCTACCCGAACACTTTACAATTCACTCAACCATTGTTTTTCTCTGATTTCAATCCATTCCAATGTCGTTCGGATGGTTTGGATCCCCCCACGCGTGTTTATGAAGCATGCCCAACACTTAAAAACGCATATTGAGTCGTACAACGCATACCGCATGTCTGATTGATGCTCTATCTCCTAATACATGTCAAGAATAATAATTAGATTGTTGACATATGATTTAAGTTCAATCTGATGTCTTCCTCTATTAATTTGACCATTAAACGCCCATTTTGGCCGTTTATGACACCAGAAGTGCGTTCTCGGTCACTGCGGGCACACGACACTTCCGATTGACGTGCCATCTGCCCGAACACTTCACAATTCACTCACTTTTTGTTTTCGTCTTATTTGAGGCCATTAAAACGTCATTCGTCTAGTTTGGACCACCCCACGCACATATTTGAGGCACTCCCAACACTTAAAAAATGCATATTGAGTCGTATCGAGCAAACTGCACGTCCAATTGACGTGTCGTCTCCTCGTACACGTCACAAATAATAATTAGATTGTTTCACTATGATTTCAGGTCAATATTATGTCGTCCACTATGAATTTGACCATTAAATGCCCGTTTTGGCCGTTTTTTATGCCAGAAGTGCATTCTCGGTCACCGCGGGCACACGACACCTCTGATTGTCGTGTCGTCTGCCCGACCACTTCACAATTCACTCACCCTAGAAAGCTACAGATATCGAAAGAGTTCTTGGTCTTCTTCTGAGAAACAACTGCCTAAAGTTTCTCTCCATCCACTGACACACCTTCCTCTGAGATTATTTGACCCAATAACTATACCTAATCAATACAAAAGTGACATATATATAGCTTGGTGTATAGTCGATTCTCTATAAGTGTAATCTGAATGATGTCAAGATATTAAGTATGATCATCATCAGTCTTGGAGTGCACAAAGATGTCATCAACAAATACTAAAAAAAACTAATCTAGGTAAAAATAGAAGATTTTATTCATCAAGGATATAAAAACTTCTAGATAATTCATCAACACAAATGAAATTAACTAATGCATGGGGTTCATCCTCATCTGGATCACCAATATCAGTATGATATCCCCCAGCTGTATTCAGAGCCTACAATATATATTAATATTATGTATCTTAAACATATCAATAAAAGTCAATCTGAGTATGGTTTGTTTTATTGTTTACCTGTGGTGCCACTTTTTGCATCGTCATTTCATTGATACGTGATGACATCTGTGACAACCTCTCCTCATACTCTGCACGTAACTGCTGAAACTGCACATCTATATTACGCTACATATCCTGCATGGAAGCATCTATCATAGTCTACGTGCACATCCATAAATCTCTGCATGCACACATCGCATCTTCTCTAACAACTTCACGTCGTGGGAGACCATCGCCATAAGTCAAAGAATAACCATGACTGTCACGCCCCACGACACAGTGAAATATTTCATCTCTACACATAGTACTACGACGTTGATCCTCTGGAAACTCTGCTAACTGAGCGTCAAACTGAGCCTGTAGCATATAATGAATCAATGAACAAATATGAATAATTTATGTAAAATAAAAATACATTTATTATTAAGTAATTTGCTTAATATAACACTGGAAACATCGGGATCACCCTCCCTACGAGTCCTCACCAATATGGACATCTGATCGATCGGCTCACCACGTTGGTGTAACTATAATAAAGGGTTCCACCATGTTATACTAAAATATTTTTAAAATATAAATGAATAGTGAATTCTAAACTTACATCATGTATGAGCTGTGACACATGTCGAGTGACAAGTCTGGAAGGCGTGCCCTGCATTGTCTGATTATGTGAATGATGAGCAGACTCGGTCTACATTCAACATATTTACTTAATAGACATTTGAAAAATTAGTCATTTAAAGATTAAAAGTAATAAATCTTACCATCTCTGCCTCACTCGACCAAAACGCAACCAAATCGTGCCACTGCGTAGGAAGAATGCCCAGAGGGACTCACTATAGAATGTCTGGCACACCTGAAAATGGTGTCCAGTGATCTCTCTTCACCCTTGACGTGTAATACTTCCATAATTTTTGGCATTTTGACATACATACATCCTGAAACTCATCTGGATAGGATGTCAAATTATCCTGTTAAAAAAAATTTCAGTAGATGGGACAATAATAATAATAATATCATGAAAAATTAATCATTGAATTTACCTGATCCTCCCTCCACAATCTTTCCATCATATCTTGGGGTAAATAACTCCATTCACAAGTCTTCGGAGGGAATTTTTGTGACTCTCATATCATATTCCCAAACTAATGACTCAATACAGTAGCACCTTCTCTGACTGGATGAAATGTGTCATCAAATAACACATCCAATCAGGCTCTAGAGTTCCAATATCAAACCCCTCTACCAGGACCCCTGCGTCTGCTAGAAGACGCACTAGATCCTGATAAACATAAATTCATAATTCAATTACAATATAAATTAATGATTAAAAATATTTAGGGAAATATTCACAAAAAATTACAATCAATTAATTTAGAAAAAATGAAAACATACATACCGACAACATCAGGTGAACCACTCTGACCACCCTAAGACATAACTACATTAAAATAAATTACAGTTAAATAAATCAATTTTTATACATATATAACTCATAAATATTTTTACAAACAATAACTGGGGATATAATTATAATTTTAACTAATCATGCAAGTCTATCGTATCTCCTTCAACTGTCTCTCTGGCCCATTGTATATCTTTGTCTCATACAACTACTGTTGTTTGGTCAAGTGTTTGATCAGAAAATGAGAAAACTTCAGGTTCCTCTTGGTCAATCAGAAAAACCCCTCTTTTTGACATTTTCACCACAACTTTCCAATCAGAATCAATGAGAATAAAGTAAACTTGTTCTACCTGCGATGTCAGTATGAAGGGATCATTTCTTACATGGTCATCTTTATATAGCATATTGTTAAAGTTTACTAATGTAAATTGGAAGTTATCAAATTTCATTCCACAAACTGGATCGACCTAATCACACCTTAACAATATGTGTTTTAAGCCACAACCATAAAAAACTCCATTATATCTCTCATCAATCCATAATAATAACCCACACCAACAAAATAAAAAACAACACCACTATTTTTTGTGGCTCGTTTCATGTCCACATCGCTAATACGAAATCAAAATCTGTTAGCATCCAAAGACTTGTAGCGATGAGCTATAATAAATAGACCATCAGATATTTGGTTGATTTCTTCGCTCACATGATGGGTTAAATCATGTAACTTTTGAATATGAAAATTTCACATATATAGTTTAATGGATAAAGGATTGTGAAAATACAACTAAGTTTCACTACAAAAATATTAAATCAATTATACGTACATGAGTCTTTAACCACTCATGAAATGTGTTGAAATGATGTTTTTGGATTTGATAGTCAGTTGCACATGGCCTTTCACATTTCAACTTAGTTATATGTATCCTAAATCACAACACAATATAAGGTAAGTAATAAAATAAATATAGAAACAAAATATACATTAACTATGAAACTTACTGTATCAATGGAATAACTGATGGAGTGTTGAACAACACATATCGATGATCTTGAACCCACTCATCATTCCTCATATCAAAAGTTATTCCATCTCTAATTGGACCCTCGTCATTCTGGGAGGGTTTATCTATCTTTGTTTCAACCTCATCAATATATGAAGCACAAAAATTAGTACACTTATCCATTAAATATCCCTTGGAAATTGAGGCTTCCAGATTAGATTTGTTGCGCACATACCATTTCAATGTATTTAAGTATCGCCCTATTGGATATATCCACCTGAATTGCATAGGACCACCACAATGACTTCACCAGCTAAATGCATGGTCAAGTGAACCATGACATCAAAAAAAGATGGTGGAAATCGTTTTTCTAGGTGACATAGTGCAAGTAAAATCTTATCCTGTAGCTTTTTCAAATCACTAATGCGATGATTCCTAGAACAGAGCTATCTGAAAAAATTAGAAACCTCAATCAATGGCTCAATAACCTAGGCAGGTAAGCAATCAGTAATTGCTATAGGAATTAAATGTTTAAGCAAAATATGATTATCGTGACTTTTCAACCCCTGTAATGTCATGCTCGTCATATTTACACACTTGGAAATATTATAGCAATAACCATCTGGCACCTTAATAGTCTTAAAAATTGATAGAAATGTTTGTTTCTATTTTTTACTCATTGTGTACTGTGAAGCAGACATGTATGCCTGATTACCTTTACCCAGCTCTAAATATAAAGGTTTTCTCAATCCCATTTCTTACAAATCACGTCGATCATTAGCACTGTCCTTTGATTTCCCCCTGATGCCTAAAATGGTGCACAATATATTATCACATACATTTTTTTCAATATGCATAACATCCAAATTATGTTTTAAAATATTATATTTCCAATAAGAAAATTCAAAAAAATGATCTGTTTCTTCCAATTATGACTGCGATGTCTATTTTCAGCAGGAATATAAAGCAATTCAAGAACCAATAAATCTTGATAATCATACATTGTACAGATGTTTTCTTGATCAAGTTGTGCACAAATTTCAACCCCAGACAGTATTTGTGGTGATGGGTCAAACTCTCTATTCCCATCAAATGATACACGGTCTTTTCTAAACCTGTGCAATGGAGGAAGAAAGCATCTGTGACCAAGATATGCCCACTTCCTACAGTTATTAAGCCATATAGATTTCTTACTCTTATTACAACAAGGGCAAGAAAATTCTCCTTTTGTACTCCAAACTGATAAGTTAGCATACACTGGGAAATCATTACTTTTCCATAAAAAAGCGGCCCGAAGTCTAAACATTTCATTAGATTTTGAGTAAAAATTCATTACACCATCGGCCCAAAATTCTTGCAGCTCATCAATCTAAGGTTGCATATAAACATATATTTTATTGCTAGGTCCTCTCGGTCTATAAATTTGAATTGACAGTAACAAAAAAGGTTGCTTCATACATACCCATGGTGGAATGTTGTATGGAACCAACACCACTAGCCACGTACTATGTGTCGCACCAACTATGGACCTAAATGGGGTAAAACCATCTTCTGCCAAACCCAGTCGAATATTACGATCATCTTGGGAAAAGTTTGAGTGTCTTTGATCAAAGTCTTTCCATGCCAAAGAATCTACCGGGTGAGTTAATTTATCAACCTCTTTCTTTCTCTCTGAATTCCATGTCATCAATTTAGCAATTTTAGTGGACAAGAAGAATCTCTTCAGTCTCAGTTTCAGTGGTAAATAACGCATCTGTTTAGCGGAAACTTGTTTCCCTTGATTCAAGACTCTCCCAGGAAGAATCTGACTACCTTGATTAATCTCATTGGTCTTCCACCTGGATGTATAGAAAACAGTACAAATATTTAATTGTGAATTCTATCTTTTGAACAACATACAATTATTGTGACATGCATCAATTGTATCATATGTAAAACCAAGATCATCAGTCAACTTGCAAGCTTGATAGAATGACTCTAGAATCTTTGCTCCAGCAGGGAGTACCTTCTACAACAATACCAACAACATGTCGAATGAGGTGTCTGACCACTGGTTAAAGGCCTTCATGTGTAACAATTCAATGATGAATGACATTTTACTAAATTTAGTGCATCCCGGATATAATTCAGTATGCGCATCATCAATAATTTCAAAGAATTTCAATGCTTCTCCATCTGTAGAAGAACGGAGATTACTCAATCCAACATCGTCATTTATGACATTACTGTCTTCAGGTTGAAACCGACACATCATATCATTAAGCATTATGTTCATCAGATCAAATGTTCTCGAATCAACATTCATAAGAATAATTTCTAAGTGATGACATGAAACAAAATCTTCTCCATGATGTGTCTGTGTCTTATAGTTTTTCAAAAACCCATTCAAAAACAAATGTTCTCTAATACTATCTCGTTTGAAGAGATATCTATTTTCACATTTTATGCAAAGAAAACTAATCATATTTCTTGTAAATCTGTTGTTGAAATCCATAAATTGCTTAATCCCCTCATAATATTCAGCCAAAAACCTATCTTGCATATCAATCCAACTCTTATCCATATATTTATTTAATAGAAATAAAAAGTAAAATATCTTATTTAAATTCTAAAAAACACATATCATTAAAATTTAAAAACCAATGACTTAAAAGGTAATCTGAAGGATAAAAAACATTACCTGCAGAGAACTCGACCGTGGGTAATGGGGTGTGACTCGATTGTGGATCCATGACGGCGTAGTGACTTGATGACAGGGGTTCGACGACCAGACTCTAAAGGGGCGGAACCGTTAGAAGAAGCGTGGGAGGGTTCTACATAGTGGGGCATGATGGATCGGGAGGGTCCAGCAGAGGTAGGATGTGAGGACTTACCACAGGGATGTAGTGGGGCCATGAGGGGGAGATGGCGGCGGGACTGTCTGAAGGTGCAGCATGGAGGCAGGGGGTGTGGGTTGCCCGGTCGTGGGGGTGTCGGGGTCACGGGGGGCGCTGCGCGGAGGCAAGCCGGTGGGGGTCGTCCGGGTTGTGGGTAGTGCAGCGCGGAGGCAAGGGGGTGGGGACGCCGGGGGTGGGGGTGCCAGGGTTCGGGGTCACCGGGGGTCGTCGGGGGTCACCGGGGGTCGGGGGTCGGGGTCACCAGGGGTCGGGGTCGTGGGGTCGGGGTCGCCGGAGATTCGGGTCGCGGGGTCGGGGAGGGGTGGGTCGCGGGGTCGGGGAGTGGTGGGTCGCGGGGTCGCGGAGGGGAAAATTAGGTTGTGGGGTCGGGGAGTGGAAAATTAGGGTGTTGGGTGTATTAAAATGAAACAGCTGCCATTTGGCAGCTGCTGTTGATAGTATTAGCAGCTGCCAAATGGCGGCCACTATAAGTCCACCACCTTGAAAGAAAAAAATTCTAGTAGTGAGTAAGACATCACTTTTTGATAGATCATTGTCAAAAGGGTGATATCACTTTGGAATTCATTAGAACTAAATATCATCTTGCTGATATATTCACCAAACCATTAAATTCTGAAAGAATAGACTACATCATACATGAATTAGGTATGATAAACCTTATGTAAATATCTTATTGTTTCATATCTTACAATTTCACATCTTACTGTTTCATATCTTACTGTTTCATAACTTACTGTTTCATATCTTACTATTTCATATCTTACTGTTTCATATTTTACTATCTTAAGACTTACTATTTCATGTTTACGGTCTCATGGTTAATCTTTCTTGGTTACTGTCTGACAATTACTGTCTCAAAAAATATGGTCGCACAATCTAGAAATCACACTTGTTACGGTCTCACCGTAAACACTTTGTACTATCTCACCGTGAATGCTTGTTACTGTCTCACCGTGAGAGTCAATTACTATCTCACCATATGAATGCTTTATTATTTTATTTATAAATTATAACATGTATCGTGGTGATTACTTATTTTACCCTTTTTATTTCCCGCACTTTTGTTTTTGCAATGATTGGCATTCCTAAATGATAAAATAAAAGAATTTTTGCTCATTCTTTACTCAAGCACCCTTCTATTCTCTCAAACGGTGACAGTTCTTCAACCCTTCAACCCTTCTTTCTCTCGAAACTTTGGTGAATGCCCAGTATGAAACTTCCTTCATCGTCGACTCTTGTGAAACGTAGTTCAAAGAAGAAGAATATTGTGCCTAAGTTAGCACCCGAGGGTCCTCTGAATCCAAATCTGGTGAACCGAATAGTTTTACCTAAGAAAGAGATATTCCCTAAGTGGGTTCTATCGAGTAAGACTCTGGTTTTGAAAGTATTGAAAGAGAAATTTTGGTTAGATTGGTTTTCAAAGGAAGATAGACATATCTACCCGAAGCTAGTGGCACAATTTTATTAGTATGTATAATTTTCATTTGATTCAGAAAGTGTCTATATTGTAGGAATTTGGATAAATGGCCAGAGATGTACATTTTCTTTAAGTTTATGGGTTGCATGCCTTAGGATACCTCATGAAGGTATCTGTGAAGATTTCTAGATAGGTCCTCCACCACCAAGTGAATTATTTGTTTTGGATTATGCCTTAAAATTTTTAACTAGAAATGGAACCAAGAGGAGAGCCATCGCTGCTGAACTAGATGGAGAATATAGACTTCTGTTTAAGTTTATTCAGAACTTGATTAGCCCCAGAAAAGGTGATTTCATTGTACTTAAATATCGAGACATATTTTTGATTCATCTCAGGAAAAATTGACATAATATCAATCTTTATAAGTATGTTATATACCATATGTGTGAATTGATCAAGACCACATCCAAGTCAACCTTCCTATTCTACTCTCAGCTTATCTCAGCCATGCTACATGCCAAAGGATTGGTTGGACCAAATGAAGTATTTATCAAGGATTATGATTTCTCTCTTTCAAAAGTTATTATAAAGAGGAAGAAAATCAATTGGAATCCCTATAAAATGGCATGGGTGGAATATAATGATAGGATCTATGAAAATTTCAATATAGTGGAACATTCTTCAAGACCAAAAGGTTTTTGTGATCCTGGTTTGGAACCAGATAAAGTTTTTGAGTATTATGAAGAATAAGAAGAAGGAGAGGCTAATGTACCTCCTAGAGAAACTGTTCTTGATGAGGAAGACAGTACTCCTACTCCTCAAGTAGTAATTGAGAAAAAATACATATTCCTAAAGATGTTGCTGATTTGGAAGAACAACCCAATGTGGAGGAAAAATATATTGTTTTTGATATAAGAAAGGATATTATAGATGATCATAGAAGAGAAGATCTTTTTGTTATGCTAGAATATTCCCTTGAGGAACTCCCAAAGGAACAAGTTGTTCCTGAAGTTATTCTTTATGATGAAGATAGAATGGAGAAAGCCTTTCATTTGGCTTGAAAGGAAATGATTGAGGAAGTAAGGGATGAATTCATGGAAATAAATCAATGTCTTAAGTCTTTGCGTCAATATGGTATTTTGAGCCCCTTTACCAATAGCGACCGCCAATGGCGGTCGCTAGGTTTCCCTAAAAAAACTGGCTTCAGTGCCCCCCACCTCGAACCCTTCCACCCTCCCCATCACCGCGCTCCCTCCCCGTCGCCGCTATCCTCAGTCGTCGCTCGCCCTGCCCCGCCGACGTGCACCATCCCTCGTCGTCACCCCGTCTCCCTTCCGCCCTCCACCAGCCACCCTCCACCCTCTGCCGGCCGCCCTCCACCCTCCGCCGGCCGCCCTCCGCCGCCCCGCCCTCCGTCGGCCGCCCTCCAGCCGCCCTCCGACCACCCTTCGCCCTACCTTCCATCTCCTCCGGGCTTCCTCCGTCTCTGCCCTTCGGCTCTGGCCACCCTCCACCCTGCAGCCGCCCTCCGGCCTCCCTCAACCCTCGGGCCTCCCACCACCCGCCTCCGGCATCCCTCCGGCAGCCCTCCGGCCTCCCTCTGGCCTTCATCCTCCAGCCCCTCCGGCCTCCGACCTCCACCGTCATCCCTCTGCCCCCTCATCCCTCCCCCCCAGCACCCCGAACACCCTCCCCCCCCCCCCCGCACCCCGCCAACCCATGCCCCCTCTGTCTTCGTCCCTTCCCCCACACCCTGACAACCCCCATCCCCTCCGTCTTCAATCCCTTTTTGTTTTATTAACAACTGTACAAGTTTGATTTTTTTAAAACAATCCAATTTATCATTTGGACACTTTGGATAGTCCCCTTACTAATGTTTTCTATGACTGCAGGCATATCAGGGGAAGAGGTAGAAGATCTACATCATCCATATGAGGCATCTACGTCTCAGGGTCAAGGTATGTTGGAATGTCATTATCTCTATTTTTTATGTAATTAATAAACATATATATATATATTTATAACATCTGTCAATTTGTATATAAAATTGTTTTCAACAGGATCAGGCTCAACTGCTTCTTCCTCTCGCAGTAGAGGCCCTGGTCGTGGCATATTATCATGGAATTTCGACACGACTTTTGATGTTTCATTTGATGAGGTATTTCATCCTGTGGGATGGAATGACCCTGCATTTATTCTTCAGCTGGGTTATATCATACGTGATCCACATTGATTTCCATTGACCACACGTGACTGGGCTTCTATCCCTCAGGACTCATTAGATCTTATTTGGAGGGAGTTTCAGGTAAGAAGGCCATTTTACTTTATTCCCTATTTATAAACAACAATAACATATGTGATTTTTTTCTTTAATGACAAAATTTGAAAGTATGTACTGATGAGTTTCGTCCGGTGTGTATGAGAAAATGTCATAAGATGTGGAAAGACTATAAAGGCAAAGTCAAGAGGGACCTCTGGGTACCAAATGTGGGTGCCCCAGACATTCTGAAAAAAGTCCCCAGAGGTGTCCTCTCGGCTCAGTGGCATGATTTAGTTGCATATTGGTCTACTGAGGGTGTTGCGGTTTGTATATTTATTTTGGTATATATATTTTCAAGAATGTGTGATTTGTTTGAAATTTGAATGAATTGAATGTAGGAGGTATCAACACGCCATTCTGAGAATCGAGCGTTGCAGGAACCACCTCACAGGCTCGGGACTCGTCACTTGTCTCAGATCCGACATGAGGTATTTATTATTTATTTTTTAATTTTTTAATTAATACGGTTTTGTGTTTATATTCTATTCATATATAGTTGTGGGATCAAGGTTCACCAACTGATAAAATGTCGGTGTGGATGAGGACTCGTGATCGCAATGATCCAGAGGCTGCAGCATTGATAGTAAGTGCTTGTACTCATTACCAATACTTACATAAAATCTGTATATTAATATATGTTTATATATTTAAATATTTCATAGGCTCAATTTGAAGCTGAATTAGAACATCTGCCAGAGGACCAGCGACAGCTTCCCATGCAAAGGGATGAGATCTTTCATCGCATTATTGGTCGGGACAGACATGTATATAGTTTGACCTATGGAACATGGATACTTAGTTATGTAGTGTCACGCGCTGCGGTTGTCAGTCCTGCTATTGCTTAGATGACACAACGGTTGTCAGATTTCGAGGCACGACTACACGCTTCCGAGGAGGTAAATGCGCAATTGATCGCTGAGGTTAGAGCACTGCGGCAATATGTGCGTGTAGGTGATGGTGCATGGGATCAGGCGACGCAGGTTTATACTGTATGTATTTATTTAATTTATATTATTTTTGTTATGAAAATATTCATAATGTTTTTTTGTTGTAGGCCCCAGACCCACCAGATGGATGTAGTAGTCATGACCACGCATGAGGCATCATATTCACGAGGTGTGTTTCTGCTTTTAATGGTGGGGTTGTTATTGATATTTATGTTGGGTTTATAGTGAGTTTTTTTTGTGATTTGGGGGTATCATGTGTGTTTTAGCCTCATCCAATGTTTGTGTGCATGAATTGAGAAGTAACCATGAAACTGATTAATGATTTGGATATTTTTTGTTCATTTAATTTTCAATGTTTAGAATTGCATGTTCTGTAATATTTTTGAAAAAAACATGTGATTCCTAATATAAACCATTAAACTTGTTTTTGATGAATGAGCTAAGTTCGTTATTTGTAGTCCCTAGCATACCCCGGATAGCCCTCCCAGCACTTCGAACAGCCCTCCCCGCACCCCGGACACCCCCCCCCCCACCCCGGACAGCCCTCCCCACACTCCGGACAGCCCTCCCCACACCCCGGACATGCCCCCCCCCCCCCCCCCCCCCACCCTGGACAGCCCCCCCCCCCCCCCCCCCCGCACTCCGGGCAGCCCTCCCCACACTCCAAACAGCCGTCCCCGCACCCCAGACAGCCCTCCCTCACCCCGGACAGCCCTTCCCGTACCCCGGACAGCCCTCCCCGCACCCCGGACAGCCCTCCCGCACCCCGGACAGGCCCCCCGCACTCTAGACAGCCCCCCCCCCCCCGCACCCCGGACAGCCCCTCCCCCCCCCCCCCCGCACCCCAGACAGCCCTCATCGCACCATGGATTCTTTTAGGAGGTTTTTTATAAAATATTTCCTGATTATTGCTCACTTTGCCTCAAGATTGGACATGCTGCAAAAGACTGTGGACATAAATCCGTGTGTCCTAAGGCTATGAAGGCCATTTGGGTTGAGAAAAACAAATATACTAAGGAACTGGATGGTACTAAGGTTAGATATAGAGTTAAGTTAGAACTCCCTAGGACATCTGCTGAAGGGCATGGGTCTGATATGAACAAGAAGGCTTTGGTTAATATTGATCAGCACTTTGAATATCAAGAGTTGTCAGGAAACTGTACGACAACAGCCGGCGTGCGCTAAAATGGCACGTTGGGGGGTCAAAACCACCCAAATGACCTCAGAATTCCATGAAACCTTACGAAAACATCTTTTGTGTGATTTTTGAAATGGTCGGATAGACGGCACGTCAATCGGAGGTGTCGTTTGACCGCGGTGACTGGAAACGCATTTCTGGTGTCATAAAACACCAAAAACGGCGTGAGACGGTCGAATTCAGAGAAAACGTACTCCGAATGACCTGAAACCACACGAAAACGTTAGGAATATTATTTGTGACGTGTAGAAGGAGACGGAATTCCCATCGGATGTGCGGTGCGTGCGGTACCGCCGATTGTGTCGTTTTCAGCAGCTCGGTGCGTGCAAAAATGGCGCGTTGGGGGGTCAAAACCACCCGAACGACCTCGGAATGCCATGAAACCGCATGAAAACAGCCATTGTGTGATTTTTGAAATGGTCGGGCAGATTTCACTCCAATCGGAGGTGTCGTTAGACCGCGGTGACCAGAAACACGTTTTTGGTGTCATAAAACACCAAAAACGGCGTGAGACGGTCGAATTCAGATCAAACGTGCTCTGAATGACCTGAAACCACACGAAAATATTAGGAATATTATTCGTGATGTATAGGAGGTGACGGCATGCCCATCGGGCGTGCGGTGTGCACGGTACGGCCGATTGTGTCGTTTTCAGCAGCTCGGTGGGCGCTAAAATGGCGCGTTGGGGGGTCAAAACCACCTGAACGACCTCAGAATTCCATGAAACCATACAACAATAGCCGTTGTGTGATTTTCGAAATGTTCAGGTAGACATCACGTCAATCAGAGGTGTCGTTTGACCGCAGTGACTGGAAACGCATTTCTGGTGTCACAAAACACCAAAAAACGACGTGAGACGGCCGAATTCAGAGCAAACGTGCTCCAAATGACCTGAAACCACACGAAAACATTAGGAATATTATTTCTAATGTGTAAGAGGAGACATAATTCCCATCGGATGTGCGGTGTGCGTGGTACGGCCGATTGTGTCGTTTTCAGCAACTCGGCGCGCGCTAAAATGGCGCGTTGGGGGGTCCAAACCACCCGAACAACCTCGGAATGCCATGAAACCATACGACAACAGCATTTGTGTGAATTGTGAAATGGTCGTGCAGATGGAACCTCAATCAGAGGTGTTGTTTGATCGCGGTGAACGGAAACGCGTTTCTAGTGCCATAAAACACCAAAAACGGCATGAGACGGTCGAATTCGGAGAAAACGTGCTCCGAATGACCTGAAACCACAAGAAAACATTAGGAATATTATTCGTGATGTGTAGTTGGAGACTTCATGAACATCGGATGTGTGGTACACGTGGTACGGCCGATTGTGTCGTTTTCAGCAGCTCGGCGCGCACTAAAATGGCGCGTTGGTGGGTCAAAACCACCCGAACGACCTCGGAATGCCATGAAACCATATGACAACATCTGTTGTGTGATTTTTGAAATGGTCGGGCAGACGGTACGTCAAACGTAGGTTTCTTTTGACTGCGGTGACCGAAAACGCATTTCCGGTGTCATAAAACACCAAAAACGGCGTGAGACGGTCGAATTCGGAGCAAACGTGCTCCAAATGACCTGAAACCACACGAAAACATTAGTAATATTATTTGTGACATGCAGGAAGAGACGAAACGTCCATAGGACGTGCGGTGCACGCGGTACGGCTGATTGTGTCGTTTTCAGCAGCTCGGCGCGCGCTAAAATGACGCGTTGGGGGGTCAAAACCACCCGAACGATCTCGGAATGCCATGAAACCGTACGAAAACAGCCTTTGTGTGATTTTTGAAATTTTCGGGCAGAAGCCATGTCAATCGGAGGTGTTTTTTGACCACAGTGACCGGAAACGCGTTTCTGGTGTCATAAAACACCAAAAACGGCGTGAGACGGTCAAATTCGGAGAAAACGTTCTCCGAATGACCTGAAACCACACAAAAACATTAGGAATTTTATTCTTGACGTGTAGGAGGAGACGGTACACCCATCGGACGTGCGGTGCGCGCAGTACAGCCGATTGTGTCGTTTTTAGCAGCTCGGTGCGTGCTAAAATGGCGCGTTGGGGGGTCAAAACCACCCGAATGACCTTGGAATTCCATGAAACCGTACGACAACATCCTTTGTGTGATTTTTAAAATTTTCGGGTAGACGGCACATAAATTTGATGTGGCGCTTGAACGTAGTGACCGGAAACACGTTTCTGGTGTCATAAAACACAAAAAACGGCGTGAGATGGTCGAATTTGGAGAAAACGTGCTCCGAATTACCTAAAACCACACGAAAACATTAGTAATATTATTCATGACGTGTAAGAGGAGATGTAAGGCCCATCGGATGTGTGATGTGCGCAGTACGGCTGATTGTGTCATTTTCAGCACCTCGGTGCGCGCTAAAATGGCGCGTTGGGGGGTCAAAACCACCCGAATGACCTCGAGTTTCCATGAAACCGTACGAAAACATCCATTGTGTGATTTTTGAAATGGTCGGACAGACGGCATGTCAATCAGATGTGTCGTTTGACCGAGGTGACCGGAAACGCGTTTTCGGTGTCATAAAACACCAAAAACAGCGTGAGACGGTCGAATTCAGAGAAAATGTGCTCCGAATGACTTGAAACCACACAAAAACATTAGGAATATTATTCGTGACATGTAGGAGGAGACGACACACCCATCAGACGTGCGGTGCGCGCGGTACAGCCAATTGTGTCGTTTTCAGCAGCTCGGCGCGCGCTAAAATGGCATGTTGGGGGGGTCAAAACCACCCGAACGACCTCAGAATGCCATGAAACCGTACGAAAACAGCCTTTGTGTGATTTGTAAAATGTTCAGGTAGACGGAACATTAATCTGAGGTGTCGTTTGACCGCGGTGATAGGAAACGCGTTTCTAGTGTCATAAAACACCAAAAACGGCGTGAGACGGTTGAATTCGGAGAAAACGTGCTCTGAATGACCTTAAACCACACAAAAACATTAGGAATATTATTCGTGATTTGTAGGAGGAGACGAAAGGCCCATCGGATGTGCGGTGCATGGGGTACGGCCGATTGTGTCGTTTTCAGCAGCTCGGCGCGCGCTAAAATGGCGCGT
Source organism: Viscum album (assembly GCA_963277665.1). Classification (NCBI taxonomy): domain Eukaryota; kingdom Viridiplantae; phylum Streptophyta; class Magnoliopsida; order Santalales; family Viscaceae; genus Viscum; species Viscum album. The sequence continues at coordinate 232,554,778 of OY728141.1, forward strand.
TGGGGGGTCAAAACCACCCGAACGACCTCGGAATGCCATGAAATCGTACGACAATAGTCGTTGTGTGATTTTTAAAATGTTTGGGTATACGACATGTCAATCAGAGGTGTTGTTTGACTGCGATGACCAGAAACGCATTTCTGGTGTCATAAAACACCAAAAACGGCGTGGGACGGTCAAATTTGGAGATAACGTGCTCCGAATGATCTGAAACCACACAAAAACATTAATAATATTATTCGTCACGTGTAAGAGGAGACGTCAGGCCCATCGGACGTGCGGTGCATGCGGTATGGCCGATTGTGTCATTTTCAGCAGCTCGGCGCGCGCTAAAATGGCGCGTTGTGGGGTCAAAACCACTCGAACGACCTCGGAATACCATGAAACCGTACAACAACTGTCGTTTTATGATTTTTTAAATGGTCGGGTAGACGGCATGTCAATCGGAGGTGTGGTTTGACCGTGGTGACCAGAAACGCGTTTCCAGTGTCATAAAACACCAAAAACGGCGTGAGATGGTCGAATTCGGAGAAAACGTGCTCTGAATGACCTTAAACCACACGAAAACATTAGGAATATTATTTTTGATGTGTAAGAGGAGACTAAATGCCCATCGGACATACGGTGCATGTGGTACGACCGATTGTGTCGTTTTCAGCAGCTAGGCACGCGCTAAAATGGCGCGTTGGGGGGTCAAAACTACTCGAAAGATCTCAGAATTCCATGAAACCGTACGAAAACATCCGTTGTGTGAATTTTGAAATGTTCGTGCAGACGGCACTTCAATCGGAGGTGTCGTTTGACCGCGGTGACCGGAAACGCGTTTCTGGTGTCATAAAACACCAAAAACGGCGTGAGATGGTCGAATTCAGAGAAAACGTCCTATTAATGACCTGAAACCACATGCAAACATTAGGAATATTATTTTTAATGTGTAGGAGGAGACGACACACCCATCGGACGTGCAGTGCATGCAGTAAGACCGATTGTGTTGTTTTTAGCAGCTCGGCGCACACTAAAATGGTGCGTTGGGGCGTCAAAACCACCCGAATGACCTCAGAATGCCATGAAACCATACAACAACATCCGTTGTGTGATTTTTGAAATGGTCGAGTAGACAGAACGTCAATCAGAGGTTTCGTTTGACCACGGTGACCGGAAACGTGTTTCCGGTGTCCCAAAACACCAAAAACGGCGTGAGACGGTCGAATTCAAAGAAAACATGCTCCGAATGACCTGAAACCACACTACAACATTAGAAATATTATTCGTGATGTTTAGAAGTAGACTAAAGGCCCATCGGACTTGCGGTGCGCACGTTACGGCCGATTATGTCGTTTTCAGCAGCTCGGCGCACGCTAAAATGGCACGTTGGGGGGTCAAAACCACCTGAACGACCCCGGAATTCCATGAAACCGTACGAAAATATCCGTTGTGTGATTTTTGAAATGTTAGGGTAGACGACACATCAATCGGAGGTGTCGTTTGACTGCGGTGACCGGAAACGCGTTTCCAGTGTCATAAAACTCCAAAAACGGTGTGAGACGGTCGAATTCGAAGAAAACGTGCTCCGAATGACCTGAAACCACACGAAAACATTAGGAATATTATTCTTAACGTGTAGGAGGATATGGAAGGCCCATAGGACGTGCGGTGCGTGCAGTACGGCCGATTGTGTCGTTTTCAGCAGCTCGGTGCGCGCTAAAATGGCGCGTTGGGGGGTCAAAACCACCCGAATGACCTCGGAATGCCATGAAACCGTACGAAAACAGCCGTTGTGTGATTTTTGTAATGTTCGAACAGATGGCACGTCAATTGGAGGTGTCGTTTGACCGTGGTTACCGGAAACTCGTTTCTGGTGTCATAAAACACCAAAAACGGCGTGAGACGGTCGAATTTGAAGCAAACGTGCTCCGAATGACCTGAAATGATAGCATTTCTTAAATTGGGGTTTTAAAATTATTATAGCACCATGATTTGATGTCAGATTTAATTTTATTATATGTATATAATAACTGAATAATTATGTCCAATTTACGTTTGTTTTGTTTTGTTGTTTTTTTTTTGTCTTATTGTAGGTTTATTGAAGCAGAAGATTGAAATGGATGGACCTGCTCGGATCGTTGAAGCACGTTTATCATTTATTGTTTATGACGATCTTGATGTTTATGCTGTTTGAAATTGTTTTCCATTTTTTATGATTTTTACCTTGTTTTATCTCTGATTTTGCACCGTGAAGAAAAAAACACAATTCGTACATTTCATTAAAAAAATGAAAAATATTTTATTTAATATTATATATATATATATATATTTCTTTAATATATATATATATATATTAAAATATTTAAAACATATTATATATATATATTTAAAATATTTTATTTAATATTATATATATAAATATTTTCTTTAATATATATATATATTTTATTTAATATATATATATATATATATATATATATCTTTTAGTATGAATTTTTTTTTAAAAAAAATTCTCAGGCTAGCAACCGCCAAGCGGTCGCTTAAGGCCAGAATTTCAGCCACCTATAGCGACCGCCATTAGTGGTCGCTATTGTCCTACATCGATGAAGCTAAATCGACCGCCAATAGCAGTCTCTAATGCCTGATTTTTTAGTAGTATATTATGGGGGAGGATCCCCCCAATCTGGAATTTTTTGTAGTGAAAAATATGATTGATCCAAGCTCAGTGGACACATGGTATAAATTCCCCAGTTATTTCGATGTGAATGACTCATAGGAAGTCTCAATCAAAGGTCTTGACCTTTCTACTATGTTTCATTTGAAAATGGTATCTTATCCTAAATATATATCTTCCAAAAAACCTGAGATTGACTCATCATCTATCTATAAGCCTTCACCAGAACCTCTAACCTTGGTGAATAAAGATGACCTGAAAGAATTTGGAGCAACCCTTTTGGATGGGGTTGAAAAACTTCTAAATACCCAACCGGCTCCTGTAACAAATCTATGTGAGAGAAATGGTTCAATGTTATTGGAAAAATCCATTTGGTAGATTCAACCCAAAATGCTTCATGAGATTTAGGAAGTCAGAGTTGAGAAAAAACTGTTTAGTGATGAAGCACAAACTCTAATAGGTATGGTTGAAGAAATGCAGAAAGTGTTGAATTCAAGATCAGAGCTTACTTCTCATTCTATTGAGACTATTGTTCATCAAACCCCATAGGATATTTCTTATCTAAATCAACCTCATTTATCTTCATTAGATTAAAAGGTATTCGGAAGAAACAAATAAATATTGAAAGAGATGTGTGAGATTGTTGTTGGTCTTAACAAGATAACCGATGAGTATAATGGGTGCCTTCAGAAAGTTCTCAATCAACTAAAATCACTTACCTCAGTTGTCACTGCTTCTAATTCCTCTGGTAAATATTCTTAGCCTTTCTTATACAGTGATCCGTTTTGAAAAGTGGTCAAAGAGGAACTTCAGGCTGTATTTGTGGCTTTAATAAAGAATATTTATCTGAATTTATTAAGAACAGTGACATAGTTCTTGATTTGGTGAAAATAAATTCTAATATTTCTAATGATTAACATAAAGAAATTGCCAAGAAATTAGACTTCTATTTCAACTAGATATTCTCTAAGACTGATATGACAAATCATTTCAAGTACCTTGTGGAAAATCTGTGGATTCCTCCTATTACTCAGGCCTTCAAGACTCAACTTCAAAAGCTCACAGAGCTCACTCGTCTATTGAACAAATTTATGGAGAACAAGGTTGACTTTGAAAAATCCATGCAGTATGGTAGGGATATCATTTTTTATTTTATCCAGCTTTTGAGGCCCTATCTTCATGTACATAGTACTTCCATAGTTGCTGCTACGGCTGCCCCTTTGAGATCTAGTTTTCCTAACTTCACCTTCACTCTAGCCTCCACTTTTATGTCTATTAGTCAGGCCCTGAGTCAGATTAGGCCTGTAATCCTTGATCAAAAGTTTCCTCGGTCTTCTACTGCACCTACATTGGCCCCTTTTGTCTTTGAAGGTCTCCATTTACCTTCTTTTTCAACCAGCTCGCTCCCTTCTTCTAACTCAACCTCTGCTCTTATGGCTTCTTCTTCTGATCCTACTGCTAAGGACAAAGAGATGACCAGACAGTGATAAAGAATAGTAAATACTCTCTTTTGATAGGAATGTTGTTGAATTTGTTTTTATTTCTATTTTTTGTACTAAAACTCTCTTTCTCTAATACATTGTGAACTTTTCTTCTCTTTTCCTATTCACTCTTTTTGATAATCTCAAAAGGGGGAGAAGTTTATATATGTTATATGCACATTGAGAATATGTAGTTTGAACAAATATACACTCTAAATACCCATGATTTGTGATCATCAAAAAGGGTATATTGTTGGACTCCTCATGTATTAATCATGTTTTAATGATCACAAATCCTATTCAGCCTATAAACCTTGTTAATCCTGTGTAATCTATCACACATCAAACGTACAGTTGTTTAGTAATGATATCCCAAGATCTTAAGTGCTATACATTTAGTTTGATTACTATACACTATCTTTGATTTACTTTATAATGATTTCTTTGATAAATGATTAAGTCTAATCCATTTTATGAATATCACTGCTTATGCATGAATGTAGATATTTGGCTAAGTCTGAGACACCGTGAGTCTACCACGGATTATGTTTTTATGGAAAAGGAACCAGACACCATGAACCAGACACCATGAACCAGACACTAAGGACCAGACACCGTGGACCAGCCACCGTGAACTAGACACCGTGAACGAGACACCGTGAACCAGAAACAGTGAACTAGACACCATGAACCCGACACTGTGAACTGGACACCGTGTCTAGACACCGTGAACTAGACATTGTGACCAGACACAGTGAACCAGACACCGTAAACTAGACACTATGACTAGACATCGTGAACCATACATCATGACTAGACACAATGAACCAAACACCGTAAACCAGACACCATGACCAAACACTGTGACCATCCAGACACTGTTTTAAGGAGACACTGGTTCATAGAGACACCATTTACAGAAAAACTGAGACACCGTTTCTTGATCTATTTTTCAATCACATCTATAATGGTCATATTTAAAAAATTTAAATGCACTGACATAATTAATGTTTCTTTGTAGACATGTCACCTGACAGTATGAGGTACGAGGTGCAGAATACATGCAACCTATTAGCTCCAACACATGCGCTCCAAGATAAAAGAGTAGCGCGGCCCAGAAACAATATATACATTAATGTGAAATAATGTGAAGAAAGTGTGAGCACGATCACAACAACTATGAAAACACTTAGAGAATTTTTGAAGAGGACTGTCACATATAACTCAACACTGCTAAAGAACACATGAAGCATACTCGAATCCTATAGCGGATGACATATTGACCATGAAGAACACCCGCCAATCTTGCTGACTTGCGATACTCTGTTTTTTATATGAGGACTTGATTTCTTCATCTACTTCATCCGATAAGTCTATAGCTGCATAGACAACCACTCAGATCACTTCTAAAGTTATCTCATAATTTCTGCTCTATTGTGTATCATTTTATTAGCTTTCGAGAAGTGTGTGTCTCTTTATAACAAAACACTCTGTCTTTTGAATTAAATTGAAGGATACAAGATATCCTTTCTCAAACATCTCTTTACACTTGTGCATACCCATGGATAAGTGTGGAATAGGTCCCTATGTGGCCTGATAGTTTGTACCCATGTAGAACTATGGAAGTGATCGTGTGACATGGATAGTCATGTGTACTGTTGTTAACCCTAATCCAGGGTGTGGATCAAATTTATTTATATAAACTGCTTGGTGGCAAGTGATCACCAAGTGGAGTGGATTAGGTCTCGGCTTGAGATTGAACCACTTTTTTATATCCACTGTGTTGTTTTAATTTATTTTTCTCTATTTTACTATTTAACTCAGAATTCACTAAATTCACTTTGATAGTTAATCTTGGAAAGAAGTTATAATTGTTTTGCCTCATTAGAATATCTTCAAAAGTAATATTAATAACTACTATTAACATTAATAAAAATTAATCATTATTCTTAGAATTTATTTATATAGTCAAACTATCACAACTTTATTACATTGATTAATTGGGCTATATTTAAATTTATTGGTGAAACCTTATAGGAACATTTTTTTTACAGAAATTTTTATATAGATACTCAATTCACCCCCCCCCCCCTCTTGAGTGATCTACTCTGACCAACAAAAACAAGGGATAATAAGATATGTATATATTTAAGAGACATATATACATAATTTATAATCATTTCATAAAATAAATTAGATAGATAAAGTGAGTTAGAGATATAAAGTTCATAACCCAAAGAAAAAGGGTGGTTCAGAGAGATCTCTTACTATGAGTCCAATTCATCATATAAATTATTTATCTTCTAGAATAATAAATTTATGCTAATTATTTACTTTATTAATAATATTTATCAATTTTATTATTATTATTATTTTATTTGTTATCATGTTATATTTAAATACTTAATCATTAGCTTCATGTCAGATTTTTTATGATAATCGTCTCATATATCCAAAATCATTTTGGTAAGTTCACTAAGGTAGAAAAGATTATTATTTCAACATATACAGAATAATAATAATGATATAATTATCATTTTATAAATAAATTATTCTATTAAAACCAACCACGAAATATGATGATGAAAAATGAACTACATTACAATCATAGAGGTGGGAGGTTGTATGTACGAATGAGTAACATTAGCATTTTACAACGATCATGATGGAAAAAAGTAAAGTTTTATTTTAACTTTTAAAATAATAATTATATTATAAATACCAAATTATTTCTTTAAATACATTTATATATACCATCCATGTGATGTAGTAATGAAAAATGAATCACATTTCTTTGTGGAGGTGATAATCCATACGTCTGCACAAAAGACATTATCATCTTTTAATGAATGGAAAGGTAAGATAATATATGATATATTAATTTTATATAATGATAATATGTAATTAATATAATATATATACATTAAATTCATTATAATTAACATGTGTGAGAGGTGATGATGGAAAAAAATTACATCGGTTCGCATGGTGGTAGTTGTCCATACACACGAATGATGATTTCATTTCCCATTTGATAGAAGAGGAGATGGATGCTGTTTATGTCATTAAAATAATAACATAAAATTATATGCTAGAAATAGATGATTTTATACCATAATTTTTAAATAATATTTTAAGTATTTGGAAGAATAATTAAAACAAAAAATGCTCAGCGAAGAACGATACCTCTTCTTTGGACAACTTCTTTATCTTTTTACCAAAATCCTTCTTGGTTGGATTTCTAATAAAAAAAGGATCCTAGGAAATGGTAAGGTAATAAATGAAGTGATTTGTTAAGGGATTTTACAAACCAAAAGGATTTCTAAGTGTGAATAATAGAGAAGAGGAGGTTCCCTTTTATAAGTGAGGGGAAGGGTACTTTTGGAATTTATTAAAATGTTAAATTAATATAAATTAATTTTCATTAAAAAATGGGACCAAACTGATATAATTCAATGATATAATGAGTATGGGTCTAAATAATATCATATAATAATATTTTGAAAATTTTAGATAAGTTTTTTACCCTTGTCTCTTTATTTTAACCCGTGTTAACCCTTTTTGATACTTATCGTGATAACAATGTTTTTACTATTTATAGGTAAAGATAGTTACTATAAAAGGAAACTCAGTACATAAATAGATTATGGTTGATATTTTAAACTATATTAAAATCAATTGTCTGAATATAAATTTTTTATTAATTTTAAATCATTTAATAAAATACTATTTATTATAAAATAACATTAATGTAATTCTTAGAACTTTCATTTATTTTGATTTTGAAAACAACATGAAAATAGAGGAAATATAATATAATCCTTTAAACGTCTATAATATGTTAAATTTATCTAAAAAATCATGAAACATTATAATTATTACAAATTATATTACTTTTAATATTTTTAAATTCATTTGTTTTATTTTTTTTATTAATAAAATAAATGTTGTGTCGGTGTTACACGATCATTTAAGATAATTATTTCACCACTAAAAATTAAAAATAAATTACCATGATAAAAAACTCATTTATATTTAAATTTAAAATTTATTACTGAAAATAATTTTTTTTATCCCTATCACAAAATATTATAGATACTGAATGAAAGAAAGTGAAATTTTTACCATTATCTTTTACTCAGTTATTATAAAGGTCAAAACCAAAGGAATATGGTACTAAGTGGTCGTATATTAGATTATTTTATGGTAATTGCATAAATACACTCATAAATAGAATAAATTCAAATGTTAGAGTCAATTTTTCATCCTTATCATAATATTTTTAACCTTAACTAACTGATTTACCTTTACCGTGGGGATAATTATTTACTAGAGTTACTATTCATAATGACTAAAAATAAAAGGGTATGATTTAAAAAATTTGAACCTACTAATTCCTAATATGGAATCTATATTTTCATAATTTTTTTTCTATAATTTGCATAATTTAATTTAAAATTCTACCCACAAAATATGATGGAAAGTAGTTTTTCAGGAAAATGCATTTTTCAAGCAATAGATGATCTTATATCAACTCTATTAATAAAAATCATCATTATATGAATTTAAATATATATATATATATATATATATTATTTATATATTTACAAAATATGGGTTTTTCTATTTAATTAAGATGGATAAAATTTATGCATTAAAAAATAGTTTTTAGATAATTGCATTTTTAAGCAAAAAAATAAACTTATGTCGAAATCATGAAAATTGATAATTAAAATTAAATTAATTAGAATATTCTAAATAAAATGGTTCATATTTTACTTTAATATAAAATTAATTATATAATGGTACTTTTAAATTACTTTATTTAATGAAAATAAATGATAGTATTTGATAAATCGGTAATTTTCACTATTTATTGAAAAATCAATCATTTCAGAAAAAATAAAAAAAAATAAACCTAAGTTAATTTTGATATGATTATTTCAATAATTAAGTTAATTTTATCAAATAAATCTTATAATTTTTCAGAAAATTAATTATTATATTTTCTCACAAAAATAAATAAAAACATTTTTGAAGAAATTGTCTTTTTTGAAGAATAAAATGACTTTATTAAAAATTGAGTTATTATTTTTTAATAATTTATTAATACATTTTTATTGAGTAGGGAATTTATATATATTTCATAAAATAGTTAATCCTATTCAAACCCACTAATTTAATTTCTAGGTTATCACAGTCATATTGTAGTTGGGGTTTTGCTTAGTGGTTAGCACCCTATAAAACTATATCGAGGTTGGTGATTCAAACCCCATGGAGTATAGGTACTGTAGAATTGGAGAAACTATATCAAAAAATTCACTGTAGCGGTGATGGGAACTTTACCAGGAACTATAGTGACAACAACACTATAGAGAATATTGTAGCAGCCCAGGAAATGTAGCAGTACTATTCACCTATGGGCCTTTGGGTCAAAATTATGGGCCTACAGGCCATGTAATGGGATTTCATGCCCATTGGGCCTATGGACCATGTAATGGGATTCATTCTCACTCGTCCTATTCTAATGATTTAAATCACATACTCCTCGTGTACCTAATCACACCATTTTAGGTTGTGTACCTCTACCCAAATAACCCCTTTGGGTATGTTTACTATATTCTCATGACCTTTATGCCATGGATATGTAATTAAAATCATTTTTAGGGTTGTATTTACTTGTCCTTTATAAAAAATGTGTCTAAATTGATTTAAATGAATCATTGTGTGGTGTGTATTGTTTACTTGTCGATTTTCAACACTTGTGAGTGTGTTAGTTAAAGTAAATAATTTTATGATTTATCTTATGTATTTCATACCTACATAACCTTTCTTGTTCCTAATAATTTAATTGAAAATGGAATGATCTTGATGAATCGAGTCCATTTTAGTATGGAAAACCCTCATAGCCTATCATTTACTTTTTGTATGTATGGTGCCAAATGTTTATGGGTGGTTCACCTGGGCCATCATCACTCCTTACTTTATACATGGGTAATACTTTACAAACTATATGACTTAAAAGGGTAAAATTAATTATTAAGCCTTGATTAAAATTGGATTCCCAAGTATGAATACCTTATATGGGAACATAAGTCAGATGAGATACATTGTTCCTTGATTGATACTGGGTTCATATTTACAGAACACCTTGGTTAGAGACTCATATATAAAGTTGGATCACCCTAAACATGATTATTACTGATATTCCTTGGTTGGAGTTGTTGGAAATGATGTTTCACACCCCTTGGTCTAGGATTTTGGACAAGATGTTTCAAGACATTTTAGTTTGTTGGACATGAAGCTTCACACCTGTGACTCAGATGTTAGACATGATGTTTCACAGCATTTTGGGTTATTGTACATGATGATTCACACCTATTATTAGGATGTTAGACATGAAACTTCACATCATTGATTGTGATTTTTGGGCATGGTGCTATGTATCCCCTATTTAGATGCTTGGGTTGGTACCCATATGTAAACATTGAGACACTTATATTATTTTTATTATTATTATTATACATGTATGCCTTGGTCATATGTCTCAATTCCTTGCTAGTGCATGTATATCTCTATATATATATGTTTACATATATGAATATATATATATATATATATATATCTGTGTGTGTGTGTGATGGCATGTTCAGATATATTCCAACTTAGGATGAAGCAATTGTGGTTAGCCAAGTGTCCTTGGGGAACCTAAGCATAACTTGATTACATTTATTCATCCATTGTCATATTTTTATACATTCACACTACTTAATTTTATACTCACAGACTAGATTTCATTAGATGATGTCGGTGGTACCCTACTGAGTATATATCACACCCTGTTCGGGCCACTGATTGGTACCCAAACATATATACTAATTGTAGGTTAGGATCTAGACTGTGATATGTGCTATTTTTCATTATGAACTATAACTATCCATGGGAGTTTGAGAGTAGTGTCTAAGAATGTAATCAAGATACATCTCAGAATTGGATTATTTTATTTATTTCTTCCTATTTTTCAATCTATCCTTATTGATTATATTACTTGATGTGTGTTTAACTATCTTTCATTCTGACTCAACATGTCCATGCATGGTTATTTATTTGGTTCTAGATGGGTTATCAGTTACTATTGTCTTCTATTATTGTCTATTTATTACTACTTCTATTGTTGATCTATCTATTATATAATGAAGCGCTACACTGTGATCACGTGTTTTTAGTCTCCCCACTATACCACCATTAGACCCTCACTTCTAGTCGGTAAATTCTGTTATATAGGGATGCATGCTTGAGGCCACGTAGTGAACTAGCTCAGGGCACCATTTCTATGGCTCTTGAGCTGGGGAATTAAAAGTTGTATCATAGGTTATTTGTTCCCATGTATTACTTTTTTTGGAAGTTATATAGTATATTATTAATGTGTCATCACTTATTAAATAGCTTGTGTATGGGTCTGACCAAGCCATGTACAAGGGAAAGATCATATAGCCAGATATGGGATTTTTGTTTATATTGTTCGTTATAATATTTGATTATTATTTCACCTTGATTGATTGGTGTATTTACACTGGTTATTTATTTATATATTTATGGGATTAACTCTTGGACTGGTATGGAAATTTATGGGGTGAATTCATGCATCATTTCAGGTATATAGGATTCACATGACATTTAACATGCTTATCTGTATATTATGCTTCTATGATTATATAATAACCCTACTCTTTATTTCATTTTTAAACATGATTTATTACATAAAATTGCACTTAATAAAAATTAGAATATAGAGAGGTCTAGTTTCTTTGTAAAATTAAGTACATTACATAACAACTTAAAACATTAAAAGCAACATATTTATTAAAAACTTCTTTAACATGACCAAAATTTTCCTTCGTGCTTAACACTACATGGGATAACCTAAGGACATACGTAAGAAAGGGGTGAGCTATAAATCCCAGTAAGGGAATAAAAACGACATAACATGATGATAATAATACATGTTATACAAGGAATATCAATTAGGTTTAAAGGAATATGAATAATAATGCATGATATAGCATGATAATCGTAACATGAAAAATGTAGAAACAACTTAAAACACTGCATCATAAATAGATCAAGGTTAAATCTGCCAAGACCCTATGGTGGACAAAGTCACATAAAGGAATTTTTTAAATCCTCTATCTCAACATTAAGTATCATAATACTAACCATTACCCAATGCATTGGAGTGTTTTCATGGTGTACCCTTCATAATCATTTCATTCTCATACTTAAGTGTTCCATATAGACCATATAACATGGATTAATTCAAAATCATAATTTATTCTATGATCAAGGAATATAAAATAAATATATATATATATATAAGTACCCAATAAATAAGTATATGTTCATTAAGATTAATACCCTTGATAGATAAATGGGTATGGTATTCACTACATGATGATTTTGGCATGGAAAATTGTGGTGCAACTTCGGCATCATAACGGCGTCATATAGAAATTAATAAAATGGGTTGATGAGAGATAAAGGGGTGTCTCATCATTTAGATATGAAATTAAAAGTAATAGGGATACTTAAGAACATATAACAATATATACAAAATGAATTTATAAGAAATAACATAAAATGAATGCTAGATAAAAGAAGAGGGTGGAAGATTCCTTACAAACTTTTGGCATAGTAACGGGTGTACATAAGAGTTCATAAGAGGGATAAATGAGAGTGAAAGGGATCCCAAAATTTAAACATAAAATGGATATTAGGGGGTTATGTAAAAATATATCCCAATTTAATCAAATGGAAATTAAAAGGGTATATCGTAAATTAAGTTCTTGATAAAAAGATGAGAGAGAGAATCCCTTGCGGAATTTTGGCATAGTAACAGGTGTAAATAAAGGATTATAGGGGGATTAATGAGATTGAAAGGAATATATAATCATTTATACATAAAATGGATCGTAAAAGGATAATGAAATATCATATACCAACATATGAAAATGGATTTTAAGAAGTAGAATATAAAAGAAGTACTTGAATGGAAATGAGAAGAGAGAAATTCCTTACATGGATGTGGAACTCCAATGGCTTAAAAGAGGATTATTGGGAGATTGTGGTGCCTTGGGAAGACTCTAGGGAGTATAGGATAGAGTTAGTATGAGTTTTAAGTGGTTTTAGTGAAGATAAATGGCAGTGTGGGTGGGTTTATATAAGAAAGGAGGGGTATTTCTTTATTATTCTGGTCTTAGACACGACATAATAAAATATTCAAAACCAAAAACCATTTCACGGTTTTTTTACATGGTTCCAAAGGGGATTGGAATACATTATTTTATAATTCCAAGGGAAAAATATTTTGTAAGTCTTGGAGGATTCACTGAGGCTATATAAAATAAATCAAATAAATTTAAAATAAAGTTTTTTAAAGGATAAACATATATTTTTTATTTTATACCTTTTATAATATTTATTACATTACTATTGGGCTATTATTATGTCATAATACACACCGTATATTTATACGGTATTTAATTTTTAAGTAAAAATTTGATTGTCTCATAAAATTATGAAAAATTAACTATTGGATAATTTTGACATCATGATTCCAAAAATTATATTCATTTTATATGAATAATTTTCTAAATTTGTGAATTTTAACTTTCAGAATAAAAACTGACATTTATTGAAAATGATAGGTTTTCATCAATAACAGTTTTCGAAGCCTTATAAAAATTACATTTGACTTCATAAGAAATTATATGATCATTTATATTTTAAAAAATCAATATAATAATAATATTTTATTGCAATATTATTTATCTCAAAAATACATTAATTCATCAAAATATATTTCTTAATTGAATTTTAATATTAACCAAAAATATTATTTATGCTTTAAAAATAATTTACAAAGTAATAATAATAGGAAGAAAATATATTAAATATTAAATAAAAAATAATGTACATATTTCTAATGTTGTGGTATTGATAAATATCCCCTTATTACACTATCATACACCCTAAGAGTAAGGTGTGCAATGGTGGGGCTTTCATGGGGTCATTCGGTGAACATGGTTTAGGTCCTGATCTCAATGGGCTTTGACATCTCTTGTAAATGGTTTTGATCATGCTTAAGTTGTTAGATCTTAGATTGAGCTTGGTCTTGGTAAAAGACTAGAAATGTTATCTCCCTTAGAAAATTTGATAAATGGGATTCATAGGGTACAATCATATTGGTTGAGGCCATCACTTCCTTTGTCTGTACCAAAATGATTTATTAAAACCCTATATTTATACTATTCATGTGATCACTATTCAACATCAATATTATCAATGGTAAATATACTTAATGAAAATTTAAATCCAATTGTATTTAATAAAAAAATAAGTTCATGTGTTTTCTATATCTATAAGACATTTAATTAAATCTAAAAGAGAATTTTATTCATAAAAGTTTGGGTCATTACAATCTTTCCCCCTTTAGAAAATTTTCCCCCAAAATTTCATTTTCCCACAGTAAAATAGATGAGGGTACCTCTGCTTTATCACCTCCTCTGTTTCCCATGTTGCTTCTTCAAATTTGTGGTTTATATACAACACTTTGACGAGGGGCATTATCTTAATTCGTGGAACTTTTTCTCTATGATCTAAGATCTTCACCGGATACTCTTCATAGGAAAAGTAATTATCCAATGGTACCACCTCTAGATTGAGTATATGTTATGGGTCTAGTATGTACTTTCTTAATATGGATACATGGAATAAATCATTTAATTGAGATAGGTTCTTGAAAAGTGCTAGTTGATAGGTCACTACTCTGATGTAATCAAGGATCTCAAAAGGGTCGGTGCACCTTGGACTAAACTTTCTCATCTTCCCAAATATCATCATTCTCTTACATATAGATATGAGGAGGAATAACATATCTCCAACATCAAACTCTATGTCTCATCGATGATTGTTAGTATATCTCTTTTTTGACTCTGAGCAGCTTTGATGTTCTACTAGATGGTCTTAACCTTCTCCATCATTTCATTGACCATTTTAGGACCTAGAAGTTTTTTCCCCAACTTCAACCCAACATGTTTTTGTTTCTCACCTCTTACCATAAAGGGATTAATAGGGGGACATTTGGATGCTTGATTGGAAACTATCGTTGTAAGAGAACTCCACCAAAGGAAGATATTATTCTCCTTTACCTTTGAAGTCCATTGAGAAAGCTCTCAACATATCCTCAGGTGTTTGGATATTCTGCTCAGATTGACCATCAGTTTGAGGGTGATAATACATATTGAAGTTTAGCTCGGTGTTTAGATAATACTGGAGACTTTTCTAAAACTTATAGGTGAATCTTGGATCTCAATCAGACATAATCGATAGTGGTACTCCATGACACCTTACCACTTCTCTGATGTATATCTGTGCTAGTTGATCTAGTGATAAATCCTCTCGAATCACGATGAAGTGTGAAGTCTTTGTAAAATGATCCAAAACAACCCAAATATAACTTTTTCCCTTTGATGTCTTTATAATTCTAGTGAAAAATTACATGGTGATGTTTTCTTGTTTCCATGTTGGCATGTGTAATGGTTGCATCATACCCTTATATTTCTACCTTACAGTCTTCACTTGCTGACATACCAGGCACTTTGATGTATAATCAATGACTTTCTTTTTCATGTTATCCCACCAATAGTGATTTTAGAGATCTCGATACATCTTCTTGTTTCCTAGGTGAATAGATAAAGTCAAACCATGTGCATCATCCAAAAGTTCTTTATTTAACTCAGTATTTAATGGAACACACAGTCTTGACCCAAATCTCACAATTCCTTCTTCATTAATATTGAACTCCAAGTATTTCCCTTTTCTAATAGTTTCCACATTCTTCTAAATTCCCACATAATTTTTTGATCATCCTTTAATCTTTCCAAAAGATATGGTTGAAAAATCATTTTTGAAAGTATTGATGATATTCCTTTATTTACTATTCCCATGTTTGTCATCTTAAAATCTAAGAAGCCCAGATCCTTCTCAATTATCATCAATGATATAATTTCCAGGACTTTTCTACTTAGATCATCTTCCACCTTGTTCACTTTCCCAAGATGGTAGTGGATTGGGTAGTCGTAATACTTGATGAGATCTAACCATCTTTGTTGGAACATATTTATCTCTTTATATGAGAATATATTTATTTGAGACTTTTATTATCTGTATATATATCACACTTCTACCCAAAGAGCTAATTTCAATAGATTTTGAATGAAAAGATCACAGTTTCCTACTCTAGATCATATGTGGGATTTTTTTTCTCAGGAATTTTCAACTGCCTTGAGGTATTGGCAATGACTTTGTCATTTTTCATCAACACACATCCCAATCCCTTCTTCAAAGCATCAATGAAAATTATGAAAAGCTCCCCAATTGTGGGTAGTGTGAGAAAAGGGGCGGTGATACACATTCTTTTCAACTGCATGAATCATTATTTACATTCATCATTCTAAGAAAATTTGACTCCCTTCTGAGTTATCTTGGTAAGAGGGTTTGACAACCATGAGAAATTTCTCACAAATTGATGATAATATCCAGCTAACCCATGGAAACTGTGAATATTATCATAGAGGTTGGACTCATCTATCTCTAAATTGTTTTTTTAAAGGACACATATATATCCCATTACTTATGATGATATTTTTCACGAATGATACTTATTTAAATAAGAACTCACACTTGATGTACTTTACATAGATATTATCCTTTTATAAGTCCTTTAGCAGAGTGCTCAGATGTTCCTCGTGCTCCTCCTTGGTTTTAGAGTATATTAGAATATTGTCTATAAAGACTATCATAAAGTTTTTAGGGTATTCTCTAAATACTCTATTAATAAAATCCATGAATATTTCATGGGAATTAGTGAGTCTGAATGGAATCACTATGAGCTCATAATGCCCGTATATTATATAAAAACCTGTCTTGGGGATATCCACCTTCTTAACCCTTACATGGAAATATCCCAACCACAAATCCACCTTGGAGAAGTATTGTGATCCACATAGTTAATTAAACAAGTCATAAATTCATGGAAAATGATACTTGTTCTTTATCTTTATTTTTTTGATCACACGATAATCAATTCAAAGGAACATTGACCCATCCTTCTTCTTGATGAAGAGAACGGGTGCACCCCATAATGAAGCACTTGGGCATATAAACCCTTTATCTAGATTCTTCTATGGTTGTTTATTTAGCTCCTAAAGTTCCATAATAACCATTATATATGGATTATTAGATATTGGAAACTCCCCATGTACAAGTTAGATTGAAAATTCAACATCCCTGGTTGGAGGAAGACCAGATAACTCCTTAGGAAACACATCAGCGAATTCTGTCACAATAGGCATGTCTTCGAGGATGGTTCATTACTTAGACTCAATAAGTTGAGCTAGGTATTCTTTCTTATAGGGAAATAATATCGTTACTTGATATAATGGTACTAACAAAGATTCCTCCTCCTCCTTGCACTTGTATAGAATTAGGGGTTGATTCCCTATTTGGGGAGTGATTTCCATCTTGCGGCAATTTATGTTGGCTCTATATAGAGAAATTAAATCCATGACCAAAATTGCATCATATTAAACTAAGGTAAGTATGAAAAGGTTCGCCAAGAAGTTTTATCCACAAATTGTGATAGGGGAGGATTTATATACATGGGATGAAATAATTTCCCCATTTTATGTTTTCACTGACATCTCTACTCCCATGCTTTTTGTGGTGTTTGAATAGTTCTACTAAACTTTAATGACATAGAGTAATGCATAGAACTATGGATGATAACTGTCACACCCACAACTTTAAAATTATTTATATTATTATTTTTTTGGGCATTAGGTAGTTTTGGTTAAAGCCCAACTTAAATTATTGAGTTTTTATTTAAAAATGCACGTTTTGGCCTTGATAGCACTCAGCGCACCACAGTCGAAGCCGCCCAGTCTCACCTGGGTCACCACGTGACCTTCTCAACATTCAAGATAAACTAATGATGTGAAATGAAATAAATGATATTAAAGTTTAATGAATTATTTTAATAATAATAAAAATGTTAATTATGATTATTATTATTATTATCATTAATATTTTAATTAGATTATAATTGTTATTTAAGTAGTGGTAATAATAAAATTATTAACATTATTACTATTATTATTAATATTAAAAATTTTATTATAATTATTTTTTCTCTTCCATTATAGTTTTTTTTTATTCCCTCTTTTATTTTTATTTTTCTTTTTCTTTTCCTTTTTTTATCTCTTTCTTTTTTTTCTTCCCTATTACTACCTTTCTCTCCAATTTATCACCCCCCCAATATATCCATATCTTCTCTACCATCATGCCCCAACTCCCCAAACCCCACCCATGGTCAGTGGCCTTTTCTCTCCCTTCCTCCCCTCACCAGCATCCCCCCTTCCAATGAAACTCGAGCCAGTACAAATCCCCCTACTAGTGTGGCCCTGTTTCAGTATGACTTCCTGATTCGCCTCCCCTACTAGCTACAGCCTGTTCTGGTGCATCTTTCTCACTAGCTAGTTCCACTCTAGCTCCCCCACCTATACCTCTCCCTACTTCTGCACGTGCTACCCCCCTTCAGATAAGTCTCTCTTTTTTTTCCTTTGAGTTTTTGTTTATTTTTTTAACGGTTATGATGTTTGTTTAAGGTTCAATATTAAATTTTTTTTCTTTCAGATTCTTGAATTAGGTTCTATTTTGGTTTGATTGTGGTGAAATTGTCATGCAATTAAAGATCTCACACCAATTTTGGAGGTTTTGACGTCGAGGTAGGTAGTTCTATTTCCTAACAATTTTTGATAATTTAATTTGTTTGTTTAGTTTATTTTCTCATGCTCTGTGATTTATTTTGATGGTGCATAAATGTTTTAGAAATTCCTTGACATGCATGTGTGTTGAAAATAAATTTTTTAAAGGAAAATTGTTATGTTTCTATATAGAGCTTGTTGTGAAAAATTTTGTGTAATGTGAATGTAGTTTTAGAAAAAATGTGATGTGCATTTGGTTTGAAATTGCTGAATTTATATGAATTGGATTATATGATTGTGTCAATGGTTTTAAGGTGATTTATGGGTCATTAAATGATTTATTTAAATAATTTGATGGTGCAAAACACGTTTTTATATGTTTAGGATGTGTGGTTGATTTTTAAAGGGTGTTTTGGGTGCACTTTTGGGTGTTAAAAAATTTGGAGTGTTTATTGAAATTATTTTCATCAACTATTATAATGATTTATTAAAGTATATAAAAGGTGAAAATGTGTTTTAAATGAGATTTATAATAAAAAATGTGTTCCCTTGGCATGTTAAACATGTTGTGCATCTTTGAATTTTATTTTCAAACTGTTTGAGTAGCACAAAACATGTTTTGGTATGGTTATTTTGTACATCCTAATTTAAAGTGATGTTTCTATATGGAATCAAGTGTGTGTTTTTGTGTAAACTCTTTTTTTCTATTTTTACATGTTTTATAAACTATTTAATTGGATTTATTTACTTAAATTCGATGTTCGAAAGTGGTGCTTAAAAGGGTTAAACATGTGTTAAATTTTAAAGTGACATTTTTTTGTGAAAACCCTTGACGTTTTATTGATAAATGTTCTTTAAATTGCTTAAAATAACTTATCAAGTCATGTGTGTGATGATAATTATGGTGTGAAATAGTTTTTTGTGTGAGTTTGGTCAAAAAAGGGGATTTTGAGTATTCGTCCAGGTGTAAAGCCTTAAGGTGCTTTCAGAAATTATTTTGGAATTTTTTAGGAAATTTTAAATGGAATAAGAGGTGTGAGGAATGTTTGTGAAGTGATTTGGTGTGTGTGTATTTTTAAAATGTGGTTTGGGTATGCCAGTGGTGGATTTTGTGTGTGTAATGTCTTGTTTGGTTTGTGAAATGTAGAAGTGATACACTATGTGAATGGGAACTTTATTTCAAGCTCAAGGGAAAACCTCGAGTACCTAGGTGGGCGGACTAGGACTAGTACACTAGGTAATATAGAAGTGGTTCATCCTGGTTTCATCTAGCAGGATTGAAATTACAACACTAACTAAATGTTTGTGATTATTAGAGACCACTAGGTTATGGATGTGTTACCCAACTAGCGGCTCATGCATGAGAACGTAGATCATTGTGGTTTTTATGCCACATTTACACCAAGATAATATGTCTCTATGGTCCCATGTGTTCTAGATAACTTAGTAGATTTACCCATAGTACTCTATTATTCATGAAGTTGTGCCCTCCCTCGGCATATAGAGGACCACTAGAGTGTTTGTTTCTTCTTTATGGATTTTCTCATACACTTCAAATTAGTATTTGTGAAATGGTTTTTATTCAAGAATTATTTTCCTTTTTTACTTCCATATTTTAAATGTTTTCCTTAAAAGTACTTTAAAAGAATGAATTTGAATAAACATGTTAAATTATCTCTTGATGTTGTGGCATGGAACCATTTTTTTGGGTGGTATACTACTAGGATCTTGGATCACACCCCATATACACCTTTGGGTGTATGTAGACCATGTTCTTTATGTATCCCAGGTTGAGGCATGATGCTTAGTGATGGTGGTTCTGTTTGTTGATGGTCTTCTCATACGGGTTGGTGTTGGTAGATTGAGGATGTTGCACCTCATGTTTCTTGGAGGTTTGTGTTGGAGTTTTAGTTTTCTTTCTTTATTGTAGTTCCCATTAGTTTTTGAGTTTAGTTGTAAACCATAAATTTGATATTAGTTTAAGTGCATGTTTGGTTGTCTGTTTTCAATTTTAGTTTATTTATCTTGTTGGTTGTTTGTGTTTATTATTTTGGGTAAATCATTCCCTCATATTATTTTTGATACCCGGGAACTTCTGCCAACCCGTGGAGATCGGGAATGCCTCTCGGGCCTTACTGCGGACCGGGTCGGGCGTCAGGTCAGATGGAGACCCAGTATGGTTCGTGACAAAATGGTATCAAAGGAGGTTGGATTTCTCAGTTCATGTTCCTTCAGGATGAGTCAGGGTAGACCATAGTTAAATTTGTTGGAACTCGATTTTCTGGCTACATATAAGGTTCCTAGCTAGCACACCTCAGGGCAGAACTCAGGTTACTAAGGTAGGTTGATGTTTTTCTGAGTCTTTGGTCCTTGTGGTTAATCTTGTTTAGGGAAAATTAAAAGGGAGTAGGTTCAATGGTCTCATTGAGCTCATAGGACCTGCAAAGCCATGTGTAGCTGGGGATATTTTCCTAGAATACTCTTCGTGAAGGTGGAGTGATTAGCGTATGGCTGCCAACCATATGTTTGAGTCACCCTTTGACACTAGTTTCCTATTGCATTGTCTTATGCCTTATTGTTTCCTTGAAATTAATTTGAAAACCCTTGATTGAAAATTTATGAAATATGGATTTCAAAGTGGAAATGGCTTGATTTTCAAAGTGATTGAAAAAAATTGGTTTTCAGAACTATTTTTAATGAGGTTTTAGAAAGTTGGATTTTCATAAAATGGTTTTTGCATCAAATGAGATTAGATTTTTATAAATGAAACTTGTGGATTTACAAACCTGATGTTCTGGGAAACATGGGTGATTTTAAGGTGGGTTTTGAAATTCTATTTTTAACAGAATTTATTAAACTGATGAAAAGTGTTTTCAATGGGATGAAATTTTTTGGTAATTGATGTTTAACATTTGAAAATGAAATTATTGATTAGATGATTGGTTTTTTTATAAACTGTATTATGAAATTTAAAATGGATTTTATTTGAAGATTCGAGGGTTTTATGAAGTGGGTTTTGTAACCTTTGGTATTTTTATGGGTGACCATATGCATTGGTTTTGTGTGGAAGGTAAATTAGTGCCTGTTGGCATGAGAACATGCATGTGTAAGGCCCATGACGTTCCATTGGTGAACGTGCAGCCCACCATCCCAGTCTTAAATTAAAAAGTGTTTTTTTAAGAAAGGATGGAGTGTTTGATGTTCCATAGTTGTGTGGTGTGTATTTTTTTGTTTTTGGAATCCTGCAGTGGGGTGTTTTGAGTTTTTAAAACCTTTCTTGTTTTGAAAATGTTTCATATTTGTGTTACTTTGGTAAGTTTATTTGAGTTTTTGGTTATAGTTATTTTTTGAGAAGTGTTTTGGGAGGCCTTTGAAATGGTTTCCCATGTTCTTTCAGTGTTTTATCATAGTATGTTTGACTAATGGACCTGTTTGTTTGGGTCCTTGGTCTTACCTCTTGGCTAGTGTACGCCCCAATAAAGAGTTAATGTTTGAATGACATGCGGCCATGGATATTTTTCCACTCACCATCCCTCCAGCTGATCAAAGTAAGTACTTTTCCTTTTTGAGTGTCGGTGATAATTTTATCCCTTTTTCCTTTTTGATTAATAGAATCCTATCATAGTGGGATGATAGATGCGAGAGGAGTTGAAGGAATTTTTGGTCTCTTTGAATTGAATGATTCATCAGGTATGAATTTTGATATGATTATGTCTAAAGGTCCTGCCTGGAAATGGTGAAAAGAATTCCAGTGGGGAAGAGTGAAGGTGGTTCAGAGTTATTGGTGTTGACCAGTGTCTTGAAAGGCTTTTTAGTTCTTTAATTGGCCGTGAGGGTCATGTTTGGTGATTTCTTACAGCGTGTGTTCTATTTTAAGTGCTAGGGTGGATCCCAAATAATCTTATGGGAATCCCTATTTTCATAGGAGTGTGTCCTCCTCTTAGGTAGTTCTAATTTTTCTTTCCCAAGGGGAGTGTTTTTCATGCGTCTTTCCTTATGATGTTTCTTATTGAAGGTGAATAGGTGATTCATGTGCATCATCTAAACCCCTATTTTGGTGGATGTACCACGAGGTATTAGTTGGATGTCTAGTTGTGTTCTGTTTGTTATTGTTGTATTGGTTGCAGTGTGGTTGTGTGTGGAACGAAAAGGAGAAGCTATGTTTGGGAGTCTTCAATGCCTAACTACGAGGCAGGAGATGCTTCAAACATCAGGGATCCAGCCATAGGCCTTAGAGTGAAGCTGGTGTGTGGTCAGGAACCCCAGGAGTCTATGGGACCTTGGACTTATTTCTGATCTTCGGTGTTGAAGGTGAAGGAAGTTTAAATTGTTTCTTGTAGTTGTTCCATTCTGAACAACCTTTTTGGGTGCGTGAGGCTTCTCGTGGCTATGAGGATGTGTGGTCGTCTCATTAACTTAAGGTCACGGTGGCTATGTCCCCACCAGATGTAATCTCTTTAAGTGGTTCTTATGGGGTATGTTTTGGTAAATCAGTCATAATTTTTATTAGTGATCATCCAGGGATGTAAAGATGTTGGTTTATCTTCAGTTGTGGATTTGAATCCCCGATAGTTGGACCCTTCCCTTCCTTCCCCTCATGGTGGGGTGTTTGGTCAATGTCATGAAACCTCTGAGTTCATGTGTTTTCTTTGGTGCTGGTGGTGTTGAGACCCATTGTGGGTCTCACTAAAATTACCCAATAATAAACTGATATTAGCCTATTCTTAATGGTGGGGAGTCCTTTCAGGCCTCCCCATGTCGTTTTTCCATTCTCATCTCAGGAATTGGTAGGTTTCTAATGGCGGGGAGCCCCTTCAGGCTTCCCCATGATAGACTTTTGGTTCTGTTCCTTAATATGGCTTGACAGTAGGTGATAAGAGTGTTATTTGGATATGGTTTGATCTTGTTTGTTCATTCCATTAAAATGGTGTGGTTTTCATTTAATAGTGTTTGAGGTGTTTTGGTTTGTGAAGTTAGATTATATGGGTGTGAGAGTTCCTTTCCTTGATCAATCAACTGGAGGTATTCTAACTTTTTAGGGTGGGTGACACATAGCGGAAAGTCTATTTATGAGTTTCTTAAGGTTGTAATTTAAGTCACTTACTATAAGCACGATGTGTTTTCTCTTATCACTTGTTTTTTGTATGGATCCTCTTTGAACCTTTAGGGGGTATCAGTTTCTACTTTGGGATTCAATCTTAGTTGTAGATTTTTTAGGATGGGAAGCACTGTGGTTGGGATAATTCTCACACCCACCACTTTTAAATTATTTATTTTATTAAGTTTACGTGCATCAGGTATTTTGGGTTGAAGGCTGACTTAAATTTTTTATTTCTTATTTAAAAACACAAATTTTGGCCTTGACGTCATTTAGTGCACCACAGTCGAAGCCGCGTGGCCTCGCCCAGGTCACCGCATGGCCTGCTCAATGTTCAGGACAAACAAATGAAGTGAAATGAAATAAATGAGGTTAAAGTTTAATGAAGTATTTTAATAATAATAAAAATGGAAATTTTATTATTATTATTATTATTTTCATTAATATTTTAATTAGGTAATAATTATTATTTAATTTATGGTTATAATAAAATTATTAACATTTTTACTATTATTTTTAATATTACAAATTTTATTATAATTATTTTTGCTCCCTTTCTATCCAACCCTTCTCTCCCCACCATCTCTCCCTCTCTTCTCTACTATCATGCCCCAATTCCCCAAACCCTACCCATAGTTGGTGGCCTCCTCTCCCCCTTCCTCCTCTCACTGGCATCGCCCCCCCAGTAAAACCTAAACTAGCACGAAGCCCCCTTCTGGTGTGGCCCTATTCCAGCACGGCTTATCGATCCACCTCCCTTATAGGCCGAGGACTAGTCCAACTCACCCCCTTGCTAGATGGCACCACTCTAGCTCCCCCATCAGTGCCTCTCCCTCCTTCTATGTGTGCAACCCCCCCCCCCCCCCCCAGATAATTCAGTCTCTCTTTTTTTCCTTTTAGTTTTTATTTCTTTTTTCAGTGGTTATGAGGTTTGTTTAGGGTTCTATCTTGAATTTTTTTTTAAATTCTTGAATTAGGGTCCATTTGGGTTCTCTTGTGGTGAAATAGTCTTTCAATTGAATATTTCACACCAATTTTGGGCGTTTTGACATTAAGGTAGCTGGTTCCATGACCTGAAAATTTTTGATAATTTAATTTGTTTGTTTAGTTTATTTTTGCTTTCTCTATGATTTATTTTGATGGTGCAGACATGTTTTATAAATTCCTTTACATGAATGTGTGTTTAAAATAAATTTTTGAAAGGAAAATTGTTATGTTCTTATATAGGTCTTGTTGTGAAAAATTAGTGGAGGTGTTCAATCAATTGTTTGTGTAGTGTGAATGTAGTTTTAGGAAAAATGTGATGTGCATTTGGTTTGAAATTGGTTACTTTATATGAATTGGATTATGTGATTGTGCTAATGGGTTTAAGATGTTTTTTGAGTCATTAAATGATTTATTTAAATCATTTGATGGTGAAAAACATGTTTTTATATGGTTAGGACGTACAGTTGATTTTTAAAGGGGGTTTCAGGTGCACTTTTGTGTGTAGAAAACATTTGGGGTGTTTATTGAAATTGTTTTTATCAATTCTTATATTGATTTATTATAGTATATCAAAGTCGCGAATGTGTTAAAAATGATATTTCTAATAAAAAGTGTGTTCCCTTTGAATTTTAAACTTTTTGTGCATCTTTCAATTTCATTTGAAAACTGTTTGAGTAGCGGAAAACATATTTTGATATGGTTATGTTTTACATTTGGTTTTAAAGTGACGTTTCTATATGGAATCAAGTTTGTTTCTGGTTTAAACTCTCATGTTCTAATTTTAAGTGTTTTATGAACTATTTATTCAGATTTATTTACTTAAATGTGATATATGAAAGTCGTTCTTGATAGGGTTAAACATGTGTAAAATTATAAAGTGACATTTTTTGTTAAAACCCTTGATGTGATATTTCAAAATGTTATTTAAATTATTTAAAATAACTTATCAAGTCATTAATGTGATGTGAATTATGGTGTGAAATGGTTTTTAGTGTGAATTTGGTCTAAAAGGAGGATTTTTAAAATGTCTCTCGGTGTAAAGCCTTGCGGTGCTTTTGGAAATTATTTTGGAATTTTTTATGAACTATTGAAAGACATAAGAGGTGTGAGGCATGTTTGTGAAGTGATTTGGTGTGGGTGTGTTTTTAAAATGGGTTTTGGGTATGCAAGTGGTGGATTTTGTCTATGTAATGTACTGTTTAGTTTTTTATATGTGAAAGTGATACACTATGTGAATGTAAACTTTATTTCGAGCACAACAGAAAACCTTGGGTACCTAGGTGGGCAGACTAGGACTAGTACACTAGATGATACATAAGTGGATAATCCCAATTTAGTCTAGATTGATTGACAGTACAACACTAACTAAACTTTTTTGATGATTGGAGACCACTAGGTTATGGATGTGTTACCCTACAAGTGGCACATGCCTAAGAATTTAGATCCTTTTGGTTAATATCCCACATTTACACCAAGGTACGATATCTCTAGGGTCCCATGTGCACTAGATACCTTAGAGTATTTACCCACAGTTCTCTACTATTCATGACGTTTCACCCTCCATCGACATACAGAGGACCACTAGAGTGTGTGTGTCTTCTTTATGTATTTTCTCATCCAATTTAAAGTAGTATTTGTGAAATGTTTTTTCTTCAAGTGTTCTTTTCCTTTTTTTACTTTCATATTGTAAATGTTTTCCTTAAAATTACTTAAAACCATGAATTTGAATAAGCATGTTAAATTTTCTCTTGATGTTGTGGCATAGAACCCTTTTCTGTGGTATCCTACTGGGCTCTTGGATCACACCATACATACACATTTGGGTGTATGTAGACCTTGTTCTTTGTGTATCCCAGGTTGAGGCATTGTGCTTAGTGATGGTGGTTCTAGTCATTTATGGTCTTCTCATACAGGTTGGTGTTGGTAGCTTGAGGTTGTTTCACCTCATGTTGCTTGGATTTTGTGTTGGAGTTTTATTTTTCTTTCTTTATTGTAGTTCCCTTTGGTTTTTTAGTTGATTTTTAAACCTTAAATTTGATCTTAGTTTAAGGTCATGTTTGGTTGTCTATTTTTAGTTTTAGTTTATTTATATTATTGGTTGTTTGTGTTTATTATTTTAGGCAATTTATTCCCTCGTATTATTTTTGATACCTTGGAACTTGTGCCAGCCTGTGGGAATTGGGAACGCCACTCAGGCCTTGCCACGGACTGGGTCGGATGCTGGGTCGGATGTCGACCCGGCTTGGTTCGCGACAATAACCCAACCATTCACTTTTTTATTCTGGTTCTACATTATCCAATATAGAATTAGGGATGAGTATTCTTTAAAATATTAAACATATAAAGGGGTATTCAATGAAAATAAAGTGGATAACTTATAAATTACATTTATTTCAATAACTTATGAATTTCTAGGCTTTAATTATGTTATTTGTGATATATATCCTAACGTATATTCTCATGGGAACTTTTTTATTCCCTTAATTATGTTTCATAATGATATTATGAATTTACCAAATCATATACCCCAAGAATGTCAAACCAAGTGCACAGTAAGGCCCATTTTCGTGTACCGGGTTACCCTGAGTCAGGCCTGAAACACCTTGTCAAAGTTATTACTCCTAGGTACATCTAAGATAGAACCACATCAACTTATAGTATCCTGACAGGGATTTATTTACTTGATAAACCACTTTCTCTATACTCACCAAAATTTAGGGATGTTTTCTTACACTTAGTCTTATCCTTAAGGGTTTTCACTAGGGTTTTCTAATCCTAATCCCTAAAATAACTAAACTTTCCCTCTGATACCAACTATAACAACTATACTCTTTATTTCATTTTAAAACATAATTTATTACATAAAATTTTACTTAATACAACTCAAAATATTGATATGTCTAGTGTCTTTGTGAAATTAGGTACATTACTTAACAACTTAATTCATAAAAAGCAACATCGTTATTGAAAACTTCTTTAACATGACCAAAACGTTCATTCATAATTAACATTTCATGGGATAACCTGATGAAATACATAAGAAAGGGGTAGGATATAAATCCTATTAAGGGAATAAACACGAATCACCATTAGGATAATAATACATGTTAGACAAGGCATATCAATGAGGTGTAAAGGAACATGAATAATAAGGCATGATATAGCATGATAATCATAACATGGAAAATGTGGCAATAACTTAAAACACTACATCATAAATAGATCAAGGATAAATCTACCAAGACCCAATAGCATACAAAGTCCCATAAATAAATCAGGTAAATACCTTATCCCAACATGACATATAATGATACTAACAAATTCCCAATGCATTAGAGTGCTATCAGGGTGCACCCTTTATAATCATTTCATTCTCATGCTTAAGTGTGCCATATATATCATATAATATAGATTCATTAAACATCATAATTTATTCCATGATAAAGGAATTTGGAATAAATACATGTAAGTCCCAAATAAATACGTATATGTTCATGAAGGTGAATACCCTTGATAGAGAAATGGGTAAGGTATTCACTACATGATGATTTTGGCATGGAAAATGGTGGTGCAGCTTCGATAGCATAACAACGTCATATAGAAATTCATAAAATGGGTTGATGAGAGAGAAAGGGGTATATCAAAATTTAGACATGAAATGTATAGTAAGAGGAATATTTAATAACATATCCCAAAATAGGAAAAAGGAATTTAGAAGACAAGACATAAAAGGAATGCTTGATAAAATAGGAGGGTGAAAGATTCCTTACAAAATTTTGACATAGTAACGGGTGTACATAAGGGTTCATAAGAGGGATAAATAAGAGTTAAAGGGATAACATGATTTAAAAAAAATTAATATAAGGGGGATATGTAATAATTTATCTCAACTTAATAAAATTGAAATCTAAAGGGCATATCATAAATGAAGTGCTTGATAAAAAGAGGAGAGAGAGAACCCCTTACAGAATTTCAGCATAGTAATGGGTATACAAAAATGATTATAAGGGGACTTAATGATAGTGAAAGTAATATATAATCATTTATACATAAAATTTATAGTATTTTTATCATGTAACATCATGTACCAATGTATGAAAGTGGAATTTAAGAAGTATAATATAAAGCAAGTGTTTGAATGGAAATGTGAAGAGAGAAATCTCTTACATGGACTTGTGACTTCAAAGGCTTAGGAGAAAATTCTTGGGAGATTTTGGGTGGCTTGGGAAGAATCTAGGGAGTATATGAAATATTTTGGATGATCTTAAAGTAGTTTTAGTGAATATAAATGGGATCTTTGGTGGGTTTGTATAGGAAAGGAGTGGGATTTCATTATTATTTTTGTTTCATACACCACATAATAAAATATTCAAAAACAAAAACCATCCCCTGATTTTTTTCACATGGTTTCTACCAAAGGGGAGTTGAATAAATTATTTTATAAGTCCAAGGTCCCAAGATAATAAAATATTGGCCCTGATTATGTGGAGGTGAGTCACACTTTCAAAAAATGATTTTAAAACCTTAAAATATTTTATAAGTCTTCGAGGATTCACTATGGCATTATAAAATAAATAAAATAAACATAAAATTACATTATTTTAAAGGAAAAAAACAAATATTTTTCTGATTATACCTTTTATATTGTTTATTACATCACTATTGTTCTATTATGATGTTATAAAATACACTATATATTTATATGATATTTAATTTTTACGCAAAAATTTAACTATCTCAAAAAATTGGGAAAAATTCACCATAAGATAATTTTTATGTCCTGATTCCAAAAATTATATTCATTTTTTCTGAATAATTTTTTAAATATGTGAATTTTCACTTTTAAAATAAAAACTAACATTTATTGAAAATGATGGGTTTTTGTCAATAATAGTTTTTGAACCCTAATAAAAATTATATTTGAATTCTTAAGAAATTATATTATCATTTATATTTAAAAAAAGTAATTTAATGATAAAATTTTATTAAAATATTATTTATTTCAAAAATCCATTAATTATTCGAAATATATTTTTTTAATTGAATTTGAATATTAACCAAAAATACAATTTGTGCTTTAAAATCATTTATAGAGTAACAATAATTAGAAAAAAATATATTAGATATTCTATACAAAAATAATGTATATATTCCTAATGTTATGGTCTTGATACATATCCTTTTATTACACCTACATACACCCTAAGAGTAAGGTGCGTGATGGTGGGGCTTTCATGGGGTCGTTCAGTGAACATGGTTTGGTTCGTGATCTCAATGAGCTTGAACTTCTCTTATAAATGGTTTTTTTCATGCTTAAGTTATTGGATATCAACTTGGGATTGGTATAGGGAAAATCCTAGAAATTATATCTCCCTTAGAAACTCTGATAGATGGGATTCATAGGGTACTATTCTACTAGTTGAGCTCATCCCTTACTTTTTCTGTGCCAAAAGGATTTATTAAAACCCTATATTTATACTAGTAAGGTGATCACTATTCAACGGCTATATTATCAATGTTAAAGATAATTAATGGTCATTTAAATCCAATTGGATATAATAAAACAAAATAAGTGCATGTTTTTTATATCAATAAGACATTTAATTGAATCAAAAAGAGGAATTTTATTCATAAAATTTCGGGTCATTACAGATTACCTATATACATTTCTATATTCATTGATTTGTGATAGAATTACTTATTATATTATGATATAAAATTAGTTATTAAAGTATCTTCATCAACCTGAATGGTTTTTCCCATATATCTTGATGGTGGAAACTTAATTAACCAATCCAGACATGTTTGTGATATAGACCATTGGTTTCATGGGATGAAAAAATTGGCAGTTGTGATTAATTGGGTTCCAATAACAATTTATAAAGTGT
The DNA here is from genome assembly GCA_963277665.1 of Viscum album. Taxonomy (NCBI): domain Eukaryota; kingdom Viridiplantae; phylum Streptophyta; class Magnoliopsida; order Santalales; family Viscaceae; genus Viscum; species Viscum album. The sequence goes on from OY728141.1 coordinate 232,585,713, forward strand.
ATGAGCCTTTATCAATTTGGAAGAGTGTCTTGTGAAATCAAATAGTTATATATGGACTTGTTATATTCTAAGACCAATGGTAAAAACTTAGTTGCAGTTACATGAATTCCAATTATAACTTATAAACAGTATTCATTTATAAATTGAGAATGGTAATTGGTATAATTGGGCCATTGTATAAAAATAAAAGTTGTTAAAATATAACTCATAAAATGATTCGGTTGATTATGGATCTTAGACTTGACTCGATCTGACTATGATAGTCATGGTGTTTTATGATTATGAGATAAACTAGACTAAACCCGAGTAGGTCAACCTTGACATGATAAAAATATATGATAAACCCACTAAGGGTGTAATTATTCTATAATAAATCAACTGCTATTTGGTTTCACTTGAATGAACCAAGGTTGGTATAATGGGACCCTCATAAGTTACATTACCTTTCTTACTTTCTTTAGTAATTAACCCCATGGGTGTGTGCTTGTGTGACATGGTATGGTTATTTTAAGTGTTAACAACCACTTATATGATGTTATGTATAAATTTATGGTGGAATCTTACTAAACCGATCCCCTTTAAAATGATAAAATATATTTTATTTGATTTTGATATTTACTTATATGAGGCTTTAGTCAATTAAAATTCCAGTTACAACCTAAATATTTTTTCCTCTATATATTGGAATTTAAATTTTCTTTAATTGGGACCTATTTTTAGAAATTTTGGATAAATTAATAATGGTTAAAGATGAAATTATAAGATAATTTTCCTAATGTTTCATTATGTAAACTAGCTAAAGTAACAAGTACTGTTGTAAAATTATTTCCTTATCATTGGTACTTATCATTGTGTATATTTGGTCCTTTTAAAATTGTATATAAATGAAAATTGATGAAAATGGTTGAAATTAAAACCCTTAGGTTATGCTGATAATAAATAACCCTTCTGTAAGGATTAGTTTTGGTGTTTCTTTGAGAGTTACTTGAACGATAATGTGAGAATTTCTCATAGGATTCTTCTTCTCTCACTTGAACTTAAAAGATGGGTGGTAGAGTTTGGTGAACTTTTAAGTGTGACACTAGTTTAAAAGTTGAGTCCTTATGCTAAAATAGGGGTTAACTTATTGGGATAAGACCCTATTATATAAAATATTCGTTAAAGGTTTATGAAAATTTTCAGATGAGGGGTGTCGTTCGGGTGTCATTTGTACCAAGTAGGACTCTTAGTGATGAAATGACACCCTTGGGTAGATAGGTAGTTATTTGTTAAGTTTATCCTTATTAATAATGTGATAATAGTGTAATAATATAGTTCCTAGGATTAAACAAGCCTTGGTAATGGTTGATCTCTTTGATGGTTGTATGACCTTTCTTTTTTTCTAATGGAGTGTGACTTGAGAGTCATCATCCTATTAATAGATGTATGGAAAACACAACTTTGATTTTATCCATGTGTAAACTATCACATTTTAGGAATGTATAGCACTCATTACAAAGTTTCAATAGCATCGTGGCATGTGTTTTTACATGTGATGTCCATCGAGTTAATAAGTGATGCATTTAACCGAATGTTGTTTGAGTGACAAGGTCATATAATGCCTTGAACTATTTTGTTTCACAATCACTTGTAGAAAGTGTTGTGAATTCAATAAGGATATGTTTATAGGTTATATTTATAGTAGAGTGACCAGGATGTGAAAAGATTATTGAGAGAGATGTATCCCTAATCCATCGAAAGAAGGATGAGTTGTCCCTGTGATCAAGATAACATTGTAAAAATGATCAGGTGTAATAACATTACTAATTGAGATTGAATTTATATTTTATTCTTGATGATGATGAAGTGTGTGAACATGACTCGGGATGAGAATCATGCATTAATCTAAGATCGAACATATTCTATCACACTGATAAGAAGCTCATTTCCTCTCTCCTAATGTTAGTGCATATTATAAGCACGTTTTACATGTCTAGGAACTGTGTTCAGTGGTGATAGAGCATGTGTCATGGTTTGAGTTTACATTTCAATTGAAATGATTCCTAGGAAACACCTAAGGTGGGGAGTGTCATTAATATTGTGAAAAGTGTATTTGTTTTATTTTTCCACAACATTGTTGATTTAAATTCTTTTAATATAGTTTTATATGATTTATTAATAATGCATTAATGGTGTTCAATTTGAATGGGGTATAAACACTTACATGGAACTATTCTCCTGGGATCCCTTATTTTCATTCTTCTGATTATTTTTATAATAGAATATATCTTTTTTCCTTGCCTATATTGGTTGATTCTATGTACTATTTATTGACAGAGATCCAAGGGGCCTCATTTTCTCTAGGTTTGTTTCTTTCACTTGGATTCGATCTGGGGAGCCACCGCCATGCCAATCCCATGTAGGTACTTTCCCTATGTGTTGTTCTTCCTTCAATTATGTGAACTGTCAGCTTGATCTAGGTTTTCCATGTGGCTATGATCCTAGTTTTTCTACCTATGCCACCTGTCACTCCCTATCACACCAAGATTTCCCTGCTGGTCAATTTTATTCTATCAATCCATTCTCTTGTAGCAGTGCCTTTTTTATGGTTTAGTCGGTGAGTTCAAAGTGAGTAGCTTCTTCACTGAGTAGAAGGGTTCTCAAATAATAAGGATAGTTAGGTTATCTATCCACCCAAAATCTCCATCTTTAATTTTGTTCTGATTCTTTGAATTGGAGTACTTCTCTGGTGGCGATTCATTGGAGATCAGCTCATTCTTGGGTCTTGGACAACTACACATCAAGAAGGTTCCCAATCTTAACATACCTTTTAATCATAACTGGTTTTTGGTTTAGTTTCTTGGGTTTGTATAAATCTATTATTTTGTGTCATGCATAGATCTGTATCCTTTGTGCGTGTGTGTGTGATTCCATCCAGGAGTGGATGGAGTTAACTCTACATGACAGGATTCACTTCTTCCACCTATTTCAACAAGGTCAGCCTCCTCGGATAGTTTCTCTGGTTCTTATTTGATTTGATTCATGTTTATATTTTATTTTCTTACTTTCTTGATTTCTTAATTGGTAATAAAAGGATTACCTATGTAGTGTTCTCACTGTTCATATAGGATCACACTGATCCGAAGCACTTTATATCTTGTTATATTTCATTTTTTTACTTTCTATTTTCATTGTTCTAGTAGATTGATTATTGAAAAAACATGTTTTGGTTCTTTGTCTCCAATTTATCAATTGAACATATCAAATAATTAACTTGATAATATGCGATAGTGGATCTTGTATGTTTTAGGGTTTAAAGGTTTAACCCTAACAAGTGGTATCAGAGCATACTATAATTTTTATAATGGGTTCTACTAAATTTAGAATTGATAAATTTAGTGGTGAAAAATATTTCAATCTGTGGAGAATTAAAATGATAGCTTTACTAAACCATAACGATTTAATTGATTCCCTTTTTGGTTTTAGAAATAAAATCACCACCCTTCCCCCAGATGGGTGGATGACCACCAATTACATTAATTTCTTTGAGGAAACTCTTAGTAAGGCCTGTAGCTTAATTATTTTTTTCTTTAAGAGATAAATTCTTTATATAAGTTGAATACAAATATTTTACCGCTGGTATGATCTAGGCTTGAATCCCTTTATATGACTAAGTCCCTTATTGGTAGATTATATAAACAATGATATAATATACTCTCAAAATGTTCCCCGGAACTACAGTCAGGATTCACATTAATGAATTTAACAAAATCTTGTTAGATCTAGCCAATATAGACATTAAATTGGATAATGAAGACCGGGGAATTATAATCTTAACTTCACTAGATGATTCCTGTAATTGTTTTAAAGACTCTATGATGTATGGAAAACGTAAAATTACTCTTAAATAAGTTAAATCTTATTTACTCCCCAAATACCTTCAAAGGAAGGGTAGTGTTAAGACTAAGGGTGAGGGTTTAAGTATCAAGGACAAAAGCATGTATAGAGGTAGAAGTGAGTCTAAGGGTAAAAGAAAGTAAATGTCTTAGTCTAAGATGAAAATATATAATTCTAAGAGCAAAGTAATAAATTTTTTTCAATGAAAACAACCTGGTCACATTAAGAAGAATTCCCTTAATAAGAAAGGTGACTATAGATATAATAGTAAGGACCATTCCTTATTAGTTGAGTAGAACATTGAAATTGTTGATGTGTTGAATGTATCTGACTTTTCCATCTTTGATGAATGGATACTGGATTTAGGATTTTCATTCGACATGTTCCATAGAAAGGAATTCTTTACTAAGTTGAGGGAAATTGAATCTGGTGAGGTATTTTTAGGGAACAACAAGAGATTTCACATTATGAGAATAGGTTAAATTTCATTAAATCTTTATAATGGTATTGTTAATAATCTTGATAAAGTTATGTGGGTACCCAAATTAAAAAGAAACATAATCTCCCTAGTAATTATCAACCAGAAGGGATATAGTTTTCAGTAAGACTCTGGAAGCCATATATTTTCCTGAGGATCTCTCAAAGTTATGAAAGGAAACCTTCAGAATGACCTTTATTTGTTAGATGGAAAATTTTATAGAAGTTAGTTGAACAACTCTTTTAGTTTAAAACTTGATTCCACCACCCCTTGGAAAATATGGTTCGGTAACATTAGTGCCCAAGGGCTTAGTTAACTCAAAAAAATTGGGTATTTTGAGTAACATCACTCCTAGAAGACTCACATTCTCTAAGGATTGTGTATATGGTAAATCCAGAAGATTCAGCTTTATTAGGTCAATGTATAAGGCTAAATAACCCCTTGAGTGTGTTCATTCAGATCTATGGGGTCCTTCTATGGTTACCTCCCATGGTGGAGGGTTATACTTCTTAACATTCATTGATGAATTCTCTAGGAAATTAGGGATTCATATACTCAAACATAAGTCTTATACATTTCAAACCTTTAAAAAATGGAATGTTGGGGTAGAAAGTGAGTCTAATAGGAATCTCAAATCTTTAAAAATGAATAATAGTTTAGAGTATCTATCTACAAAATTCATTGAATTCTGTGAATCTGAGTGAATAAAGAGAAACCAGACTATTGTGGAAACTCCATATAAAATGGGTTCGTAGAGATGATTAATAAGACTATTCTTGAGAGGATTAGGTTCATGTTTTCCCACTCAAAACTCATCATGTGCTTCTAGGTTGAGGCTGCCTTAACAATAGTCTATCTTATCAACCATTTCTCATCTTATACTAATTCTTTTAAAATTCCTGAAGAACTCTAGAAAAGTTCACCCTCGATCCTTACACACCTTTGGACTTTTGGATCTATTGCTTATGCTCATACATGCACTGGTAAGCTATCTCCTATGGTTGTTAAGTGTATATTTGTGAATTACAAAGAGGGTGTTAAGGGGTATCATCTATAGGTAAACAAATCAGGTTATCAAAAATGTATAGTTATCTAAGATGTCATGTTTCATGATACTAGTCTCTCCAATGATAAATTTTATGTACCTATAGAGTCCTATGATTACATTTTAGAACCCTCTAGAGTACTAACACCCTTAAGTGTTGAAGTCTCTTTTGAATCCAGTGAACACTCCCAGTCTGAGATTGGTTCTTCTCCCACAACATTCTAGACCCAAGTTGAATCCATTTCTAATTTAGATTCTAAACCTGAAACAGAGGAACAATATGATATGAGAAATTATCATCTCACTCGGCGTTGAGAGATAAGAGTTATTAGGCCTCCATCCCATTTCAATTAGGCATACATTTCTTCATATGCATTTAACGTAGAAAAGGATTTGTTTAATGATGAACCTAAAAATTATAAGAAATCTATTAACTCCAAATAACCCACTAATTGGTTGAATGAAATTCAAGAAGAAATGAATTCACTTCTTAAGAGCAACACTTGGATTGTTGTTTCCAAACCTAACAACCAGAAGGTCATAGGTTCTAAATGGATATATAAGAATAAATAGAACAATGTTGGATAAAATAAAATCAAATTCAATGTATCAATGGTTACTAAAGGCTTTCTTCAACATGAATTCATTGATTATATTGATATTTTCTCTCCAGTTGTTAAACATTCATATATTATAATTCTTCTTTCTTTTGTTGCCATGTTTGATTTTCATGTTGAACAATTAGATGTAAAAACTAATTTTTTTACATGGTACCCTTGATGAAATAATTTATATGACCCCTCCTAAAGTATTTTAAAAAAAATTAAAACCTAATCATGCTTTTCTTCGGAAAAATTATTTTTATGGGCTTAAAAAATCTTCAAGACAATGTTATAAAAGGTTTTATTCTTTTATGATTGAAAATCAATTTTCCAAAAGTAAATTTGATGCATGTGTAAATTACAAAACTTTTAAACATGAATATTTTTACCCATTATTATATATTGATGACATGCTTTTAATCTTTAAAAACATGAGGTTTATAAATTATTCCATGAACATATTTAATTTTTTCCTTGAAATAAAAGAATTTGGAAATGCTAATCAAATACTAGGTATGGACGTAATAAGTGATAGGAAGGATAAAACCTTATAATTATCCCAATATAATTTTTTTAAGAATATATTTGTTTGAGCATGTTAAACCTATTAGTATTTCTATAGGACAATATTTTAAATTTTCTTTGGATCAATCTCCTATAAATTATGATGAGGATGCCTCCATGAGTAATATTACATATGGTAATGTAGTAGGAAATCTTATGTATTCTACAGTCTGTTCTAGGCCAAAAATTGCATTTGTTATTTGTACTTTGAGCATATTTATAGGGAAAACTAGTAAGCCTCATTGGAATTCATTGAAATGGATACTCAGCTATGTCTCCATGGCTGATAAATTATGCATTTGATATGGTTTAAATATTAGTTTTGATAATGATATATTTGGCTTTGTTGGATCTGTTTATGCTTCAAATATTGACACTTGAAAGTCTATCATTGGTTTTGTATTTCTTACATATAGAGGATCGGTCTATTGGAAGTGAAATATGTAGTCAGTGGTTAAAGTTTTTACTACTTAGGTAGATTATATTGCCTTGAAAAAAGCCATAAAATAGGCTATATGTTTGAAAGGTTTTCTTTATGGGTTATGTTTATCTGCTGATAGCATAGTATTCCACTGTGATATCCAATCTATATTGAATTTATCTAATAAATATGTATTCTATGTTAGATCGAAGTGCATTGACAATATACTTCATTTTTTAGGGATATTATAAAATTTTGGATGGTGAGTGTCACTAAGATACCAACTTGGGACAATATGGTCAATAGTTTGACTAAGTTTGTGCCACTGTCTAAATTCATTAATTGCCTTAAATTAATGAATTCAGTCCCAATTCTATAACTTAGGTTATGATAATATCATCTTCAAATTCCATTTAATTGCAAGATAGATATTTTTTGTATTTTTCCCTTACATTTTTGAATTTAAATTCTTTTAATATAGTTTTATATGATTTATTCATAATGCATTAAGGGTGTCAAATTTTCATGGGGTATATACACTTTCAGTGAACCATTCACATGGGATAACTTATTTTCTTTCTTCTGGTTATTTGTTGTCAGGACCAAACTGATAAGGATGATCGTATTCAATGTGTGGTATTTTGTTTTCAAGATTTTTTAAGAGAGAAGAAAGGAAAATCACCTCATTTTATATTTGAAGAAAATCAGACTGACCATTGTATTTGATAAATCAGACTCACAATTCTTGAAATGGTTGATCATTTTGAGGATTAATCTTGATAAAAGTAAAGGGTCATCATATTTACTTTGGATTCAGTAAGGAATGTGTGGTCATATTGGAGGAGAATCAAAGTCTACATGACTATGATTTAAAATGTGATGATGATTTTCTATTTTGGAATTCTCACAAATCACAAGTATCTTGTAAACTTGTGATGCAATATTTATGAAAGAAATGGGGAGTGAAATAGATACTTCTAATTGTATTTAGATTGATCAGATCTGGATGGAAAGATAAAAACAATTATGGATATCATATTCAGCCTGATCGTAATCATACTGATCATAATCATGACTATTGTTTTCAGGTCAGTTATATTATGGATAACCATATTTCGTTTGGGACAGAAAGGAATTAATTTATTGGGAAGTTACAATACATTCCATTTAAAATCATGTTATGATGAAGCTATTCTCAAATGTATTCAAAGTCATGAAGGAATTCATGATACAAGCACAAGTTTTGAATTAAAGGAAGTTACTGAAGTTGAAGCTTTTAACACTGGTCCATCATATTTGGCATACTATCATATTCATCAGAATCTAGAATTGTATTCAAACACTGGTGGTAAAGGAATTGAGTTTAATCTGATGAAAAATGTAATGACAGAAACTGATCAATAATGTATTCAACCCTTTAATATGGAATAATGTGTTTTAAAAGGTAGATATTGAATCTTAAATGCTTGTAAGATTTGTAGCAAATGTGATAAACTTAAGGTATTAGTTTTTAGTCAGACCAAAATCCAAGAATATGATTGGGCATTTATAATTGGTATCAGAGCATAGGTTCCCTTCACTTATTCATTGATGATGTTTTGAAGAGAAGATCATGGAGAATTTGAATTGTGTGAATGGTAAAGGTATTCTAGTTTTTTATGGAAAGAATTATCATATATGGAAATTCAGAATGTTGTCTTATCTCATTTATATTGGATATGATGTTTTTGAATCTGCAACAAATGGGTTTCCTCCTATTTATTATAAAGTTCCCCTTACATCTGTTGATATGAAGAATCTTTAGAATGATGAAAGGGCCAAGAATTATTTATTATCATCACTTTTTTTAAAGTGATTTCTTAAGATTAAAAGGTTTTCCATGGATAAAGGTATATGGGACAAGTTTAAAAACATATATAAATTAAATAAAAAAGTGAATAAGGAAAGGTATCAAATATGGAGGCTGAAGTATGAGTATTTGAATATGGGTGAATATGAATCTATTGGGTACTTATTTATCAGGGTGAATGACATTTTCATCACTATGATATGTCTTTCTGAAAAGTTAGAATATTCTACAGTTGTTTAAAATATATTGAGAATCCTTCCTGATAAGTTTTATGAAAAATTTTCTACATAGGAAGATAGATATCCTAAAACATTATCTCTAGATTATTTTCATAGCACTCTCATTACTTATGAAATGATAATGGAGAAAGATATGTAAATAAAAACTAAATTTGATAGAGAAATGTCTTTCAAAGTTTCTAAGAAATAAAAGTTTAAGAAGATTCTTATTGAAGATGACGATGGTGAATATGATTCCAAAATTGGGGTATGTAAAAATATAGATGATATTTTAACCTTGTTTTACAAAAATGTAAGAAGAGGTATAGGGAAATATAAAAGGGAAACTTCCATTGAAATGTTTTGAATGTGGATCCATTGGGAACATTACAGCTAATTGTCCATAAAAAAATAATGAAGAAGATAGTGATAAGAAGAAATAAGTCCAAAAATATCGTGGAAGAAATAGGATGATAAAGATAAATCATATTCCATAGGGAATGATAAAAAATTCTTCAATTCCAAAATAAGAGGTTTCTTATCTAAAGACGAAGAAGAAGAAAGTAGTGATGTTGAATCTGAAAAATATATTGATTAAGGTACTGAAAATACTTTTATGAAACATTTAATGATAAAGAATTCAGAAGAAGTAGTTCTAAAGTAGAATAAAATCAACTTGAATTCCATTTGAAAGAAGAGTTGAAATAATGTATGAGAAAGATTAGAATACTTGAAAAGAAAAAATAAGAAGTTAGAAGATGAATTTCCCTCAACAAACAATCAATAGTGTTTTCTTGATGATAAGGTCAGTATGGAGAAATAAATAGACGATTTAAAGAAATCTCATGAGGAATAAAAGAATCATAATGAGCATCTGGAATTTAATCTTAAAGTAAAGGAACAAGAGTTGGAAATTGTCCAACAAAATCTATCTAAAGTTGAAGAGAAAGGTAAAAGTTTCAAAAACTCTATCTTTGAAGTTTGTGAAATTTCTCATATTAAGAAACCTGATAAGGATCAATAAAAGTTACCTTAAAAGGTTGAGAATAAAGATGATATTTTTTCTTAGAAGAATAAATATGGTAAAGTAATGTATGTAGCCAAGATTGACAAAGTGAAGAATTCAGAAGTTCCAAAATATCCTGAGTCTGATTTTTTTTATCTAGATCCAGAAAAGTTTCAAATACTTTTAATTTCATTAAGAATGAAAATAAAAATAATATTATTATTGATAACAAAAATTTTGATTGTTCAGATAATAAAGACAAGAAGGTTACTAAGAAACATATTTACAATTCCAGTCGGTATGGATGTTTCAGGGGGAAATACTCTTTCTATGGATACCATTGGTATTGTGGTGGATTTGGACATATGGAAAATATGTGTTGGTTCAACCAACAACATTACTATTATTTCATAGGTTATTAAAGGACAAGATTGAGGGGGAGTCAATATCCTCAAAGAAATAAGTACGAGAAGACTGTTTTGAAGATACCTAAGAAGGATGGAGTAAATATTGAAAATAGATTCTAACCTTTGGAAACTATTTTTGAAAGATGTGAAAAAACTAACCACATTGAAAAAGGATGTATTTTTTTGTTACCAGCACAACAAAAGTTTCTTAACAAACATCCGAATCTGAAGGTGAAGAAAGAAAAGGAAGAATAAAAATATCATGTTGTTGAAACTACATAAAAAGATACAAAAGGAGAACGACCGTGGATTATTGATGGTGGGTATTCCTATCATATGATAGAAGATTTTAAATTTTTTAATAATGTAAAATATTTTAAATAAGTAATAGTAACATTTGGCAATGATGAATCCTTGAAAATCAAAAGTGTTGGATCTGCCATCATTGGAAAAGAAAAGATGAAATCCAATAAAACCTTATATGTTGATGGGTTGAAACACAATTTGATAAGTTTTTCATGGTTTTGTGATTATAGTAACAAAGTATCTTCAGAAAATATGGTTTTCTTGAGAAAAGTGAGGAAGATGGAAATATTGTTACAAGAGGTCAACATACAAAAGGAAACTTTTTTCAAGTTGGTGAAATACAAAAATCTTGTTACATGAGTATAGTGAAAGATAATCAATTATTTCATAAAATGATGGGACACATGTTTCAAATAAACATGAGAAAAATGTTAGAGAGATAGTTTTTGAGACATTCCTGATTTTTCAAGAAGAAGAGATTGGTGTTACACTATTTTTCAGAGAGTAAAGATTACAAATATTGTTCACAAGAAAGTTGAAATTTGTTCAAAAAATCTCTCGAACTTATTAATTTTGATATATGTGGTCCAATGAAAAAAAATCAACAAATAGATATAAGTATTTCATTACTTTCATTTATTATTTTACTCACATTAATTTTTTTATGTATATGAAACATAAGTCAGATGCTTTGAAAATGTTTAAAAGTTGCAGAAGAAAATTTGAGAAAGAATATGAGTATTCAGTGAAGAAGTTCATAACTAAAAATGGTGGTGAATATATAAATAAATAATTTGAAAGTTACCTCAAGAATCATGGAATTCGGCATGGGTATAGTTCTCCATACACTCTTCAACAAAATGGGGTTTTTTAAAGAAAGAATATAAGATTGGTGGAAATGGGGAGAACTATGTTTCTTGAACATTGTCTTTATCATTACTATTAGAGTAAATCCATGAGTAATATTGTGTATATTCAAAATGGATGTTTCTACATACCAAGCTCACATATGACTCCATGTGAATTATTTTATGGAAAAACTCCAAGTTTGAAACACTTAAGAGTTTTTGGGAGTCTATGCATTATAAATAGGAAAGGTGGAAACATGGGAAAGTTTGAGTAGAAAGGTGAAGATGGAATTTTCCTTAGCTATGCTCTATAAGGAAAAGGTTACATATGTTTCAACATGGAAATGTAAAGAATTTTTGATTCTATTGATGTTAAAGTAACTGAAAGATCTAACTAAAACAAACATACTCATCTAGATAAGGAAGTTGATCAAGATATGGAAAAAATCTAATAAGGATACAAAAAATTGTAATCCTACTCAAGAAGAATAATTGAACTCATCTAGTTCTAGTGATGAGGAAGATACTTGAAAATATCATCCTTGGCTGAGGAAGTAAGTGGAAGCTTAGAATATCCTTGGGGATCAACATCATATGATTCAAATAATAATAAAAACAAATGCTATTATGTATACTTATTTGTATTCAAAAGTTGAGTCGAATGATGTGAAAGAATATTTTGTGTATCCATAATGGGTTCAAGACAAGAATAAAGAGTTAAATCATATTGAAAAGAATAATACATGGTAACTCATACCCAATCCCAATAACAAAAATATTTTTGGAATAAAGTGGGTTTTTTAGAACAATATGAATGAAGAAGGTTAAGTGCTAAGGAAAAAGGAAAGACTTTTTTGTAAAGGGTATTCACAAATTGAAAGTATTGACTTTGATGAAACCTTTACTCTAGTGAAAAGATTAGAAACTATTAGAATCTTTCTTTCTAATTATACACAGAGAGGTTATAATATCTTTCAAATGGATGTTAAATCCACATTCTTGAATGGTGATCTTGATGAGGAAGTTTACATCGAACAACCTTATGGGTTTATTGTTGGGAAAGATGAAAGTTATGTTTGAAAGTTGAAGAAAGCCTTATATAGGCTAAAAAAAGCTCCAAGGGAATGGTATTCCAAATTGGATACATGATTAAGGAAGATGAGTTTTAAGAAATGAATAGTGGATATAAATCTTTACATCAAAGAAATTAAAGAGTATTCCCTCATCATAATTGTTTGTGTTGATGACATTATCTTTACTGGGAATGATAAAAAAGCTTGTGAAAGATTTTATGAAGAAAAGAAAAATTTGTTTGAGATGTCCATGATGGGGGAAATGAAATACTTTCTTGGGTTAAAAATCTTACAAAAGGAGAAACATATTCTTCTTTCCCAAGAAAATTATGTTAAGGAACTTCTTAAGAAATTCAGCGTAGAAAAATCAAAACCAGTTTTTGTGCCAATTTTAGTGGGAACAAAGTTTTCTAAAGATGGAGAAGGAAAAGAAGTTGATCAGAAATAATTTCGGAAGATGATTGTAAGTCTATTGTATTTGACCACCTCAAGAATCTACATTGTTTATGATGTTACCTTATGTGCAAGATTTCATAGTGGTCCAAAAGAATCACATTTACATGCCAGAAAAATAATTATCAGATACATTAAAGGCACAAAAAAATCAAAATTAGGAATGAAAACTCAAATAGAATTAATTTGTTTGGGTATTCAAATGTTTATTGGGTAGGAAATGTTGATGATAGAAGATCCACATTTAGTGGGGTATTCTTTATGGGAAATAATTATGTTAGTTGGCATTCAAACAAATGGAATTTAGTAACTCTTAGTATGGATGGAGCTGAGTATGTTTCTTCCGCTCAAGTTTCTACTCAATATATGTGGATGAAAACTCAATTAGAAGACTTACGTGTTGAAGTGAAGTTACCCTTGGCCTTGGGTTGTGAAAATAAAAGTAAAATCAATCTCACTAGGAATCTGGTTCAACATTCTCATTAAAAACATATCGATATTAAATATCATTTCATCAAATAGAATGTGTAGAAGAATGAATTGAAGCTGAAGTATGTTTCAATATTGGAACAAGTTACATACATTTTCAGAAAACCTTTAAAAAAAAGAATCCTTTTCTAAATTGAGGTTAAACATGGGAATCCAACCTCTTTCTCATCAAGGTTGAGATTTGTTTTTTTGTCCCCTATCTCATCTTACCTTTAGATAGTTTTTTCAAGAGGGATAATTATTTCATAAATCTATCCTTTTATATGCATGTAAACAGAGGTATTTTTAGGTAAGCTATGAATTCAGAATTGTAAGTGTGTGAACTATTCTTACTATTTGTTATAGTGGTTAAAGGAAACAAATTTTTTGTATTCTAGGAAAGGTGAGAAGTTGAGGAATAAAGGATGATGAAAAGAAAATCTGAAGAAGTTTTAATAATCACTTCTTTATGGATAGTATGGTTTTTATGTCAATTATTCTTGTTTCTTAGAATGATTTATCTCACGCAGGCTTAGAATTGTTGATAAGTAATCCATTTCTTGGGGATAAAAAGTTTAGTGATTTATGAAACTTGGTTGACAAAAAATCCAAAGGGGAGATTGTTAGGACCAAGCTGATAAGGATGATCATATTCAAGGTGTTGTATTTTTTTGTCAATAAAGCTTAAGAGATAATAAAGGAAAATCACCTCATTTTGTATTTGAAGAAAATTAGATTGACCATTGTTTTTGGGAAATCATACCCGCAATGCTTGAAAGGGTCGATCTTTTTAAGGGTGAATATTACTGGAAGAAAAGTGTCATTAGATTCAGTCTAGATCTAGTATGGAAGGTGTGATCATATTGGAGAAGAATCAGAGTCTACATGACTACGATTTAAAAATTGATGATGATTTTTTGTTTTGGAATTCTCACAAAGCACAAGTATCTAGTAAACTTGTGATGAAAGATCAATGAAAGAATGGGGAGTGAAAGAGATTATTCCAATCGTATTCATATTGATCGTATCTAGATGGAAAGAGAAAAATGGTGTTGGAGGTTGTATTCAACCTGATCATAATCATATTTATCATAATCATTACTATCATATTCAGGTCAGTTATATTATGGACAATTGTATCCAGGCTGGGAAGGAATAGAAGGAATTTATTGGGAAGTTACTATACTTTCCATTTTAAATCAGGTGGTGTTGAAGCTGTTCTCAAATTTATTCAAAGTCATGAAGGAAGTCATGATACAAGCACAAGTTTGGAATTGAAGGAAGTTTATGAAGTTTAAGCTTATGAAACTGGTCCATCATATTTTTCATACCATTATATTCATCAAAGGTATAATTTTATTCAAAGACCAATGGTAAAGGGATTGAGTTGAAGACTATGAAAAATTTAATGACAGAGACCAATCAATAATGTAGTCAACCATTTAAGATGGAAGAATGTGTTGTAAAAGGAAGATCTGGAATCTTGAAGACTTGGAAGATTTATAAAAAATGTGAGAAAATGGAGGTACTAGTTTTCAGTCAGACCAAAATCCAAAAGATATAAATCTTCATAGAAAGAAGATGATGGGTATTTTATTGAGAAGAGAAATAAAATATTTGATTTTTATCAAAGTTTTTCATCAGTTGGGTTAAGATCCATCATATTAGAATTGATACTGGATCATAGGTCTAAAGAAATAAGAAGAGTTGTCTATTCCTTCTTACACACATTTGGAATGGAGAATAAAATTGAAGGAATCCGTATAATAATTGGAATCAGACTAGAATTTGAAAAGAAAGTACGAAGGAAAGTTAAAGGTGGTAGAGATAAGAATCAATAACTGTCTATGAAGTCATAAATGCACCTGAAATTCAAGGGGAATCATGATTTTGGTGAATTTGGTTGAGCAGGAAAGTTTTGGTGATTCCCACCAAAACCTCTCATGGGCCACCTATAAAAGGGAAGAAGTACATCATACTTTTCAAAGATATTCTAATGAGGGAGTACTATTCATGAGAGAAGAGAGAGAATCTCTGATGTTTATGGGAGAAAATAGGTTTCCCATATTGAACCTTTTTTGAAGAAGTTTTAAAGGGAAAAGTTAAAGGAGAAGAGACAAGATCGCAATGTAATCAGCTGATCAACATATTTAGTGATCATTGTATTCAGCTATATATCATAATCTTATTACCATCATATTCAGATGATCATTGTATCATGCTAGATAATCATATTGGGATTTCTATATTGGGATTTATGAACTGAGGAGGAAGGAGTTCTGAATTGTCTCAATTGTATTCTACGGAGTTATTTCCATTGTATTGGGCAATCGGATCTAAAGAATCAGAGTGGGAAGATCGAAATTGACAATCAGACTAATATCAATATCAAAGTTCTTATTTTTCTTACCAGCTTCTGGGTAAGATAGTGAAGAATTTTTTTCCAAAGTATATACTTGTGGAATTTTAAAAGAAGCATAAGTAACATGTGTTGTTACAAAAACTTTGGCTTACCCTATTTGTGCTAAGAGGGAACACACACACTATTGGATTTTTTACATAGTTCTACACGAGTGAAATGAAATATCCTATATCTATTGATTATATAGACCATTGATTGATTAATATCCAAGGGCCCTCATTTTCTCCAGGTGTGTTTCTTTCACTCGTCTTTGATCTAGGGTGCCACCGACGTGCCAATCCCATGGTGCCACTTGTCTTATGTATTATACCACCTTCAGTTATGTGAACTATAATCCTGATTTGGGACTTCTACATGGTTTTGATCCTAGGTTTTCTTCCTACACCACCTGCCACTCCCTATCACAAAATGATTTCCCCACTGTTCAATTGGATTCGATCAATCCATTATATCGAAGTAGATCTTTTAATTTGGTTCAGTTGGTGAGTTCCTAGTGAGTAGCTCCTTCACTGTGTAGAAGGGTTCTTAAGAACAAGACGGAGACTGAGTTTATCCATCCACCTGCACTCCCCATATTTGAGTTTGTTCCACCTCATGGAACCGGAGTACTTCTTCGGTGGAGACTCAGTAGAGATGCGATAATTCCTGGGTCTAGGATGATTGTGCATCAAGAAGGTTCCCAATTTTGACTTCCCTTTTGATTGTAACCATGTTTCTGTTTATTTTCTTAGATCTTTAGTAATATATTATTTTCTATCATGTATAGATATGTATCCTTTTTTGTTGTGTGCATGATTCCACCCAGGAGTAGATAGTGTTGACTCTATGTGACGGGCTTCATCACTGCCACCTAGTTAAACAAGGCTGGCCTACATAGATAGTTTCTTTGGTTCTTATTTTATTTTATTAAAGACTATATTTTCTTTTCTTTATTTCTTTCTTCATAATAAAAGGATTACTTAGGTGGTGTTCTCTCCATTCATATATTATCAAATTAATCTGAATCACGTTATATCTTGTGTTATGTCCTTTATATACTTATTGTTTTCTATCTTCTAGTAGCATGATTATTGAAGAAACTCATTCTAGTTCTTTGTCTCCAATTGATCAATTAAACATATCAAATAATCAACCTGATAATATGAGATAGTGGATCTTGGATGTTTTAGGTCATAAAGGTGTAACTCCAATAGTATCCTTCCAAGTAGAGGGAACGCAAACATAAAGGACCAATTGTAAATAGCCATACATATTCTAGAATTTGGTGAGTTGGTAGATTTTAAATGTCATGTATCATACGTAATAATGATTTTTAAAACTCTAGTGTGAGTTTAAAACAAGTTTGGATGCAAGATTCAGGCTTAGAATGAATAAACAATCTAGAATTTTGATGGGTCGGTAGCATGTCTATTCTTGTAAGGCATCACAATGGTGAGATGATTGGTTGAGTACCCAATCATTTATGAACACTGAGAGTCGGGGTTGGATTTTAGTTGTTGTGATGAAATGATCATAGTTACCTTGGGATTTAAGGAAATCTGATCAAGCCTTTAATTAAAACATTTTCTATTAAGTTGCACGTCTCTTAAATAGGTTAGTCTGGAGAGGATTGATTGATTCTTTGGTGATCATAGTTTAAAGGTGAGTTGAGACTAACTTTTGTACATTGTGTTAAATATGATGGGAGTGTTTTGGGGAATAACTCTTTAAACTATTCCATAGGAGTATGATGAAGGTTTTAAGGGTTTCATGAGGTGGTTGACCCGTTGTTGAACCTAATCACACATCATTGGGATATGTGTTGTTAGGTGTTGTTTCAAGTCAATCACAGAATGTTTTTATGGGGCGTGGCTTGGGAGATTTATACATGTCTATCGATAGAATTTTTAGTGGATTCCATGTTTACCATTCTGTGGATTGGGAATAGGTAATGTGTAGAATCTTAGTGTACTTATTATCAAGTAATTATCATATCTAACATTTTGACATCATCCTAAGTATGTTGAGATATCATCATCTATTCTCTGAGCTAAATAATTAAAAAAACCTTTTGGTTAGATAGATGAGTTTCTTGAGAGTTTCACTCAAGGAGTGATGTAAATAAATCCTTATGGTTTATATGCCCACTATCATCTATTGGAGGGTAACCCTTATGTGTGTACTGGACTAGTTGTTGGATGGACATCTCAGTTTTTGAGTCCCAGGATAAATGAAACTGAATACTACTGAACTTCTCAATATATACAAGGTAATATTTTGGTTATTTTATTCTTGAGTATGGTCATGGACCTAGATCTATATATATTCATGGATTTTCCTAAGTTCCACATTTAGTTTTGAGTATGAATGCCTTAGACAGGATCACAAATGCCGACTTATTCTTTGACTCAACTGCCATGTGAGATTCCACCATTGGGCTCGGTTAATTTTTATGATGTGTGGACTTCTTGGATATATACCAATGTTTCACTCATAAACTTTGATGAATGGACTACCTTGGTTAACCTCCTTAGAATCCATTTCTGGATACCAAAGTTACCCCATAATTACAGTTGGGATCGATTGATAGTTAGCTCATAAAGATCATAGGATGAAAGATCAGTAATGTACCAGTGTTTATGAGGTGAAATGGTAATGTAAATTATTAAGAAATGGTTTGGTATGATATATCAACATGGGTCATTTATGAGATTCATTGAGTGTTCTTGAGTTCTGTATTATGGTCGACCAGGGATTCTCAAGGAAAATCTAGCATGATTAAGCTAAGATGGGTCGATTGGAATTTGATATATGGAATCAAATCGATCATCAATAGTAGTATACTCATGTATGATTGGTTTTAAAAAATTATGAAATGTACTAAGAGCATTGTTGGGACACTAAGAATATAATTCAATAGTTCGTTTTGATTTTTGGAGTACTTTTACTTGGAATTGGCTGTGGTGGTTAAAACCTATGGTTGTGAGTGTCATAGGCTAGTTGTTGAAATGAATGATTACATGATCATGCCTCCGTTTATATGGGCTCAAGTAAGCACTTTATTATCTTATGTCAAATAGTTATGAGCATTAGATTGAGCTTTATTTGCCTATGTACTGTATGTTTAAAATGGCTCTTAGAGGCGTGTTTGGCGTTCATGAACACAACAAAGCCATTTGAGTGGGAACTCACGGACCTAGTAGGTTGGTTGGTGTTTTCATTGTTTCCAAAAACTTATTGGGGATGATAATATCTAATTTAGGTATGTCATAACGTCCTATGTTTTGGATTGGGTTGGAAATTTCAAAGGAAATTGAGTTTTCATTTGGTGGACAGGATAAAACATAAATTGATCTTCGAATTAGAATTCTGAGATTTGTAACTCTTTAAAGTGCTTTTTTGGACTAGGTTTAAGTACTGAGAGGTGTCTCAGGTGTTCAGATGAGTTTCGAGAGCATTGGTCTCTGAAAACTTAGTTTCGAGAGAAATAGACGAGTGCATAGTTGGTGCATGGTTAGTGCTCTGCATGCGACCCAAACCGTGTATCTTATTTCTATAAGGACACAATTTTATGAAACTATGTCATGCCTAAGGGAAACCATGTGACTTGGTGCAGGTGTGTAGAGGAACCATGTATGGTTGGTGCATAGTTTACCTAACCATGTATTGTAACCATGTGAGGTAAGGGTGTGCTTGGTTAGTAGCACTAAACGGTTGGTCAACTATGCGAGACAACCATTTGTCTTAAA
The DNA here is from genome assembly GCA_963277665.1 of Viscum album. NCBI lineage: Eukaryota > Viridiplantae > Streptophyta > Magnoliopsida > Santalales > Viscaceae > Viscum > Viscum album. The sequence goes on from OY728141.1 coordinate 232,605,477, forward strand.
GGTTATTTATACAGAGTAACCACATGGTTGGAACATGATTTTCCTAACCGTGCGGCCTAACTGTGCACCTCTTTAAAAGGGAAAAACTTTCCAGTTCCCCCCTACATTAAAAGGGATTTCACCCCTTATCCACCCTCTTTTGTCCAAGAGGCTCCCTGACACACCCCCTCTTCTCCCTCTCTTCCTCCATGGTGTTTCTCCCTTATTCTTGGTCTGATTAAAGCATCATTGGGTGCTTTGGAAGCGTAATGGTGAGTCTATTACTCCTCTCACCTCTTTTATCAGTTTATATTCTCGATTTTTATATGATTGTTATGCAAGCTCATATTCCATAATTCTAGGGTGTCTTTTGAGTCTTATGTTTTATCTCATTCATGATTGAATCAAAGCTCGATAATGGAAAAGTGAGGAATCATTTGTATAAGGTAGGCTGTCTATATGATTTTCCCTTAAAGTTGCATCATTTATAAAAAGTTTTTTTGTGTTTCACATCAAACTATTCGTGCATCACCTCTAAAATTTGGGATTAATTAAGTAAATTCAAATCTCCTAAATAACATACTTATCATGCACTTAATCACACCATTATAGGTTTTCTACCATAACCTGAACCACCCCTTTGGGTGTGTTTCCTATATGCCCATGGCCTCTATTCCATGGATATGTAATTAAACCCCTTTTGTGGTGTGATTTACTTATACCTTATAAGAATGTAGAAAAATTTATTTAAAGGAATCATTGTATGGTGTGTATTGTTTACTTGGAGCTTATAAACACTTATGAGTGTGTTGGAAAAATGAATGAATTTGATTATTTATTTTATGTCTTGTATAATGGAATGGACTTTATTTTTCCTGATAATTTAATTGACAAATAGAATGATCATGATGGATCATGTCCATTTCTTTATGGAAAATCCTTATAGCCTATTGTATACTTTTTGCAGGTATGGTTCCAACTATTTATGGACATTTCACTTGGACCCACATTACTCTTTACTTTATACATGGTTTATACTTACAAATTGTGTGACTTAAAATGGTAAAGTGAAGTATTAAACATTGATAAAACCTTTAATTACCAAGTAGGAATACCTTGGATGGCCTCATAGGTGAGATGGGATATATTGTGCCTTAAGCAATATTAGGTTCCTCTTTACGAAACTCCTTGATTAGGTTGTCATAGGGAAAGTGGGGTTACCTTATACATGAATATTATTGTTAAGACTTGGTTAAGGTTGTTGGATATGACGTTTCACACCCCCATGGTCTAGGATGTTGGACATGACTTTTCATATCATTTTGGGTTGTTGTAAATGACATTACACACCCGTGACTAAGATATTAGACATGAAGTTTCACGTCATTTTGGTTTTTTGGACATGACGCTTCACACCCATTGTAATATCTTGGATTTTCCATGATTTTTTTTTGAATATTATATGGGATTATTTCATGACTAGGTACTAAGATGGAACTTAATTTCAAGGCCTGGGGTGACTGGAAAAAATATTAGAACCATTTTTAAGTTTATTAAAAATAGAGCATGTATGCAGTTTTAGTAACTTCAAAACGAGTGCCCGGATCAAAAATCCAAGGGCACCATTGAGCTCAGAATAGAAAGTTTACCCTAGTCTAGGCCTAACATTAGCTGACGTAGGTTAACTACAAAAGTTAATTTATGGAAATTATAAGAGAAAAATAAAATATACTTAAAAAGTTATTTTATTTTATTTCTTCAACATTATGTAGCAACTCAGCAACACTGTGATGCGGTGACTCAGAGATGCTATAATGCAGGTTTGTGGCAATGCTTAAACACATTTAAAATGTTGGAATAAATTAATGCATTTCTTCCATTAATCATAGGTAGGGATCAGAATTAGAATTTATAACACTGGATAATTCCTCCCTAGAGCCCTAAAGTTTCCCTAAGTCAAGGAGAAGAAATCTCTCCCACCGGTGATGACGAACGACGAACACTGAAAAATGACGGATTGAGGACATTCATGGATAGATCACTTTTAATAAATAATTATCTTCTCTAATTGATACTCTTTCTAGGTAGGGGGTTTATTTTATAGTATTTCTTTCCTCATCCTTGGAATTAATGAAGAACGTAGATCAACCCACGAACAGGTTGACCTGTAGATCGCTCATTCTTGAAGGATGGTTTCTTTTGTGGGAATTTTTATGGGGGTGATCATTCTTATTAGTATTGTTGTGTATCTGAATTCGATTATCATTTTTCTTGATCCTTCTAACAGAATGGATCAAGGTCGAAACGAACAACGGTTGAGGTCCATTCCTTGGGTTGTTACCTGTTCTTTTTTCACTTCTTATTCTATGTGTTCTTCACATAATTTGAAGGAATATGAATGGATGATCATTTCACAACCTTTTCTTGGTGTGATGATCTAAAATAAAATATCTAACCTCATGAAGACCTAGAATAGGTGTGATAGTGACAACGATGGATGGATCGAAGTGACATGGGAGATACCATCACTCAATAATTCACTACAAGAATGGGTTGCAATGTGGATTTGATCCCATGGCACTGAAGAACGTGATTAGAGAGTCATAGGAGTTATTCCATTACAAAAAATAGAGCACCATAGTGTGATCGGTGACTCGTAGAAGAAGAGCCACTGGCAGTAGCGCTGGCGATGGCACACGGTTATGCAACCATCCGACATTAGGAGGCCACCGAATTGATGGTCGGTGATGTATCCACGGGAAGTGGTGATGCAGACTAGTGACATGATAGGTATCCACATCAAACCATGTGTGGGAGAAGTGGCCAGCTCGACAGCCAACTGCGTGGTGCTGGAGCGGACGCGACAGTCACCGCGTTCAGGCGGACCGAAACAGCCTGTGTCTGAGCAGGCAGGGTTGAAGCAGGAAGGATGATCTAGTAGCGAGTTGGGCCCAACTGGGGAGGACTAGGTTGACTCAGTGGTTCAGGTCAGGTGGGACCTGGGTCAGGTCTGGTCGGACCAGCCGCCCCACCCCACCGGCCCCTTTTTACATAAATACCCATAACTCTCAACCCGTTTATTCGTTTGTAGCATTGGGAACCTCATGAAGAGGTAGTCCTTTAGAGATACTCTATGAGAGTTTTCATGGAGGTTAGCATATAGCCTATTGTCTTGAGAAGTAGGTTCTCCTAGATCGAGCACACTAACGATGGAATCGTGTGACTAGTTGTGAACTATATGGAGTGTGTCTCTTACACCCATGTGGGGTCTGTATCCTATGGAGTGTGTCTCATTCACCTACATGGAGTGTATCTCCCACGCCTACATGGAGTGTGTCTTCTGCACCTATGAGGAGTGTGCCTCATATGAAGAGCCAGAGTGTGTCTCCTTGGATTTGGATATGCCTAGACTTTCTTTTTATATGTATCCTAGTGTGATCTAACTCTAGTTACTCTCTTGATTGTACTTTTTAGAGGTTACACTTCGTGTACCTCTTTGATAGTTTACCTTGTGTCTTTATTTGTGGTTTACCTTTGTGTTTTGGGGTCCCTACTGAGTATTGTTTTACTCACCTCTGCATGGGCTTTGCCCACATGTGTCGTGTCTTGTGCAGACAATTGAAATCTTTGTTGGAGTCCTTGGTGGGTTGGAGATAGGGGTGCTTCAGGGTGACCCAAAGAACATGGTACTCTTCAATGGAATTCAGATAGATTACTATGCCTACCCTTTAAGTAGGGCTATCTATAGATGATACCCTAGAGCTTGTACTTTTCTATTTCAGTTGGGCTTGTATTCTAGTCTATTTAGTTTTTAGTTTTTATTGTTACTCTCAGTGGTTGTCTTAGTAGGTTTCATATCTATTTACTTAGTGTTTTTAGTTTCATTATTTTTATTGGGGATGGGGTCGTGTGTGTGGGTTTATAGTAAAATGCTTCCTTTTATGGTAAATGTATACTCGGAACTAGTTGTCATCCCCTAACCTATGGGAGGAAGGCTTGGGGTAGTCATGGTACGGGCCCCAGGGTACAGGTCATGACAAGCTGGTATCAGAGGGAGGTCAGTTTTACTTTTTTTTTTGGAAAAAACTATTAATAGTTTTGAGTTTGACTTTTAGGCTAGTAAATCCAGTGTTGGTGGGGTGGCCGATGTATCCATACACCAGGACCATGAATTATAATTTTTTACTTAGTATATGAAAACACTAATTTCATGGGAAATTAATGGCTCATGCATCATATAGGAATTGAGTGTGTACTCATGTCCTTCTTGAGTCAGAGTCAGCTCACCAGGTATACTATATTGATCGTGGTACATCTTATTATATTTCAGGATGCTTCCACATAGGTATCCAGCCAGGATTATGGGTCATGACCATGAGGATGGTCCACCGAGTGATGATGCATTGGTATAGGTATTGTTTCCAAATATATCACCTCCTGGTGATGTACCAATGATACCACCACCCTGAGAGTAGCAGTTCCAACCATCGTTACTGGTAGAGGATACATGCAAGCTCAGTGCGTTGCATGAGTTATAGATATAGAAACCTCCTAGGTTCTGAGGTGATATTGATCCTCAGGTAGCTGAGGACTGGTTGGAGGCAGTGATGTTAGTTTTCCACCTAGTGAGGATGCCTCTTGACCAGATGGCGGTCTCGACTGCGAGTCTTCTATAGGGATCGGCGGGAAGATGGTGGAGCTTGATGATCGAGATGCATGAGGAGGAGAATCTCTCCTGGACATACATTGATCATATTTTCAGGGAAGATTTCTTTCTAGTGCCGTTATGCTCTATGCGTATACAAGAGCTCATGCATTTGCAGCAGGGAAGCCAGATGGTGGCAGAGTACTCAGCATGATTCATGGATCTGTCTCGCTACTCTACAGACATGGTGTGGGACCCATTCTCCAGGTCATGTACCTTCAAGATGGTACTGCACCAGGAGATCGGGGCATCGATGATATCCCTTAGCACCCCTACGTATGTTGGGGTGATAGATCAAGCTCTACTAGTAGAGATATTTCTTACTGAGTAGGCACTAGCCATGGGAGCTACCACTGGGTGCCAGGCAGCTAGGTCTTCGGAAGCAGGTAGCCAATAGCTGACGCAGGGATCCAAGAGGACCAAATAGTCTAAGGGTAACCTTAGGATATGATATCAGTAGTTTTAGGTCTCTAGGGTAGAACAGTTCAGTCGAAGGAGAGTTCGTGTTACTCGTGTAGCGGTCAGGGACATATGGCTAGAGATTGTATGACTAACCATATAACTTACCCGGAGATGGTCGAGGGACTGTTGAGGCAGTGGTAGAGTCAAGAATAGGGTGGCCCTCTAGAAGGAGGATGTGTCAGAGGATCGGGATGAGCGGAAGTAGGTGGAAGGAGGTTCATGACACTACCACCGCCACCACTAGGTGGTCCACCCTGAGCTCAGGGAGCTTGTGGATGGGGGTGAGGCTAGATCTAGGAAGTGGAGGATTATGATCCCAAGACTCTAGGGATTATTATAGGTATGATCTATTTCTTTTCCACCCTAGATATATTTTTTATAGACATGGGTGTCGGTCACGCTTTTCTCACCACAATCCTTGTTCGAGACATAGAGATTCCAGTGGAACCGTTGACTCGATCCCTATGATTAGACACTCCTAGGGGAGGAGATTCAATGATCACACACTGGAACCAATAGTGTAGCCTTACTCTTATGGGAAATAGATTCAATTGGGATCTCTTAGTGGAAGCATTGAGGCCTTATGACATCATTCAAGGTATGGACTGGTTATCCACAGTTCATGCTCAGATCGACTGTTTCAGACACACAGTGCGGTGTGTCTATAGAGATGGGACCAGTTTTCTATTGTCAGTGAAAGGGAAACATATGCAGTGCAAGATTTGAATTCACGTAGGAGGGTGTGGCCTATAACACATTAGTTGGCTAGCATGAACCTCGGTGCAGTGTATGAGACGAGTCCTCATATTCCTGTAGTGGTGGATGAGTACAATAACATCTTTCTAGAATATGTTCTCGGAGTACCTCCACGCATGGAAGTAGACTTATGCATTAACCTGTACCCTGGGAAAAAACCAATATCTTCACCGGCATACCAGATGGCTTCTATATAGCTTTGTGAATTGAGGGTACAATTGGAGGATTTTCATACGAAGGGCTTCATGAGATCCAGTTTTTCACCCTGGGCAGCCCTAGTTTTGTTTTCCAAGAAGATAGACAGGATCTTGAGGGGTTTGTTTGGACTTTAGGAACATAAATTAGGTGAGTGTGAAGAATAATTACCCACTACTAAGGATAATTGACCTCTTAGATTAGATGAAAGGAGCGATATGGTTCTCAAAGATAGACCTCAGATCAGGCTACCACCAGCTTCAGGTATGGGATGCGGACATTCTAAAGATGGATTTCAGATGTTTCTACAACCACTATGAGTACTTAGTGATGCCATTTGGTTTAATGAATTCTCCAGTAGTGTTCATGGGACTCATAAACAGAATCTTCCAGCCTTAACTAGACCGGTTTTTATTGATCTTTATTGATTACATACTGGTATACTTGGTGTCTGAGGAGAAGTACGCGATACACTTAAGGATGGTCCTGGACTTACTCTGAGAGAATCAGCTTTATGGGAAGCTCTGAAAGTTTCAGTTCTGGATATGATAGGTCCACTTTCTAGGACACTTCATTTCAGAGGCTGGAGTTGTATTATATACAACGAAGATAGAGGCGGTGTTTGCTTGGGATCCACCCAAGAACGTTACCAAGGTTCAGATTTTACTTGGGTTGGTTGGGTACTATCATAGGTTCGTACCCGACTTTTCCGGATTAGCAGCATCTATGAAAGCCTTGACATGAAAGGGGAAACCTTTCTTATGGACAAAGAAGTGCCATGAGAGATTTCAGTAGCTAAGACAGAGTTTTATGAGCGATCCCATCCAAATATTTCTAGAGGAGGGTGTCAAGTAAGTGGTGTTTTACGATGCATCAAGAACTAGGGATGGTTGTGTCTTGATATAGGGGATAACGGTGATTAATTATGGTTTATGGAAATTAAGACAACACGAGAAGAACTACATGACCCACAATCTAGATTTGGTAGTGGTAGTCTTCACATTGAAGATGTGGTGACACTACCTTATGGGAGAGCATTTTATCATCTACTCAGACCACAAAAGTATCAGGTATATATTTTCTTAGAAGGATCTGAACCTTAGACAAAGGAATTGGCTAGAGTTCCTCTAGGAATATGACTTTGAAATAGTCTATACTCCTAGGAAGGTGGACATGGTGGAAGATGCTCGCAATCGAAGATCAAGTTCACAACAACTGAACGAGGCCTTAGAGCAGTTGACTTCACTTCAGATATCCTTTGTGGATAAAGATAAAGCAGCTTATCTCTAGTCGATGGTGGTTACCACTCCACTCTTATAGTGCATGTGGAAAAAACAGCATGAAGATATCAGCTGTGAGACTACACATGCTCAGATGTCTATAGGGAATACCCCTGATGGATATTCAAAAGGTGGGGATCATGTCATCCTTTTCAGAGGACGCATAGTTGTACCGATGATGTTTTAGGCGGAGATGTTGAGAGAGTTACATAAATCTCCTTTGGTGGTACATCCATGTGTATAAAAGATGTATCGAGACCTACAACATCAGTTTTGGTGGCTGGGGATAAAGAAGGTAATGGCAGAGTTTGTCTCTATATGCCTCACTTATCAATAAGTAAAGGTCGAGTACCAGGTTCCAGTGGTTTTGACTCAACCCCTTAAAGTTATAGAGTATAATTTGGATGGAATATCAATTGACTTCATGATGGGTCTACCACATAATTCTAGAGGTCATGATACCATCTGTGTGATCATTAACCAACTCACCAAGTTGGCCCACTTCCTAGTGGTTTGGTAACAGGGTTCAGTAGAGATATTGGAATCCATCTACGTATAGGAGATAGTTTGACTCCATGGGGTCCCATCAAGGATAGTCTCAGATCGTGATGCTCATTTCACATCCTGGTTGTGTAAGGGATTGTATGAGGCGTTTGGGACTCAGTTGTGCTTGAGAAAAGCTTTCCACCCATAGACAGATGGTCAGGCAAGTGGACCATCCAGGTCCTCAAGGACTTTCTACATGCTTTCATCCTCAATTTTTTCCATAGTTGGGAGGATCACCTATCCCTGGTGGAGTTTTCAAACAACAATAGATACCACTCCACCATCGGTATGGCACCATTCGAGGCCTCGTACGAGCGATCCTACAGGTTGTCACTTTGCTAGACTGACCCTGGAGAGTCAGCACTTATGGGCCCAGAGTTGGTGTGTAGGTCATCTAGGAGTGGATAAAGACTTCACAAAGCCGTTAAAATTCATATTTTGATAGGCGATAGAGACTCTTGGAGTTAGGGGAGGGAGATCATGTGTTCCTTCAGGTCTCTCCTCGATGTGGGATGTGAAGACTTGGTCGGGGCGACAAGTTATCTTTGATGTTCATCAGACCTTTTCTAATACTGCGTAGAGTGGGCGAGGTGGCCTACCGCTTGGCTCTACCTACATAGTTATATCGAGTGAATGACATCTTTCACATATCCTGATTGAGGAGATACGTACATGACCTTTCACACATCATTGAATAGGATGATCTCGACGTTGATGATGGGATGAATTTTGCATAGTTCTCATTGGAGATTGAGGATCGATAAGAGGGGACCCTACGTGGGTGATCAATTCCTCTAGTTCACATTTAGTGGTAGCACAGGTATCTCCAAAAGATCATGTGGGAGCAGGAGGCTCAAATTCATGATTAGTATCCACATTTTTTTATTTATCCCTTGTTTTGGATTTTGGGGATATAAATCCTTAAGGTTGGGAGAATGTAATGTCTCAGATTTTCCACATAAAACTTTTGAAAATTATATGAGATTATTTTGAGACCATGTGCTGAGACATCACGTAATTTTGAGGCCCAGGGTTCCCATAATAAATTTTCTAACTATTTTTAAGTTTGTTATAATAGCACGCATGTATGGTTTTAGTAACTTCTAAACGGGTGCCCAGATCAGAAAATCGAGGGCACCATTGTGCTCAGAACAGTGAGTTTACCCTAGGCGGCGCCTAACATCGGCTGGCGAGGGTCAGCTGCAAAAGTTAACTTATGGAAATTTTAATAGAAAAATAAAATATACATAAAAGGTTATTTTATTTTATTTCTTCAACGTTACATAGTGACTCAGCAACACTATGATGTAATGACTCAGCGATGCTACAATGCAGCATCGTGGCAACACTGAAACATGTTTAAAATGATGGAACACGTTAATGTGCTTTCTCAATTAATCACATGTAGTTAACAACATTAGAATTTATAATGTTGGATAATTCCTCCCTTGAGCCTTGAAGTTTCCCTAATGCAAGGTGAAGAAAGCTCTCCTGCTGGCGATGACGAACGACGAATGCCGACGAATGATGGATTGAGAACATTCTTGGGTGGATCGACTTCAATAAAGAATTCACTCATATTATTGATCCTTTTTTCAAGTAGGGGGTTTATTTTATAGTATTTCTTTTCTAATCTTTGGAATTAATGATGAATTCAGATCAACCCATGAACAGGTTAACCTATGGATCGCTCGTTCTTGCGGGATGGTTTCTTTTGTGGGAAGTGTTTTGAGGATGATCATTCTTATTCGGATTGTTTTGCCTCTTAATTAAATTATCATATTTATTGATCCTTATAACCGAATGGATCAAGGCTGAAATGAAAAAAATTGATGAGGTCCATTCCTTGGGGTTTTATTTGTGCTTTTTCCCCTTCTTGTTATACTCTTTATTCACGTTATTCGCGGAAATATGAACGGATGATCGTTGCATAACCATTTCTTGGTGCAATGATCTGGAATCAAAGATCTAGCCCCATGATGACATAAAGGAGGTGAGATGGTGAAAATGACAGATGAATCAAAGCGACACAGGAGATACCATAAATCTACAACAGTTTTCATGGAGGTTGGCGTATGACCTATTTTCTTGAGAAGTATGTGCTCTCTAAATGAGCATGCTAAGGACGGAATCATGTGACTAGTTGTGGAATATACGGAGTGTGTCTCCTACAGAGTGTGTCTCCTACACCCATATAGAGTGTGTCTCCTGTTCCCATACAGAGTGTGTTTATTACGGAGTGTGTCTCTTGCGCCTACATGGAGTGTATCTCCTGCGCCTATGTAGAGTGTGTCTCCTGCACCTATGCAGAGTGTGTCTCTTACAAAGAGCCAGAGTGTGTCTCCTTGGATTTGGATATTCTTGGAATTTCTTAGTATATGTATCCTTTTGTAATATGACTCTAGTGACTCTCTTGATTGTACTTCTTAGAGGCTACACTTTGTGTACCTCTTTGGTAGTTCGCCTTGTGTATTGCTTTGTGGTTTACCTTTGTGGTTTGGGGTCCCTACCAAGTATTGTTTTACTCACCGCTACACAGGATTCACCCACACGTGTCATGTATTGTGTAGACAATTGATAGCTTTGATGTAGTCCTTAGAGGGATGGAGACAGGGGTGCTTCAGGGTGACCCGAAAGATGTGGTACGCTTCAGCGACATTCATACAACTTACTGTATAACCCTTCATGTATGATTTTCGGCGGATGAGACCCTGGAGCTTGTAATTTTCTATTTCAGTTGGGCTTGTATTTTGGCCCGTTTACTTTTTAGTTTTTATTGTTACTCTTAGTGGTTTTCTTAGTGGGTTACATATCTATTTACTCAGTGTTTTTAGTTTTAGTACTTTTCTTGGGGATGAGGGCATGTGTGCAGGTTTATAGGAAAATGCCTCTCATTTGTGGGAAATGCATACTTAGCCCTATTCTCCAGTCCCTGACCTATGGGAGGTGGGATTGGGGTAGTTATGACATGGGCCCTAGGGGAAGGGTCATGAAACCCATGATTAGGATGCTAGACATGATGCCTCACATCATTAATTGGGATTATCGGGCATGGCGCACTATATCTGATGTTTAGATGCTTGGGCAAGTACCCATATTTAAATAATGAGACTCTTATATTATTATTATTATTATTATTATTATTATTATTATTATTATTATTATTATTATACATGGATTCCTTGGCCATACACCTCAAATACTTGCTGATGTGTGTATATATCTTCATATATATGTTTATATATATGCATATATATACATGATGGAAAATTCATAGACATTTCGGCTTAGGCCAAAGAAGGTATGGTCAACAAGGTGTATTTGAGGAACCTGATCCTAACTTGATTAAAATTACTTATACACTGTCATATTGTTATACATGTACACTAATTTATTTTATACCCACTGACTAGATTGTGTTTTATTCCATTAGTGTTGGTCTGTTGAGTATATTTCACACCCTCTTTGGGGTGCCGATTGTTTCCTAAACACATATATTGATTACAAGTTAAGATCTGGACTATTCTCTCTATTGTTTTTCATTATGAACTAGAACTAGACATGGGAGCTTGGGAGTAATGGTTGAGCATGTACTCGAGCTACCTTCGATATTTGGAGTGTTTTATTTATTTATTACTTTTTTTAGTTTATCCTAGTTTATTGTATTACTTGCTATATTTTTTATTTCCTTACATTGTGCCTCGGTATGTTCATGCATGATTATTTATTTGGCACTAGCTGAGTTATCAGTTATTATTATCTTCTACTATTGTTTCATTATCACTACTTATGTTGTTATTTTATTGATTATATACAGTTGTGTTTCACTCTGATCATGAGTGTATAGTCTCCCCATTTTACCACCATTAGACCATTGTTATTAGTCGGCAACCTTTGGTGTATGGGGAGGTGCTCTTGAGGCAATTTAGAAAACCAGATTAGGTATCCATTTTAGTGGCTCCCAATCCGAGTCATTATAATATGTTTCTCCCCCAACAATTGATTATGCCAATGGTAAGAAATGTTTATCTGCATTATATGCTGATACTGCCAACAACGTACCATTATAAGGACCACTAAGGTGACAAACTTTCAAATAAAACATAGCTCAACAACCTAATAAGAAACCATTGATGCAATAACCATATTCAATGAATAATATTTAAAATCTTTAATTTTCTAAAGCTACCAACATGAATATTATTTATAGGTATATTCCCATTAATCTATTTCATATCCAAGGGATCAAAATATATGATTTCTCTAGAACCCCATATATTTCCCCCAACAACTTTTTCCTTGGCTCTTTATGCTTGACAGTACGTGAGGGATATACCAAATTCTCTGTGAAAGTCAAATTTAATCTCATTGGTAGATTTTTCAACATTCAACTTCACCCCATCACAAATGATAGATGGCATTAATGATGCCCTTATTTTGTGATAAACTATTAGACTATCTTGAGCTAGGTGCATGCGATCATTTTTAAAAGATTTCACAAAAAGAAATGGAGTTAGACTCCCCAACCCATATGTTGTTAACTTCCATGAACAACTTTCAACTTTGTATTATATAATAACGTTTATAAGACTATTATTTACAAATTTTTAGTCAAACCTGTATGTAATGCTATACTTGAAAATCATCTCCCTCAATGCTTTGGATGATGGAAAAATGTGGTCAATATCCACCAATAATTCATTCCACTTCATAACAGTTAACTCTGGAATTGAATATCATCTCCCTCAATGCTTTGGCTGAAGAAAAAAATGTGGTCAACATCCACCAATAGTCACTACGAGAAAAAGTGGTTTTTGCGACGGGTTATTTGCAACGGGAATAAATCCCGTAGCAAAAACTTTCGCATGGTTTGGCGCGGTTTGTGCGAAAAACTGCGTGAAAGGGTATTTGGGGCGGGTATGCACCGCCCGTCGCAAATACCTGGAGGCGGTAAACACTAGTTACAACGGGAAATCCCCCATCGCAAATAACCGAAGGCGGTAAAAACCTATTTGCAATGGGATGTTGTCCCGTCGTAAATAGTGTGTCGGTAGGTTGTCTTTTGGGATGGGACCTATCGCAAATAACCTTTTAACCGCCGATAGTAATTAATGTGGCCGAAGGTATTTGTTAAGGGTCTCGTCGCAAAAAAAATATTTGGGACGGGATTCCCGTCTCAAATATTCTTGTTGAAACTAATCAAACCTATATATACCCCTCATCCATTTTTTCTTTCTTCCTCCTCAATTCCTTCTTTCTCTCCTTCTGTAAACACTAATTTTAGAGTGAAAATTTTTTATAGTTAGTTTTTTTTACAAAAAAGTTTTGAAGTCGTCTACAATTATAAGAGATTAAGTTTAAAGGTATTTATATTTTATTTAACTTAGTATTTATTTCATTTATTTATATTAATTTTAATTATTTTTGATTTGTTGTAATTAAGTTAAATTTAAATTGTTTTGTCATCGATATTTATTTGTAATAATAAAATTAAATTATTAGTACTAATTCTTAGTAATTATTAATAATTAATAATTATTAACGATAATTAGTAATGTATATAAATAATTAGTGGTAATTAGTAATTAGTAGCTATGACAACCCTGCTTTTTATTACGACTTAAACATGCTTTATTAAAAAAAACTTCACTTGATACAACAAAGAAGATCGAGAGGTTTAGTGTCTTTGGGGCTTAGGATCATTACATAAAAACTTATAACATGAAATACAACATCTTTATTGAAAACTTCCTTTACATAACCACTACATTCCCTCGTACTTAGCATTGCATGGGATAACCTGAGGACATGCATAAGAAAAGGGAGAGCTATAAAGCCCAGTAAGGGAGTACACATGGAATAACATGAGGAGTACAATACATGTTAGACAATAGTCATATCAATAGAGCATAAAAGAAACATTAACATAAAGGCATGATAAATCATGATAATCATAATATGGAAATGTGGCAACAACACTTAACATTGAATTAGCATGAGCCAAGGCTCATTGCACATGGAGCATGAGTAAACCCTCATTGCACATGAAGCACGAGTAAACCCTTGTTGCACTTGAATTATCATGATTCAACACTCATTTCACATGAAGTATCATGATACTATACTTTACCCAATGCATTGGAGCGCTATAAGGGCGCACCCTTCTTAAACATTTCATTTCATGCATAAGTGTGCCACATGGATTCATAAAACATAATCATTTATTCCACGATAAAGTAATGTGGAATTCATACATGAAAATTTATAATCAATAAGTAAATGTTCATAAAGGTGAATACCCTTGATGGAGAAATGGGCATGATATTCACTACACAATGACATTGGCTTAGAAAATCGGTGTGATTTCGGCAGCGTAACAGCGTGACATAAGAATACATAAAAAAGGTTGATGAGAGAGAAAGGGGTTTCTCATCATATTTACATGTAATGGACAGTAAGGAGGTCATATAGATACATGTCCAAACAATTGTAATGGAATTTAGATTCATGATACAAAAAGTATTGCTTGAATGTAAAAGAGGAGAGAGAAGTTCCTTTCGGAATTTTGGCATAGTAACGGGTGTACATGGGAGGAATTTAATGAGAGAGAAAGGGGTATCCCATCATTAAAGAAATAAGAGGGCATTATGGGGGAGGTTAGAAACTATACCCCAACATTAATAATTGAAATTAAAAGGGCAATACAATTTAAAGAAAATTGACAAAAATGAGAAAGGAAGAAAAAACCCTTACATGGAAGTGTGCTTCCAAAGGCTAGAGAGAGGCTTGTGAGAGGCTTCTTGGGAGCTTGTGTCACCTTGAGAGGATTATAGAGAGAGTAGGGAAGAGGTTAAAATAACTCCAAGGGATTTTAGTGAGGAGGAAGTGGGAGCTTGGGTGGGTTTATATAGGAAAGGTGAAGGAATTCTTTATTATTTAGGTTTGGGTCCCCTTACATTAAATTAATCCAAACCACAAACCATCCCATGGTTTTTGCCCATGGTTTTTGGAAAAGGGAAGAGGAAAACAATATTTTATAAGGCCCAAGTCCGAACTTCTTAAAATAATAGGGTTGCTTATGTGGGGGTGAGTCACACTCCCATGGAAATTAATTTAAAAAGGCAAAGTGTTGAATATGTCTTGAGGGGTCCATTAATGCTTTGAAAAGTAATTCAAACAAACCCAAAATCACATTATTTTAACGATAAAACATATATTGGCCGAACATAAGGATTATGGTATTTTATTACATCACCATTGGGTCATTATGATGTCATAAAACACATTATATATTTAAATGGTATTTAATTTGTACCCAAAAAAATTGACTATCTCAGAAAATTATGAAAAATTAACCGTTAGATAATTTCGACGTCCTGATTCTAGAAATGACATTTATTTTATCTAAATTTTTTTTTCTAAATATGTTAATTTCACTTTTAAAATAAAAACCAACATTTATCGAAAATTCACGTATTTTGACAGAAATGGCTATCAAACCTTAATAAAAATTTTAATTGCATTCATAAAATTATAAGATCATTTATATTTAATAAAAATTAATTTAATAATAAAATTATTATTTTATTAAAATATTATATAATTCAAAAATACCTTAATTTAATAAAATAGATTTCTTAATTAAATAATTACTAAAAACACCATTTGTACTTTAAAAACTATTTACAATGTATCAAAAATGACTAGACATTATATTCGTTATTATATAAAAAAATAATGTACATGAACATAGTACTACTTATTTGTTACATAACCCCTTAAAACAGCCGCATAAGACCTAAGGGTAAGGTGTGCGATGGTAACAGACTCTTGGGGCGGCTCGGATAATATCGCTCGAGTGGTAATCTCTATCAACTTCCACTTTTCCCATAGACGGTCATGTTCGAGCTTGACATAATGAATCTCAGCTTGGGATTGGTCAAGGGAAAATCCCAAATATGCCACCTCTTTTCCGAGCTCCGACAAATGGGATTCGTATGGGGCAATTCTACTGGATGAGGCCATCACTTCCTTTGTCTGAGTAAAATTAGGTTCGTTAAAGCCTTATATTGATACTAATCATGTGATCACTATTGAACGGCTATAAAAGTAACGGTCACAACTCTTATCATAAAACCAAAGAAGTTGACATTTTATAAAACATTTTATATAAATAGACATTTAATAAGATCAAGAGGGATTTCCATTAATGAAACTTTGGGTCGTTACAATATTCCCCCCTTAAGAAATTTCGCCCTTGAAATTTTTCATTTTCCCACACTAAAACCAATGTGGGTAACTCAGCTTCATCATATCCTCCAACTCCCAAGTTGCTTCTTCAAACTTGTGGTTTCTCCACAACACCTTGATGAGGGGAATTGTATTATTTTGTAGAACTTTTTCTCTATGATCTAAGATCTTCACTGGTTGCTCCTCATAAGAAAGATCGTCTTCCAATTGTACCACCTCAGAAGAGAGTACATGTGAAGGGTCTGGTATGTACTTCATTAAGAGGGATACATGAAAGACATCATGTACTTTGGCCATGGCAGGTGGAATTGCTAGTCGATAGGCCACAACCCCAACACGATCAAGAATCTCGAAGGGGCCAATGTACCCTGGACTTAACTTCCCTTTCTTTCCAAACCTCATGACCTTCTTCCACGGAAATATGCATAAAAACGCCATGTCTCCAACTTTAAACTCAAGGTCTCGTCGACGATTATCTGTATAACTCTTCTGTCGACTCTGGGCTGCCTTGATATGCTGCTGAATGGTTTTCACCTTCTCCACCATTTCTTCGACCATTTCTGGTCCAAGTAGCTTACGTTCACCGACCTCATCCCAACATGTCGGTGTTCTTCACCTTTTCCCATACAGGGCTTCATACGGTGCCATTTGGATTCTCGAGTGGAAACTGTTATTATAAGAGAACTCAACCAGAGGAAGATGTTGATACCATCCTCCTTTAAAGTCCATTGAGCACGCTCTCAACATATCCTCAAGTGATTGGATAGTCTGCTTGGATTGGCCATCAATTTGAGGATGATAGGTCGTACTGAAGTTCAGTTCAGTATTCAGAGCATGTTGAAGACTCTTCCAAAACTTAGAGGTGAATTTTGGATCTCGGTCAGACACAATAGATAGTGGTACTCCATGCAACCTTACCACTTCCCTGATATATATTTGTGCCAGTTTATCCAAAGAGAAATACTCTCAAATAGCAATGAAGTGTGCAGTCTTTGTAAGACGATCCACAACAACCCATATTGCATTGTTGCCTTTGGATGTCCTTGGAAGTCCAGTGACAAAGTCCATGGTGATGTTCTCCCATTTCCATTCTGGTATGGGCAATGGTTGCATCATCCCCTTAGACTTCTGCCTCTTTGCCTTCACTTGCTGACACACCAGGCACTTTGATGTATATTCAACGATCTCCTTCTTCATATTATCCCACCAAAAGTTTTCTCGGAGATCTCGATACATCTTTGTGCTCCCTGGGTGAATAGAGAAATTTGAACTATGTGCATCATCCAAAAGTTCTTTCTTCAGCTCCGGACTTGATGGAACACATAGTCTTTTCCCAAACTGCACAATTCCTTCTTCATTAACATTAAGCTCAGAGGATTTCCCCTTTTTGATAGCTTCCACTTTTTCTTGAATTCCCACATCATCCTTTTGAGCATCCTTTAACCTTTCCAAAAGAGATGGTTGAGCAATCATTTGTGAAAGGATTGATGATGTTACCTTCTTTATGATTCCCACATCCATCTTCATCAAGTCTAAGAAGATTGGATCCTTCTCAATTCTCATCATTGATAGAATCGATGGATCCTTTCTACTTAGGGCATCCGCCACCTTGTTCTCTTTCCCAGGGTGGTAATGTATTGAACAGTCATAATCCTTGATGAGCTCTATCTATCTTCTCTGGTTCATATTAATCTCTTTTTGTGTGAATATATATTTAAGACTCTTTTGGTCATTATATATCTCACATTTCTCCCCATAGAGATAATGCCGCTAGATTTTCAAGGCAAAGATCACCACCGCCAACTCCATATCATGCATTGGATAGTTTCACTCATGGATTTTCAACTTCCTTGAGGCATATGATATCACTTTATCATTCTGCATCAGCACACATCCTAAGACCTTCTTCGAAGCATCACTGAATACCAAAAAAAGCTCCCCACTTGTGGGTAAAGTGAGCACGGGTGCAGTGATAAGCCTCCTTTTAAACTCCTTGAATCTTTCTTCACATTCATCACTCCAAGAAAACTTTACTCCCTTTCGAGTTAGCTTGGTAAGAGGGTTGGACAATCGTGAGAAATTTCTCACAAATCGTCGATAATATCCGGCTAACCCCAAGAAGCTACGGATATCCATTACAGATTTTGGCCTCGGCCATCCCTCAATTGCATCTGTTTTGGAGGGGTCCACAGATATCCCATTGCTTGTGATGATATGGCCTAAGAATGAGACCTCCTTCAACCAGAACTCACACTTGCTATACTTTTCATAGAGATTCTACTTGCGCAAAGTCTCTAGTACAGTTTTTAAATGCTCATCATGATCCTCCTTGGTTTTGGAGTATATTAGAATATCATCTATAATTACTACCAAACAATTGTCAAGGTAATATCTAAAGACTCTATTCATCAAGTCCATGAATATTGATGGAGCATTGGTGAGTCCGAAAGGCATTACTATGAATTCATAGTGCCCGTACCTTGTACGAAAAGCAGTCTTGGGGATATCTTCCTTCTTCACCCTTACTTGATAATATCCCGACCGCAAGTCCACCTTGGAGAAGTATTGTGCTCCACGCAACTGATCGAACAAGTCATCAATTCGTGGGAGAGGATACTTGTTCTTTATTGTGATTTTGTTAAGTTCACGATAATCGATGCAAAGCTGCATTGACCCATACTTCTTCTTGATGAAGAGGACGGGTGCACCCCATGGTGAAGCACTTGGGCATATAAACCCTTTATCCAGATTCTCATGTAGTTGTTTCTTCAGCTCTTCAATCTCAACAATATCCATTCTATATGGAGTCTTGGATATTGGTAATTCCCCAGGTATAAGTTCAATTGAGAACTCAACATCTCTTCTTGGAGGAATACCAGACAGTTCCCCGGGAAACACTTCCGCGAATTCCCTCACAATAGGCATTTCTTCAAGGATGGTTTCTTCTTTGGAATTAATCATCTGAACCAGATACGCGTGCTCATAGGGAAGTAATATCCATGCTTGAGATGATGGAGCTAAAAGAGATTCATCTTCCTCCTGACACGTGAAAAGAATCGGGGGTCGATTCTCCATATGGAGTGTGATTTCCCTCTCCCGACAATTTATGTTGGCTCTATATAAGGAAAGTCAATCCATGCCAAGAATTGCATAAAATTCCACCAGAGGGAGTATGACGAGGTTCGCCGGGAAATTCAATCCACACATTATAACAGGGGAGGACTTATACTCATGGGATGCAATGATTTCCCCATTTTCCATACTCACCGACATCTTTACTTCCTTGATTTGTGGTGGTGCTGGGATTGTTCTACTAAACTTTCGAGATATAAAAGAATACATAGAACCTGAATCAAAAAGTACGTTCACTATTCCTGAATGAATAACTAGAGTACCTATCACCACTTTGTTGTCGGGGTTCACTTCGGCAGAAGTGATGGCAAAAGCTCTTCCTTGCTGTCTTGGAGGTTGTTGGTTGCCTCCGATAACCCTTGGATTAGGGCACTGATTTGCAAAATGACCCGGTTCTTTGCATTTATAGCATTGAACAACACGTTGAGGTTCGAACAGAGCGTTCATCTCCTCTATCGTATTCACGGGTCCTTTTTTCCGACAGTTAACAGCTAGGTGCCCTTCTCTTCCACACCTGAAGCATTTTCTCGTCCCCTTAAGGCAATTTCTAGGGTGCTTCTTTCCACACTTTTGGAAAGTGGGGTGCTAGAACTTCTTAGCTCCGTTGGTTTTATCCATCGAACCACCAATATTGAAGTCTACCTTACGCTTCTTGTCCCTATGATACCCCTGTGATTCTTCGATCTCCATTTCGAACTTGAGGGCACATCGGACAATTTCCTCATAGCTGTCGAAGTCACAGATCGCTAATGCTTTCCGCAATCTAGGCTTCAGCCCACCAAAGAAGCGGTCAACCTTGCATTCGGGGGTAACGACAAAGCCGGAAGCGTATCGTGCAAGCCTTGTGAATTTTTCCTCGTACTCTCCAACATATTCTTCATCTTTTTGCTTAAGGGAAAGGAAGTCCATTTCCATCTAAAGCCGGAGGGTGCGTGGAAAATATTTATCGAAAAACATCTTCCGGAATTCCTTCCATTCCAAAGCCTCGATCTCCTCCTCAGGATTCATATTTTTGATCAACTTCCACCATTGATCAGCTTCACCCTCCATACGATAAGCAGCCAGGAGAACCTTCTCTTGTTCAGAAAATTGGAGGATGGAGATGATCTTTTCAATGGAGTTGATCCATTGTTCAATGATCGTGGGATCAGATGATCCACTAAAAGTAGGAGGCCTTTGTCTCATGAATCTCTCGGTAGCGACTTGTTCTTTCTTAGGGGGGGTTGAACATTCCTCTTGACCCGTGTTTCTATTCAAAACTTGAGTTAGCTGAGAGAGAAGCGTGACAAAGTTCGCGATTCCCGCTCCCATTGGATTGGGCATCTCATTAGTACAATCAT
Organism: Viscum album; assembly: GCA_963277665.1. Lineage (NCBI taxonomy): Eukaryota > Viridiplantae > Streptophyta > Magnoliopsida > Santalales > Viscaceae > Viscum > Viscum album. Next base: position 232,626,122 of record OY728141.1, read on the forward strand.
CACACTGATCTTCACAACGGTTGTAAGCCCGAGTCCTCCTATTACCAGCCATTGGCTGGAATAAAAGGAAAGTTAGGGGTAACACAAAGGGTAATCCAAAGACAAAATTTGATGACTTATAAATAAACTTTAATTTCTTTAACTCATGAGTCTATAGGATTCAATCTAGGCTTTTCATGATCTACTTTCTAACATATATTCTTAGGGGCATTTTTCCCTTAATAAGGGTTCATACTAAGATTGTGAATTTATCAAAACATATCCCCCGGGAGTGTCGTAACCAAGAGTGCAGCAAGGCCCGTTGTCGTGCACCAGTTCCCGTTCGAGTCTAGCTCAAAGCGGTGTTTTCAGGTTTTACCCCTAAGATACATCTGTGCCAGAGCCGCCTCTACCTGCTCGTATCTAGATAGGGATGTATTTGTTTGATAAACCACTTACATAGTATTTACCAAAACATAGGGATGTTTTTATTATACTTAGTCCTATATCTAAGGCTTTACTAGGGTTTTCTAATCCCAAAAATAACTAAACCTATCCTCTGATACCGACTATGACAACCCTGCTTTTTATTACAACTTAAACATGCTTTATTACATAAAACTTCACTTGATACAACAAAGAAGATTGAGAGGTTTAGTGTCTTTGGGGCTTAGGATCATTACATAAAAACCTAAAACATGAAATAAAACATCTTTATTGAAAACTTCCTTTACATGACCACTACATTCCCTCGTACTTAGCATTGCATGGGATAACCTGAGGACATGCATAAAAAAAGGGTGAGCTATAAAGCCCAGTAAGGGAGTACACATGGAATAACATGAGGAGTACAATACATGTTAGACAATAGGCATATCAATAGAGCATAAAAGAAACATGAAAATAAAGGCATGATAAAGCATGATAATCATAACATGGAAATGTGGCAACAACACTTAACATTGAATTAGCATGAGCCAAGGCTCATTGCACATGGAGCATGAGTAAACCCTCATTGCACATGAAGCACGAGTAAACCCTCATTGCACTTGAATTAGCATGATTAGACACTCATTGCACATGATGTATCATGATACTATATTTTACCCAATGCATTGGAGCGCTATAAGGGCGCACCCTTCTTAAACATTTCATTTCATGCATACGTGTGCCACATGGATCATAAAACATGGATTCATAAAACATAATCATTTATTCCACGATAAAGGAATGTGGAATTCATACATGAAACTTTATAATCAATAAGTAAATGTGAATAAAGGTGAATATCCTTGATGGAGAAATGGGCATGGTATTCACTACACAACGACATTGGCTTAGAAAATCGGTGCGATTTCGGTAGCGTAACAACGTGACATAAGAATTCATAAAAAAGGTTGATGAGAGAGAAAGGGGTTTCTCATCATATTTACATGTAATGGATAGTAAGGAGGTCATATAGATACATGTACCAACAATTGTAATGGAATTTAGATTCATGATACAAAAAGTATTGCTTGAATGTAAAAGAGGAGAGAGAAGTTCCTTTCGGAATTTCGGTATAGTAACGGGTGTACATGGGAGGCATTTAATGAGAGAGAAAGGGGTCTCCCATCATTCAAACAATACGAGGGCGGTATGTGGGAGGTGAAAAACCATAACCCAACATTCATAATTGAAATTAAAAGGGCAATACAATTTAAAGAAAATTGACAAAAATGAGAAAGGAAGAAAAAACCCTTACATGGAAGTGTGCTTCCAAAGGCTAGAGAGAGGCTTGTGAGAGGCTTCTTGGGAGCTTGGGGCACCTTGGGAGGATTCTAGAGAGAGTAGGGAAGAGGTTGGACAAACTCCAAGGGATTTTAGTGAGGAGGAAGTGGGAGCTTGGGTGGGTTTATATAGGAAAGGTGAGGGAATTCTTTATTATTTAGGTTTGGGTCCCCTTACATTAAATTAATCCAAACCACAAACCATCCCATGGTTTTGGCCCATGGTTTTTGGCAAAGGGAAGAGGAAAACAATATTTTATAAGGCCCAAGTCCGAACTTCTTAAAATAATAGGTTTGCTTATGTGGAGGTGAGTCACACTCCCATGGAAATTAATTTAAAAAGGCAAAGTGTTGAATATGTCTTGAGGGGTCCATTAATGCTTTGAAAAGTAAGTCAAACAAACCCAAAATCACATTATTTTAATGATAAAAAATATATTGGCCGAACATAAGGATTATGGTATTTTATTACATCACCATTGGGTCATTATGATGTCATAAAACACATTATATATTTAAACGGTATTTAATTTTTACCCAAAAATTTGACTGTCTTAGAAAATTATGAAAAATTCACCGTTGGATAATTTCGACGTCCTGTTTCCAGAAATGACATTTATTTTATCTAAAAAAATTCTAAATATGTTAATTTTCACTTTTAAAATAAAAAACCAACATTTATCGAAAATTCACGGATTTTGACAGAAATGGATTTCAAACCTTAATAGAAATTTTAATTGCATTCATAAAATTATAAGATAATTTATATTTAATATAAAATAATTTAATATTATTATTATTATTTTATTAAAATATTATTTAATTCAAAAATCCCTTAATTTAATAAAATATATTTCTTAATTAAATAATAACTAAAAACACCATTTGTACATAAAACTATTTACAATGTATCAAAAATGACTAAAAATTATATTCATTGTTATATAAAAAAAATAATGTACATGAACATAGTACTACTTATTTGTTACATAACCCCTTAAAACAGCCGCATAAGACCTAAGAGTATGGTGTGCGATGGTGACAGACTCTTGGGGCGACTCGGATAACACCGCTCGAGTGGTAATCTCTATCAACTTCCACTTTTCCCGTAGACGGTCACGTTCGAGCTTGACATAATGAAGCTCAGCTTGGGTTTGGTCAAGGGCGAAGCCCAAAGACGCCACCTCTTTTCCGAGCTCTGACAAATGGGCTTCGTATGGGGCAATTCTATTGGATGATGTCATCACTTCGTTTGTCTGAGTAAAATTAGGTTCGTTAAAGCCTTATATTTATACTAATCATGTGATCACTGTTCAACGACTATAAAAGTAACGGTCATAACTCTTATCATAAAACCAAAGAAGTTGACATTTTATAAAACATTTTATATAAAGAGACGTTTAATAAGATCAAGAGGGATTTCCATTAATGAATCTTTAGGTCGTTACAGTAGCTGTATTTTGCAGTAATTAATAGTAATTAACACTAATTAGCAATAATTAAAAAAATAGTAATAATTAGGAAAAAATAGTAATAAATATTTACAATTAGTAATAAATACTAATAATTAGTAACAAATACTAATAATTAGTAATAAATACCAATAATTAGTAATAAATACTAATAATTAGTAATAAATACTAATAATTAGTAATAAATAGTAATAAATACTAATAATTAGTAATAAATACTAATAATTAGTAATAAATACTAATGATTAGTAATAAATACTAATAATTAATATTTATTACTAATTATTAGTAATAATTATTAATAATTAGTAATAAATAGTAATAAATAGTAACAAATAGTAATAAATTGTAATAAATCGTAATAAATCGTAATAAATAGTAATAAATAGTAATAATTAGTAATAATTAGCAATAAATAGTAATAAATAGTAATAGATAGTAATAAATAGTAATAAATTGTAATAAATAGCAATAATTAGTAATAATTAGTAATAATTAGTAATAATTAGTGATAATTAGAAATAATTAGTAATAATTAGTAATAATTAGTAATAATTTGTAATAATTAGTAATAATTAATAATTAATAGTAATAAACAGTAATAAATAGTAATAAATAGTAATAAATCGTAATAAATAGTAATAATTAGTAATAATTTGCAATAATTCGCAATAATTAGAAATAATTTGCAATAATTAGTAATAATTAGCAATAATTAGTAATAATTAGTAATAAATATTAATAAATAGTAATAATTAGTAATAATTAGTAATAATTAGTAATAAATAGTAATAAATAGTAATAAATAGTAATAATTAGTACTAATTACTAATAATTAGTAATAATTGGTAATAATTAGTAATAATTGGTAATAATTAGTACTAATTAGTAATAATTAGTAATAATTAGTAATAATTAGTAATAATTAGTAATAATTAGTAATAATTTGTACTAATTAATACTAATTAGTATCAAATAGTAATAATTAGTAATAATTACTACTAATTAATACTAAATAGTAGAAAATAGTAATAAATAGTTAGAAATAGTATCAAATAGTAGCAATTAGTATCAATTAGTAATAATTAGTAACAATTAGTAGCAATTAGTAGTAATTAGTAGCAATTAGTATCAATTAGTAGCAATTAGTAGTAATTAGTAGTCGCAATTTGTAGCAATTAGTAGCAATAAATACCAACAAATAGGAATAAATACCAATAAATACCAACCAATATGAATAATTAGCAATAAATACCAGCAAATAAGAATAATTAGCAATAAATACCAACAAATAGTAATAATTAGCAATAAATACCAACAAATAGGAATAATTAGCAATAATTACCAAGAATTAGTAATAATTAGCAATAATTACCAATAATTTTGAATAATTAGGTATAATGAAAAATAAAATCAATTTTAAAAAATTGTAATAACTTGGCACAATTTCTAGTGGATTGACGTCACTCCTTTTTCTCGATGAATTTTCTCCTTTAAACTCTCACTGACTCAAAACATTATGAAAAGTATGCTTCTACATATTCATATCCAATATCATATGCACGAGTTTGAATATAAATTTGTAGGACCACTTTTTTCATAATGTTTTCAGGCGGTGAGAGTTGCAAGAAGATGATTCATCGACGAAAAGGGGGCTCTTTTGTCTGACGACTCATTTAGTTGCATCTTTCTCACACTAAAATCACAATGAAGAATTTGCTCAGAGGTATGCTTATACATTCTCATATACATGAGAATGAATATGTGTACCTCCGAGCAGATTCTTTATTGTGATTTCAGTGTGAGAAAGTTTCAAGTAAATGAGTCGTCGAACAAAAGAGTAGTTGTCAATCCATTGGAAATTGTGTTGCCTGTATTTAATGGTAATTATTAAGAAGTAGTTGTAATTATTTATCCTCTTTTTTATAGTGTTTTTATAATTTTAAATTATTAAAAAATAGTAATAATTTTATACTTTGTAGAAAAATATGGAATAAGGAAGTCGACAACATTCATTATTAGATGATCCCGCTTGGATAAATTAGCATAGAAATCCAAACGGTTCTAGTTTAAATCTTGTATATATTGAGGGTGTTGAAGATTTATTATCATTTGCATCATCAAAAACAAAATTTTGTTTCAGAAGGCACAATTAAGTGTCCTTGTAAAAAATGTGCTTTGAGAACGTTAGACACATTTGACAAGGTTGGGGGACATCTCTTGCAGTTTGGTTTTCAACCAGATTATGTTTTTTGTTTTCAACACGATGAATGCAGTTCCAGAGAAGATACTAATAACTTGATTCTGGATCCATCACGGTTTCAAAATTTAGTACATGATCTTGTAGGTCCATCTGTTCAAAAAACTCAAACTAAAGATGATATTGATTTAACTCCTGAGTTGGCACCATCTGAATTCCATATGTTGTTGAGGTCTTTTGAGGATGTATTATATCCTAGTTGCAAGATAAGAAAATTAGAAGTATTTGCAAAATTTATGGATATTAAATCAGATAATTCAATGTCAAACAATAGTTTTGATCAGATATTTTCTTTGGTTAAAACACTATTACCTGAAGGAAATGTATTGCCTGTAAATTACTATAAGAGCAAGAGACTGGTTCATAATATAGGACTTAGTTATCAGAAGATTCATGCTTGTGAAAATGATTGCATCTTATATTCTGGTGAAAATGAGTCGTTAGATAGTTGGCCCACATATGGATAATCAAGGTATAAAGAAGCTCAACTGGGGAAGTCTGGATTGATTCCTATAAAACAGTTGAGATATTTCCCCCTTACACCCAGGTTACAACATTTATTTATGTCTCAAAACACCGTGTCAATGATCTCATGACACAAAACCAAGATTTCAACCGATAAAATCTTGAATCATCCATATGATGGTGATTCATGGAAACATTTTAACTGACTACATCCGTCTTTTGATTTAGAAGACTGAAATGTGTGATTAGGTCTTTCTACTGATGGTTTCTATCTGTTTGGTTATAACGGTAGTTAGTATTCATGTTGGTATATCTTTATAACTTTATACAATTTACCACCATGGATGTTGATGAAGGAGCCCTATATCTTTTTAACCTTATTAATCCCATGACATCCAAAAAAGAATATTGATGTTTATTTGAAACCATTGATTGATGAGTTAAATTCATTGTGGATTAATGGTGTTAGTACATATGATGTTGTTGCGAAAAAAAAATTTCATATTAAAAGTTGCATTGATGTGGAAAATTAGTGACTTTCTGAAATATGGCATGTTATCTGGCTAGAGTACACATGGTCCAAAATCATATCCTTACTATATGAAAGACAACAAATACTTTATGCTTTTCAATGGAAAAAAACCTTTCTATTTTGACTATCATCGCAGATTTCTTCCAACTGATCATCCTTTTAAGAGGAACAAATCTCATTTTAGAAAAGGCACAATTGAATGTGATGAACCTCCAAAAATGATCTCAGGTACAAAGTTAAAATCAGTTGTATTTTCATTAACTCCCATCACATTTGGGCCAACAGTAAACCAATAGAAAAATCATGTCTTTGGGAAAGAACATAATTGGATAAAATGAAGAATTTTTTGGGATCTTCCATATAAGTCTGATTTGTTGGTCCACCACATGCTGGATGTCATGAATATTGAGAAGAACTATTTTGATAATTTATTTCATACAGTTTTGGATACACCAGGTAAGACCAAAGATAATGTAAAGGCATGATTAGATCTTACCCAAATTTGCAGATGACTGGAACTTGAAATGTTTCAAAATGTCAAATAACAGAGGTTAATGAATTCAAAAGCAGCTTATACACTATCCAAAGAGAGCCGCTTATTTTTTTGTCAGTGGATTATAGATTCGATACTTCCGGATGTCTATTCGTCCAATTTGGGCAGATATGTTAAGAATGGTCATATTACCGGATTAAAAAGTCATGATTTTCATGTTATAATGGAAAGACTTATGCTAATTCGATTCAGAGTTTTTTTGAATTCTATTATTTGAGATTCGATAACAGACATGTCATATTTTTTTCGAGACATTTGTACGGTGAAAACAGACTATGATGCACTAAGAAAACTGGAAGAAGATGTTGTTGTAATTATATGTAAACTGGAAAAAATCTTCCCACCAACTAACTTTAACTCAATAGAACATCTGATATTAAATTTAATACATGAATCTAAATGTGGAGGTCTCATACAGTTTCGATGGAGGTACCCATTCGAGAGATGAAAGCAGAAATTGAAGAAAAAAGTATATAACAAAGCATCACTTGAAGGCTTAATTGCTAAAGCTTATTTGCAAGAGGAATTTGTTTTTTTCTCCTCTCATTATTTTGAATCCGAATATCCCTCAAAACACAACCGCATGGGACATAATGAGGGGAATGTTGATGGTGAAATAGAAAATCAATTATCAGTTTTTAATCATCCAGAGCTTGGATTTGGTAGATTTCATAGACGATGGATTTCAGATAATGAACATCACAGAGCTCATACAAATGTTCTGCTCAACTATGAAGAAATGACATCATTTTTATTGTGACTGATTCTATCACTTAATCTATAATTTATGTTACAGTAAGTAAACTTATTTTATTTTTAGGTTATATGATAATCATATCAAGAAATAGTATCCACAAATTATAGCAACTTCTCTTGAAGAACACTGACAAAAAAAATCTCAATGGTTTCAAAAACTGGTAACATAAATTATTAATGGTTTAACATATCAATTAATTTTATTATTTATTATATTGATAATTGTTTTAAAAAAATTTAGGTGTCTCGACATACTAATAAAATTGATAAGCAACTGTGTATATTGAGTATCCCACTATCCAAAATGGTTAAATCTTATAATGCATATGTGGTTAATGGTTTTAGATTTCATACACGTGCATATGGGGAATCAAAAAAAATGAATAGTGGAGTTTTCTTGAGAGGATCGGATCATAGAGAAATTGAAGTTGACTTTTATGTCATGCTGGATTAAATTATTGAACTGTGTTATCTAGGGAAAAATTATATAACAATGTTTAAATTTCGGTGGTTGGATACTGAGAGAGGATTTTATGTTCATATGATTCATGGAATCATCGATATTAAATATAAAAGTATTCTTGTTGTAAATGAACTATTTTTACTAGCTCAATAGGCACATCAAATATATTACACAAAGTAATTTACTACTTCAAGAGACCTGAGTGATTGGTGGAGCATAATAAAAATGAAATCTCAGGAAAATCAATTTACTCAAACTGAATGTGGTTCCGATGAAGTACAATGAATTGAAATTTTCCAAGAGACTACTCAAAATCCATCTTTTTTCACAAAGAGACATGAATATCGATGGTGACCCCCCACAATTAAGGGTTGATGGTGATGACGATGTAGATGATGTTACAAAGTAATTTGAAATGGAAAGAGATGATGAAACTGAAACTCATATGGATATTGATGACACTGATGGTGAATATGAAGACATTGACATCATAAGATATTAAGATGATGATGAAGTTAAACATTGAAACAGTTAAATGATGGTTATAATCATAACTAATATATATATATATATATATGTAATAGTTATTTTCAACTATCTACTAACAATAATCATTTTGTGTTTCAGATGGACCCTGATTTATTTCGTGAGTTGGAGGAGGCTCAACTACCTTTGGATGAGGAGGATTTGGGATTATCTAACCCTCAGCCTACTGGTGGTTTAGGAGGTACATAGAGGGGGGCATTCTTAAGCGACTGATGATTCCTGACCCTATCCCCGAGCGACGTCCATGTCTTGGCTTCGATCCACGCATGCGGAGGTATGGTAACCTGTGTATTTTAGTTAGTTTTCATTGATTTATTTATATACTAATTGTTTGATTATTTATTTTTTTCACAGTTTTGTGCATGTAGCTATTGAACAGGGGAGCGCTATCTGGCGTAATTATTTTTCTCAGCCATAGATCACATGGGAATAGATTCTCATTGATGTGTGGCATGAAATACTCAATCATTGGCTAGTATGTAAATAAATAATATTTATTTAGAAATTTATTTCATTAATAAATTGATATTATAAATTATTTTTATGGTTTATGGTATCCCATCGATGATAGTATGCGTGACGCTATCCACGAGGCACGAGAGGTGTCTATGCATGAGCGTTTCTGTCAGTTTTTGCACAATTTGAAAAGGACAACCATTAAGAAAGAAAGAGTGATTGTATTTTATGATTCATGTAGAGCCCACTGACTATAGTACATTTCATCTCACGTTTGGGATGGATTATGTTCACACAGGTTGAGTGGTGGATTTTAGAGGAGATCTTCATTGGGCCAGCAGAACCGGGGGAGACAGGAGGTGCCACATTGAGCTAGTATCCGTACATTCAGTACAAATAGAGAGCATCTGGTAAGTATCTTTTTTAAATATTTTATATAACATTAAATATAAACAGTTTATTTTATATTAATATAAGTAGTTAAGCATCCTGATATTACAGAGTACAACGTTTATCAGAAGATGTACAGTGATCCAGCCACTAGAGAGATTAGAGATGATCACCAGCGTCAGATTGTGGTTAGTATTATTTCTTTTTCAGTTTGAAAATTAACTGCATATAATATTTTCACTATTTTAATTTCAAATTGGAACTGAAGAAGTCATATGAGGTCACGACCTCTTCGAAATAGGCTGAGAGTCATGCCAAGACGGCTGATCAGACTAGTGCCCGCCATTTTGATGAGGCAGCATGGATGCAGGCGACCCAGTATGCCTTCAAGAAGGGTCGATTAGTTGGTATCAACTCTCATTTGACTCCTGAGACATATTATGGTACTGTTGTGATGTCAGCGTCCAGCTCGAGAGGAGCTTGTGGAGAGGCGTCATCTTCTGGCTCACAGTATCAGAAGTAGTTGTGAGCTCAAATTGAGCTTATAGAAAGTTTGCAGAAGCAGTATGAAGAGATGCGTCAGTAGCAACTGCAAACAGCACGAGGAGGACATGCGTCGATAGTAGCAGCAGCAGCAGCACAAGCAGATGGAGTACATGCGTCGTTTGACTCGTATTTTAGGGATGAAGTTTCATCCACCATCTCCTCTAACTCCTCCAGCTCCTCCAGTAAACTATCCCCCCAGTGATTTTTTTGTTCTGTTAAAAGCATTTGAATTCAACATTTGTTATAATATAAACTATTTACAGTTTTTATCTTTTATGTTGATGCGAATATTGCATAAATTATTATTTTTTATTATTTTTTATATTTTATTATTTTATTATTTATTATTAGTATTATATTTTTTAATGTTTTTTTATTTTACTAATAATAATAATAATAATATTTTATGATTTTTTTATATTTTTTTGCGAATATTGAGAATTTTAATATTTTTTATTTTTTTATTATTTTAATAATATTAATATTATTATTTTTCATTAATCATAATTTTATTAATTTTTTTTATTTTATTAAGTATTTACAATGGGGCATTTTGCGACGGGACCCGGTCGCATATAGATTATATATACGGGGCCTTTTGCAATAGGGTCCCGTCGCAAATAGATTATATATATTTTATTTAAAACTTATTTGCAATGGGTTAATTTACCATCACAAATAATTTTTTACGACGGGCCTGTCGCAAAAGGTTTAGGTATATATAACATATATAAATATAGAACTATTTGAGACGGGATGATGGGCTCGTCGCAACAACTTGTTTACGACGGGCCCGTCGCAACATGTTCTTGTATATATAATGTATTTAATCAAAGATATATTTGCGACATGAAGTGCTCCCATAACAAACAAGTATTTTTTTACGACGGACCCATCGCAAAATATACTAGTTGTGACACCGTTTTCTCCAACGGGCTATTTGCGACGGAACCCCATCGCAAAAGAGTTTTTGCGATGGGGTCCAGTCGCAAATAGCCCATTGAAAAAAGCCAAAATTCCAGTAGTGAGTGAAACATATTCTTTTTTTGAAATTGAGACTCAATATGATTTTGAGATGGTCTACAGGAGGAAAAAGTCTTCGATGGCTGCAAAAAAAATTGATTCTTATAATCATTATATTTCAATGCATTCAACTGTGGTCTATCATTGGTTTCAACCGGATGCATAACTCTAAGATTAACCTTTTCTTGGGTGTTGAGTAGATAACAATTTTCCAAAAATTTGTACAAGTCACCATACACTGTTCTTATTACTACACATGCATGAGAACAAGGAATCCCACTCATTTTCTATGCTTGACATGTGCATTCAAAAGTACTTAGTTGTATACTAATATCCACATTACTGGTTTGAATAATGATTATATTATGTCTATACTGTTTTGATATCATAGTTTCATCCCTCAACATAGTCACCTTCAATTTTTCCTCAACATTGGGATCAAATCTATTTATCCACCTTTTTAGGTGTTCCTTAGTAGAAAATATTTATTACTCAATTTCTCATGATATTCATTAATCAACACACAAATATTGAGTCACCCCTCTTTGAAAATCCATGCGTTGACTAATTCGGCTAAATTGGTTGTGATATGATTCCATTGACGGTGTGTAATTCGGCTAGTTTATTGTATTACTTGCTATATTTTTTCCTGTCTTACATTGTGTCTCGGTATGTTCATGCATGATTATTTATTTGGCACTAGCTGAGTTATCAGTTATTATTATCTTCTACTATTGTTTCTTTTTCACTACTTATGTTGTTGTTTTATCGATTATATATAGTTGTGTTTCACTCTGATCATGAGGGTATAGTCTCCCCATTGTACCACCATTAGACCATCATTATTAGTCAGTCACCTTTAGCGTATGAGGAGGTGCTCTTGAGGCCATTTAGAAAACCTGATTAGGTATCCATTTTAGTGGCTCCCAATCCGAGTCATTATAATATGTTTCTCCCCCAACAATTGATTATGCCAATGGTAAGAAATTTTCATCTGCATCATATGATGATACTACCAACAACGTGACATTATAAGGACCACTAAGGTGACAACTATCCAAATAAAACATAGTTCGACAACCTAATAAGAAACCATTGATGCAATAACCATATTCAATGAATAATATTTAAAATCTGTAATTTTCTAAAGCTACAAACTTGACTATTATTTCTAGGTATATTTCCATTATTCTATTTCATATCAAAGGGGTCAACATATATGATTTCTCTAGAACCCCATATATTTCCGCAAAAACTTTTTCCTTGTCTCTTTATGCTTGACGGTACGTAAGGAATATACCAAATTCTCTGTGAAAGTAAACTTTAATCTCATTGGCAGATTTTTCAACATTCAACTTCACCCCATCACAAATGATTGATGGCATTAGTGATTTCCTTGGTTTGTGAGAAACTATTAGTCTATCTTGAGTTGGGTGCATGCGATCATTTTGAAAAAATTTCACATAAAGAAATGAAGTTGGATTCCCCAACCCATATGTTGTTAACTTTCATGAACAACTCTCAACTTTGTATTATATAATAATGTTTATAGGACTATTATTTAAAAAAAATTAGTCAAAACTGTATGTAATGCTATACTTGAAGATTGTCTCCCTTAATGCTTTGGCTGATGGAAAAATGTGGTCAATATCCACCAATAATTTATTCCACTTCATAACAGTTAACTCTGGAATTGAATATCATCTCCCGCAATGCTTTGGTTTAATGAAAAAATGTGGTCAACATCCACCAGTAGTGAAACATATTCTTATTTTGAAATTGAGACTCAATACAATTTTGAGATGGTCTACAGGAGGACAAAGTCTTCGATGGCTGCAAAAAAAATTGATTAATATAATCATTATATTTCAATGCATTCAACTGTGGTCTATCATTGGTTCCAACCAGATGCATAACTCTAAGATTAACATTTTCTTGGGTGTTGAGTAGATAACGATTTTCCAAAAATTTGTACAAGTCACCATACACTGTTCTTATTACTACACATGCATGAGCACAAGGAATCCCACTCATTTTCGATGCTTGACATGTGCATTCACAAGTAATTAGTTGTATACTAATATCCACATTACCGAGTTGAATAGTGATTGTATTATGTCTATAGTGTTTTGATATCATAGTTTCATCTCTCAACATAGTCACCTTCAATTTTTCCTTAACACTGGGATCAAATCCATTTATCCACCTTTTCAGGTCTTCCTTAGTAGAAAAAAATTATTACTCAATTTCTCATGATGTTTATTAATCAACACACAAATATTGAGTCACCCCTCCTTGAAAATCCATGCGTCGACTAATTCAACTAAATTGGTTGTGATATGTTTCCATTGACGGTGTGTAAATCGTGACATTTCCCACTTATCAACATCCCTATCATTTTCAACCCATCTTGTCAATTCTGGACAAAAGATTCCCAAATTTTTCATAGAAACATCGAAATCACAGTCTAACTAAGAATAAGCAATGACATCCAATAATTTCAATGTCTCTTATATAGTTCATCTTCACGTTCCCTTGCATAATTTTTTAATTTCAAGGCTAAAATTTTCTTTCACATGATGGTAGCAATATGCATGTCCATCTCCCTCAAATTTTATTCTAAAAGCACCCACGGTTGCATTATGTCGGTCAGATACAATAACCAGTTGAATCGAACCTATAATTTCATTAATGTTGTTTAAAATCCATTTTCAATCATCATATGTTTCTCTCCCAACAATTTATTATTCCATTGGGAAGAAGTTGACATTCATGTCATATGTCGATACTACCAACAACATACCCTTATAAGGACCACTAAGGTGACAACCATCCACATAAAATAGCTAATAAGAAACCATTGATGTAGCAACCATATGCAATGAATAATCTTTCAAATCCTTCATTTTTTGAAGCTACCCACTTGACTATTGTTTTTGGGTCAATTTCCATTAATCTATTGCATATCCAAGGGATCGACATATATGATTGCTCTGGAACTTTATATTTTCCCAATGGTTTTTCCCATGGCTCTTAGTGCTTGATGGTATGTAAGGGATATACCAAAGTCTCTATACACGTCAACTTTAATCTTGTTGGCAGATTTTTCAACTTTCAACTTCACCCATCACAAATGGTAGATAACAATAATGATGCCTTTGCTATCTGGCACCCACGGTCGGCCCATGAAGACATTTAATCTTGCGGTTGGTTCACATGTGGGTCGGCCTTTAGGCATCGACCCAAGCACCCCGATGGAGGCTGGAACTCCGAGTGAGCCGGTGACTGATTACGCCGTGACTGGTGGTGGATCTAACCCCACTGATTTCCGCCGGCTTGATAGCTGGTTCACAGATGGACCGCCGGCGCCGCATTTAATGAATACCGTTGACCTTCCGTCGCCACACCCGGCTTCAGCTGGCTGCTCTGTCTCAATGATGACCCCCTCCCACCGTGATTTCCTATAAGTAACACCTCATTTGGGGTGACTCAACTCAACAGCACCTCACCGGCTCCCTGAATTTCCCTTCATCTGAAATCCAATGCAGCCACGCCGTGCCGCACTGCTCTGCTTACTGCAATGGCTGCTTGCTGCAATCTTTTGCTATGGAGACGACAGGGCGGTGGACGTTGTTGGGGTCGGAGAATGTGTAGACTGTGCCTCCACTAACATCGACGCCCGCAAGGCCTTCACAGGGCTCCGGGTGACGATCGAATGCAGGAACGGGGATGGGCTGCTCGAAACCAGGGGCGGCGGCGAACTCGACGGGGACGGGAGGTTCAGGGCGTCTCTCCCGGCGGAGATGGCCGGGGAGGGGGGGCTGAAGCAGGAGTGCTTCGCGCAGCTCCACGGCGCATCGGCGGTCCCCTGCGCCGCCCGCGACTCCTCCCGGATAGTCCTCCTCAGCTCCTCTGACGGGAGGGTCACGTTCGGCCCCGCCGGGAGGCTGAGGTTTTCTCCGGCCACCTGCACGTCGGCCCTGCTTTGGCCATTCTTAAAAAACAAGCCCCTGCCGGAGCAGCCGTTGATGCCCAAAATAGATCCGTGGAAGAAGAAGCCTTTCCCCATGGTGCCCCTGCCCCCTCTGAATGGCTTCGGCCATCATCCCTTCCCTTTCCCACCCAAATACAAGAACTCATTCCCTCCTCTCGCCCCCATTATTCCCAAACTAAAGCCACCCTTCTTCAAAAAGCCATGCCCGCCCCCCATTCCCAAGACCCTCCCACCACCCGTCCCCATTTACACACCAAAGCCACCCGTCCCTGTTAATAATCCCACCCCACCACCATCCCCTGTTTACAAACCAAAGCCACCCGTCCCATTTCATAAGCCGAACCCACCACAGGTGCCCAGTGTCCCTCCACTCCATAAGAAGCCATGCCCGCCCGTTCCGATCCCTCCCAAGCCTCCTCTGATCCCAAAGATCCCCCCAATCCATAAGCCGCTCCCTAAAGTTCCGAACCATCCTCCCATCCCCAAGATCCCCCCACTGCACAACAAGCCATTGCCTCCCATTCCTAAGATTCCAATCCTGCCCAAGCCTCCCCTTATCCCAGAGCTTCCCCCGTTCCACAAGAAGCCGTGCCCGCCGCTTCCAAACATTCCTGGCCATCCGAAGCTGCCGCCGTTCCCCCCTGTGCATCCTTAATTCTCACGTTCCCTGGGTTGCTCGTCTCGTCCACCCGTGGCAGCGTTGCTGCGAGGAGGAGTGTTATTGTGAAGGTTGATATCTATGGCAATAAGATGATGCTACCAGAGACAGTAGCTATTTGATGAACTGGGTTACATGAATTTGATGAAATGAAGGTGGGGCGTGTGTAAATTCTCGTCCTTTATGTTGTGAACTATAAGTTAAATGTGTTTTGAATCTAGTGTGTGCATGAACAGTGTGGGATTGAAATGGTTTTTATGGCTTTGATCATCTTCGGCAGCATCCACCAAATTCATATTTTGGCAACACATATTATTGACTCCCACTGAGATATGTAATGTTGGATGAGGTTAAAGATGATCATTGTATATGTTGGGGGAGGGATCCTTGGAACACAAATATCAGCTCAACATTGGAGAATAAGGAGTTTATTAATGTTCTTCACAAGTCAAAAACAAAAGCCCAAAAACAAAATGTACAGAAGACAGTAACAACAAAATGCCACAAGAAACTTGAAGAAAGTAAAGAATACATGGATGTAATGTGATTCAGACCACTTTAGTCCTACGCGCACACCAAGAGCACCACCTTACAATCCTTTTATGCAAAAATAAAATAAAAAATACGGGCTTACAACCAGTGATAGAAAGAAAACACACAAAGAGACATAATTATTGCAGTTATCCAAATATAGAATTCTTGCAGCTTCAGGACTTGTGATGAACTCAAGCCAAGGATACGACATCTACTATCATCTTGTGCGGACCCACCCATGAACATAAGAGACTAATATATACAATGATTTACAACACATAATCGAAATCAAGGAAGCAAACAACGCTTACAAGCCCCGGCCTACACCAAGAATCTGAAATTCAACGTTTAAAAGGGAAATCAGCACTATCAAGGATGCAAACTACTCTGAACACTATCATAGTCGTCTTTGGAACTCACGGGATGCAAAGTCTCCACCACAACGAGGATCCTAGAAGGTTCGCCGTGAGTTGCACTGTCATTAGAGCCCGGGAGGTTCTCTCTGTTCTTCAACTCTCTTTTCTCTCTCAGATTTTCTCTCAGCTAGAATTTGAAATCTATATCGATGATGGCCACCCTCGGGAACTCATAAAGGTGTAGCAATGATCACGCCTCAACAGAATCATCGGGACATGGAAACGTGTTCGGTCAACAACACCTAGAAGAATCGACCATTGTAACAAAATTGAACAACAGGCACGACGTAAGATTAAACTCCCACACCGCATATGAATAAGATCCATGCTGCCCCAACTACGTCAAATTAGATCTACCAAGCGTTGCGTCATGTGAAGTCCCCCGCTACGAAAGAATGACTCCGTAGGCTCTTCGTGTTAGATTAAATCTCCCAGTACAAGAGACGCGCCATATTAAGTCCACCGACTACATGTGATCAAAACCTACATCTCATGTCAAAGTAACGAATTCTCAAAGAAGATTAATATAATGACTCGGTCTTAACATTATATAATCTTGAGTTTTAAGTCAAGAATTCATTCTCTTACTTTTAAAAATATTTTCAGGTTTAAAGTTTTAGAGAATTAGATCATAACTCATACATAACAAAAACCAAATTTGACAAGCACTACTACAAATATGGCTTATAATAGCGCTAAAAACGGCCTTTAACAGCGCTAAAAAAGCGCTGTTAATCTCGGCGAAGATAAAGGGGGTCCCCTTTATCAGCGCTAAAAATAGCGCTGATAAATATATAATATATCAGTGCTATTTTGAGCACTGATAAAAACTACCTTTATCACCGCTCAAAATAGCGCTGATATATTATCCATTTATCAGCGCTTAACTAGCGCTGATAAAGGCCAAAGATCCTATCCAAATCTAGAACCTACACAGAACCTGCCCAGCACCTACACACATTACAGCACCTGCACAGTCCAAACAAAACCTGCACACAGCACACACAACACCCACACACAAAGCACAGAAGAACAAATAATTATACATACATTTACTTGAAATCATGAATACAAAACAACACACTTCTATATACATTTCAAACAATGTTTAATTTGGTTACAATTACATTTATCCAACAAACAGTTAAAAAACAATGATGTTCCATCCTTTTTGCATCCATCCGCTCTAAAAAATTGTCGTCCATGGCGACTGTTTCCGAACAAAGCATTCGAACTGAGGAAAAAGATTTCACCTACCTAATAAAATAAATATTATGTTAGTAATACAATAATGAAATAAAGAATGAGGTTGCTAAATGGAATTATAGTAGTGAGGCACAAAACATAAAATAACCAATTATACTAGTGATGCACAAAACATAAAACAAATATTATGTCCCCCCATTCCATAAAAAAGAAGCACCCCTGCCCCTTGCCCCCTTCCCCAGCACACCCCCTACACACTGCCCACTTCCGAGCACACCCCCTACCCCTACACACCCCCTGCCCCCTGAACACCCCCTGCCCCCTTCCCCAGCACACCCCTGCCCACTGCACTTCCTCCCTGCCCATTGCACACCCCCCCTGCCCACCCCCTATATATTTCAAAAGAACCCAGCACACCCCCTACCCCTTCCCCCTACCACTTTGCCCCCTTCCCCCTCCCCCAGAAAACCACCCATGCCCTCTCACCCTGTCCCCTGCACATCATAAAGAAAATACCTTGTATGGAAATTGTGCTCAATTTACATTATACACATCATATATATCAACACATTCTCATGTACTTTCATTCAATGTAAATACACATATATAGAATCTCTACATCTCATAACAAAACCCTCTTTAAAATTCACAAACACATTAAATCCATTTGAAAACACCCATCACACAACTTTCTCATTTCTTCAAACACATTTAAAGGACTTAAGCATGAAAATCCACAAGAAATACAACTGCATTCATTTTAAAAATAACTTTCAAGTCTATACACACCCCAAATTCCTTTGATAACACATTTTTAACCACACAAACATTTCATATAGTACACTTAGCAAGAAAATACTGGATAATAAAATCATCATATAATGTAAAAGCATGGAATCACCTACATAAAACGTGGAATCTTCCGAAATCTGCTGGAAAACATAAAACCACACCTCCACAATACCTTAATAAGGACTGATTAAACATTAATATTGAATATATTAATGGAAAACCATGTTCAACTTGTGGTATTCCATGAGTTTAACATCCCACAAGGATAGAGGGTCATGATTTAATGTCTTACATAGATGTAAGACCTGGGTGGATCAAAACACTTATAAAGGTGGATTAGGTAGTTACATCTCTAGGAGGGAGCACCTAGAATGTTTACCTGATAGATGGATCAAAACGCCCAATGAGGTCTGACCCAAGTGTGGTGCATCCCATAAAGGTAAGGTTTCTCATTTTGAAGAATTATTCGGACACCACTAAGGGAAATGCAATAGGGAAAATAAGCGAAGGTGTACCCCAGTGAGGGGGTCACCATGGTTTATCATTGGTTGGGATTTAACCTCATGGAGGCTTCATACGTACCCTATTTAGAATACAAAGATCAAAACCCATATATTTAAAAGAGGTATGTTGTGGGTATTACCCATGGTTAGCTTCCCTTCACACTAGGAATACTATTGGTTGGATGAGTATGGGTCTTGTGGGGCTTATGCATTGTCAGATTCTCAGGTTCTTCCAAGAGTAGCAATGGGTTGAATGAGACATACGTGCTAAAATGGACCATGTGAATGGCATGATCCTTGTAAAGAGGCATGAGGCACAAAAAACATGTGGAGCTATCTGTAAACATTATTTATGGTGGCCATGGGGCTTATCAGACTCCCCATAACTTCCATAAACACCTCAAAACATCACGAGGACCAGATTCTACATGATGGTGCATCACAGGGTTGATTCTTTTGATGATGTACTGGTCGTTTGAGCTTGGATTTCATCTCAATCAGCCTTTCCCTTAATTGAATTATCCTGGGACACATATTTTGGTTCCAAAAAATCCCTCAACGATACTGATTATCTCATGCATCTACCTAGAAATAATTGTGCAAGTCAAACAACAACACATGTGCTCAAATACAAGTTCAAACAAACGAGATACAGAAAATGGATTTTTTTGATCCTCGGTGGTTTCGTCATTCACCTCATACACACTGCACACCATCATGCCTTACTTCAATATTGATTTGTTCAAAGATCAATAATATGAATCCAGGGATAGAAAACATTGAGTAATAAATTAAGATTTCAATACATAGGAGCATTCTCAATTCACCAAAGAAGGTTGGAGGATAATCAGTGATCATATATAGATAACATAAGTGGTAGGAATTCACCTTCATCCTATTTGTGTACAATCTTCCATCAGGTATGTTTCCCATTCGTTTCTAAACACATGTATATCATCTTCTGAATATGAGTTTTTGCGACAGTCATGGTAGTACTGAAAAAATATAAATACACAAAGGATTAATAAATATTTTAAATGAACTCATAATTATTTTCAAAAATACCTCATCAGGGATGCTAGTTTGTTGATGAAATACGATCTCTTTCATAAATTTACAAACATAATAACCACAGTCCTTTCTGTTTGTTTGTTTTGGACACTATAGAAACATCGACAACAATAAGTAATTTGTTTTGATATGTGTTTGGATAGTGAAATGTTATTATATATACCCGAATACTTTTCCAGTTGTAGATATTGTAGGAGTGATTATCTTTATGCCCTGGATTCATTCCATGCATTAGACGATATTGATGCACCGCCCTATCATAACAGAATCCTCATTAAAAGATAACATAAATTATATAACTAGATGTTTAGTTTTAAAATGTTGGATCTAGTGTATTACAAATTAACAAACGCCATCATTCATGGTCGGTTTGTTGGATATCCATGCGTTGAATCCAGAAAATAAATCTTTTGAGTATCCAAATTGACTGCAATCAGCATCCAATGCTCCCTAAAAATACAACAAGGAATAAGTAAATAAAGAAATAAAAATATAGTTGATATGATTAAATTGTAGAGTTTTACCCCTGCATCGTTGGTATTAAAAAGAGTCTGTCATCCATAATTTTGTTTTCAAACGATTTGAGCAGGGATGACATTATTGCAACCTCTTTAACAGAATCTATTTCGTCTTTTGATGATGTGGTGTGAGGACTAACGAGTCCAATTTTTTTTCATGGGGAAATCCCTTCAATTGTTTTTCATATATACGTCTGCGACAAATATAAAATGTATTTAGTCAAAATTATCAGAGTATATCAGCTTTTGTAAAATCAAATCATGAAAACTTACCTCATGTATACATTTATAATTGAGGCGCTTAACCATTCATACTTGAGGAGTTCATTTACATTTTCAGCACTAATGAAATATGATATCTCCTCTCCATACATATCTTTATTGAAAGAAACTATGTGAGTACTGTCGTCTTTCAACTTTGTATCCACATGAGCCTGCAATGATATTAACTGTGGATATAGAACGGGCGGGGTGAAGGTTCTCTCAGTAGACCGTTTCAATCGGTTGGTTAATCCTTGAGATAGTTTTGAGCTGATATTTCATTTCACCCCACAGTCTTTGTAATTCTGTAATAACAGTCATCGATTCAGACCTTTTTTCATTAAATGTTAAAGGTCCATCTTGAAAAATAAATAAGAAATGAATACCTTTTTGTCGACATGTTTTTTACAAGAACTGTCAGCCATGCGATGAATGTTCCAACATCTTGTTCAACCGTATGAATGTCATAATCGTCATTTGGAATAGGTAGCTCGGCACTCGGCTCATTAGCTACGTTAATTGACACTTTAAGATGATCTTTTGAAAGCTGTCTGTTGTGTAGCATGTCGTTTTGCGTATTGAACACCGTAGCCCTCGCTACAATGCGATAGGTGGGAGTTGATAAATATAAATCACATTCATTTTCACCCTATGGAATATTAGTACAGGAAAGGTATCAGTGTCTATATAAATCACATTTCACAGAAATAATTATTAAAACATTGATTACCTCATCTAAGTCAGGTTTTTTAGGGGAATGGCTCGCCTCAAAGCTGGTGGGGGGTGGAGCGAGATCGTCACGCACGGGTTGTTGTTGAGTTGTTTCTTCTCTTTTCCTCCCCCCCATCAATTTTTCTGTCATCTCTCTCTGGTATTGTAATTCTTCTTGAAAAATAGATAATTGTTCTTGCATCTTTTCCATTTTTTCATTTTGATCCTCCGCTTGTTTTTGTTTTTGAAAATATGTTCGGGGTGTCGCCCCAAAACCCGCACCTCTGACGTGGCCATACTTTTCTGGCTGCTTCAAGGCTGCTGAAAGTATGTCTGCATCTGGTGCGGTTGTTGTTGATTCTTGTGACTATTTAAAACAGAAAATATTGAAAAATAAGTAGTTATTGTAATGTAATAGCGATTTAAAGCAACTCAAATTTATATTATGTCATACTTACACATGTTTGCCACACTTTTTGTGTGTTTTCAACTATCAATGTCCCCTCTTTATTTACACGAGCCTCCTTCCATAGCACATGGTGTGGGATGGATATGTATTTCGATTTCGATTCATCAATATGCATATAAGCAGACAAACATGGTTATGGTGTTGTTTTATGTCACATACTAGTAGTAGGGTAGATTTAAAAGATGTACCAATTTTTTCTCAAGTTCAGCGTACCCCATCCTTGCTTTACGGTAAGGGTACGCTGGTTCTGTTGCGCATTTTTTATTTTCAGCACTCAGTAGCCGTTTCATAAATAAAAAAAATGTCAATCAGAGTGATGAATACAAGAAAACGTCAAACAACTTATTACCCCACACAATGTACCTGAAAATTATGCTCCCCACGACGGTTGCTAAACGCATCCCACGCTCCTTGGGATATCAAGTGTGCATAAAGAGGAGGTGGGTACGGCTTGATTTTCCCTTCTGCATCTTTAAGATGATATTTCGTTAAAATTGTGCGGAAACCTCTATGAATCCTTCCTGCAACTCTTAATACATATTCCTTGTGTGAGACATCTACTATAAATTCACTCTGCAATGGATGATGAAGAGTAAGTCAATGTTTTGGTATTTTATTTTATTTTAATAAATTAAAAAAATGATATCATAATGTTACCGTAATCTCTTCCCACATTAGTGTCTTCATCCCGGTGACAACATGGTGCCATGACTGTACATCAATCGGCACGCGTTGCCGAGTGACGATTCCAATATAGCTAATAAATATGGCTTTGTTGGGGTTAACATGTTGGCCTCGCTTATTCCATCCCACCTCAAATTTGATGCCTTTTTCTTTTGCCTTAAGGATTTTTGCCAACACTGTCAAACTACGACGCTCTTGTTTTTTTTGTGCTTTTAGGGTTTCATTTCCTACCATTTCCTCAGAAGTAGCATCAATATCTTCCCCCAGAGCGCTATCATCGGCAATGGGACCAGCAGCAACAGGTTGAGAAACCTGTTGTACCTCAGCACTGGGACCAACAACAACAGGTTGAGAAACCTATTGTTGCTCTGCACTGGGACCACCAGCATTTGGTTGAGAAACCTGTTGTTGCTCTGCAGTGGGACCACCAGCTGCTGGTTGAGAGACCTTTTGTGCCTCGGGATTGGGCGCATCAGCAGGTGCAGAAGTCATTATCTGCAGAAGTGGTTTAATATTTAATTTAGATTACATAAAAACAGAAGCAAACAGATAATAACAAAACGTAACACAATGTATGTTACAATAAAAAAATAACCTGATTATTGTACTCTCTTTTTTTTCTTTAAAGGATGAAGTGATTTGACTCCTCTATCGACTATGTAAATTCCTTCATTGTGGTCTCCTCTAACATACAAAACGCCGTCTACATTTGGACCGATGCGAAATGATTGTGAAGTACCTATAAAAGGGTCAACCTCCATTGAACTTTCATCTGACCCTTCAGTTGTTTTGGTCAATAACATAACAATTGACCAAATTCGGTTTGCGGGGTCTGGAACATAAAATACTTGTACTTCCTGTGATGCCATTATAAATGGTTCGTCTTTCTCCCCTTACTTACTGAAATCAACTTTCACGAATCCTAATTCATCTATTTTAATAGCAGTCTTATTATCAACCCACTTGCATTGAAAAATTGGCACTTTGAATTTTTTATAATCCAACTCCCATATTCGTTTGATGATGCCAAAGTATGACATATTCGCATAAATTGGATTTTTTCCTTAGCACTGGAAACATGCATCGCCTTAGCCACAAGTGTAACCCTACTATTCTTCATGGTACTGTCTTCATCATGTTCATTAGTATAGAATGTATAACCGTTAACTGCATAAGAATTGTAAGATAATACGTACACACTTGCTCCTCTGGCCAGCCATCGAAGTCGTTCTGAAATTGACTCTAGATTTTCATCTAACTGCTTAAAAATATGGTCTCGAAACCATCCTATAAACTGTTGATTATGTGTATCTGATATCCATTTTTCAGCCCTAGAAGGATTCAAATGCCTAAGAATTTATTTGTGGGTTTGAACATATGGGTCAACGTTGAAAATGTTATGCAAAACATAAAGGTGGGCCTGATCCCGATCTGTAATATTGATTGTGACAACCTCTCTTCCAGAAATTCCTTCACCCTCAATCCACTTAGTGTGACGAGATTTCGGTAGGCCAACGATTTCCACACCAGACAGGTATTCAGTAAAAAATTCAACAGCTTCCTCAACAATATATTGCTCCACAATACAACCCTCTGGACGGCTTTGGTTTTTGACATACCCTTTCAAAATCTTCATATACCGTTCAATGGGGTACATCCATCTATAATGTACAGGAACACATAGTCGAATCTCTCTCACCAAATGAACCATCAAATGAACCATCATATCGAAAAATGTCGATGGGAAGAACATTTCCAATTCACATAATATGACGGCAATTTCTCTTTCCATAGTTGGCAATTTCGCCGGGTCTATAAATTTGCTGCATATAGCTTTGAAGAAGAAACAGAGCTTCGTTAATGTATGGCGGACATTCTTGGAAAAAATGCAATGTAAAGCTATAGGAATTAGATCTTGCATCAAAACATGGTAGTCATGTGATTTCAGACCCTTTAATTTTAAATCTCTCATTGACACGATGTTCTTGATATTTGATGAATACCCCTCTGGAACCTCTACGTCATTAAAGAAGTTGAAAAACTGATATCTCTCCTTCCTGGAAAGAGTGTAAGCAGCAGGAGGAAGAAATGTCTGTTTTTCACCCTTCACTGGTGCCAACTCTTCTCGTATTCCCATCCCAACCATGTTCAATCTAGCTTTAATTACATCCTTTTTTTCGGGTGCATTTAGAAACGTGCCGATGACACTATCACATACATTTTTTTCAATATGCATAACATCAAGAAAATGTCTGACATACAGACAATTCCAATATGGTAATTCAAAAAAAACTGATCTCTTTTTCCAACCAGTTTTCGTAAGGTTTTTCGAAAATGGTTTACCAAAAGTAGTATCCAAATCTTTCACTTTCTCAAACAATTGATCACCTGTTAGTGGAGATGGTGCTGTAAGTTCCTCTGAACTTCCGTCGAATGATGTCGTCCAAGATCGGTACTTATGTCATCGGGGTAGAAATCAGCGATGTCCTAGAAACACGGTTTTCAATGAATGTTTCAACCTAATTGATTGTGTACCTTGTTCGCAAATGGGACACCCTTGAGTTCCTTTAATGCTATATCTTGACAAATTTCCATAAGCAAGAAAGTCATTTATCTTCCCGTACAACATGGATTTCAAAGTGAACTATTCATTTTTGTAATCATCATACATCGTAACACCTGAATCCCACAATATTTTCAAATCCTTGATCAATGGGTCCAAATAAACATCAATATCATTACCCAGTTGTTTTGGTCCTGATATAAGCATAGATAACATGATGTATTTTCGTTTCATGCATAACCACAGTGGTAAATTATAATTTACCAACAACACCGGCCATGTACTATGACTGCTGCTTTGAAAACCAAAAGGATTCACCCCATCTGTAGATAACGCCAGATGAAGGTTTCTCAGCTCATTCCCAAATTTAGGATACTCGTGATCAATTCTCTTCCACTGAGGAGAGTCTACAGGGTGACATAGTTTCCCATCTTTAATTCTTGTATCTGCATGCCATGTCAATTGTCTTGCAGTCTCCTCACTTCTATATAGGCGTCTAAACCTAGGAATGATTGTAAAGTACCATACAACTTTCGTAGTACTAGAAACATCTTTCTTGTATCAGGAAGCAGCACACTTTGTCCATTCTTTAAGTGATTTGTGGTCCTTGCGAAACAATATACAGTCATTCGGGCAAGCATGTATTCTTTCAGAGATCATACCCATCGATCATAGCATTCATTTGGCATCATATGTTCGGATTGGGAGTTCATTATCTTCTGGGAGCATGTCATTCAGGAGAGAAAGTAGTTCTGTAAAACTGGCGTCACTCCACCCGTTGCCTACTTTCAAATTATACAGCTTCAATACGGCTGACAATGCTGCATATTTAGTGCAACCAGCATACAATGATGTTTTTTCACAACTCTTTAACTTCTCAAAAAAATTTGGGCAATCACGAAGTTCATCTTCAACTATCCTTGTCATTTCCTCATTATGATCTTCATCATCGTTCACATCTGTAATCACACCCTCCATACGATCGTCTTCACTGTTCACGCTTCTAATCATATCAGATGATCTATAAAATGTCGTGTTCTCTGAGTCACTACCTACATTGGTTTTTCCCCATGTTTATTCCAACATGTATAACTTCGATCTATTCCATGATAGATCAGGTGTTCTTCCAACTCCTCTGGACTAATTTGTCTTGAATAACAACAGCGTAAACACGGGCAAAGGATTTGAGAAGGGTCACATGCATGATCTTCTGCAAACTTGATAAACTCTTTCATGCCATATTCATACTCTTTTGTCAACCAATTGACATTCATCCATTCTTTATTCATATTCATCGTCTTTATGGGTTCGATCTCGAGAACTTGCCTAACATTATGTTTTAATTAATCAGGTAGCATTTTTTGGGTTTTATAAAAACAAATCATGGTACAAATGCCTTTAAACACATGTGAAATCCATATACATGGTGTGTCCAGTAGGGTGAACATCGTGTATGTATAAGATACCTGATTTAATCTGACATATATTAAATTTATTCCAAGTTAGTCTTACAAAGACTGAATGATGCCTTAGAAAATACATGACATGCAAACAAGAGGAAACCAATGAGTAATAGAAGAAAAAAGTAATAAATATGATGCTATCTCAATGTACTCAAGGTGATGATAAGATGTTGATCAAGATCAACTATGGGTTGGGAGTACACTAATATTTAATTGAAAAAAACTACTAAAAACTGATCCAGAAAAGGATGAAATATCCTATTCATCAAGTCCCTTAATACAACCAATGCATTAGTTAAACCAAAAATCATCGCTAAAAAATCATACAGGCCATAACTACTCCTAAAAGCAGTCCATGGTAGGTCCATCGATGTCCAACTCATCTAATGGTATCCTAATGTCAAATAATCTTGGAGAAGATCATAGAACCTCATAGATGATCAATGTGACTATCAATGCATGGATGAGGATACATATTCATGACTCTCATCAGGTTCAATCTCCAATCCAACAAAATAATAAATACCAATCAACCATCTATTTTAGAGAACTATAAAACCCCATGGTAAAGTACTATTCCATATGAAACCATTATATTCTATATCATCAAATTGTAATTCAAACAACTGATGCTCTTTTGGTGTTATTTTAGAAATTGTGATAGAAGCTGAATTTTCTCCCAAAACTAACTAGATTATAAAGTTTATATCTTTATTAAGAAGTAAATTTTATACCTCATCAATGAAAACATCCTAAAAATGTACTACCATTGGGGAAAAAGAATCCTACAACATTCTAGAAACATCTACAATATGCCTAACTATTTGAGCCATTAGGGTACAGTAAATATATAATTATAACATGCTATTTAAAATGAAATGTGGAAACAGGAAATCATACAGACTCCTGAAAAACCCATAATACAAAACATATCACCTAGTATGTCTGTCACATATACAAATAAATAAATTAGAAAAAAACATTCTACAAAGCATAAAGGTACCATTAAATACTTACATAGGTCAACATGTTATAGAAATTGTTTATCTTCATCTGTGCCTTGTACTCGCACCCATGAATTTGAAGGTGAGTATGCGTACACGATAGTTGACCTTCTTAGAGAAGAGTTTCTGGAAGAGTATAAGAGACATAAAGCAATGAAGATCTTGCTATTCATTGTGGCAATCGGCTTGTACAACGTGGCCTAAGTTACAATACCTGCAAGTTGTAACTTTGTCCGCGTTGCACAAGCTGATTGCCACATTGTTTGTAGCAACCACATTTGGTCCAACACTCTAATGATCTTCATTGCATCATGTCTCTTATACTTTTCCGGAAACTCTTATCTAATAAGGTCAACTATCGTGTACGCATACTTACCTTCAAATTCATGGGTGCAAGTACAAGGCACTGATGAAGATAAACAATTTCTAAAACAAGTTAACCAATGTAAGTATTTAATGGTACCTTTATGCTTTGTAGCATGTTTTTTTTCTAATTTATTTATTCGTATATGTGACAAACATACTAGGTGATTTGTTTTGTATTATGCGTTCATCTTTGTCTAATCATATAACTATGAGATTATGCTATGTGATGAAAATTAATATGGATCCATCATCATTTCCATTGGGATAATCTTTGGGAATCCATATAACCATAAGATTAAAAACTATTTCCTTTGTATCTCATACATACATATTCAACTCGAAGGGGTAGAACTTACCGCCCATGGTAACTCAAAATAAAAAAATGAAAACAAGGGTTGGTTATCCACAGAAGTCATCACACATAACCTTGGTAGACCTCTCACACATGTGAACCATCATAACTAAACAATTACCATATACTTCATCTTAGAGTCAAGATATCCCTATGGAACCTATAGGGTATCCAATTCCACATCATTCATAAACAACCAACTTGTGTTGCTAAATATCAATAACATCTATTATTTCAACACTCATCACTAATTATGAATCACATCCCTAGACATAATCATAATCACATTAAGACCACACTACCTATTATGGAAATCCTTACTAGAATTAGGCTCAAGATATGGTATTATTCCTATCTCATATCTATATTCACTATTTGGTCCTCACACACACAATATATAAATAATATACCAAGGTAATACCATCCATGGAACTCACCTCCCACCTTGAGAGCACGAGGAGGAGGAGGATGAGGCGGCAGCTGTCGTGGCAGCGAGGGTGGAGGCAGCGGCGGCGGCAGAGGCGGAGGCTGCGGTGGCAGCAGAGGCAGCGGCGGTCACGACAGCGAGGGTGGAGGCGGCATAGGCAGAGGCGGTCGCGGTAGCGGGAGCGGGGGCGGAGGCGACAGATGCGACGGAGAAGGAGGAGGACGAGGAGGACAAGGAGGAGGAAGGAGGAGGAAGGAGGAGGAAGGAGGAGGATGAGGAGGATGAGGTCGCGCGGAGAGGGGCCTGGTTCAGCTTCCGCGAGAGCTTGACCGCGTGCAAGCGAGGATGGCCTGTTAGTGTTATTAAATAAAAACTGACAGAACCATTATCAGCGCTTGTTAAAAGCACTGATAAAGGTATGTTTTATCAGCACTAAAATAAAAGCACTGATAAAACATTCATTTATCAGCGCTTTTTTAGCGCTGATAAAGATATACCTTTATCAGTGCTAAAAAATGTGCTGATAAATGTTACCTTTTATCAGTGCTTTTATATAGCGCTGATAAAGGCATTCCCCATTATCAGCGCTTTCTGTTTAGCGCTGATAAAGGGCAGTGCTGCCCTTGCCCTGTTTTGTGGTAGTGAAGGTGGATTTTTTTTATCAATATTCATTTTTCTCACAATAAAAATATTTTAAAAAGAAAAATGTTTTCTTTATTGGATAATTCTTCACAACTTTCCACTTGTCCTATTCGTTGTTCTTATCCTACTTTAAACCCCATAAAAAAATATTTTAAATGTGAGATGAGCACAAAAAAACTCAATAAATGACATAAAAAAGAAGAAATCCATTAGCCCAGTGAAAAACATGAAAACTCATGAAATGTTTAACTTTAACTCAATGTTCTTTGAGAGAATGAGATAAATCATTTCTAAATGAAAAAACCCACACTTTTTTCTCAAAGAAAACTTTTAAAACCCATAGTAAGCAAATAAATACATTTTAGAAAACTTAGAAAATTACATTCATAACTCGAGTAATAAATAATTGGATCCCAATTAAATCCATAGAAGAAACCTCCTCATCAACTCCCTCTTTTCCTATTAAGACATTGAACATTACCCAATGCATTGGAGAATTATAATGGGGCTCACCCTTTGTATATGCTATATCAGGCTCACTCGTTTTTCATAAGCTATAATAAAGATCTACCCATCATATAAGTTGTATCCGGCTCATATATTTCTAATATATGTTGTTCAAGTACCGTATCATGAATAAAACATTTTATGCTTGCACATTTTCATCATAAACCATTTGAAAAAATCATATTCAAAACACTTTTGGATATCAAAATACTATTTCCTTTTAAAAAATATTTTCAATACCAAAATACCCAGAAATAAGGGAAATAGGGTTTTTCATTGATGAAAATATGAAATCATGTAAAGGACTCCAAAAATAATATAAAGGTTAAAGTGGCGGGAAAAATTGTTGTCACCGTATATGTTAAAATACAATATTTATTTTGCCTTTTGTAAAGAAAGTCAAAGCATTCCGTATAAAATATATAAAAAGTTCTCTTTTGAAAACCTTTGAAAGAAATTCAAAATATACATAAAATGTCATTTATAATTATTTTGTATCCATATAAATACATTAATAAGATATTTTTAAAAATGTGGACATGGAAGAAAAGAGTTGGAGGAGAAACTTTAAAAATGATTTTTTAATAGAGTGTCCCTTACGTAAAATCCATCAAATGTTAAAAAATTGGGGTACCTCGACTAAAAACTCAGTTTTGGAGGCCTTATGAGCTGTTTTGGCCTAAAAAAATGATTGGGGTCTTCCCAGGTCACTAAGGTGTATAGATCATTGCAAGATTCGATTTGATATGTGGTAGAGTCCAAACGGACGTCCGAATCAAAAGTTATGGTTGTTTGAAGTTCGAGTTATGTTTTCAACTTATTTTAGATCTTTAATTAAAATTTTCATTTTTTTATCTTCAAATTGTTTCTAAATTACTATTACTCATTAATAATTAGAAAATTATTAATTAAAAATATTTTTTAATTATTTTATAATCCATTTTCACTGAATATTGTATATATTAAGTGTAAATTATTATTTATCCTTGTCTAAAACATATTTAAAAATATATATTATATCTATATCTATATAAATATATTTATATATAAATATATTATTTATAATATTTTTTTTGAAATATACCCTTTATCAGTGCTAGTAAAAAAGCGATGATAAAGACCCCCTTTATCATCCCTTTTTTATAAGCGTTGATAAGGACCCCACCCTTTATCATCAATTTTTTACAAGTGCTAATAAATCCCCCCCTTTGTGAGTGATTTTTTACTAGAGCCGATAAATCCCCCCTCCTTATCAGCACTTTTTTACAAGCGCTGATAAATTTCCACCTTTAAGAGTGCTTTTTTAGCACTGTTAAAGACCCCATTTAATAGCGCAAAAAAAAGAGTTGTTAAGTGATCCATTTAACAGAACTAATAAAGGGGGTTTTTAACATCACTTTTATTGATAGTTGTTGAAGCCCTAACGCTAAATAAACTAAGTTTTATAGTAGTGACATGTACGCATGAATGGTGTTATCATTTTTTAGTGAGTGGAAAGGTCAAAAAGTAAATTATATATTATCTTTTCAAAATGATAAATATTTCATGATTATCATATATATACATTAAATCCATAATTATAACCAATCATAGGTGGAGGTGATGGAAAATGAATTACATCGATTTGCTGAGCGGTAGTCCGCATACACACGAATGATGGTTTTGTTTCCCGCTTGATAAAAGAGGAGATAAATATTGGTTATACCATTTAAAAAATAAAATCTCATTATATGAGAGATACTAGTGTTATTATTTTATTATAGTCGAAGAATATTTGAAGAATTTAGAAAAAGAAACAAAACAAAAATGCTTGGTTAAGAACTATACTACTTCTTCGAACAACTTCTTAAGGTTTACCCCAAAATCTTTACTAGGATGTTTTTTTATCAAAACAAGTCCTCTAGGAAGTGGGTAGGGATGTAAGAAATATATTTGGGTAGGTATTGGAAAAAACAAAATTATTTTGAGGTGTGAAAAAAGAGGACAAGAGGTTCCCTTTTATAAGACAGGGGAGTGGAACTATTGGAATTTCTTAAAATATTAAATTAAAATAAATTAATTCTCATATTCAAATGTCTTGAAATTGAGAAGATTCTTGGAAAAGATGAAGGTGAGTTTAAATATTATCATCCTATAAAAATTGGACAATTTTTTTGTGATGATTTTACCCTTTTCTTTTTTAACCCCTTTTTAACCATTTTTGATAATTACCATGGTAATAAAGTTTTTACTCTTTAGGGGATAATAAACTTTCTATAAAAGTAAAAAAGTTTCATAAATGGACCATGATTGATATTATCAACAATTTACCAGGAACTTTTTCAAATATAAT
This sequence comes from Viscum album, assembly GCA_963277665.1. Lineage (NCBI taxonomy): Eukaryota > Viridiplantae > Streptophyta > Magnoliopsida > Santalales > Viscaceae > Viscum > Viscum album. The sequence goes on from OY728141.1 coordinate 232,658,805, forward strand.
ATTCTTAAAAGTTTTAGATCATTTAATAAAACATTATTTATTATAAATTATCATTAATGTATTTTTGACACAATTCATTTAATTTGAATTTAAAAAAATCAATACAAGGATGTAATTGGAATCTATATATGTCACTATTTCCTAAAATTCTGTACTTATCTAAAAATCTATTTAAAGGTAATAATTTATTAAAATTATATTACTTTTAATATTTTTATAATTATTTATTTTATTTTTCTTTTAATTAAATAATTAGTGCGTCGGTGTTGTGTAAACATTTAAGGTAATTATTTCATCACTAAAAATTAGAAATAAATTACAATCATGAAAATAATTACATTATGATCAAATTAAAAAAAGTAATATTCATTCACACCTTTATTTTGTTCCTATGTTAACACAAAAGATATTTTTAAAAGTAAGAGAGTAACATTTTGTCTTTTTCTTTACTTATATTATTATAATGGTCATATGACAAAAAAATGTCATATATTATAATATTTGATGATTATGGACAGAATTTAACCATATAATAAAATCAATTCAAGTGTTAGGGTTACTTTTTAGTCCTTATAAAAATATTTTTATCCTTAATTACACGATTTACCCTTTCACCGTGGTGATAAATTTTTACTATTTTACTATTCATTATAACAAAAAATTACATTGAAATTATTAAATAATATTAATTGTTATTATTCCAAACATGGAATCCATTTTTTCAATATTAAATTTCTATAAGTTTTATGATTTAATTAAAAATTATAATCAGAAAATGCAATGAGAAGCGATTCTTCAAGAAAATGCATTTTTTAAACAATAAATGATCTTATATAAACCATATGACTTGTAATCATAATTATTTTAATTTAAATTAATATATATATATATATATATATAATAATAATTTAATATAAATATTTCTTTATTAAGGGTTATTTTAATTAATTAAAATTTATAAACTTTATGCACTTAAAAACAGTTTTCAAAAAACTGCATTTTTATGCATAAAAATAAACATATTCTAAAATCATGAAAATTAATGATTTAAATGAAATTAATTAGATTAGAATAAATTAAAATATTCATATATCACTTTAAAAATAAATCCAAAATATAATTTTACTTTTAAATTACTTGATTAAATGAAAAGAAATGATAGTATTTGAAAAATCAATAATTTTCACTATTTACTGAAAAATCAACCAGTTAAGAAAAATACTAATCATTCAGCCTGAATTAATTTAGATATGAATATTTAAAAATTGAAGTTAATTTTTTCAAATAAATTTTCTATAAGTTTCATAAATTAAATATAATATTTTTCTCATAAAATGTAATAAAAACCATTTTTGAAGAATAAAATGACTTTACTCCAATTTGAGTGATTATTTACTAAAAAATTATCAATACATTTATACCAAGTAGGAAATTTATATATTTTATAAATTATTCAACCCTATTCTTACCCACCAATTTAATAGTTATGTTATAACTATCATATTTAAATAATAATATTTCATGGTTCGTTTAGGCTCGGTGTTGCGTGTTGAATATGCTATCAAACATAGTTTCCTTTTTTGAAATCTTAAGGTGTTACATTCCTCCCCCCAAATAAATTGTGTCATTTTAATTTTAACTTGATCTTATAAATATAGGGTTTAACATCTTAAAATACATTTTTTGAAATCCCACATCATAAAAAGGGTTAATAAAAATTCGTTTTGAAGAGAGGGAAAATAAAATAAAATGGTCATATGAAATAACACATAATTAGGTTTACAAATAGGGGAAAACTGATCGAAAGTGAAAATATAGACATGGAGAATAAAAACATAATGTCTACATAATTTTGGATAGTGATAGAGATTATTTATCACAAGAAAATTAATGATCAAGATAAAGTTAATGATCACAAAGGCATGAACCAATGAGGTGAAAAAAAGACCATCGATTCATAGAAAATGAAGGTAATAGGATAAATTTATTATTTCAATAAATTTAAACCAAAATCTCACCAAAAATCTCATATTATTCTCTAAATAATGAGTATTTAAGATGATTTTTTCATGACTGAAGCACTAAAATCAACTTCTAATAGATCACATAATACACAAAATGATAACAATCTATTCCTCCTATATTTAGATATTAACCAAAACCATAATGCTTAGCATAAGTTAAGATAATTCCCAAAATGAATAAATCATCATATAAAGAAATAAAACATTAAACACTAGAGCCTCAATAATAAAACCCAAAGTTCTAAGTAAATAATTCTAAAAATAATTATCCTTAAATTTTTAAAAATACTATAGAATAATATTGAAACCCAAAAATTAGAATTATTTGATCACATATTCTTCTAAGATAAACTTAAATTTTATCTCCAAATAACATCAATCACTATTAAAGTCTTATACCAAAAATATATTTTCCCTAATAATATAATTTCTAAGATATACTAATCATTTCCATAAATAACCTGAATCACCATAAATCCACATTAAAATAATATATGATTTAAAAATACAATTCAACCATTATTCTTCAAATAAAATACTATAATTTTGGTTATCTTAATTATATAAGGTTCCCAAAATAGTGAACTGTAGAGCATGATGTTGCATTTGTTGTTAATAAAGAGTCAATAAGGAGTCAATTGTTTATAGATTTTCAATATATTCATGTAAAGGTGTTGATGGAAGTTGTGTCAATGATTGAAGTGGTGAGGTTATTAATTCAGTGAAGATCCCACTTTGATTATGGATTAAGATTGAGGAAGTTAATCTGACTATTGTTGAATTGGTATAAAATTCAAAGACATGTATGTAAAGTATAACACATCACTCACAACAAGATTAACATTCATTATGCTTTAATGCATGAGGAATGAAGAAATGATCCATGCATCATCCATGATTGGATTAAAAAAATATTTAAGATCTTGGATTTGTTATTCTAAAAAGAAAAGAATGATGATGTTTTAAGATGAAGAAGAAAAGAGGAAGTGATTAGTGTGGAATCTATTAAGGGAATTACCCATGCAGGGGCTTTGAATGAAGAAGGTGTCCATGCATTATTCTTGTACTATACACTTGGTTTTTAACCAAGTATATATGTCCTTACATTAAAAAAATAAGGGGCCAACCATGGAGGCCAGCTGAGGACCTCATCCTCAAGAACATGTGGGACCCAAGGGGTCAACCGAGCCTGAGGGAAGCCCTCAAGGCCAGCCCTGCATGAGGCATGGTGTGTGCGGGCCATGTATAAGCTCACAGGTGCACGCACGGTGATCAAACCATGCGTCTAGCATGCATAGTGGGTGCTAGGTGCGCGCCTGAGGTACAGAGTGGGTGCTAAGAGTGCACCTGCAGGGTGAACATGGTATGGGGAGGTACCATAGAGGGAGGAAGAGAATTTTGATCAAAGGCTTTCACGAGTTGATATTTAAACCGCATGAAATCTATGATGCGTTTTGATGTGAGACAGGTTTTTAAAAACACGGATGCGATCCACTCCTTCCATATGATCCCACGCCTGATCTCATCCACTCATCTCATCTATGCTTTGTGTTATAATCAGGGTTTTCCGTGATCAATCCAATTCAATCCAGTAGCTGAGGAGAGGCCCCAAGATCATCTTCAACCTCCTCTTGCATGAAGGATCTCCCGACGATGCTGTACAACCGAAGCACTACTGCACCTCCTTGTTCGCATTCCCGGCCACCGTTGAAGTTCAAATTTCTTTCATGATGATCATTCAGACAAACCAAACTCATGCATGCATTAAAATTTTCATGAATGCATCGATATAAAGATATCAAACATGGCCGAAGAAAACGCAGTTATGAGGCCACATCATGAAGCTTGATCCCTCAAAGAGAAGCCCTGCATGCTTTCTCAAATGCATGCATGTATTGTTTTTGGGTGAAATAAGTAGTCTGCATTAAATGGAAACAAACTGAAATAATCAACATATTTTGACCTATGGTTTGAAGGTTTTAAATAGTGGATATCTTGGGTAATAAAAGATTTGAATACCATGGAATCTCACACAGATTTGAACGCCTAAAGTGATCCAAACCTCACTTATAAATAGAGGATCACCAAGCAGAGAAGTGTTGTTGAATATATTGAGAAAAATATCTTGTTTCTCCATAGAAACATAGCACTGAAGAAGAGATTCCATGAAGATCTTCTATGTGAAGAAGAAGAAGAGTTCTGTGGGAGTTCAATAGGTGCTACACACTCTTGAATCATCCTTGCGAAGGAGGAAATAAGCCTCACACTCTGTGTGAAGAAATCCAAAAACACGTGATAGGTTCTCACAAACCCTCTTCATGTTTTCATGAAATTGATCCTGCGGGTAAACAACCGGTGCACACGCACCCTTGTTTCACCTTCTCGAAGACAGAACCATGAACCATTCTTGGTTCTGTGAAGAAGAACCACACATACCATGCGTAAGAGATCTGTGCACTTGTTACACGAAGAACGAGACTTTTGATCCCTTCAGTTTCATGAACAAAATAAGAACACCCTCTGTTTGCATGAATATATTTATACACTATCTTTTAGGGGTTTGTTTTTGAAGAAGAAGATTATTTCATGAAGGCAGGATCTTGTGTGTGCTTAATTTGAAGAAGAAGAAACCCGAGGCTTCATGTTTTCACATAGAAGAGAATACATCCATAATTCACATGAAAATCATGTGCATAGTTTGAGAATCCCTTGACACAGTGAGCATACACACTACATTTTGAGAAATGAGAACCCACACACACACACCCTTTTCATACCCATTTGGGTTGTGTGGGTAAGAAGAAGAAGAAGGGATTGTGTGTGCAATGAAAAGTGTATAATACATGCATGATGCAAGTACAAATCATGTGCATGATTTGATACATTCTAGTGTGCAATAAAAAATCTAAACAGTGGTTTCACACAAATAAATAAACTCAAGAAAACATATGAATAACACACATTGAACCCAAATTAAGAAGAAAAACTGTGTGTGCTAAGAACCAAAAAAAAATAAGAGAAAGGGAAGAGAAGAAGGAGATTGTGCATGCATGTATGCACATGCACACTTGAAGACACTTAAAAGAAATAATCAAGATTTTTAGTGCACATGTGTGAACAATAAGAGGAAATTCCATACAACTCACGCCTTAAGCATAATCAATTCAGATGTAGCCAAGTGATTTTATCCTTAGTGTTTGAATAATCACATAAGTGTATGTGATTCTTTCCAAGAAAACAAGGAGAAGTTTTAGTGCATTCAGTTATTTCACTGAAGAATAAGAAATTGAGATATCCAAATACAAGAGGTATTAGATCCCATGAAATCCATGCATGAAGTAAATGAGAATTGAGACTAAATCCAGACAGAGTTAAAAATGATCTTCTATCTGAGTTGATAGTATTTGAGAATCCAAGAAGATAGATAGTGCTGATATTGTGCAAGATCATTCTTGTATATTAAATTCTTGAATAAGTTGTGTGCACCATTGGAACACATCTAAGTGAGGTTGGGCCTTCATCAGAAGAAGGGATTATTTCCCAAGCATTGTTGAACCGAGGACTGATCAAAGAAGTGATTAAATTTATTGAGCAAGACCAATAGACCTTACCAAAGGTTGTTGAAGATTCTTGAAGAGATACATAGTCAAGTGTGATTTAGAAAGCCTATGTGGGGAGAGAAAAAGATCTTCTATAGTAAATCAAGAAATAACTTAAAGAAGAAAGATACTCATGTGACTCGAGATCTAGATGAACGCCATGAGATTTAGGGAGGAGAATAAGTCTTCAGTGGGACTCTGAAGAAGGCCAGTGGGACTCGGGTAACACTATGGGAAGCAGTATAAAGAACCTCCTATGGGACTCAGGAGAGATACAGTGGGACTCTATATCAACCATTGTAATTACTAATCGAATTATAGTAGATAATCTGTGTTGGGTAGAATAACCAACAGAGAAAGGATTAGGTCTTTGAACCGAACCTTGTAAATCCTTGTGTTTAGTGCCTTTACATTTACAACATCACTAAAGGTAAGGTTGAGAGACATAATATGGGTGGATAGATGATTTAACCATCCACAGAGGTTTAATTGAAATGAATAAATTAGTAAAAAGTTTAAAATAATCACTGATTCACCCATCCCCCTCTCAGTGATTCACACTGATCTGAGCACTACAATTGGTATCAGAGTGAGGTTACCTCTAAAATATACAAGGGAGTCTTTATGAAGTGCAGATTTCAGGAGATGATTGAACAACCTAAAACAGAGATATCTTCCAAGACTCAGAAGAACAAAAAGAAGAAACATTCAAGAAAGATGAAGAAGAAGTTTACTGCTAATGGGAATACACCTTCTACTAAAGGTAATGTGAAAGGTACAACATGTGATAATACTTATTATTCTTATAATGAATCCTGATCAAGATGTGATAATGATAGATCAATTAGTGATCTTTAGACTACACTCAAAGATCATATGAAGAAAGTCCCTAGAGAAGTGGGAAGACACATTGCTTCAAGTATTAGTACTCTTTAAGATGAAAAATTACAGTTGGAAGAAGAGGTTGATGCCATGGAAGAGGCATTGGCTAAAAGGGTTCGCATATCAAACACTCTCACAAAACTAGTGAAGGAAAATGAAGAAACAATTTCTCATTAAAATGAAAGATATTTTCAAGTTACTAAAAAATTTAAGGGAAGTATTTGTGAGAAATAATTCCTTGAGATTGTATTTTTAGAATCTTTCCATGCATTTGAAAAGTTTTAAAAAGTTTCTATGGTTGTAAAAGCTGATCAACTAGAAGACATATCCAACAAGGTAAAGGAGCTTTACATATCTTTGAAACAATTGAAAAATATGCATGAAGAACAAATGATAAATCTGAAGGATAATTTTAGAAGAAAGCTGAGACCATTTGAGGATGAGAAGAACTCTATCAACATGAAGTGTTTAGAGCTAGAGGTGAAATTAAAGAATCAACAATCACTCCAAGATGGAACTTTCCAAACATATCAAAGAAGAGTTTCTTCCACTCAAGTTTTTATTGAGGAATATGATTCCAAAAGGAACATCATATCATCCTCTAATCCAATGGAAAAATCCTCCAAGAAGAAGGTATCCCACAACCCAGTTATTTCTATTTCTACTAATGTATCTTCATCTGCAAGTACAGGTTCAAAGCCAAAATCTGGGAAGATGCGGATTGATAAAAGGTTAACACATTTATCAAAACTTCAAGGATGGATACTTGGATGATTAATAATAAAAAATCTCAAATGGATGCTCCAAATAAAGAAATACAGTTCTAGAAACAACAAAGAACTGAATTTAGCCATACTGATACTACAATAAAAAGAAGGAGATTTGTTGGTGACTGTTGGTGTTGTTGGAAATTTGGGCATAAGGCCAATGATTTCTGGAATAATATTTCAACATATGAAAATTATGGAAGGCCTACTTTCAGGGAAAGTATATGTGAAGAAATGAATCATCTTGCAAAGAAAAGGCAGAAAACACAGATGAAGAAGAATCTGTCTATCAAGAACAGATTTGAATATCTTGAAGAATTTAATGATAATTTCAATAGAAGTGGTCATAGTTATGATGAGTGATTGTTTAGTCCTAGAATGTCTCATGCATATGTTGATAAGAATCATAGACCATAAAAAAGGTAGGATAAAGAAGAAAGAGTTGAAAAGTATTCTATTGGGAATATGAAAAACACTAAAGTCAAGAAAACATTGAAAGAAATTATTCCCAAGAATAATTTCAAGCCTAATTCTAAAAATTTCATCTCAACAAAGAAAATATTCTTTTATTGTGGAAAGAAAGGACATACCATGGATCACTACAAACAAGCCATGAAAATGAATGGAAGCAAGATGAAACTAAAAAGAGAATCGATCCAGAATAAAATGGGATTGACTAAAGACATTATTGAATATAATCTTAATAAGTTGTCTAAGCAAGGAAACTTTAAGATAATTAAGAATCCATGTGGAAGCTCCAAATCAGAAAATGTTAAGGATTGTTTAGTTATCTGGCCTAATAAATTGCAATTTTCTAGAGAATTGCAAAGAGCATAAGATGAAGTACTAGATAAAGCAAAGGAAAAAAGGGAAATATGTTATTCCACATGAAGGAAAATTTGAATTTCATGAGAGGTTGTCAGCACATGAAAACCCATGTGTCTCACAACTACCATGTGGAAGGTTCAAGAAGGCTGGACATCATGCAAACAAATGTATAACTATTTTACCAGGCCAAATGGAGATACTAAAAATTGAAGAACATGCACCAGTGGAAGCAACTTCACTACTGGAAGAAGTAAAGACAAATAATCCACACAAGTTGAAGGTGAATAGAAGTAAAGGTTACATGCTAATAAAGAAAGATCAAAATGTCAAATGGAGAGGAAACACCAGCATGAAGAGTACCAGACACTTTCGAGCTATATGGAAAGGAGTTCTTGGTTTGAGAGAAAATTATTAGCCCCAGTGATTCTATCAAGAAGCTCACAAGTGTTCCATATTATTCCCTTATATTTTTTATATATGTGTGCCTGCATTGTAGGGAATTGAAGATAAAGGTCATTCTCAACATGATAATTGAACGGAAAAAGTAGAGAACTACAATTTGACTCATTATTCATGATTTGATAATTACTTGAAGTGTTCCACAGTGGAATATTATCAACATGCATATCTTCAAGATTATTTGATGATATTCTCCACCATGGTAATTCAAAGGTAGTGCACCCCTTGAGGGGGAGAAAACATGAAGGAGATGATATCAAGGATTATGTCATGACAAACCTTGAAATTCATATCATCTCAAGAAGTTGATACTTGAGGTATTCTAATCACACTTTCATCCCTTGTTCTTAATTGTATTTATCATTTCAATTAAAGAGGAGTGATATATTTATGATAAGATGATATGCATGGGGGAGCTTTATCTTTTCACTTGAACTTTCTAATATGTTTAGTGAAGTATGTTCAAGATTTAGCATTTCATTGATAAATATGACTATTTCCAAGACCTTGGATAAGAGTTGATACATTCTAGTCATGATTTCACATGTATGGTTGTTTATAGAAAACATTGAAAACCTTGGTCATATCTCTCTTGTTTTCTACACTGGGTTAGCCCAAGTAGACTTAGAGGTGATTTACTAAAGGTTCTTTTCTAAGTAAACCATATGACATCATCTCTCTCTCAGAAATACTCAAGAAGATATTATTCAAAGGGAGGAGAACATGTTTTTAAAGAGGACCCCACTAAATTTTTTCATTTGGTGACCAATAAGGGGGAGAAAATATTGGCACACATATTGACCCATTCAAAGTGTGCTTAAGTAAAATTGACAAAAATAATACAAAGGGGGAGATTGTAGAGCATGGTGTTTCATTTTTTGTTAATGAGGAGTCAATACGGATTTAATTGTCAATAGGTTATCAATATGTTCATGCAAAGGTTTTGATGGAAGTTGTGCTAATGATTGAAGTGGTGAGGATATTAATTCAGTGAAGATCCCACTTTGATTATGGTTTAAGATTGAGGAAATGAATATTATGATTATTGAACTGGTCTAAAGTCCCAAGACATATGTTTAATGGATAACCCATCACTCACAACAATATTACCATGCATTATTATTTAATGCACAAGTAATGAAGAAATGATCAATGAATCATCCATGATTGTATTAAAGGAATATTGAATATCTTGGATTTTTTATTCAAAAAAGAAAAGAAGGATGTTGTTTGAAGATTAAGAAGAAAAGAGGAAGGGATTAGTGTGGAATCTACTAATGGCATTGCCCATGAATAGTCTTTGAATGAAGAAGGTGTCCAGGTATTATTATTATACTATATATTAGGTTTTTAACCAAGTATATATGGCCTTACATTAAAAAAATAAGGGGCCAAACATGGAGGCCATCCGAGGACCTCATCCTCAAGCACATGCGGGGCCCAAGGGGTCAACCGTGCCTAAGAGAAGCCCTCAAGGAAATACCCTCATGGGGAAGGGTGTGCACGGGCCATGTATAAGCCTGCAAGTGCATGAACGGTGATCAACCTGTGCAGATATCATGCATAGTGGGCGCTAGGTGCATGCCTGAGGAGTAGAGTGGGCGCTAAGATCGTGCCCACAGGGTGAACATGGTAAGGGGAAATACCATGGAGGGAGGAGGAGAATTCTAATTGAAGGCTGCCACAAGTTGATAGTTAAACCATATGAAATCCATGGTGCATTTTGATGTGGGACATGTTTTTAAAAACATGGATGTGATCTACGCCATCCATATAACCCCGCACTAGATCTCATCCACTCATCTCATCCGCACTCCACAATCTAATCAAGGTTGTCCTTGATCGATCCAAGTTGATCCAACAACCAAGGAGAGGCTGCGATATCGTCTTCCACATTTTCTTGGATGAAGGATCTCTTGACGACGTTGTACAACCAAAGCACTGACGCACCTCCTTGATCATGTTCCCGACCACCGTTGTAGCTCAAATTTCTTGAATGATGATCGTTCAGACGAACCAAACTCATGAATTCATTAAAATTTGCATGCATGCATTGATATAAATATACCGAACATGGCCAAAGAAAGTGCAGTTGCGAGGCCACATCATGAAGCTCAAGCCCTTAAAGAGAAGCCTTGCATGCGTTCTTAAATGAATGCACAAGATGTTTTCATGTTAAAAAAGAAGTCTGCGTTGAATGGAAACAAACTGAAAGAATCGGTATATTTTGACATGTGGTTTGATAGTTTTAAATAGAGGATATCTTGGGTATTCAAATATTTGAATACCATGGAATCTCACACAGATTTGAATGCAAAAAATGATCCAAACCTCGCCTATAAATAGAGTATCACCAAGCTGAGAAGTGTTTTTGAAGATATTGAGAAAAATCTCTTGTTTATCTATAGAAACAGATCACTGAACAAGAGATTCTGCGCAGATCTGCTACACGAAAAAGAAGAGATCCATGGGAGTTCAATAGGTGCTACGCACTCTTGAATCATCCTTGTGAAGAAGGAAAGTAGCTGCACCATCTTTGCGAAGAAATCTGAAAACACGTGATAAGTTCTCACGAACCCTCTTTGTCTTTTTGTGAAATTGATCCCATGAGTAAACAACCAGTTCACATGAACCCTTGTCGCACCTTCATGAAGACAGAACCAAAAACCATTTTTGGTTTTGTGAAGAAGAACCGCACATACTATGCGTAGAAGATCTGTGCACTGGTTTCATGAAGAAGGAGACTTTTGAGCCCTTCGGTTTCACGAACAGAAGAAGAACACCCTATGTTTGCACGAATATATTTATACACTATCTTGTAGAGGTTTTTTTTGATTAAGAAGGTGATTTCATGAAGGAAGGATCTTGTGTGTGCTTAATTTAAAGAAGAATAAACCCGAGGCTTCATGTTTTCTTAGTGAAGAGAATACATCCATAATGCACATGAAAATCATGTGCATAGTTTGAGAATCCCTTGAGATAGTGAGCATACACACTGCCTTTTAAGAAAGGAGAACCCACACACACACCCTTGTTATACCCATTCGGGTTGTGTGAGCAAGAAGAATAAGGGATTGTGTGTGCAAAGAAAAGTGGAGTATAAATTCATGATGCAAGTAAAAATCATGTGCATGATTTAAGACATCTGAGTGTGCAAGAAAAAAGCTAAAAAGTGGTTACAAACAAATAATGAAACTTGAGAAAACATATGAATAACACACATTGAACCCAAATTAAAAATAATAAGTGTCTGTGCTAAGAACCAAAAATAAATAAGATAAAGGTAAGAGAAGAAGGAGATTGTCCATGCATGTATGCAAATGCACACGTGAAGACACTTAAAAAAAAGAATCAAGACTGTGAATACACATGTGTGAACAAGAAGAATCAATTCCATGAAACTCATGCATGAAGAATAATCAATTCAGATGATACCAGGTGAGCTGATCCCCAGTCTTTGAATAATCACATAAGGTTATATGATTATTTACAAGAAAATAAGAAGAAGTTTTAGTGCATTTAGTTGTTTCACTAAAGAAGAAAAAATTGAGATATCCAAATACAAGAGGTATTGGATCCCATGAAATCTATGAATGAAGTAAATGAGAATTGAGACTAAATACAGACAGAGTTAAAGAAGATATTCTATAACACCCCGAGATTTTATGAAAAATATTCTTTTAATTTCATTGATGTCTTATGTTGTAAGTTACAACAAAATTATCTTGTGCTATACGCAATACTGTATTAGCTTATATTATACGCAAACACTATTCTTGGCTTGCATTACACGCAATCACGACCTTCCTTGATAGCGTGTGTACTACGGAATACCGGGTTTCACTAAACAATGATATATTGTTATAATAGTATTATGGACTAGCCATTACGAATAGTATTAACTAAATTTTGAATTTTATAACATTATTATTCATATTAAACATTTTCTAAAACATGTTATGTGAAAAAAATAAAATTTTCAGGTAAAATAAGTATTTTTTAAAAAATGCAGTTTTGCCGCCTTTTGATGGAGCACCCACTTTAAATCTAGTTTTTGATATGTTTATAAGTTCAATTTCAAAAAATAAAATTATTTTTTGGGATCAGGATATAAAAATTTACTTGGGATAAATTTTTCATATTATTTTGATAAGTTTCATATTTTAATGAATAGTAAAAACACGCTATATTTTAATTAAAAACAACTTTTTTCATCGCAATAATTTATATGGTTAAATTATAATATTGAATGGTTTTAAATTATAAATAGAATATATTTTTACCATTTAATATAATGTATGTCATTATCATTGATTTTACATTGAATTCATAGGTAAAATCATTTCAATCTTTTGCAATGTTTTAACTTTTAAAACTCATTTTCTTAACAACGGGATTTATATTAAATTAATTTTTGCAACTTCTGTGATTTGAATTTGGAAAAATGGATTCCATGTTTGGAATCAGTAGGTCCAAATTATGTTAATAAGATACTTTTTATTTTTGGTCATTATGAATAGTAACTACGGTAAATTTTATTTACCATAGTTAAAGGTAAATCGAGGTAATTAAGAGTAAATATAATATTATAAAATTACCATAACACTTGTCCTAATATAATTGGATGATTATATTTTACCCTAAATCATATTTTGGTCTAAATGGAATCTAATAGATCCCACTTTTATTTGATTAAGACCTTTTATTTAGTTTATTTAAAAGAAAGTGAAATGTCTCACTCAAACTTTAATAATTAGATTATTTTTAATATATAGTTATACAGAATATAAATTTGATTATAAATACTCATTTGAAATCTAAAATGTTTTTATTTATCATGGTAATTTATTTTTAATTTTTAATAAATATTTTATTACCTTAAAATCTTATACATTAATGATGTAGAAATTATTTATTTAGTGAAAAATCAATAATATAGTTTTTATTAAAATAATAATACCTATCAAAAGGACCATAAACTTGACAAAACTTTATTTTTCAAGTATATATATACCATAATAATACAAGGGTCAATATTTGGACCATTTGGAGCCTTATAAAACCGATAAGTACATTTAAATTATTTTATTTTAAATGATGTCAAAGATGTCTCCTTCATAATTTAATAAATATAACAATTTAAATGTTGTGATTTTAAGATGATAAATTAGAGTAAAAATATTATTATGAAAGGTATTATATTTATCTTCATCATAGGATTTTAGTTTTAATTTTTATGCAACTAATATGTATATTAAATGATTATACAAAAATGAAGTAGTAATTGTTTTATTAAGAGAAATATCAAATAAATGGTTTTATAAATATTAAAATAAATATTATATGAACTAATTAATGTTCTCCACAGATTTTCTAGATGAATATGACATGTTATAAATATATTAAACATTTTGTTTCGAATATATCCTCTGTGTGGATTTTATTTAAATTCAAATAAATGAATAGTGTCAAAATGAACACTATTGTTATTTTATAAAAATATCATATTATTAAATTGATTAAAAATCACATAAATTTTAAAAATTATAAAATGAAATTTATATGGTCTAAAATTTTATAAAGTAACTAATTATGGACAATTCACAACAAATAGGTAATTATTTATAACAATTTAAAATTTAGAATCTTATTACCACAAATAAGATTAAATAAATTAAATAAGGATAAATCAAATTGATAAGGTTTAAAATAAATTCCCAACATGTATAAATTTTATTTGATGATGATATTACAACCTTATATAATCTAATATTATGATTTTAGTCATTTTTTAAGTTTTTAAGTGGGGGTTTTTTATTATAAATTAATATTTTTGAGGTTTCCAAAGGTGCCCCTCTCCTCCCTTATAAAAGGGCACCTTCTACCTCTTCTATTTACACAAATTTGAGCCTTCAAGCTCAGAAAAACCATGCCCATTTCTCTTATCCAATTCCCTAGGAACATTCTGGAGGTTTTTTTCTTCTCAAAAGACCAAATCTAGTGCCTTAAGAGGAAGCTTAAAAGAGGTGCGTCGAAGAAGAGGTAATCTCTTCTACCGATTCTTTCAAGTTTTCTTTCTTTTTAAACTTATTATTCTTTAGTTGTTTCATTATAAATTAATAACATCAGTATCACTAACATACTGATATGTTATTATAAATATGAAACAACCCCATTTCACCTTCTATCCATCCTACAGAAAACAAAATCACTGCGCGTGCGTACGTACGGAATACCGTCTCCACGCCGTGGTGTAATATGTTTTTCCACAACCACCTTAATTGGATAGGTATAATGGTGTAAATAATAACAATATATGGTTATTATAACATCATAATGATTCTGAGATATTATATCATCCACTCCAATTCTATTCAATAATTATGGGAACAATATCATCACTCGTGCGTATGTATGGACTACCGTCTCCACGAACGCGATGAGATTCATTTTCCATGATTAACCATCCAAGTATGATTATAAAGTATATATGTAATGAATAATCATGAAATATATTACATAATAATGATACTTGATTTATGTACATATATGTTTCATTTACTTAATTCCATTCAATTCAATAATGAAATGAAAACAGCGTTCATGCGTACGTACGGTCTACCATCTCCATGAACAGTGTATTTCATTCCATTTATCGATCTATCATATATATATTTATATAATGAATATATATTATATATAAATCATGTATTAAATTCTGTAATTAATTAAATCAGGATATAAGTAATAATATCAAGAACAACAAATCGAAACACGTACGATAAATGAAACGATTTTACCCAAAATGCTGCTTTAACATGGAATTTACCAAAGAACAGGTAATATAAAGTCATAAGTAAACCATATATGATATCATAAGAATTAATATGATTATTTAATAAGTCAATGACATTATTTATATCATTATACAGGAGGTTCAGATACATACGAAGCATATCAGACATAAGGTAAGGGATAACTTTTCCAATCTCGTTTTTATCCGAGATTGTTTATTCGTAAGTATTTACTAGGTTTATATTTATCATTCATGTCCTTGTTTTATAAAAATGGTTTCATTTTTTTAAAGTAATTTTTACCCATTTTTGAATTTTACTACATGGTATGTAAGGAATATTTTTTTTTATTTACCATACGAGGTACTTTTTGACTTTTCTAGTAAAAGTACGAGAAGAATGTTTTTTTTAACTTATATGGCATGAACAGATTTTTACGGTTTCATAATGCCTAATTTTTATGAACATCTACAAGATTTCATTATTATCTTCAACAAAATCCTTTTCTTTTAAAATTTCATGGCATTTTGTGAAAATAAATTTATTTTGAAGAAGAAAGGATATTTTCCTTAAGAATTCATTTCAAGTGTTTTATCAAAACCATTTTCTATCTAAGATGACATTATTTCATATGTGTATGTTTCAAGTATAATGTCTCTATGATTTAAATGGTTTCAATTTTCTTATGATGAAACGATATCCATTTGTTTTATATGGATTATGTTATGATAGGATGATGTTTATGATACCCATTTTATTCTTTGGGTTATGATGAATGATTTATGTTTATTTTGTGGCACACATAAGAATGGTTTCATTATGAGATGGGTGGGACCTATATCTCCCTCCAATGCATTGGGTAAAGATTTATATCTCATGAGATAGACATGGCTGGAACAGTAAGTTAATCCCGTTCAGTGATACAGGACTGGAATGAGGAGTAAACTTGATTCAGAAAGGGAATTTGTCCACTAAGATGGTCTTGGTAGTAATGCCTTGGCTACTATGGAAATCATATCATGTGATTAATGGTTTTCCACAATGAAATGTTTTATTACCATGCTATTTTATCATGATTTATGTTCCATTATGATTTATTCATTATGTACTGCCATGTTTTATGTCATTTCTCAAGATTTTGATGTTTAAACATTATGTTCATGTTTTTAAGTTCAAATATATATGGTTTGTTTTATTCTCTCCATTCTTACCCTTACTGAGCATTTGAGCTCACCCTTTATATGTTTTCTTTTCCCCAAGATATAAAGAAATGTTTTAGGTAAGAAAAGAAAAGGGGAATATCTTTATGGGAGATGTTGAAGATCTTTCACAATGATTAGAAGATTTTGTTCCGAGTTTCCAAAGACACTAAACTATTACGATCCTTGAGTGTTGGTTTTTTGTTATGTATTAAGTATTCCACAAAAGTAATGTAATGTCCATGTACTCCAAGATTTGGGTCTCTACAGTTGGTATCAGATGAAATGTTTAGTTAACCTTTGGAAACTAGGATGTGAAAACTTTAGTGAGAACCCTAGAGATATTTCTAAGGTATGTCTAGGGATGTCCCTAAGGTAAAGTATAAGAATAAGTTATAGTCCTAAAATTAAGTCAATGATATTAGAATTAAACCTATGGTGTTAGATATTGAAGGTATCCCCCCTTTATTTTGTTGTTTTCCTAGTATGATTTTTTCCTGTCACACTATTCTTTTTGGGTTTTAGAAAATGGCTGGAAATAGGAAGATTCATGATAATGGAGGATATGCTGGATAGTGTAATGATATTATTTATGAGAAACCAAATGAAATTGGATCTGGAAGTCTATATATCGTTATTATTCCTAATAAAAAATCTCATAATATGATCAATAATCTCAACTTTGTTGAGTTTCCCGACTCAGCTAATAAGAGAAAGATGGAGTTTCATGATGATCATAGAGGAAAAAAAGTTCAATTTTCCTCATGTAAATCATGTGGGAAGAGGCATCAGGGAGAATGTTTCAAAGGAACTGGAAGATGCTTTGGGTTTGGAAAAGATGGACACAAAGCCAGTAATTGCAAAGGAAAAGGATCAGTTAACACCATGGACAAGGATAATGGTATTTCTAAGACATCAACAACGGTTAAATGTTTTAAATGTGGAATTTATGGGCATTATGTAAACAAACTCCCTAAGGGAAAGCCTCATTAAGAGAATAATCATGGTCGTATGGGTAGTATTTATGTTGATGATGATGAAGAGACTAAAAATGATATGTGAGATGAAATAATTGTTCAAGCTCAGTCAATGGTTTAAGAAGGTAGTGGAATGATTGTATGTTTATAAATAGTTATGTTGTCTGGGTAATTTAATGGTATTATGGAATAATGAAACATATAAGGATTGTTACACTATTGTTTTTCCTAAAGTATTTGAAAGTATATGTTGAATGGTACCGGTAACCATAAAAGGTTATTAAAATATTTTTGGAAAGTAGATGATATGCGCATAATGAAGGGATAAGGAGATAATGAGATGTTTGATGGTATTAATGAGCTCATGACTGATATAAGGACAAAGTGATATCATGGTTTGAGTATATAGAAATTTTTGTCTTTTGGTATGTGGAAAGAGTTCACTTTTGGTAGCATTCATGTTTTCACAAAGATTATTTGGTAATTAATGTTTCAATAGGATACATGATTAAGGAATTCACATATTTGGTATGTGACCAACAAGATAGATCTTAGGATATATGTGGGATAAATGATGGTATTAAATGCTTGTTAAATGACATTTCAAGTAGTCATTTTCTTTATACTATGAGATCAGACAGAAGTATATTTGATAAGCCTAAAGGTTGGGATGGATTAAGTTGGACTTTTGATAGTATTGTTTAAGGATATAAACTTTTTTTAATATTATTTCTGTAATTTTATAATAGTATAGTTTTAGAAAAAGGAAAACCTGTAGGATGGGCGACAACCCGTCGCGTCAGAAAAGGCTGCGGGAATCGAACCCACAACCGAAGTGCGACATGCCTTTATCACCTAACACTGGCCAACATGAAGTCCTTGGTTAGTAGAAACCGGGTTTATTTTATTAAGTAGTATGATAGATGAAGTATAAGTCAATTGTTGGAATCATATATGATTAATCTCAACATAGATATACTTATGTATATTTAATAACTTATGATAACCTTTTTGTGATAGAAATAGATGGGATGACTTATCATTCTATCGCATGATCTGCTAACACTTCACGGAAGACAAATTCAACTTCATTTCTTTAAGAGATGAAGTGGAAATTGTTCAAGGCACAAACAATAGCGAGATTGTACCAAAATCAAGTAAGTATTTCTTCTAATTCAAAATTTTCAACATTAGGGAAATGATATTGAAAACCAAAAATGTTGTCCTAGTGCTCTTATATCTGATGAATCAGATGGTACCTTAGATCATCACAAATTTATGTCTTTGTGATTGTTTTCTTTTTCATATCAATGTTCTCTACCACTCTCCATCAAAACTTGACGGTTAGATTTCTCTTCCATATCCATATTTTCACCTATGTTCTCCTATGTGGAAACCCGGTGATTAGTTAATTTGGGTAACCGTTAAGTTTCATAATTTAGTTTTTAAAGTTCAGTTTTGGTATTACTTTTTATGATGTGGGTTTCTATTAAATAATATTTCAAGTAGTAAACCATTTATAACCCAAATTAATTTTGAGGGCAAAATTCATTTTATGGGGGGTAGAATGTAACACCCCGAGATTTTATGAAAAATATTCTTTTAATTTCATTGATGTCTTGTGTTGTACGCTCCACCAAAATTATCTTGTGATATACGCAATACCTTATTAGCTTATATTATACGCAAACACCATTCTTGGCTTATGTTACATACAATCACGACATTCCTTGATAGCGTGTGTAGTACACAATATCGGGTTTCACTAAACAACAATATATTGTTATAATATTATTATGGACTAGCCGTTATGAATAGTATTAACTAATTTTTGAATTTTATAACATTACTATTCATCTTACACATTTTCTAAAACATGGTATGTGAAAAAAATAAAATTTTCAGGTAAAATAAGTATTTTAAAAAAAATGCAATTTAGCCGCCTTTTGATGGCGCACCCAATTTAAATCTAGTTTTTGATAGGTTTATAAGTTCAATTTTCCAAACTAAAATTCTTTTTTGGAATCAGGATATAAAAATTTACTTTGGATAAATTTTTCATATTATTTTGATAAATTTCATATTTTAATGAATAGTAAAAACACGCTATATTTTAATTAAAAACAACTTTTTTCATCAAAATAATTTATATGGTTAAATTATAATATTTAATGGTTTTAAAGTATAAATAGAATATATTTTTACCATTTAATATAATGTATGTCATTATCATTGATTTTACATTGAATTGATAGGTAAAATCATTTCAATATTTTGCAATGTTTTAACTTTTAAAACTCATTTTCTTAACAACAGGATTAAAATTAAATTAATTTCTCAAACTTATGTGATTTGAATTTGGAAAAATGGATTCCATATTTGGAATCAGTAGCTATAAATTATGTTAATATGCTACTTTTTATTTTTAGTCATTATGAATAGTAACTACGGTAAATTTTATTTACCATAGTTAAAGGTAAATCGAGGTAATTAAGGGTAAATATAATATTATAAAATTACACTAAAACTTGTTCTAATATAATTGGATGATTATATTATACACTAAATCATACTTGGGTCGAAATGGAATCTAATGGATCCCACTTGTATTTGATTAAGACATTTTATTTAGTTTATTTAAAGGAAAGTGAAATGTCTCACTCAAACTTTAATAATTAGATTATTTGTAATATATAGTTATAGAGAATATAAATTATATTATAAATACTAATTTTAAAGCTAAAATGTTTTTATTTATCATGGTAATTTATTTTTAATTTTTAATAAATATTTTATTTCCTTAAAATCTTATACATTAATGATGTAGAAATTATTTATTTAGTGAAAAATCAATAATATAGTTTTTATTAAAATATTAATACCTATAAAAGGACCAGAAACTTGACCAAAATTTATTGGTCGAGTATATATATACCCTAATCATCCAAGGGTAGATATTTGGACCATTTGGAGCCTTATAAAAACGATTAGGACATTTACATTATTTTATTTTAAATGATGTCAAAGATGTCACCTTCATAATTTCATAAATATAACAATTTAAATTTTGTGATTTTAAGATTATAAACTAGAGTAAAATTATTATTATTAAAGGTATTATATTTATATTCATCATAGGATTTTAGTTTTAATTTTTATGCAACTTATATGTATATTAAATGATTATACAAAAATAATGTAGTAATTGTTTTATTAAGAGAAATATCAAATAAATGGTTTTATAAATTATAAAATAAACATTATATGAACTAATTAATGTTCTAAACAAATTTTATAGATGAATATGACATGTTAGGAATCTATAAAACATTTTTTTTGAATATATCCTCTGTGTGGATTTTATTTAAATTCAAATAAATGAATAGTGTCAAAATGAACACTATTGTTATTTTATAAAAATAACATATTATTAAATTGATTAAAAATCACATAAAAATTTAAAAATTATAAATTGAAATTTATATGTTCTAAAATGTAATAAATTACCCAATTATGGAAAATTCACAACAAATAAGTAATTATTTATAACAATTTAAAATTTAGAATCTTATTACCACAAATAAGATTAAATAAATTAAATAAGGATAAATCAAATTGATAAGGTTTAAAATAAATTCCCAACATGTATAAATTTTATTTTATGATGATATTACAACCTTATATAATCTAATCTTCGGATTTGAGTCATTTTGGATGTTTTTAAGTGGGTTTTGATTTATTATAAATTAATATTTTTGAGGTTTCCAAAGGTGCCCCTCTCCTCCCTTATAAAAGGGAACCTCATATCTCTCCTCTTTACAAAACATTGAGCCTTCAAGATCAGCCAAACCATTCCCATTTCTCTTATAAACTTCCCTAGAAACATTCTAGAGGTTTTGGTCTTCTCAAAAGACCAACTCTAGTGCCTTAAGAGGAAGCTTAAAAGAGGTGTGTCAAAGAAGATGTAATCTCTTCTACCGATTCTTTCAAGTTTTATTTCTTCTTAAACTTATTATTCTTTAGTTGTTTAATTATAAAATAATAACATAATTATAAATAATATAATGATATGTTATTATAAATATTAAACAACCACATTTCACCGTCTATCCATCCTACGGAAAAAAAAATCACCGCACGTGCGTACGTACGGAATACCATCTCTACGCCGTGGTGTAATCTGTTTTTCCACCACCACCTTACTTGGATGGGTATAATGGTACAAAGAATAACTATATATTTTTATTATAAAATCATAATTATTCTGAGATATTATATCATCCACTCCAATTCTATTCAATAATTATGGGAATGATATTATCGCTCGTGCGTACGTACGGACTACCGTCTCCACGAACGCGATGAGATTCACTTTCCATGAATAACCATTCATGTATGATTATAAAGTATATATGTAATAAATAATCATGAAAGATATTACATAATAATGATACTGGATTTATTTACATATATGTTTCATTTACTTAATTCCATTCAATTCAATAATGAAACGAAAACAGCGTTCATGCGTACGTACGGTCTACCGTCTCCATGAACGGTGTATTTCATTCCATTTATCAATCTATCATATATATATTTATATAATAAATATATATTATATATAAATAATGTTTTAAATTCTGGAATTAAGTAAATCAGGATATAAGTAATAATATCAAGAACAACTAGTCGAAAAACATACGATAAATGAAACGATTTTACCCAAAACGCTACTTTAACATGGAATTTACCAAAGAACGGGTAATATAAAGTCATAAGTGAACCATATATGATATCATAACAATGAATATGATTATTTAATAAGTCAATGACATTATTTAAATCATTATACAGGATGTTCGGATACATACGAAGCATATCATACATAAGGTAAGGGATAACTTTTCCAATCTCATTTTTATCCGATATTGTTTATTTGTAAGTATTTACTGGGGTTATATTTATCATCCATGTCCTTGTTTTCTAAAAATGGTTTCATGTATGTTTAAATTCCTTTTTATACATTTTTGACTTTTACTACATGGTATGTAAAGAATCTTTCTTTTGTTTACCATATGAGGTACTTTTTGACTTTTCCGGCAAAAGTACGAGAAGAATGTTTTTTTTAACTTATACGGCATGAACAAATTTTTACGGTTTCATAACACCTAATTTTTAGGAAGATTACTCTACAATATTTCATTATTATTTTCAACAAAATCCTTTTATTTTAAAATTTCATGGCATTTTTTGAAAAGAAAATGATTTTTAAGAAGAAAGGATATTTTCCTCTAGAATTCATTTCAAGTGTTTTATCAAAACCATTTTCCATCTCAGATGACATTATTTCATATGTGTATGTTTCAAGTATAATGTCTCTATGATTTACATGGTTTCACTTTTCTTATGATGAAATGATATCCATTTGTTTTATATGGATTATGTTATTATGGGATGATGTTTATGAAACCCATTTTATTCTTTGGGTTATGATGAATGATTTATGTTTATTTTGTGGCACACATAAGAATGGTTTCATTATGAGATGGGTGGAACCTATATCTCCCTCCAATGCATTGGGTAAAGATTTATATCTCATGAGATAGAAATGGCTTGAATGGTAAGTTAATCTGGTTCAATGATATAGGACTGGAACGAAGAGTGAACACGATTCAGAAAGGGAATTTGTCCACTAAGATGGTCTTGGCAGAAATGACTTGGCGACTATAGAAATCATATCATGTGCTTAATAGTTTTCCACAATTACATGTTTTATTCCCATGCTATTTTATCATGATTTATTTTCCATTATGATCTATGTGTTATGTACTACCATGTTTTATGTCATTGCTCAAGATTTTGATGTTTAAACATTATGTTCATGTTTTTAAGTTCAAATGTATATGGTGTGTTTTATTCTCTCCATGCTTACCCTTAATGAGCATTTGAGATCACCCTTTATATGTTTTCTTTTCCCCAGGATATAAAGAAAGGTTTTAGGTAAGAAAACAAAAGGGAAAGATCTTTATGAGAGATATTGAAGATCTTTCACAACGATTAGAAGATTTTGTTCCGAGTTTCCAAAGACACTAAACTATTGCGATCCTTGAGTGTTGGTTTTTTGTTATGTATTAAGTATTCCACAAAAGTAATTTAATGTCCATGTACGCCATGATTTGGGTCTCTACATGTTCTATCTGAGTTGACAGCATTTGAGAATCCAAGAAGACAGACAGTGCTGATATTGTGCAAGATCATTCTTGAATATTATATTCTTGAAGAAGTTGTGTGAAACATTGGAACACATCTAACTGATATTGGGCCTTCATTAGAGAAATAAATTATTGCCCATGCATTGTTGAACTGAGGAATAATCAGAGAAGTGATCAGAATTATTGAGCAAGACCAACAGACCTTACCAAAGGCTATTGAAGATTCATGAAGAGATACACATGAAAGTGTGATTAAACAAGCATGTGTGGATAGAGTAGAAGATCATCTATAATAAATCAATAAATAACTTAAAAAAATAAGCTGCTTGTGTAACTCAAGATATAGAAGAACCCTGTGATATTCCAAGAGGATAATTCTTCAGTGGGACTCTGAAGAAGGCTAGTGGGGATTTGGTAACACCATGGGAATTAGTATAAAGAACCTCCTATGAGACTTAGGAGAGATACAATGGGACTCTATACTGAAAATTGTAATTAATAATCTAATTATAGCGGAGTATTTGTTTTGGGGATAATAACCAACATAGAAAGGAGTAGGTCTTTGAACCAAACCTTTTAAATCCTTGTGTTCAGTGCCTTTACATTTACAGCATCACTTGAGGTAAGGCTGAGAGACACAAGAATAGTGGATTGAGGCTTTAACCAACCACAAATGTCTAATTGAAAAGAATCAATAAGTAATTTTTTTAAAGAATCACTAATTCACCCCCTCCCCCTCTCGATGATTAACACTGATCTGGGAACTAGATGAACATATTCTAAAATAACATTAATCACCTAACCACCAAATCAATTTTCAATCCAAATTTTATTTCTAAAAAATATATTTGTTCCCAAAATAAAATTAATCTTTATCTATCACATCATTTAAAAAACAAAATATATACAAACCAACATATCATGTAGTCTAGTGGTAGGCATTGCACCATTATCACCCTTTGGTTGTGGGTTCGATCCTTGTATCCTTTCCAGATGCGATTAGTTGTCACCATGTCCATGGGTTGTCCATTTTTTAAAGATATACCAATATAATTTCTATAGTTTTTCTATAAATATGATGAACATACTAAAAAATAACCTTAATAACCAAGGATCATATAAATCCTAAAATTTATCAATACTTTTAAACTTATGTCCATAAAATGAAAAGAGAATTCTTCCTCAAATAATTTTTTTACAAGTTAAATTTAAGGTTTAAATATACCTCAATAATCTATCAAAACTCAATAAATGTATTCCCAAGTACTTTCATCACATAAAACATCAAAAGATCAATAATGTGTTTAAAATTACAATCATCCATAAATCTACCACTGTATCATAACTCTTGAATCCCTATATGCAGAAACCTTAATCATTCAATATTATTCATAATCCATTAACCATTCTTTTCAATATTGTTCCTTAATAATTCCTTCCTAAAAACAAAAATATGAATCATTCTCTAATATTCCACAATATCAAAACATAAGACAAAATATAATTCATAACTTTTATATGACATTTGTAGTTTACTCATATTTAACTATAATGACATTTGGCATTGATAAAATTTATCTATACGGTCTTATTGATCCAGTTATTGAGATTTACCCCTAGGAAATTGATTTTAATAATTATAATACTCCCCACATTTAAAACACTAAATTAATAATTTGAGAATAATTTTTTTCCTTTCATGGAGTTAACTGCCTGGTTCATTTTTTATTTAAAATATTACTACTATATTCCCACATTTACCACATAAAAAACATCTTCATATTCTATTAAGACATTTTCATGGGTTATTCTTCCTGTATTCTTAACACATAGGTTATTGAATATTTTTACATTTATGATCTCCATCACCTGAACTTCCATGGAGCATCATTTCTCTCTCATTAGATGTGTTAGGAAACTCACCCAGGTTTATGTTGTTAATCATAACTCATGATAACTAGTTAAGAATAACTTCAAGTGTTTTCACTACAAGTCTCATTCCATTTGGTTTCTCATTCATAAACCACCATATTTTCCTTCACATGCATTATTAATTTCTTTCCTACTTGATCCATCCATTTATTACAACTAAAAATTATTTGTGTGAGTATATCAATAATATAATAATAAACTATATTATAAGGAGGATAAAAATAATATATTATTAACCATGTTATCGTTAAATATTTCAATTTATCCAAAATAAAATTAATTATTCCTAACTTTCTAACCTTTGTGGTTATAGAGGATTTTAACTTAAGCTCAAATAACAACCCAACCACTAATGTTATCTAAACCTTTCCTCTGATACCAACTATAAGGAACCCAACTTAACATTACATAATATTGAGTTTTAAGTCAAGAAATAATTCTAATAAATTTAGGGATATTTTTAGGTTTAGAGTTTTAGATAATCACTTCATAACTCATACATGAAGAAACCAAATTTTACAAGGAGGACACTTTGGATCAGTTTCTATTTTACCACAATATAAAACTTTTAAAGAGAAACACGTTTTTTTACATGAAAAATATTCACGACTTTAAACATGACTTATTATATATTTTTATACATCCTTAAACCCTATGTATTTTTTTAAAAGGTGGGATGTGCACAAAAAGCTCAGTAAGGGACATAAAAGGAATAAATCTATTAGTCCATTGAAAACATGAAAACCCATGAAATGTTTACCTTTAACTCAATGTTCTTTAAGTAAATGAAATTATTCATTTACGCATGAAAACACACAAACTTTTTACTCAAATAAAACCTTTAAAACCCATATAAATAAAATAAAAACCCATTTCAGGCTAATTATGTCACATCTCAACCGAGTGATACTAAAATGGTGCCATGATCCAGTTGGAGGCAAGGCCTAAAGTGTGCCTTCCCATACACCAGATGATGCTAAAAATTAGAGAGGTTCTAATAGATGTAAAGTGGGGAGACTATACCATTTTCATCAGTAATAAAATAGTATAGGAATAACAAGGTGATATAAATAGTGGAAGAATAACTAAAAAGAGCTACAAAATTAAATCATTCTAATAATAATAAATGAACAAAATCCAAAATCAATATCATAAACAAATGATGATGGGTAGATACTATACAAAATGAGGAGAAGGAATAAAATACAATACATGATATAAAATTATAAAAAAATACCAACAACTAACTCCATTAGCATTATGAGCACTAGCTCAGTCATTTTACCTTGTACACTAGCTTAGTATAGAAGTTCAATCATCCATAGATGGGAACACACTCTAATCAATACCTGTATATAAGAGATATGTCTGGGTGACAAACAGTGGCTCGAATGGAGTGTGAGGACACCTCCTCGGACCATTACCTATCTCATCCATAGATTCAAAGGTTTGATCAGAGCCTATAATGAGGTTCTCCATGTTTGGTGTGAGGGCAATAAGGTTACTGATTTTCTTACTTCTTTGGATAATCATGATGCATGATTTACTTGTTTTTCCAACCTAGGGTCTCTTCCCACTGAGGGTATGAACATTTTCATAGGGTATACTCTTGGCCTTCACTAATTCCTCCCCCTATAGTTCACTTCTTGTACTTTCTTTTCTTCTACTTTAATAAAAAATTTAATGGTTAGTGGTATACAATAAGTACTCAAGTATCCATAATAATAAGGATAACCATGATCACAATTAATATTTAACTAAGGGATAGATGACATGGTCATAAAATTCACCTTTAATTTTAAATAATTTAGTCATTTCATTTATAAATGCCCACCAACTCACCTAAGAAGGTAGTTTAATCACACAACCTGGGTTTAGGGGCCTAACAAGGCATCACTCCATTTCATTTAATTCTATTAAGATATTTAATTTATAATGGAAAAACCAACACACCTAAAAAGGTGGTTTAATTTAATTTCAAGGCATAATGTTCTTGGATATTTAAAGTGACCCACCCTAAGGGTTGTCTCATGTCAAGGTGGACATCCTCTACTGATAAAATTAGGTTACAATAACTAACCTAAATGAGGTAATATCTATTCATTTTATTAATTTTACATTTAAAATTCATTGAATGGAAAGTATGGTGCATGAAACAAAAACACATGATATATAAAATACACCATTTAGGGAAATTATATATACCACCTATATGGTATCCCAACTTTTTATTACATAACTTTTCATTTACATGGTATAAACAAAGGATCTTTTAAAGTTTAATTTCGCAGAAAAAAGGTATATAATACACGAAAACTTAAAACACTCCTCTAATCCACATAAAAGGATTATTAAAAGTATAAAACTAAGTATATCTACCACATCTCAAAACCCGAGTACATACATCAAAGGAAAGGGTGAGAAAAATTCCTAGTAAGGGATAAAGGTGTTCAAATTACATGTGACCATGAGAAATATCAGTAATAACATGAAGAATATCATAAAGTCATGAGAAAATGAAAAAGGGGAATATAATAATAAAAATAAAATTAATCATAACCAATAAATGTGGATACAAAATTTCAATGTGACATTAATAAGCATATCACCAATGCTTGTTACTGAGGTGTCATAAAAATTACCAAGGCTATTCACCAAGGTATCATAAAACATGTCATCTCTAGAGATTAATTTTTTTACCCAATTAATTGGAGTGATATTAAATAGAACCATTAATATGTATTAATTTTCATGTGATACAAAAATATAATAACTAAAATTTTCATAAATAACCCATGTAGAATAAATGAAATGGGTTTTATATATTAAAATTATAGTATTTTAAAAAATGCATAAAGAACATGATCATTATGTCATTTTTAACCCACAGAAAGGGAATGAAGTTTTTATGTATGTCAATACCAAAATAAAATAAATAACTTTTAAATATTGGTGAAAAAAATTGAAAAATGAATAGGTTTGAGTATTTAAAAATAAAAAATAAAAGATAATTTCTTAAGGATAAGAGATAAATTTGGAGAAATAAATTCGGTAACATAACAAGTATAAAATGTGGTTTTAGAAAATGGTAAAAAGAGAGGGTAAAATGGTATAACATTGATAAAAAATAATTTTTTAGTAAGGTAATGAATAAAAATGAAATAATATAGAGTCACCATAACATTTAGAAGGCATATACAAAAGGGGGTTCTTGAAACGAAGAGAAAAGAAGGATATTTCCCTTATCTTAAAGAGTAACTCCTAAAACATGAAGATTGGGGACCTTGGGGGATTGAGGAAATCTTGAGAGAAATAATTGTGAGGTAAAACTATCATATCTTCATGTAGGATTAATTTTGAGTTAAATTAAATGGATAAATGGGTGGATATTTATAGAAAAAGTGGGGATATTTTTTATTAATTTCCAAATATAGGCATTAGAAACATAGGTTGTGGAAAATGAAAAACATGGTCTTTACCATGATATTTTCTCATGGTATTGGGAAATTGGGACTAATTTTAAATTATTTTAGTCCAAATGAGTCTAAAATAATTTTATATTACTTATTTTGTCAAGGAAAATTAACATTTTCACAAAATGACATTTTTAAAGTTCAAGTTTCTATTTTAGAATTTGAAAAGTAAATTATATATTTAGAAAATGATTAAATATATTAAAATAATTTATATTAATAACATAAATATTTTAAGTCATTTATTGTGGTTAATTAGTCATTAAATCATTATGACATAATAATTAATTCATTAAACATACTGAAAAACACAAACTACATTTTTACTATTCATGAAAAAATTAAGTATTTTAGAAAATTCTCATAAATTCACCCTAATATAATTTGGATGATATTATTTAAAAAATTATATTTATTTTATCATAATAATTATATAAATATTATAATTATATATTTTAAATATAAAAATCCTTATTTATTAAAAATAACAGCGGATTGAAAATGCATAATAAAATTTTTGACACATAAAAAAAATAAAACTATTTTATCATTAATATTTTAATAGTAGTGTATTTATCATACTATTTAATTAAAATAAGTATTATTCATAATATATTAGTTTTTATACATATTTATATCTTTTCTAGAAAGTACCTTTTTTTCCCAAAAAGTAAAATTTTCAAATTCCATCTAAATTTTATTAAGAAAAACTATTCTTAAAATGGAATTGATGAAAAAACAATGTTATTTATACAATGGAATTACAATTTAAGTAACCAGGGCCTCAAAACTTGAGCCCTTATAACACTTTAATATGATATAAGTGTGAGGTGTGCGATGGTGATAAATTCATGGGGTAGCTTGGCTAACATTGTTCGAGCGGTAATTTCCACTAACTTGAACTTATCCCATAAGTGATTTCATTAAAGCTTCACTTGTTGATGCTTGGATTGGGCTTAGTCAAGGAATAACCTCAGTGATGTTGTCTCTCTTCCAAGCTCTAAAAAATGGGTTTCATACAACACGACTCTACTAGTTAAGGATATCATTTCTCCTTCCTGCATTAATTATCATTTGTCATTTCTACTTACAAACACTAATTATAACATTAAAATTATTATATAGTTTACAATGCCCATAATTGACCAGTGGTCATATAATGGAAAAAAATTGATGGTCACATTTTAATTTATACTCATTTCAATATTAAATATATATAGTTTTGTTGAGTAAAAAAATAATATAACATGCATTTTCAAGAAATAATTATCATTTAAAAAGTCTGAGTAATTACATTATTCCACCTTAAGAAATTCCATCCCTAAAATTTCAACTCATTCTCTCAGTTGAGAAAAGGTGTGGGTACTTTTTTCTCATTGTCTCCTTTGGTTCCCACATCTCTTCTTCATATTTATGGTTCCTCCACAACACTTTAATGAGGTGGGTAGTCTTGTTGCATAAAACCTTGTCTCTACAGTCCAAGATCTCTATTGGATGCTCCTTATAAGAGAGGTAATGTTCCAGTTGTACCACCTCAGAATTCAGTACATGCGAAGGGATAGGTATATACTTCTTCAAAAGAGATACATGAAATACATCATGAAATTGAGCTAGATTTGGAAAAAGTTTAAGCCGATAGACCACTGCCCCTATGCAATCAAGGATTCTATAGGGGCCAATATACCTAGGGATACGATTCCCTTTCTTCCCAAACTACATGACTCTCTTCCATGGTGAAATTCAAAGGAAGACTTTATTACCAAAATCAAACTCCATGGTCCATTGACGATTGTTAGCATAGATTTTATACCAAATATGAGTAGCCTTCATATGTTGTTGGATAGTATGTGTCACACCAGAACTTTTAAGATAATATTATTTTATGATTTCATCAGATTTTGAAACTTTATATCGAGCTGTGACCAAGTTTGTTTTAAATTTTTTCATTTTGTTGATGAATAAATGCTTCGCCCTTGACATCGTCCGGTGCATGACATGGCGTATTCAAAGCTACACGACTTTTCCCGAGTCACCGTGCGGCCTACCTCAAGACAAATAAATAAAATGAGTTTTCATGATGTATTTTAAAATTATAATTATGGTAATTATTATTGTTATTATTATTATTATTATGTTCACCAAGTTTATTAAAATAGGGTTGTTATAATTAAGTTATTATTATTAAATTTCTATTAATTTTGTTAAGTATATTAAGTTTATTAATATCATAATAAGTTTATTATAATTTTTATTATGATTAATAATAATAATAATATTATTATTGTTTAGTTTATAATAATAATTATTAAGTTATTATTATTATTATTATTGGAGTTTATTAAAAATCCTTATTAAGTTTATTATTATTATTAATATTTATTAAAGTTTTATTTATTTTATTTTATTTTATTTTATATCTTATTTATTTCATTCTTTTTTATTCATTTATTTTCTTGTTTTTTTCCTTGCTATTCTTCCTCCCAAGGCATCGCGTACAGCGCCCCCCTTGCGTCGTGATTGGCCCCCCTGCGCTGAGCCCCATTTTCCCCCCTCTCCCGGGTCAGGGCAGATGCCCCCCCTTCCCCTGACCTAGTCGCGCGACCCACTGGCGGTCCCTCCCTCTCCGGTGCACCATCTTCCCTCTACGCGGGCTCTCTTGGACAAGCCTCCCATCGGGCGACCTCACCTCCACGTGACCCTCCCTTGGCTGAGCCCTTTTCGCTCGCGACGCAACCTCCTGAGCTCCCTCTTCGGCTTGGATTTCAATTCGTTTCCACCAGATTTTGGTTCGATTTTTCATGGTATGGGTTTCTTCCCTCTTCTCCTTCCATCCTCGGTTGATTTGAGGTCTCCCCATCACCCTACTGATTTTTGGCAGAACCCTAATGTTTTTGGGGTTTTGATTTTTGATTGAATCTTTTTTTTAGGTTTTGTAGGGTTCTATCAAGGCCAGTTTTAGCCACTACCGTTAAGGGAAATGGGTTTTCCATGGTCTTCAGGTGAGGATTCATCATCTTTTTCCTTGTGGTTTAATTATAATTTATGAGTTTTGTGATTTTTGTGTTGTCGGTATTTTGTGTTGGGTGCGAAAGTTGTTTTTGCAGTAGATTATCTTGTGCTTGATTTTTATATGGAATGCTTGTGTGAAATGGGGTCTTTTTAGGATATAAATGCTTTCGGTAATGCTTGGTTTTGTTTTATGACTTATGGGTTTTCTTTATTAGATCATACAAGGGCTTCAAATTAAATTTTAGTATGCTTTTAGTGTGCGTTTCTGGTTTAGAGAGTGTTTTTGGTGTAATTTTTTTTATAGTGCAAATTTTAAAGTTTTTAATAAATTGTCTAATTGTTTTACTTGTTGTAAATTTTTCAACATGTTTTGTAAGTTCTTTTAAAATATGGAAAATATGTTTTAATGTCACTTTGGGTGTACTTTTCATGTAAAACCTTGTTTTTCCTCTTTTAGGTGTTTTATAAATTGTATAAATGGTTTATTTAATTTTTCAGGTGGTGTGAATCCCGTTTCCAATGGTAAAATGGGTTTGGGTGTATGTTTTTAAAAGGGAAATGCATAATTTAGCATGTTTGGGTTGTTGGGTATTTCTAAAAGTAAATCTTAAATGGTTTAAACAATGAAATGCATGTTTTGGAATTGGTTCTGGTTTATGTGATGATTTGAAAAGGGAATTGAAAATGGTTAAATTGATTATGTGTTTTTATTTTAATATTTTCAAGGGGTTTTATGAGTTATGTATGTGGTGTGTCATTGGTGAAAATCCTTGATGTGTTATTTTGAAACGTTTTATGGATCGTTTAAGTTATTTATTGCTTTATTAAATTATTTGTGTAGTGCGTTGGGCCTCGTTATGGTGGTTTGGGGCCATGGGTTCAAGGTATCCTCCATGTACATGCATAGGGTAAGGAATATATATATATATTCACTCTTTGTACATATTACCTCATCGAACTGGGAATATGTGCAATGCATCTAGGGGTGTATATATATATATATGTACAAATTCATGTGCCTGTATGCGTCAAACGTGTGTTCGAGTGGTTGTTGACAAATAACGACATGTTTGAGGTAGGTCCCCTATGCCTATGATTTTAATTTTAAATTCATAACTACTTGATTGTTTTAAAAATATGTTTTACACTATGCTATATAAACATGCTATGGAATCTGATTTCGGTTGCTAGAAACTATTATGCCTTTGTTTTGGAAATTGAAATGTATTTAAAACGCCATTGGTCTTAAGTGAGTTTTCTTGAAAATTGATTTCTTAAGTGGTTTTGAATTGGTAAGGTGTATTTCCAAAGATGTTTGGCCTTTTGGCCGGTTGATTGTAAAAAGTGTCCCCTTTCTGTAATGAAGCCCGTTTGGCATCTTAAGAATGTTTTATGAAAAATAAAAACCTCTCTTGAGGCACGCCCCCCTTGATTTTTATAAAAAAATGATTTTTTAAAGTTGAATGTGTTATCATGTGCCTAATCTGATGCTTATGCATTGTGTGATGTGAACGAGGGGGAATGCGCTCAAGGAGGGAGAGCGGTGGTGAGATGTTGAATGAGTTTTAGAAAAAGAAAGTGTTATGTTCATATATGTTTTCTTGATAAAGAAAATTCACCACCACTTGAAATAGAACACAATGGGAAACCTGGGTATTTAGGTGGGTGACCAGGACTAGTAAGCTAGATGACACAGCTGGGGTTCGTCCCAGTTTATCTAGCTGGATTGACGCAACAACACAACTAAACATATGAATTTATGAGGGTCGTGGTCTTATAAGCCACATTTTCTGAGGGTTGTGGTCTTCTTAATCCACATTTCACCGAGGTACAAGGTCTCTAGGTTCCTACTTGTTCTAGCTACCTATAGGGATTACCCATGGTGATCATTTATGACATGCTGCTAGTGATGTAACTTTCTCTTCAGTTGTTTCATACTTGATGTCTTGTTTGTGAAAACCATATTTTAATCCAAACTGGTTTCTTTTCATTTTAAAATGTTAATGCATGCTTGAAACCTATTTTAAAAATATAGTGGGAGTAAAATGCTTTACCTGAAAATGAAAACTCGTTACTTGAATTTTAAAAGGATAAACATTATTTTATTATATCTTATTTTCAAACTAGCATAATTGGATTTCTTACTAAAGGCGGAGACATAGGACATGGTTATATTTTGGCATTCCTACTGAGCATCTCGGTTCTCATTCCTACTTTACTTTTCTTTTGCAGGTTTTAGCCTTGGGTCAATTTTGGGGGCGAGTGTGGTTTACGTTCCACGTCAACCCGTGGGGTCACCCGAGGTATGTCACGTCTCTTCTTTAATTCCTTTTTCTGCTTCCAAGTTGTTTGGTTTATTTCCATTTATTTATCTTCTTGTTTAGTTTTTGATTATTTATGTTTGTTATGGGCCAAATCATTCCCATCTGGTTTATTTTGATGCACGACACTAGTTTCCAGCCCGTGGGGATCAGGAACGCCCCTCGGGTCATGTCGCGGATTGGGTCGGGCATCGGGTCGGATGGCGACCTAGCTTGGTTCATGACAAAATGGTATCATAGGTGCCCTTGTTATTTGGGGTGTCAAGTATCTTGGTGATTAGGTGTGTCGGGACTCGAGAGGTAGGTGCGAGAAGGATGTCATGAAACCTTGCCTGTCCCGAGACTCAAGTTGCTAGGGGTAGTCCGAGATTTGATTTTTCTTCTTTGGATTGGTATGTGTGGATGAGGGATGACCAAGGAAGTGAGCCAGTGTTACGCGGCAGACTTGCATGGAGTAGCGACCCATGTACAACCCGAGTGCACTGTTCAAGACGCTTCCTGTGGTTAATGCTCACTCGGAGCATGGTATGCTAAGCCATGTTACCAGGTTAGTATAGCCACTAGTTCCTTATTTTTGGAAATTTTAATGTGAGATATGTTTGACCTTCATTTTGGTTGGTGTGAGTAGATCTCAAAAATGAAAATGGTTTTTTTTGTGAAGGTGTTTTCAAATGGGAATGTGGTGTTATAGTGGAAAAGTGGTTTTGAAATGGAAATTGTTTTCTTTTAACGAATGTGTGGTTTAAAAAGTGAAAATGGGAGGTGTTTTGGAAGTTGTTTTGGGATCTCAGTAACACTTTTTGGAATGTGAATTTTGAAAATGTTTTGGAAATTGGAAATTTAATGCTTTAATGATAAGTTACTTTTTCAAATTGATTGGGAATTTGTGCTTTATGCTGAATGATCTATTTTGAAAATGAGACGTGTCTTGAATTGACCCTTGGTATTAATATGAGTGATCACATACATTGAGGTGAGCATGTGGAAAGTGGAGAAATTGATGATGTTAGTGGATGGGTTCTTGAGCTAGCACATGGATATGTATGTGTGAGACTTCATGGAATACCAATGGTGGATATTTAAGTTGTTTTTTTTGCTGAAAAAAATGGTTTCCAAAAAGGTAATTTAAATGTTTTGAAAAGTGAGTGAGAAATTGTTTAGCATTCTCTTTTCATGTTGAGTATTCTTTTTTGTGGGTTCTTGGTTTTGACATATTGAATTGTGGTTGGAATAGTGATTTGAGTTTGAGATTTCGTTTGTGATTGAGGTGTAGAATTTTTATTTATGATGAGTTTTGATTCGGATTTGTGCCTCTTGTTTTTGAGTGTGCTACCCAGAAAAGTCCCAGAAGTTTCTAGAGATCCTCTTCTAGTTGTTTGTCCTACCCAGGCTCTTAACGGAGTGTTAGAATTGAATTCTTTTCAGTCATTGTCCATCTTCCTTGGTGATCATGATCTATCAAAGGTAGCGGACTAGCTTCGTGAAATCGTTGGTGTTTTCAGGTTGTTGGGAACTCCCGAAGCTATGAGAGTCTGTGTTGGTTCGGGTCCGTTTGAAGGTGCAACATTGGATTGGTGGAGGAGATAATCCCTAAATTGTTGCATGATGGTATGTCTTGGAAGTTGTTTGAGACCACTTTCGTTAGATGGTTTATGCCCAAGGAAGTGAAGGTGAGGAAAGTGGCAGAACTAGTGAGTGTCGAGTAAGGACAATGAGTAGTGAAGGCCTACATGGGGCATTCCAAGGGGTTGATTCCATTTTTCTCCGGAGGTAGTGTCGTGGAATTAGTTAAAGATTATTTTGTGTGGGGTCTTCGTCCAGGGTTCTAGGACCGTTTATTTTTGTTGTTCGGGAAGGTTCCCCATCCGGTGATGAGAGAAATAGGAGGAACCTGTCTCAGACAAGTCTTCTTGTCAATTAGATCTTCTATTAGTTGGGCCACCCCCTTGTTTACTTCTAGTGTTCTCGGTTTGGGTACTTTAAGTCGCCTTGTCATCATACTTTGAAGGCTTGCCGTTAGTGTGGCCATTTTGGAAAATTGGAGAGGTTCCACTAGCGGCATCGTCAGTAGGAGTCTCGACCAAAGGATGTCAGCTCCTGACTGTGGGGCAGCAGATGCTTCAAGACATCAGAGCTCCAGCCACAGGTCTCAGAGTGAAGCTCTTCATGCAGTCAGGAATCATTGGGTGTGGGGCACCTTGGTCTAAATTGTGTCTCTAGTGCTAAAATCGGGATGATTTAAATTTCTCTATTCAAGCTCCCTCATCTTTGAAGGTTCTATTTTGATGTAAGTAGCGTAAAGGTATCATTTTCCTGTTGTGGTATTTGTTCTTTGAATACCCCACTTTGTTTATAAGGAGGCGTGGTGATCTCATTTTCTTTAAATTCTAGTAGTTGTGCCTCCTCATGTGTGAGCTTTGAAGGTTGTCTCTTTTTGGATGTGAGTCTCAAGATGATTATCCCTCTCATGTGGCTAGCTCCATGGGTGACCTGTTCTTGTTGTAGGATGTTCTCATTTTGGAGACATATGCATCTTGGGAAATAATGAATAGGGGTTTGGTCCACTACTCAGTTTGGGGTCTTTCATCTATGACCCCATGTGGTGGGGGTCTGGGTCAAGTAGAGAGTTCATGGGTCATTTTGTGCTGGGTTTCTCATATTGGTCAGTGCTAATTGGCTTAAGCTAGTCAGTTATTAAATGGTGGGGAGACCCACCATGAATCATGTCGTGCCTTCTTTGAGGTTTGGTCTGTGTAGAGGTTCCATCTTGGATCAAGTTAGTATTTCCAGAGTTGGCCCATGCTGTGAGTCTCAATGTTTGTTGTGCTAGTTGGGTTCTTTTGGTGGGGAGAACCCTCCCCATTTCTTCATGTATTTTCTCATTGCGTTTTCCCTTAGAGTTCATCAGGTGTGCCTGGTGGAGTGAAAAGTCACACCGAGTTTGTGTTTTTGTTAGCCTCGTTCAGTTTCGAACACGAGTTGTTTCCTTGTTTGGATGGGTGACTTTCTGGGGGAAGAATGTTTTTATGGTTGGGATAATTGTCACACCCAAACTTTTAAGATAATATTATTTTATGATTTCATCAGATTTTGAAACTTTCTATCGAGCTGCGACCAAGCCTGTTTTAATTTTTTTTCATTTTGTTGATGAATGAATGCTTCAACCTTGACATCGTCCGGTGCATGACATGTCATATTCAAAGCTACGCGACTTTGCCCGGGTCACCGTGTGGCCTGCCTTAAGACAAATAAATAAAATGTGTTTTCATGATGTATTTTAAAATTATAATTATGGTAATTATTATTATTATTATTATTATTATTATTATTATGTTCACCAAGTTTATTAAAATAGGGTTGTTATAATTAAGTTATTATTATTAACTTTCTATTAATTTTGTTAAGTATATTAAGTTTATTAATATCATACTAAGTTTATTATAATTTTTATTATGATTAATAATAATAATAATATTATTGTTTAATTTATAATAATAATTATTAAGCTATTATTATTATTATTGGAGTTTATTAAAAATCCTTATTAAGTTTATTATTATTATTATTTATTAAAGTTTTATTTATATTATTTTATTTTCTATTATTTTATTTTCTATCTTATTTATTTCTTTTCTATTTTTTTTTCCATTTCTTTTCTTGTTTTTTCCCTTGCTGTTCTTCCTCCTAGGGCATCGCGCACAGCGCCCGCCTTGCGTCGCGATCGCCCCCCTACATTGATCCCCATTTTTCCCCCTCTCCCTGGTCGTGGTAGATGCCCCCCCTTCCCCTGACCTAGTCGCGTGACCCGCCGGCGGTCCCTCCCTCTCGGGCGCACCATCTTCCATCTACGTGGGCTCCCTCGGACAAGCCTCCCATCGGGAGACCTCACCTCCGCGCAACCCTCCCCTGGCCGATCCCTTTCCGCTCGCGACGCTACCTCCTGAGCTCCCTCTTCGGCTTGGATTTCAATCCGTTTCCACAAGATTTTGGTTCGATTTTTCATGGTATGGGTTTCTTCCCTCTTCTCCTTCCATCCTCGGTTGATTTGAGGTATCCCCATTGCCCTATTGATTTTTGGACAAACCCTAATGTTTTTGGGGTTTTGATTTTTGATTGACTCTTTTTTTAGGTTTTTTCGAGTTCCATCAAGGCCGGTTTTAGCCACTTCCATCAAGGGCAGTGGGTTCTCCATGGTCTTCAGGTGAGGATTCATCATCTTCTTCCTTGTGGTTTAATTATAATTTAGGAGTTTTGTGATTTTTGTGTTGTCGGTATTTTGTGTTTGGTGCGAAAGCTGTTTTTGCAATAGATTAGCTTGTGCTTGATTTTTATATGGAATACTTGTGTGAAATGGGGTCTGTTTTGGATAATAATGCTTTTGGTAACGCTTGGTTTTGTTTTATGACTTGTGAGGTTTCTTTATTAGATCATGAAAGGGCTGCATATTAAATTTTAGTATGCTTTTAGTGTGCGTTTGTGGTTTAGAGAGTGTTTTTGGTGTAATTTTTTTATAGTGCTAATTTTAAAGTGTTTAATAAATTGTCTAATTGTTTTAATTGTTGTACATTTGTCAACATGTTTTGTAAGTTCTTTTAAAATATGGAAAGTTTGTTTTAATGTCCCTTTGAGTGTAATTTTCGTGTAAAGCCTAGTTTTGCCTCTTTTAAGTGTTTTATAAATTGTATAAATGGTTTATTTAATTTTTCAGGTGGTGTGAATACTGTTTCCAATGGTAAAATGGGTTTGGGTGTAGGTTTTTAAAAGGGAAATGCATAATTTGGAATGTTTGGGTTGTTGTGTATTTCTAAATGTAAATCTTAAATGGTTTAAATAATGAAATTCATGTTTTGGAATTGGTTCTGGTTCATGTGATGATTTGAAAAGGGCATTGAAAATGGTTAAATTGATTATGTGTTTTTATTTTAATATTTTCAAGGGGTTTTATGAGTTATATAAGTGGCGTGTCGTTGGTGAAAATCCTTGATGTGTTATTTTGAAATGTTTTATGGATCGTTTAAGTGTTTAATTTCTTTATTAAATTATTTGTGTTGTGTGTTGGGCCTCGTTATGGTGGTTTGGGGCCGCTGGTTCGAGGTATCCTACATGTACATGCATAGGGTAAGGCATATATATATATATATGCCCTCTTTGAACATATTCTCTCATGGCGCAGGGAATATGTGAAATGCAGCTAGGGGTGTGTATATATATATATGTATAAATGCACGTGCATGTATGTGTCAAATGTGGGTTCAAGTGGTCGTCGACAAATAACGACATGTTTGAGGTAGGTCCCCTATGCCTATGCTTTTAATTTGAAATTCATAATTGCTTTATTGTTTTAAAAATATGTTTTACACTATGCTATATACACATGCTATGGAATCTGATTGCGGTTGCTAGAAACTATTATGACATTGTTTTGGAAATTGAAATGTATTTCAAACACTGTTGGTCTTAAGTGACTTTTCTTGAAAATTGATTTCTTAAGTGGTTTTGAATTGGTAAGGTGTATTTCCAAAGGTGTTTGGCCTTTTGGCCAGTTGATTGTAAAAAGTGTTCCCTTTATGTAATGAAGCCCATTTGGCATCTTAAGAATGTTTTATGAAAAATAAAAACCTCTCTTGAGGCACGCCCCCTTGGTTTTTAGAAAAAATTATTTTTTAAGTTGAATGTGTTATCATGTGCCTAATTTGATGCTTATGCATTGTGTGACGTGAAAGAGGGGGAATGCGCTCAAGGAGGGAGAGTGGTGGTGAGATGTTGAATGAGTTTTATAAAAATAAAGTGTTATGTACATATATTTTTGCTTGATAAAGAAAACTCACCACCACTTGAAATAGAGCACAATGGGAAACTTGGGTATTTAGGTGGGTGACCAGGACTAGAAAGCTAGATGACATGGCATGGGTTCATCCCGGTTTGTCTACCAGGATTGACACAACAACACTAACTAAACATATGAATTTCTGAGGGTTGTGGTCTTCTAAGCCACGTTTTTTGAGGGTCGTGGCCTTCTAAGCCACGTTTTCTGAGGGTCGTGGTCTTCTAAGCCACGTTTCACCGAGGTAAGAGGTCTCTAGGTTCCCACTTGTTATAGCTACCTATAGGGATTACCCATGGTGCTCATTTGTGACATGCTGCTAGTCATGTAACTTTCTTTTCAGTTATTTCATACATGATGTCTTGTTTGTGAAAACCATATTTTAATCAAAACTGGTTTCTTTTCATTTTGAAATGTTAATTAATGCTTGAAACCTATTTTGAAAATATAGTGGGAGTAAAATGATTTACCTGAAAATGAAAACTATTTACTTGAATTTTAAAAGGAGAAACATTATTTTATTGTATCTTATTTTCAAACTGAAATAATTGGATTTCTTTCTAAATGTGGAGACATAGGATATGGTTATATTTTGGCATTCTTACTGAGCATCTCGGTGCTCATGCCTACTTTACTTTTCAGTTTCAGGTTTCAGCCTTGGGTCACTTTTGGGAGCGAGTGTGGTTTACATTCCGCGTCAACCCACAGGGTCACCCAAGGTATGTCACGTCGCTTCTTTAATTATTTTTTTCTACTGCCAAGTTGTTTGGTTTATTTCCCTTTATTTATCTACTTGTTCAGTTTTTGATTATTTATGTTTGTTACGGGCCAAATCATTCCCAGCTGGTTTATTTTGATGTCCGGCACTAGTTTCCAGCTCATGGGGATCGGGAACGCCCCTCGGGCCATGTCTTGGACTGGGTCGGGCGCCGGGTCGGATGGTGACCTGTCTTGGTTCGTGACAACAAGAACCTTTTTAATTATCTCTTGAAAAAGATCAGGCCCAAGAAGATTTATCTCACCAAATTCATCCCAACAAGTAGAAGTTATACATTACTTCCCATTGAGACTTTCATAGGGTTCTATTTGAATACTTTAATTGAAGCTGTTATTGTATGAGAACTCAACTAATAAGATATATTGATTCCATCTACCTTTAAATTCTATTGAGCAAGTTCATTGAATACCATCAAGTTTTTGAATTGTTCATTTAGATTGTCCATCAGTTTGGGGGTGATAGGCCCTACTGAAATTCAATTTATTATTTAGAACATGTTGAATACTTCTCCAAAATTTTGATGTAAACCTTGGATCATGATCAGAAATGATATCTAGTGGTACCCCATGTATCTTTACCACTTAATTCAATTATATCTTAGTAAATTGGCCAATAGATAAATATTCCTGAATTGTGATGAAAAGGAAAGCCTTGGTGAGACAATCCACTATAACCCAAATCACATTGTTTCCTTTGGATGTT
This sequence comes from Viscum album, assembly GCA_963277665.1. NCBI lineage: Eukaryota > Viridiplantae > Streptophyta > Magnoliopsida > Santalales > Viscaceae > Viscum > Viscum album. The sequence continues at coordinate 232,700,585 of OY728141.1, forward strand.
CTCAGGGGACCAATGAAAAAGTCTATAGTGATTTTATCCCACATCCTTTTTGGTATGGTAAGTGGTTGTAACACCCCTTTATGAATTTTTCGCTTTTCCTTCACTTATTGACAGAACAAGCACCTTGTAGTGTAGTCGGTAATACCCCTTTTCATGTTATCCCACCAATAATGACCATGAAGGTCCCTATACATTTTAGTACTTCCATGATGTATAGAGAATATAGAGCTATGAACTTCATCCATTAGCTCATTCTTTATTGATGGAATAGATGGAAAACATATCCTTGTATGAAATTACAGTACACCTTCTTGATCAATATTGAACCTAGGAAACTTCTCATTCTTCACAGCCTCAATATTATTCTATAAAAAAGGATCTTATCTTTGAGATTTCTTGATCATCTCTAGTAATGATGGATGAGAAATCATTTGGTATAAGTTTGATTATGTCCCTTACCTCATGATTCCCATGTCCAACCTTACTAGGTCCTTGATAAATGGATCTCTTTAAATCCTCATTATTTCCATCATAATAGGGTCTTTCCTACTTAATGAATAAATAAATTTTTTTCTATTCTGAGGTGATAATGAATTGAATAGTCATAGTCTTTAAGAAGTTATAACCATCTCCTCCATCTCATGTTCAATTCATTTTATGTGAAAATATACATCAAACTTTGGTGGTATGTGTATATATCACATTTCTCTCCATAAAGACAGTGCCTCCATATCTTCAGAACAAAAATAACTATAGTTAGACCTAGGTCATGCATAGGGTAATTATGCTCATGCGGCTTCAACTGTCGATATTCATAGGTAATATTGATGTCATTTTTCATTAGGATGTACCCAATACCTTTTAGAGATGGATCACTAAAAATAATGATTCCTTCCTTGATATAGGTTAGACTTAACACAAGTTTAGTAACCAATCTCTTCTTTAGATCTTGGAAACTTTATTCACACTCCTTTATCTAGATGAACTTGGCCAGTTTTTGAATTAACATGGTTAGTGGATTATAAAGTCATGTTTTTTTCAAAAACCTCCTATAATATCTTAATAAAACAAGGAAACTATGAAACTTAGTTACTATTTTAGGATAAGTCCACTCCCCTACAACATTTTTCTTGGAAGTGTCAATTGAGATTCCTTCATTAGTTATAATGTTCCCTATGAAAGTAACTTTTTTAACCAAAATTCACATTTCTTGAACTTTCTAAATAGTTAATCCTTCATCATTGTTTTCAATATAACCCTTATATGTTCCTCATGATCCTCATGAATTTTGGAATATATAAAAATATAATCAATAAAAAACTCCCACAAAGTTATCAAGGTTGTCTTTAAATACTCTATTCATCAAATCCATAAAGATATCGAGAGAATTAGTCAAACCGAAGGGAATAAAAAAATCATAATGCCCATATCTTGATCGGAAGGCAGTCTTTGGAATGTCTTCTTTATTATCCATAAATTGATTATAACCAATTTGAAGATCAATCTTGGATAAGAATTGAGCCCCATAAAGCTGGTTAAATAAACCATCACTCCTTGGAAGTGGGTACTTTTTCTTCACTGTGATCTTGTTAAGTTCTCTATAATCAATGTATAGCCACATTGATCCATCATTCTTCTTCACAAATAGAATAGGTTCTCCCCAAGGATACACATTTGGTCAGATAAACAACTTCTCTAAAAGATCTTGGAGTTGGTTCTTTAATTCCTCCAGCTCCACATTTTCCATTTTATATGGGGTCTTTGATATCAGCTTTGATCCATGAATGAGTTCAATGGATAAATCTACCTATATTTCTGAGGGAGATCCAGGTAACTCTTTAGGAAATAATTCAATTTATTATTGAATTATGGGGACATTATCTAATCATATAATTTCATTTACTTATTTAACTTCACCAATCATTTCCATAAAGACGGCTATGTGAGGTGATTCTAGACAAATCTCGTGATGAGATATCTCTCCTTTGAAAACAACTGTAGGGTTTCCATTTAATACTACCAAGATATCCTTGCTTCTTCAGTCTATCTTAGTATTATACTTTGAGAGCTAGTCCATCCACAGTATATTACTGAATTCTAGCATGGGAATGAATGCTGTATTTATGATGAGATTTTTCTCGCTAAAGTCAATACTGAAGTTTCTATAAAATATTGATTCTTGGATAATCCCTCCAGGAGTCATAACTAATAACTATACTTCCATAATTTTAGGGATTGATTATATATTCTTTTCAAACTTGTAGAAAATAAAGGAACACATAGAACTAGAATCAAACACAGTACATGCTAGCTTTGAGAAAACAACGAGAGTACCTACCACCACATCATTTGGAGAATCTACTTCAGCTATCGTGATATAAAAATCTCAACCTTAATATCTTTGACTTTTTTTAGTTTGATAGTGATTCCCCTTTATAAACTTTAGATTTAGAAAATGATTGGAAAATTTCCCAAGTTTTCCACACTTGAATCATTGGACTTCGGGCTGGGTCTGTACCATCTTCCCTTTGTCGTTAGTGTTTAGAAGTTGAGGATTCACCTCAATATGATAGTTACAAGAAATATGGACATATCTTACACACTTGTAACATTTCCCAGTCTCATGAAAGGAGTTACCTGAATTCTTTTTCCCATATTTATTGCATGTAGAAAGTTGCACTTGCTTTCCTCCTCTTTCATGATCAAAGTTACTCCAGAATATTTTATCCATTGATCTCTTCTTTTTCATTTTATTTATGGTACCAATGCATCTCTCGAAATCCCAGTTAAAACTATATAGCACTTCAAACTATATCCTCGTAGCTATCATAGTCTTGATTGAATAGGTTCTTTCGTAGTTGGGGTCTTAGTCCACTAAATAATCTATCAACCTTTCTATTAGGATCCATGACAAAGCTATAGGTGTAGTGAGAAAGTCTTGAAAATTTCATCTCATAGATTCACACATATTCATTTTCTTTCTTCTTAATCTCTAGGAATTACTTCTCTATTTTAATTTGCATCAAATGGGGAATTTGTTTTTGAAAAATTTTCCCCTGAACTCTTCCAAATCCAAATCTTCAATCCCCATTCATGGATTCATATGTTTAATTAGTTTCCACCACTGATCAGCTTCTCCCCTTAAGTGGTACACATCTAGGGTGACTTTCTCTTGTTCTAAACAATGGATTACAGAAAAGATCTTTTCTATAGAGATTATCCATTGTTTATAAATCAATGGGTTGATATATCCACTTAAATAAGGTGGTTGTTGACATATAAAGGACTCAATGGAAGGTTATTACCTTTGGGGTGAATCTGTTCTCTTAGATTTATTCAAGTTATTGTTAATAACTCGAGTTAGTTGATTCATCATTGTCATCAATTTTTCAATTCCGACTTCTATCAGAGGTCTGTTAGGGCATGGTCCATTCTGGCCACCATTTACATGGTTCATACTATTTCCTACCATTTTCTGAAAGAATAAAAATTTGTGGGAAACATGTTTATTTAAGAATATTATAATTATAAAATAATTTTATATCTTTAAAAATCATGCTTAGATAAGTTAGTCATTAACAACAATTACATTTTCTATAAATCCATTATAATGGTTCATACAAAGCTTTTGATTAACCAAACATATCCCCCAAGAGTGTTAAACGAGGAGTGAAACAAGGCATGTTTTCATGGACTAGTTCCCATTCGATTATAGCTCAAAGTAGTGTTTTTGGGATTTACCCCTAGATACATATGTTCCAGATTTACATCCACTTGTTTGCATCTATAAAAATATTTCTTTGCTCAAAAACCACTTACTTAATATTTCACAAAAAAAAAACAATATGTTTTCATATATTTGAAAATTTATATAAGGCTATTACTGAAGTTTTCAAATCATAATTTCCAAAAATAAATAAACCTTCCTTTAATGCTAAGTATGGATTCCCATATTTTTATTATATAACTTTTCATTTACATGGTAAAAATAGAGGATCTTTTAAAGTTTAGTTTCTTGGAAAAAAGGTACATAATATATGAAAACATAAAATATTTTTCTAATCCATAAGAAATGCTTATTAAAAGTTTCATCCTAAGTAAATTTACTATATCTCAAAACCTGGGGCCATACATAAAAGGAAATGGTGAGAAAAAGTCCCAATAAGGGAAAACAAGGTGAACAGTTTACATGTGACAAAGATAAACATCAATAAGAACTTGAAGAATATCATAAAGGCATGAGAAAAGGAAAAATGAGAATATCATAATAAAAAAAACATGAATCATAATAAGTAAATGTGGATACAACATTTAAATGAGACATTTATAAGAATATAACCAAAGTTTTTCACTGAGGCATAATAAAAATTATCAAGGTTATTCACCATGGTATCATAAAACATGTCATCACTAAATATTGATTGCTTTACCCAGTGAATTGGAGTGCTATCAAGGTGATCACTTAATATGTATTAATTTTTATTTGATCCAAATAGATAATAATCAAACTTTTCATAAATAAACAATGGAGAAGAAAAGAAATGAGTTTCATATTAAAATAATAGGGTTTTAAAAGTGCTTAAAGAACATGATCATTATGTCATTTTTAACCCATGGAAAGGGAATGTGAGTATTATGTATATCAATCCCAGAATAAAATAAATAATTTTTAAATATTGGTGAATACCCATGGAAAATAAATTGTTTTGGGTATTCACAAAAATAAAGTAAAAGATAATTTATTGAGAAGAATTGAGAAATTTTGAGAAATAAATTCGACAATATAACGGGTATAAAAAATGGTTTTAGAAAAGGGTAAAAAGAGATAGGATAAGGGTATCCAGTTGATAAAACATAATTTTATGGAAATTAAATTAATAAAAAGTAAATAAGAGATATTTATCATAAAATTCCTAAGACATATACAAAAAGAGGTTCTTGAAATAACGATAAAAAAGGGATATTTCCCTTACCATGAAGAGTAACTCTAAAAACATGAATATTGGGACCTTGGGGGCTTGAGTACACATTGAGAGGACTCCTTGTAAGGTAAATATATTATATATTCAGGGAGGATGAATTTTTAGTGAAATGAAATGGAGAAATTAGGTGGGTATTTATAACAAAAGTGGGTTATTTGTTTATTAATTTCCAAATACAGGACTTGGAAACCTAGGTTGTGGAAAATGAAAAACAATGAGCTTTCCAATGGTATTTGCCTATGTTATTAGACACTTGGTACAAATTTTATGTTATTTTAATCCACATGACTCAACCATAATTTTATATTACTTATTTTGGAAAGTAAAATAAATGTTTTCACAAAATAACATTTTAAAAGTTAAAGTCTCCATTTTAGAATTTGAAATGTAAATTATATATTTTGAAATTGATTAAAATATATTAAAATAATTGATAGTAATAAAATATAATATTTTAAGTCTTTGATTGTGGTTAATTAGTTATTAAATAATTATAACATAATTATTAAGTCATTAAACATACCAAAAAACTCAAACTGTATTTTTACGATTCACAAAAAAAAATAAAGTAGAAAATTCTCATAAATTCACCCTAACCTAATTTTAAAGTTCTGATTTCAAAAATGATATTTATTTTATCAAAATAATTATAAATATATGATAATTATAAGTTTTAAGTATAAAAACTCTTATTTATTAAAAATAATAGCGGATTGAAAATGCATAGTAAAATTTTTGAAAATAAAAAAATATTTTATCATCTATATTTAAATAAGAGTATTTTTATTATACTATTTCATTAAAATAATCAGTATTCATAACATACTATTTTATTATTAATATTTATATATTATATAGAAAGTACAATTTCCGTCTGAAAAATTAATTTATCAAATTCCATCTAAATTTTATTTAGAAAAACTATTATTAAAACAGAATTGATGGGGAAAAATTATTTATAAAATGGAATTACACATTAAGTAACTATTTCCTCCACAAATATACCCTTATAACACCCACATACGACCTAAGGGTAATGTGTGCGATGGTGATAGATTCATGGGGTGGCACGACTAAGATTACTTGAGTGGTGATTTCCACTAACTTGAACTTATCCCATAGGCGATTCCATTCAAGCTTCACTTGTTAAATATTAACTGGGTCTTGGTCAAGGTCAAACCCCAGTGATTCTACATCTCTCCTAATCTCTGAAAAATTGGATTCATACATCATAACTCTACTGGTTCAGGCCATCTTTTATCCTTTATGCATTAATTATCATTTGTCATTTATACTTATAAAATCTAATTATAATTTTAAAATTATTATATAGTTTCCAACAGTCATAATTGACGAACAATCATATAATGGTCAAAACCCGATGGTCACATTTCAATTTATACTCACTTCGTTATTAAATAGATATAGTTTTGTTGGGTAGTAAAAATAATATAACACACATTTTTAGGAAATAATTATCATTCAAAAATTCTGGGTTGTTACAACACATACCTTATACCAAGGAAGATTCACTCGTCTAATATTGGTCATTAATTCATGCCAAAATGAGAGAAATTGAAAGAATCAACAATCTTCCTTAAAATAGGGCATATGAGCTCATGTGGAAATGACATCAAATATAGTGAGATAAAATAAGAAAAGGATTAAGGGGAATGTTAGAATAAGAAATGGTTATCCAATACAACTGACGATGATCAATTCCAAGAATGGAAAAGGGTGATACATCAAAGCCTGAGTGAGGGTGGAAGGAGAGCTCCCGAAGATGGAGGATGTTTTATACATGAATGAGAGTAGTAAAGAGGCTTCTGGGTTAAAATAAATAAGGTGAAAATAGTTATTTCCCCCTTTTAAAGGGGAACACAGTTTAGCCTTATGATTTAACTAACCATGCACCAACTGTGCAGCTCACTCTACCTAAGATCCACACCCCACACCATTAATGTGCATGTTTAAATAAACCATGCCTTTGGAACTATCTCACCCATCACCATACACAGTTGTAGGGAACAGTAATAAAAGTCATTCACTAACTATGAGAGTCCCTCTATGCACCTTCACCAAGTCACACAGTCAGTTGGAACCCCTCACATGGTTTGAATAAACCATTATCCAATATAATTAGGCCGCACAATTTGGGGTAAATAGTTAGCACTAACCATGCATTTACCATGTGCCCCAGTCCATTTCCTCCTGAAATTGGGATTTTGAAACCAGACACTCCCAAAACTCATCTGATATTTTGATACATCTCTAGATCCATAAACCCTACCTAAAAATAACACTTTCAAGTGTTCCAACTCTTGGAATTACATCCCAAATCTCGGTTTGTGATTTGGATGATCCATCAAACTAAAATTAAAATTCATTTGGAGTTTCCAACTCAATCCAAAACATGGAATCTTACAACCTCCCCATATTAGAACATAACATCCCTAAGAATCCCTGATGGAAAGAGAATTTATCAGCCAACTTACTTTGGTCATGAAAATCCTGCAAAAATAGTTGTGTTACATTTAAAGACACCCAACACACCTCTAAGTGATACTTTAAACATACAGTACACAAGCTGTTAAAACTCAATAAAATTCTCATATCTAAATCTAAACATCAGGACGACACTTACTCAAGCCCATCAAACCTAATACACAGTCACATCATTGTCTCTTTTATCAACCGACCTATGGTGCTCCCCACAATTGGTTCTAGCCTTTAATATCCAATTCCATGTCATGATACTTCCACCATTGTGATTGCCTATTTAAGAACACCCTTACCACCCTAATGATTCTCCCAACATGATTCTCAACTCACACCACTCAATCACATCTGAGGTCACCACTCTCGGTACTTGATTTGATCTTAATGGCCAAACTCAAATCGACCCAACCTTGCCTGGTCATACCAGTTTTTCCCTAAAAATCCTTGGACAAATATTAGATTGCACTTGTATCATCTCAATGGAATGACCAATGCATTTCCTCACTGACTGAATCCATCCACTTGAAGAAACTCAATTAGAACCACCTTTGGTTGTCTATTTTTGAAAAAAAATATCTTCAATAGTTGACACATAAATAAAACTATATTTCATCACCTTACTCCAAGGAACCACGAAACCTTTTCAAGAATGCTTATATACTCCCATAACCGAATCTAGGTGACATCTCTAGGATGAACTATCCCCTGTTCATTTCTATTACAATAGCATAACATGAGTACTAGACCATTTCTGATCCAACACCCTTGGATTTCTATAAGCTAAACCTGGCCTGATTCCCACCCTTAGACATCACCCAAGTCCATATTCAAACTTCTACCTAGAATTTACTGATATATCCATCTATACACTATTCAATTTATCTAATGGAATCTAAAAACCAAAGATTCCATACAACGACCAGTCTCAATATCCCACAACCCTTCTCTCAAGAGGGTTATACACCAGTGACTCACGTATCATTATCCAACTCAGGAGAATACTTATCACCATAACAAAAATAAAATTTTGTAATTACTATATCCCATGAACCTTCCTTCATTGGGAATAAAAACTAGAATGAATAAGAACTAGCTCATTCCTGAGTGCCAAACCAAATGTTACCCATCACTCGTTCCTTCTTCCCAATAATGGTTTCCATGACGTTCACCGAATTTAAAGCCACAATGAGGGTCACCAACCTAAATGGACAATGGTTTACTCCCCAACTTATGGACTACCTTCATACACTCCTAAAAAAAACTCTTAATGTGTCCTTTCATCATACTCGAAAATATTTTTAGATAACTTGACATATAGTCAACGCTCTCTCAGCTTACTCAGGATGATGTCAAGATAATGGGAATGTTCACCTCTAAACTAGGAGTAAAATAAAATTTACATCAATATGAATGTATCTCTATTTAGATAAACACTCATATAAAACTAGGACATAATTTATTTAACCAAACCTAGATACCATATCTCCTAATAATGCATCTAAAGGTCCAACTATTTTCAACCATCTCAAGACACCCAGTTTATTTCCATATTAGCCATCATCACTAAGAAATTCCTTTTAGTTACCCAAATCCATGGGTCTCCATGCCCACCAGAGTCATAATTAAAATCGTCGATCGTCAACCCATACCTGAACAGTCACTAATGTTTCACATCAACTAGTTAAAACACACAAACAACATGAACTAAACTCCCCATCAACAGTGGGTGTACAACCTCATACCACCCAATTCAATAACCAAATCATACTTCCACAAGTCATCCACCAAAAAGGACAAGATGACTATGAAACATGGAACATTTATATTAATATTCCAGGATCCCCCCTTGGATATCCTCTTCAAAAATCGAGCCCCTCACTTATTCCATGATATATAAAACAACCACCTACCTCACGACATTATTTCAAAAATAAAATAATTAACCACACAACCACTGGTAAACTGATCCAGGAACCAGAACATTCCCACCTATAAAATCTAGTATTAATACCCAACAATCTAAGTGATTTTTAGAAATCCCAAGGAATTATCATTCCTATATCACAAAAGCAGACCACCTAGTATCCATCAATCTCTAAATAAGCGTACAACCAATATCATTGCCTCTAAATGAATTCTTAAATATAGTCCAATACCTCTCATAGGTTTCCCTTGATAAAAATAAAATCATTGACTCACTAAGTTCTATGTAAAAACTAAGGTTATATAGGTATCTTACCTAACCCTATCGATTAAGTCTCAAAACAGGGAAACTAGGTCCATATACCTAGCCCTAAAGTCTCTTGAATGAGAACTATACCTCACTCAAGGTCCTCTATTACAATATTGGAGTTAGTGTCCTAGGACCAACTATTTTTACTTTGATTATATATATATTTTATGTATTTAATATTAAATAAAACTTATTATTACACATTGTTTGTTGTTATGGATGACTATAATGTAATAATGTCCTAAAGTATACGTCACATTGATAAGGTCCTAAAAGTTCCCCACTATGATGATAACCTTGATGTGCTATGATAATATTTCAAATAATGTTCTGTGGTTGGATAACATATTATGAAGGGACACATATTACATAGATTGTTAGGTGTGAGTACTCGTAGGCAGATGAGTCTTCTTCTTATAAAGTTTGCACTTAGTAATCTCTAAAATGAAGGATTATGATATTAGACCCACCATTATGAATTCTACAAGTTTTGGTGTCATTAGATATTCCTCTATATGAGCATGTGCAGTGGTACTTAGACTTTAATATTATTATTAATTCATTTTACAACTCATTTACTTATATTTATTTCATAAACCATAATGATAACATTTCATGGTGAAGTTGGGTACATTGGGTATGTCATGAGTGACATGTAATTAATTACTAATTCAAGGAAAGATTTTCCCCTTCCATATTTATAGAAGGTGATATCTTGGCCCTTTGATTGGAATATAACCACAACATTAAATTCTGTGACCATGGTTTAATGACATGTTTATTTCATATAGTCAAAGAAAAATATATCAAGCATATAGGTTGGTGACATAGTTATGAAACATACTTAATGAGATATTATTAAAAAGGGATTTTATTACAGAGTGATCGTTTATATGTGGTTATCGATGTTGTGACATTAATTTTCTTCTCTTAGGTACCTTAACTCGTTGCTATATAGTAATCTTGGACTTTAGGAAAGCCTACCTAATGCCAACGAGATAGAATACTAGAGGGCCACACACTATGTGTTTTTATTGATCTTGATTAAATTATATTTGAGTTTAATTAATTTATTAAATATTATTCTCAAGTGTGAGGAATAATTTTATTCAAGTTATATTGATCGCATATATTAAATAAATATTTATTCATCAGCATGTGAATAAAATATTTATTTTATTTATTGAATATTTTAATAATTTTTTTTTATTTAAATTGTGAATAAAATATTTATTTATGAATAAAATATTTATTCGATTGATCAATAAATGATATAGGAGTTCGAACGGACCAAGATCGAGTCTGGTGACAAATATTAATTAACAAGACCGTTACATAATATTTGTCATTGAGTAAGTTGTCACATGCCACAAAATAATAATAATGTAATTATTATTATGTGGAATGAGGTTTATTAAAGGTAATAAATGTTATTTAATGGTTGGTATGCAATTAAATAATATTTTAACTTAAATCCTAACTCTATAAATAGATGATTATGACTATTGAGTAGAGTATCCAAAATTAAGAATAGAGAATTGTTGCCAACAATGAATTCTATCTCAAATACTCTTTTCTATCCTTCTCAAGAAAGAGAAGTGAAAGATATATTTCTTCAAGACTGAAGAATGAACGATTAAGAATGAACAATGCAGGACATTCGAATCATCATGCTGGCACCCAAAGATTGAGTGGTGTTTCTTAGAGATTATAGGAGTATGTGTGGATCACCGCTAGATGGATTCTATCATTGGATCCTCATAATGCAATGAATGTAATCTTAAATGGTCTTTTCAGATGATCAACATTTACCAATGAAGAAAGTTCCTAATCCCAAGTATTTATTTCATTAGATATTAAATAAATTAATTATAAAGTTTATGTGAAATATCCTCGCTCTTGGTTTTGAGAAACAATTATTAAATGAAATTTTAATATATCAACCACCTCTACACGCTTCCTCTACACTCAAAACCATAAATTAGTATCCAAGCGAGGTTATGTTAAAATTTATAATTATTTATTTTATTGTTGATTTATTCACAATGTTGGTTATATTTCCATTTCATGTTATTCATTATTTAATTTGATTTTAATTAACATGTTATCAACATATTAATCATGTTCATTCTGTGTTTCATTTTATTAAAGGTGTATGACTAAATGAATAATGACCAGAGATTATATCAAGAAGTGAAAAAATCATTGGCCTGTAAAATTGGGTTACACAGCTTGCGGCCGAAGCACATGTCATATACCCATGCACATTGTATCTAGATGCACCTAAAAATTAATTACACATGGTGATTTTATTTCACATTGTGTGTTGACCATGCCAACCTAACACACATAAAGAAGATATAGGGTATGTAGCTGGCATGTACACACTATATAGTCCGGTCGAGTTAACATGACAAAGACTTAGGCGTGTGACTTGAATATACAAAAACCAGGGAACATGGAGTGTAGTTTCATATACATGCCATGTAGTCTCCCATTAATGGAAAAAATTAAAATTACATTAAATTTTAAAATTTCATCATAAAAACCTTATTTTATTGATTGTCACACCATCGTGAATTTGAAAATTTAATAATGGTTTTAAATAATTTTAAATTCTCAATTAATTTATTGTAATTATTATTTCATTATTGGTTGTATTATTTATTTGTCATGAATGAAATTAAATATGGGTATCTCCAAACAAGATCGGATGACCATTAAGATTAAAGATAATTAATTAATTAATTAATTAATGCACGATTATTTATCTTAAATAACTAAATAATGAATAAAGAAATGAATTCTAGTCATTTACTTTTCTGTATTCATTGCATGTATGACCATTCATGAGCTTGACCAAGACCTGTGTACATGTTGGATGTTTTAATTTAATTTATTGCATGAGTTTTTAATTATTTAATATTAAATTAAATGATGGTCTATGAGTCATCCATTCATCCATTATTATATAGCACCTATGTGTCTAATGATATTTATGTAACCCCTTTTAACCAATCCTTTGGTTCCCCTCACATGCAGTCGAGTAATAAATATTCGTAATTAATGAATCATCCCATGGTGCATGGAGGCAATTCAAGATGCAACTATAATGATTCCAACCCATTTGATGCATACGTGGGTAGGTGGAATGTTGTAACTCATGCCAAAATTGATAATTGGGTTTATTTCCCCTAGGTTAAAGGTTGATTTAATGTCTTCTCATTAAATCAGCCGTTAGATAAAGCTCATGAATGGTTAATTTAATTAATTAATTATTTTTTTCTATACAATTATTTATTTTATGGATGCAAGGCAGCGATCACATAAATAAATGAATTTATATGAAAATAGGGAAGTTAAATAAATGAATTATGCGTAAATATTTTATCTAGTATGGTTAATTTATTAGGTAACATCCACTTAATATTAATAACATGTTTTTTTTAAAAGGTTGGGGCCGAAGCCTCATTTTTATTAATAAAGCAAAGCAAAGACCTCTTTTAACTGGGTAGAGGGAGACCCATTACATAGCCCAAAGGCCCAGTGGGCTTGTAGCCCATTACATAGCCCGTAGGCCCAAAGTTTTGGCCAAATTCCTATTCTGTGAATAGTAACCCGGCTCCTACAGTACCCGCTACAGTACCGCCACTGCTACAGTGCCCTACCGCTGCTACAGTACCCGCTGATCAACAGTACCGCCACTGCTACAGTACCCGCTACAGTACTGCTACAGTAAAGGATAAAACATAATAAAAATTTCTTCATAATAAATTTAAATCCATCAATTAAATCTTAAGTCAAACTAATACTTCCATTACTTTCTTGGGAATGAAAACATAAAACTAAGTGTAGTACATGTCCAAATTTTGGAAACCTACTTTTATCAGGGAGTTCTCATGATAGTTTTGGGTTGACTTAACTAAAATTTTATTGAGTTTAACAACCAAAGTTTTTTCAATACAAATTTGGAGGCAAGTGTTGAGGAAATCCATGTTAGAATTTCAGGATAGGGGAATCCACTCAATAGATTAGGGAGATGCAAGTCCATAGTTGTCAAGAATGCCTAACTAATTACTTTATTATGGTTTTCATGGCCAAAGTCTGAATCATAAAGAAAATTAATTGGGATTCATTCCATTATAATGTTAAATCAACTAGACATTTAGAGTTCAACGGTGAGGTCTATTGATACTTGATAAAATAGTGGGAGATTTAATAAATAAATAGATAAAAACATTTAATTTATTATATCTCACTTATTTTGTAATCAAGAAAATTACTAATAATCTTCTATTTTGTTAATTATAGAATAAAATGACAAGTCCATCATTCATACTATACCTATGATCAATATTATATAAATATAACCTCTAAACTAGAAGTAACTTGTAGGATTGGTTTATATACCTTCGGGTTATGCTACACCATGAATGGAAAAATTATGTGATAGAATCCTCAATACCTGATTCTCCTACTAAATAGGAAAGTGATGAAGAGTTCCATGTCTATGGAAAAAAATTGAGTGACACGGTCTACATTCAATGTTTAAAGTTTTCATATAATTATAGTAAACTAATAAAGTCTCAAAAAAACATAGTTAAATATATCATGTTTGAGAACCTCTATGGTCTTTACCATGAGATAACTAGACATAAAAAATTTGAGATTTATAAGGAACTCTTTCATATAAAGCTTTGAGAGGGTTCCCCAGATGGGCCTCATGCAGTCAAGATCATTGGATACATTAAGCACTTAGAGATTCTAGGGTTTAAACTCCCCATAGAACTAGGAACTGAGCTCATTCTAGCATCACTCCCATAGTGATTATCTAGTTTTTTTTTGTGAATTTTAATATGAAAAACATTAAGAAATATATGAAGAGATTATGAAGCATAAAAAACATTATGAAGCATAAACAACATTATGTCATTATGGTGAGAAAATGAAAAGATAAAGTGAAGATATTTAAGCCCAAAGCTTCTTCAAACCCTTCCAAAAAGAGGAAGATCAAGGGTAAAGAAAGGGGAAGGGATGTTGTATGTTTTGAAAGTGGAAAGAAGGACCATAGGAAGAAAAACTAAACCCATCCCAAGAAGTTAGGGGATGATTCAGGTGTGTTTTTTATCGAGTTCAATTTATCTATTTCCTCAAATTGGTTATTAGATACAACTCGTGGTGCTCAAATATGTATTTAAATACATGAACCAAGTAGATTCAGAAAAATTGACCGAGAAGAGGTAGATCTTCGAGCATCCAACAGAGATAAAATTTCTGTTGTAGGTATTGGGGAATACCACCTCACATTTACACCAGAATGATCTTGGTTTTAAAGGGTTGTTATTATGAGACTTTAATTACCAAAAACTTTATTTCTGTATCCAAACTTGATACAGATGGATTTATTTTCAAATTTGGGAATAAATGTTTCTTCTTTTATAAAGATAAATTTTTTTATGGTAAGTAAAATTTAAATGATGGTCATTATGTATTGATTACAAGAACCAAATAATGGAAATTAATAATGAAGTTACTTCACATGAATCATACCGCACCAAACTTTGGCATCACCAGCTAGGTCATGTAAATGAAAATCACTCATCAAGATTAATATTTAGATTCTTTTGAACTAAAACCACTTGGTTTATGTAACTCATGTTTTCAAGGAAAAATGAACAAATCCCCATTTAGTGGGAAATGTGAAAGGGCTAAAGAGTTTCTTGAATTAGTTCATACCGATTTGTGCGGAGAATTTATTATTAAAGCAAGGGGTGGGTAGTCATACTTCATAAATTTTACTGATGATTTTAATAGATATGGATATGTCTAATTAATGAGGTATAAGTCATATTATTTTGAAAAATTCAAGTAATTCAAGAATGAAGTTGAGAACCAGCTTTGTAAGAAGATTAAGAAACTTTGCTCAGACCGTGACATAGAATATCTTAATCAAGACTTCATTGATTATCTATGGGAGTTAGGGATTTTATCTCTACTAACTCTTCCTTATATGACTCAGTGGAATGGTGTAAGTGAAAGGAGGAACCACACCTTGTTGGACATGGTGAGATCAATTATGAGTCATGCAATTTTTCCATTATCCTTTTTGTGATACACATTAAAAAAAAAGCATATATACTAAACCGAGTGACAACTAAAGAAACAGACGATATACAATTCCAATTATGGAATTGAAAGAAACCCGTGTTTTCTTACTTACATGTGTGGGGTTGTGAAGAATTTTTTAAGTTCTATTAATGTAACAAGATTTCACCCTGAGGAACAAAGTGTATATTTATAGGATATCCCAAAGAAACAAAGGGATATTACCTATAAAATTATTCAAAAAAAAAGTTGTGGTTGACATATGTCCCATATTTCTTGCGAAGGATATTATCTCTAAAAGAGATAGTGGGAGCGAGATAGATTTTGATGAAGTCCAAGATCAAGATACACAAGAGTTGGAATAGGAACAAATTCCAAAAAATCCCCTAGAGAAGAAGAAATTGTTCCAGAGACACAATTATTGCATAGGATTACTAGAGAGGTTATAGAACCATAATGGTATGGTTTTCTAGTCACTGAGGATGGTGAATCGTTATTAGTTGATAATAATGATCCTATAACCAATAATAATGTAGTAATTGGAACATATGTTACCAAGTGAAAAGAATCCATGAATTATGAAATAGATTCCATGTTCAAAAACCAAGTCTGTATTTTGGTAGACCCTCCAGTAGATGCAAAACCTGTTGGTTGAAAATGGGTATTCAAGAAGAAACTAGAAATGGAAGGACAATTCATTACCTATATGGAATGAATGGTTTCAAAAGGGTTTAAACAACATTAAGTAATTGACTACAATGAAACCTTTTCATCAGTTTCAATGCTAAAATCCATTATAATTATACTTACCATTATGGATTTCCATGATTATGAGATTTGGAAAATGGATTTCAAAATAGCCTTCCTTAATGATAACCATCAAGAAGATGTCTATATGACACAAACCGAAGGTTTTGTGACTCCAAAGGATGACAACAAGGTATGCAAGTTACAAATATCCATTTATGGATTAAATCAAGCCTCTTGGTCATGGAATATTCATTTTTATGAGGCTATTATAGAATTCTATTTAAAAAAAATTAATTCAATTCATGTGTTTATAAATGGTTTAGTGGGAGTGCAGTAATTTTCTTAATAGTATATTTTGATGAAATGTCACTCATTGGAAATGAAATACTAGTCTTACTGTCTGTTAAGGCATGGTTGAATAAATTATTCTCTATAAAGGAATTGGGTGAGGAAGTATATATTATTGGGATCAAGATCTATAATGATAGAACCAAGAGGTTGATCAGGCAAAGTCAAATTACATACATTGACAAGATACTGAAGATATTCAGTATGGATCAATCTAATATGGGATTATTGCCAACATCACATTACATTCATCTTTGTAGGAAAATGTGTCCTCATACACATGAGGAAAGAAACCAAATGAAAAGGATTCTATACAAATCATAGATTGGGTTAGTCATGTGTAACATCCCGGATCCAGGTGCCACCCAAGGTGCCCCGTACCCGGTTGGTTACATGGCCTCAAAAGAATTTCCCCAAATGCCATAGGATACTGACTAGAAGCGAGGGCCTTGGGTGTGATAGTGGGGAAAATATACCCTCATTGGATAAGTGACATAGTGGAATAATAAATAATAACCAACAATAGAATCCATAATACCATACAATAAGTAAACATCAGAAGACTGATGGTAAATAAACAAATAGAGAACATATATAAATGATGCATGTCAGATATGTCTAAGAAAACATCCAAACAAGTCACAATGCTGGAAATATAATACTAAGAAAAAGTAAAAAGATAAAACAAGTAAAATACAACAGTGTCGCAAGAATCAGCTTGGTCCCATTCTCTCCTGCTCCATAGTAATCATGTACCTAAAGTAGAAGGGTGATTTCCCTTATCTATACCTGCAACCATATAATCTGTTTGGGTACAAAAACATGACCCAAACAGGGTATGAGTTTAATTCTAGTAGGAACCCACCACAAGATAAATGCCTAACTGTCAGTGAGTATTTATAGCAGGTAATAATGGAAATACAACAAATAAACTATGAGTAAAAAAAAGTAAAAAATACAATAGTTTCCATTTACATTCATTAGCATCTACAGTTAAACATTTAATAAATTAAGTATTATAAGAAGGCATCTCAGAATACTACCTAGTATGACCGAATCCAATATTGTGCTTTGTCTTGGAAGATGCATCACAAACCCTCAATATTTACATTAACCCTCTCGGTAGCTCACACAGTCTAACCCCTCTGGCTAAGTAATATAATAAAAGGGGAAAGACAATTTGAGAAAGCACTCACTATCAATTCCCCCTATGGTCTTTCCATAATAAATACAAACTCTATGGGGGAGTAGTCAATGTCATTTACCCTTGTGGTCTCATAATGCAAACTATATACACTCTAAGAGAGCACTCAATGTTGATCCCCCATGTGGTCTCATAGCGTGAAATATAACATACTCTGAGGAAGCACTCAACATCAATTCCCCCTATGGTCTAACTACACCAAGTTTTCACAGCCCTATGTAATTCAATCATGCATAAACGTTATCAAATAGCCCAAAGTAATATTACTAATACATGTATAAACAATTCCAATGTATACCACTAGCATTTAATAAGTAGAAAAAGATAATCAGTTCCATCCTATCAAACAAGGCAAGGAAACAAGGTCTGCCTCATAGTCAACCTAGACCAAATGACCCTAAACATTCAAACAAAGAAATGAACCCATGGGGTGTCCCTTAAACATGAAATTTCACATAATATCACATAAACAAACCCTTAATCCAACAAACATTCTAAGGTAGATAAAATAGGGTTCAATTTCCTTAACCCAAAATACCCGAAGCATGGGTAATCAGTACGTTGGCATATAAAAATCAAAGAAAAACTACGAAAGGTAACAAACCACCTACCTCGATAATGTTTGATCGATATACTATAGTGTTGGCCCTTGAATCATCCTAGAATAATGTATATCTACAAAAATGTCAAAAATGTTCAACCTTGAATACCTCTCGAATGAGGAAGAATTAGGAAAAAGGGCTCAAGAAGAAGGAAGAAATCATTGAGGAGATTCCAACGCAACTGACAGTGTTTGATTTATAGAATGGATGAAGGATAAGTGGCTCAGAGAAGAATTAGAAATTATGTATGCTCCTTCGTGAGGCACAACTAGAAGAAGACAAATATGAGGGTTAGACGTGACCCTGGTCTGATATGTCTAATAAAAGAAAAAGTACATGGTGCATAATATTAATGAACACACCATGTATTTTCCTCAATTGGACCCCAAAATTATCGGTTTTCCACGTCACCCTACACGACCATGTCTTTGTCGTTACATGCCCAAGACACAACTATACAAGGTAACGAGGTACATGGTGTGTACTCAGAAGTACATGACGTGTACTTAGAAAATTTTCAATTATTCCCTTTTCCTAAAAAAAAACCCAAAGACAGATCCATACTTTAAATGAAGATCTGGGTTCTTACAAACTTCCCCCCTTAAAAAAATTCATCCTCGAATTTCCCTAACAAGTTGGAAAAGAATAATCGCCAAACAGCTCTGGCCACTGTGATCACACATTGATCTCCCTCTCCCAAGTCTCGTCCTATACTCTCATGTGCTTTCATATCACCCATACCAAAGGAATAGGCCGACCATGTAAAACCTTCATGCTGTAATCCAAAATATGAATATGGTGCTCTTCAAAGGATGCATCTACCTCCAACTCAACCTCCTTGGGTTGAAAAACGTGAGACGAGTCTAAAATGTAATGTCTTAGATGAGAAACATGGAATACGTCATAAATATCCTAGTACCTCTAAGGTAACTGCAATCAATATGAAACCATCTCGAATCTCTCCAAAACCTCAAATGTCCTGACATATCTCGGTGAAATATTTCCTTGTCTCACAATCCTCCTGTGTCCCAACAACAGTGTGACACGCAAGAAAACTTAATATCCAACCTCAAACTCTAGAGGGAATCTCTATCAATCAACATAAGATTTCTAGTGATACAACATAATATTCATCTTTTTTAGAATCAAATCCACCTGTTCAGTGGTCTCCTGGACAAGACGAGGTCCTATCATTGCCGCATCTCCTACCTCCAGCCAACATAGGGGTGATCAGCATGACCTGCCATAAAAAGCCTCATAAGGTGACATATGAATCATTTTTTGAAAACTATTATTGTCTGAAAACTCCACTAGGGGTATGTGTCTATCCCAAGAACCCTCAAATTCTAGGATGCATGCTCGAAGCATGTCCTCCAACACTTGAATTGTGTGCTCGAACTGGCCATCTGTCTGGAGATGGTAAGATGTACTCAGAAGTACCTGTGTACCCAAAGCCCTCTATAGTCCCTGCCATACACGAGAAGAAAAATGGGTGTCTCTGTATAAAATTATAGAGCATGGAATCCCATGCAATAGTACAATCTATTGTATGTACAACCTTCCAAGCTCATCAACAATGAAGGTCTCATTGATTGGTAAGAAGTGTGAAACCTTCGTGAGTCTATCAATGACAACCCAAACCAAATCATTCCCTCGAGGTGACCTTGAAAACCATGTCACAAAATCCATCGCAAAATCATTCCACATTCATTTATAAATGGGTAACTACTGTAAAATCTCTATTGGTCGCTGATGCTCCACCTTTACCTACTGACAGGTGGAACATCTCATAACAAAACCAACTGCATCTCTCTTCATACCTAGCCACCAATACTGACAGTGTAGATCTCGATACATCTTGGTAACACCATGATGAAATTCCCAAATTGAGTAATGAAAATAACAAAACAAATCCTATTGTATGTCTTTTGACACCCATATGCACCCATGAAATCTCAAGACCTCATCCTTGACTATGGTACACCTAGGAGTAGGGTCCTCACCTTTCATACTTTCCCGTATGACTAAAACTTCAGAATCTGATAGCTTCCTCATTCGTACCTAATCCAGTAGAGTAGAGGTAACAACTACAAAAAAATAAATGTCTTCCCCTCTCTGTCATTCACCTCTAACTGAATCTAAGATAATAGATCCATAAGTTTCCACTCACCAATGGCCTCCTGAACTACCTTTGTCTGAGTCCTCTTGATCAACGTATCAGCTATTGCATTTCCTTTCCCAGGCGTATAGGCAAGATCAAAGTCAAAATATTGAAGGTACTCAACCCACCTTCGCTGTCTCAAATTCAGATCACGCTAATTAAATATATACTTGAGACTTTTGTGGTCAGTGAAAACCACAAAATGATATCCCAAAAGATAATGTATCAAATATCATAAAGCATGTACAACTGCGTCCAACTCGATATTGTGCGTCGGATAATTCCTCTCATGTGGCCTCAACTAATGAGATCCGTATGCAACGAATCTTCCCCCCTACATAAGTACTGCTCCCAGTCGGATACCTGACACATTGTAGTAAATAGTATAACTCTTTCTTAGTTCTGGAAAAATTATTATCGGTGCTGAAGTCAAACTCCCTTTCAGCTCCCAAAAGGACGACTCACAAGAATCTATCCGCAAGTACTTCACACCCTTCTTAGTTAGGACTATTATTGGCACTGATAAGCCTGAAAGTTCATGTATAAAATGTCTATAGTAACCATACATCCCCAAAAAACTCCATTCCTCAATGATGTTCTTAGAATACTCCCAAGAAACTACTCCTCTCACATTCTCTGGGTCTATTGATACTCATGTGTTTGAGATAACATGAACCAAAAAGTGAATCTAGTCCATCCAAAAGTGGTATTTTGAGAGCTTAGAATATAACTGATGCTCTCTTAGTGTAATCAAAATGATATCAAGATGGATCTCATGGTCGTTTCGAGTGTGAGAGTACACCAAGATATCATCCAAGAAAACAACCACAAAGGAGTCCAAGTATGGATTGAACACTCATTTCATCACTACCATAAAAACTGTAGGTGCTTTCGTGAGATCGAATGACATAACCACATACTCATATAGACCATAAATACTACCAAAGGCTAGAAAAGGTATATATGATTGTCTAATGCACAACTGATGATAACCAAATCTTAAGTTAATCTTCGAAAACACCCGGGCTCCTCAAAGATGATCAAATAGATCATCAATCCTTAGAAAGGGATATTGGTTCTTTACTATTAGCTGGTTCATCTTCTGATAATCCACACAAAGTCTGAGGGTATCATCTACCTTCTTCACAAAAGGAAAGGTGAACCCTAAGGATAGGTACTAGGTCAGATGAAACCCTTTTCATGTAACTCCTCTAACTACTTCTTAAGATCCTATAACTCTAGTGTAGCCATCCTATAAGGAGGAATGGACATTGGTGCCAATACTGGCACAAGATCAATAGATAAATCTACATCTCGCTCTAGAGGTAAACCTAAAAAGTCATATGGAAAGGAATCCTTTAAACTATCTACCACTAGAGGAAAGTCCATATGTGAAGTCCCTTGGTCATCCAGATATAAACTATCAATATGGGTTGTAACTCCTCCCAACCAATGATTCTCGGGTCCCACTCGACTCGCATGGATGTACCATTTTCCCTTGTGTAGAAAAGACCTGCTCTCTGCTGATGTAAAACTCACCCCACAACGATAACAGTCAAAAAATACTTGGAAGAATAATAAACAGTCCATCCTGAGAATGACATAATATCCTATCATCTATAAGATATATAGGTCCCATAATAAGTGACACCCACCAAACTCAAGAGGGAACTCCTTGCACTGATGTACACTAGCCATTATAAGCCCTAATAGAGTGTCTAACATCATAACATCCTCATAAGTAAAGATACAGATCCCAAGGATCTCCAAAACAGAAACATATATAAAACTAAATGAATCCCCTATATCAAAAAGAGAAGAAGCTAAAACTGTGGAAACTAGAATCGTACCTCTGACTGTAGAGGGTCTGGGATTCTGCTCCTCCTGGGTCTACTCCACTAAAAAAGTCCGACCTGTACCGTGGCCCTATGAACCGACCTGACTACCTTGAGCTGATCTATCCTATGTATTTGAAACCCTAAATCATGACTACCACGACCACAACCACCATCTCGACTTGAAAAACCTGGCAAACTCTAGTTCCCCGACTGAGGAGAAACTGGTGGTCCTACTCCCGAACATGGAGTCATAGAAGAACTCCTATCTCTACCTGCTGGTGAGAAAAAACCAGAAAAAACTCTGAAGATGGACCATCTTACCACAATATCAGCAATCGAATAGGTCTCTCAGGCACTAAGGTATCATATTCCCACTCTTCCCACACTAATAGCATACCACCTAGCTACTTGAAGGAGTATCCTGCCTATTCAAATCTATAAAGTAGACTCCCTGAAGCGCTTCCTATAATCAGTTGGAGGAGTACCAACTCTGGACGCTGAACCACCCTGGCTCACAGCTCCAGAATCCCTCAGATCATGCTTCGTAACTAGTGCTTGGTTGACTGTAGAAGATATGTAAGTCAATTTGAAGATTTTCACTAGGGATCGGATGTCATGTCGGAGAACATCTTCAAAATTCCTTGAAATAAATAACTAATCATCCCCCAGAACGAGTGTGAAGTGCTACAACTCTATGAAGTGAGAAGAATACTCCATGAATGAAAGAGTAACCTATTTTGGACCCATGAACTCTTGGGCTTGGTCGGCCCTCAAGGTCTCAAGGTAGAAGAAGTCATAGAAGGTCCAATGGAACTCATCCCAAGCCATAACTCATTGGTGCCCCACCTGTGAGATAACATCCAACCATCTCCTGGAGGAATCACATAGCATGTATGTAGAAAGCTTCACCCTCCTCTCCAGTGGTGTCTCGAGATGTTCGAAGATAGACAGCATGAATTCTAACCATGACTCTACAACCTGAGGTCCTTTATCCCTTGAGAAAGTGGGAGGATGATGATGATGAAAAAATCACGTCAACTCTGCCTTAGTTAGGGCAGGATTTGGTGCTCCCTGAAAGGTCTACATAAACCTCATGAAGCCTTCTCAGAACTATTCATCAGCACCTTTGTACAGTATAACCACTGGTGCCAAGAGGGGCATGATAGGAGGATCTGTTGGTAGTCCATGATCTACCATTTTTGGGGTTTGATCGTTTCCCTGTATCTAGCACACAACTAGAGGATGTCTCAGTGGCATGAATCTGCAAGGTCAAGCGCACACCTCAGATCAAGATTATCAAGGGATAAAACTTAGAAGTGCAAGAAAGGAACATGAGAAGAAAAACAATCAAGTTTTTTTTTTCAAAATAGGGTTACAAGGCATGTATACCCTCCACACAGTGTGTTCCCTTAATCGTTTAATATGGCGTGTACCTCTTCTAAAATTGTTCATGTAACACCCCTACACACAACATGTTCCTATTGTGACATGGCATGTACTTGAATCTTTCCCTCCTACCCGGGTTTTTTTTCTACATGGACAAACCACATGGTTCTCTCCTGGGTAACACTACACGGCATGTTCACCCTAACCACGACATGTAACACTTAAGTTCTAACCACCCATATTGTTAGTTACATGGTCAGAGACATGACCGACTCTACATGGTGTGTAAGAATGGGACACAGTGTGTACAACCTAATTTTTATCCACCCATGTTGTTAGTCACACGGCCGAATACATGGCCTCTTTGGAACAGTGTGCACTCCTAGTACATGACGTGTTCTACCAAACATTTATTAACCCGTGTCTCTGCTCACACAGTCAGTCACACAGTTAAGAACTACACAACATTTACTCAAAGTACACGGCGTGTACTTAAGAAAAGTTGTTTCTTCCAGAATAGAAGAACACATCGTGTTTTCATAACACTACACGCCGTGTTGTCTGGGTTTCTAGATAGTAGACCTATGAAACTTCTCAAAAACCCTTAAAAACATATAATTTTGTCCATGGAATGATAAATTATGACCCGTGAGAGCCCATACTCCCACGAATCAAAGTTTTGAATCCTTATTAACATCAAAACTAGGAAAAATTCAACTAAAGTTCATACATGATCCACCAAATTCTAATCAAAGATGTACCATAACACCTCAAGAACCAAATTTTGGCATCCATACAAATTAAACTTTACATATCCCAATACCCTATCAAAAGAGTAGTTATTCTATCATGACATCTATCACAATAGAATGCATATTTAGCATAAAATCTATCACAACAACATGAAATCAGTAATGCACCTAAATGGCATGAAAAGAATGCATGACATGTGATCTCTAGCAAGCGACTATATGATTCATGAGATGGAATACCCTCCTCTCATCGGGTTGAAACTAGAATATAACCTCAATAATATCAACGATAATAACAAAAAACATGTGAATCACTCAATGGTGAAATCAAATCAACTGTAATAATTGAAAAACCAGAAAAATTTCAATATTCAAGGTATATTGGATTTTCCCTATACATGGGTTAGCTACTCCCAACACAACTTATTAAAAAATACCTATTCCTTCCTATCCCTATCTATAGACTCCAAACACTAAGAAAAAGAAGAAAAGAAACTAATTTGATACCACTTTGTAACATACTGAATCCAGGTTCCACCCAAGGTGTCCCGTACCCGGTTGGTCACATGGCCTCAAGAGCATTTCCCCGAACACCAGAGGCTGCCAACTGGCAGTGAGAGACTTTAGTGTGATAGTGGGGAAACTATGCCCTCATTAAAAGAGTAACATAGTGGAATAGTAAATAATAACCAACAACAAAATCCATAATACCATACAAAAAGTAAACAATGGAAGATTGATAGTAAATAAACAATTGGAGCACATATATAAATGATGCATGTCACATATGTCTAGGAAAATAACCAAACAAGTCAAAATTATGGAAATACAATTCTAAGCCAAAGTAAAAAATAAAACAAGTAAAATCCAACAGCATCGCAAGCCTCAACTTGGTCCTATTCTCTCTAGCTCCACAACAATCATGTACCTGAAGTAAAAGGGTGTTTTCCCTTATCTATACCTACAACCCTATAATATATTTGGGTCCAAAAACATGACCCAAACAGGGTGTGAGATGAATCCCAGTAGGCAACCACCACAATATCTATGACTAACTATCAGTGAGTATATATAGTAGGTAATAATGGAAATACAACAAAGAAAATAGGAGTACACAAAAATAAACAATCCTACAGTTTCCATTTACATTCATTAGAATCTACTTTTCAATATTTAATCAAGTAAGTATCACAAGAAGGTATCTTAGAAGACTACCTAGCTGGACTGAATACAAGATTGTGCTTTGTCTTGGAAGATAAGTTACAACATTCAATATTTATATTAACCCTATGTGTATATCACATAGTCTAACCCCTTTGGCCAAGTAATGCAATAAAAGGGCAAAGACACTCTAAGGAAACACTCACTGTCAATTCCCACAATGGTCTTTCCAGAATAACTACAGAATCTATAGGGAATCACTCAACATCAATTCCACCTATGGTATCATAACGTAAACTATAAACACTCTAAGGGAGCACTCACTATCAATCCCCCCCCCCCCCCGTGGTCTCGTAGCGTGAAATATAAAGACACTATGAGGAAACACACAACGTCAATTCCCCCTGTAGTCTAACTACACCAGGTTATCAAAACCTTGAGAAATTAAATCATGCATATACATTATCAAATATCCAAAATTAATCTCACTAATACATGGATAAACAATTCCAATGCATACCACTAGCATTTAAAAAGCAGCAAAAGACAACCAATTCCATCCTATCAAGCAAGGAAACGAAACAAGGTCTACCTTATAGAAAATCGGGGCTAAATGGACATAAACACTCAAACAAGGAAACACACACATGGTGTGTTCATTAAACATTCAATTTCAGATAATATCACATCAAAAAACCCTTAATCCAATAATCATTATAACGGAGATAAAACAGGGTTTAATTTCCTTAACCTAAAATACCCGAAGCATGGGTAATCAGAACGGTGGAATATAAAACTGAAAGACAAACTACAAAAGGAAAAAAACCACCTACCTCAATGATTTACTATCAATATACTCTGGAATCATCCCTTGAATCATCCTATAACAACATAGATATATAAAAACGTCAAAAAAGTTCAACCTCGAATAACTCTTGAACAAGGAAGAATCATGAAAAAGGGATCAAGAAGAAGGAATAACTCATTGAGGCAATTCCAATG
This sequence comes from Viscum album, assembly GCA_963277665.1. Classification (NCBI taxonomy): domain Eukaryota; kingdom Viridiplantae; phylum Streptophyta; class Magnoliopsida; order Santalales; family Viscaceae; genus Viscum; species Viscum album. Next base: position 232,727,608 of record OY728141.1, read on the forward strand.
CAACTGAAGGTGTTTGATTCAGAGAACGGATGATAGATTAGTGTCTTAGAGAAGAACCAGTGATTCCATATGCTCCTTCACAAGGCACATCTAGAAGAAGATTAATATGAGGGTTAGATGTGACCCTAATCCAATATGTCGAATAAAAGAAAAAGTACACAGTGTGTACTGTTAATGAACATGCTGTGTATTTTGCTCAATTGGCCCCCAACATTAGAGGTCTTCCACATCAGCCCACATGGCCATGTCTCGACCGTTACACACCCAAGACATGGATATACATGGTAACAGGGTACATGGCGTGTACTCAGAAGTACATGATGTGTAGTTAGAAAATTTCCATTTCTTCCCTTTTTCCTAAAAAACAACCTAGAGAAAGATCCATACCTGAAATGAAGATCTGGGTTCTTGAAAACTTCCCCCTTAAAGAAACTTGTCACCAAATTTCCCTAACAAGGTGGTGAATATGAATCCTCGAATAGCTCTAGCCACTGCGATCAAACATTGGCATCCCTCTCTCAAGTCCCATCCTGTACTCGCTCCTGCTTCCATAACACCCATACCAGTGGAATAGATTGGCTAGGAAGAACCTTCATGCTTCGATCCACAATCAAAATAGGGTGATCCTCAAAGGATGCATACACCTCCAAATCAACTCCTCAGGTTAAAAAATGAGAGACAGGTCTGAAAAGGAACATCGTAGCTGAGAAACAAGGAAGAAATTGTGCATATCTCAGTACCTTGGAGGTAATTACAACAAATAGGAAACTGTTCTGACTCTCTATAAAACCTAAAACGGCCCAACATATCTTACTAAAAGCTTTTTCTATCTCCTAATCCTCATGTGTCCCAACCTCAGTGTGATGAGCAAGAAAACCTGATCTCTGACCTCGAACTCCAGAGGTCATCATTATCGATCAACATAAGATTTATGGAGAGACTGCACAGTATCCATCATTTTCTGAATCAACTCCACCCATTCAGTGGTCTCCTAGACAAGAAGAGGTCCCAACATAGCTGCCTCTCCTGCCTCCATCCAACGTAGGGGTGATCAACATTACCTACCATACAAAGCCTCATAAGGTTCTATCTGAATCGTCACCTAAAAACTATTATTGTAAAAAAACTCCACTAGGGGTATGTGTCTCTTCCAAGAACCCCTAAAATCCAAGATGCATGCTCGAAGCATGTTCTCCAACACCTAAATCATGCGTGCGGACTGGATATCTGTCTAGATATGATAAGTTGTACTCAGAAGTACCTATGTACCCAAAGCCCTCTATAGTCCTTACCAGACACGAGAAGTAAAATAGGCATTTCTATATGAAAAGATAGAGTACAGAACCCCATGAAATCGTACAATATATTTGATATAAAACCTTCCAATCTTATCAACACTAAATGTCTCCTTGATCAGTAAGAAGTGTTCAACCTTCGTGAGTCTGTCAATGACAACCCAAACTACATCATTACCTCGATGAGACCGTGGAAACCATATCAATAAATCTATCATGAAATCATTACACTTCCATTAAAGAATGGGTAACTGCTGTAAAATCCATGTCAGTCACTGATGCTTCGCCTTCACCTACTGATAGGTGGAACAACTCATAACAATACCAGCTACATACCTTTTCATACATGTCCACCAATACTGATGGTGTAGATCACGATACATCTTGGTAACACCAAGATGAACATCCCGAACCGAGGAATTAAAATCTCACAATAGATCCTCGCATATTTCTACTGACACCCATATGAGCCCATGAAAATGCAAGACCTTATCCTTGCCTATGGTCCACCCAGGAGTAGGGTCCTCACCCAACACACTTTCTCGTAGGACTAGGTATTCAGAATCTGATAGCTTCCTAATTCGCACCTGATCCAAAAGAGTAGATGTAATGTCTAAAGAAGAAAAAAATGGATGCCCCTGTCTGTCGTGCACCTCTAAATGCATCTCAAAGAACATAGACATAAGCTTCCACTCACTGCTGGCCTCCTAAACTGCCTGTGTTAGAGTCCTCCTGCTCAACGCATTAACCATTGCGTTGCATTTCCAAGATGTATAGGAAAGATCAAAGTCAAAAGACTAAAGGTACTCAACCCACCTTAACTATCTCAAATTCATATCATGCTAAGTAAATATATACTTGAGACTTTTGTGGTCAGTGAAAACCACAAAATGCTCTCCCAAAATATAATGCCTCCAACAACGTAAGCATGTACTACTACAACCAACTCAATATCGTTTGTTGGGTAATTCCTCTCATGTGGACTCAACTGTAGAGACCTGTGCACAATGACTCCTTCCCCTTGCATAAGTACTAATCCCAATCTGATACGTGATGCATTACAGTAAACAGTATAAATCTTTCTTGGTTCTAGAAAAATCAATATCTGTGCTGAAGTCAACCTCCCTTTTAGCTCCTAAAATTCTAACTCACAAGAATCTTTCCACAAGTACATTTCACCCTTCTTAGTTAGTACTGTTAGTGGCACTTCTAAGCATGAAAAGACTTGTATAAATTTTTTTTAGTAACCATCCAACCCCAAAAAACTCTGTACCTCAAAGACGTTCTTCAGATTCTCTTAAGAAACTACTACCATCACTTTCTCTAGGTCTGCTGATACTCCTATATCTGAGATAACATGACCAAAAAATAGAATCTGGTCTATCCAAAAGTGGAATTTTGAGAGCATAGAATATAACTAATGCTCTCTCAGTGTACTCAAAATGATCTCAAGATGGATGGAATGGTCGTGTCGAGTGTGAGAGTACACCAAGATATCATCCACTAAAACAACCACGAAGGATTCCATGTATGGATGGAACACTCAGTTCATCAGTGCCATAAAAACTGCAGGCACGTTCGTGAGACCGAACAGTATAACCACATACTCGTATAGACCATAGCTAATTAGAAAGACTGTAAAAGGTATATCTGATGGTATAATGCACAACTTATGATAACAAGATCTCAATTCAATCTCTGAGAACACCCGGGTTCCTAGAAGATAATCAAATAGATCATTAATACTTGTCAAGGGATATCAGTTCTTGACCATCAACTAGTTTACCTTTCAATAATGCACACAAAGTCTGAGGGTATCGTCCACCTTATTCACAAAAAGGATAGGTGAACCCCCAAGAGAGGTATTGGGTCAGATGAAACCCTTTTCTCATAACTCCTCTAACTACTTCTTGAGCTCCTGTAAATTTGGTGTAGCCATCCTATAAAGAGGAATGGACACTGGTGCCACTCCTGGAACAAGATCAATAGGGAAATATACCTCTCACTCTAGAAGTAAACCTAAAAATTCATCGATAAATACTTCCCTAAAATGATCCACCACTGGAGGAAAGTCCATATGTATAGTCCCCTAGTCATCCAGATATAAACTAGTAATCTAGTCTATAACTCCTCCCAACCCATGATGCTCAGGTCACTCTCTGCTCGCTTAGACATCCCATTCTCCCTTGTGTAGAAAAGACCCACCCTCTGGTGACGTGAAAATCACTCTATGACAATAGAAGTCAAAAAATTCTTGGAATAAGACTAACCAGTCCATCCCAAGAATGAAATAGAAGCCTTTCATCTCTAAGATATAGACGTCCCATAAGAAGTGACACCCACCAAACTCAATAGGGAACTCCTTGCACTTAAGTACACTAGCTGTTCTAAGCCCCAACAGAGTGTCTAGCATAATAACATCCTCATAAGTAAAGATAAAAAGCCCAAGGCTCTTCACAATAGAAACAGATATAAAAATATGGGAATACCTTATTTCAAAAAGAGTAGAAGCTAAAACTAAGGCAAATATAATTGTACCTCTAACTATAGAGGTTCTGGGATCCTACACCTACTGGGTCTACTCCACTACAAAATTCTGACCTGTACCGTAGCCCTGTGACTCTACCTAACTATCCTGAGATGATCCACCCTGTGTTGCTGAAACCCTGAAGCCTAACTACCATGGCCATGACCACCTCCTTGGCCTGAATGGCCTAACTAACTATAGTTACCTGACTGAGGAGAAACTAGTGGTCCTACTCCCGAATGTGGAGCCATTTTAGAACTCCTATCACTAGCTACTGGTGAGAAAGTCCAGAAAAAATGCCGAAGATGGCCCATCATTCCACAAAATAGACACTCTAATGGGTCTCTCAGGCACTGAGGTCTCATATTCTCAATCTTCCCATAATGGTATCATAAAACCTGGCTAACTAAAGGACTGTCCTCTCTATTCGAATCCCTGCACATAAACTCCCTATAACGCTTCCTACTATCAGTCGGAGGAGTACCAACTTTGGACGCTGAATCTCCTTGGCTCACAGCTCTAGACTCCCTCATATTATGCTTGGTAATCAGTGCCTGGTTGACTATAGAAGATATGGAAGTCAACCTGAAGATTTTCACCTGAGATAAGATGTCATGTTGTAGACCATCTTCAAACTTCCTCGCAAGAAATAACTCAACACCCCCCAAAATGGGTGTGAATCACTCCAGCTCAGTGAAGTGAGAAGAATACTCCATGACTAAAAGAGTACCCTATTACAGACCCATGAACTCATGGGATTGGTCATCCCTCAAGGTCTCTAGGTAAAAGAAGTCATAGAAGGTCTGATGGAACTCATCCCAAGCCATAACTTGTGGGTGCCCCAACTGTGAGATAAAATCCCACTATATCTTGGTGTAATCATGTAGAATGTATGTAGAAAGATTCACCCTCCACTCTGGAGGCATCTCAAGATGCACAAAGATAGACAACATGGCTTCTAACCATGACTCTGCAACCTGAGGTCCTCCATCCCCTGAGAAAGTGGGAGGATACTCCTACTGAAAAAATCACATCAACACTGCCATAGTCAGGGCATAATGCAGTGCTCCCTAAAAGGTCTGTATAAACCTCATGAAGCCTTCTGATAACTATTCATCAGCACCTGTGTTTGGTATAACCATTGGTGCCAAGACGGGCACGACAAGAGGATCTGTTGGGAGTCCCTGATCTATCATTTCTGGTGTCTGATCATTGCCCTGTATCTAGAATACAACTATATGATGCCTCATTGGAACGACTCTTCAAGTTCAATCACACACCTTAGATCAATATTATCAAGGACTAGAACTTAGAAGTGTAAGAAAGGAATAAGAGAAGAAAAACAATGAAGTTTGTTTTTCAAAACAGGGTTACATGACATAAATACCCTCCACAAAACATGTTCCCTTAATCTTTTAACATGGTGTGTACCTCTACCAAAACTGGTCGTGTAACACCCCTACATACGGCGTGTTCCTCATGTGACATGGTGTGTAATTGAATCTTTCCCTCTTGCCCAAGTTTTTTTTCTACATGGACAAACCATACTGTTCTCTCCTGGGCAACACTACACGATGTGTTCATCCTAAACACGACATGTAACACTTAAGTTCTAACCACACATGTCATTATTCACATGGTCAGAGACACGAAAAACTCTAAACAATGTGTAACAATGTGACACAACATGTACAACCTAAGTTTTATCCACCCTTGTCGTTAATCACATGATCAGATACATATCCTCTTTGGCATGGTATGTACTCCCAGTACATGAAATGTTCTACCAAACATTTATCAACCCATGTCTCTGCTCACACAATCAGTCACACGATTAAGAACTATACGACATGTACTCAAAGTACACAGTGTGTACTTAAGAAAATTTGTTTCTTCTAGAACAGAAGAACACATGGCATGTGTTCATAACAACACACACCGTGTTTTCTGGGTTTCCAGATAGTAGACCTCTGAAACTTCTCTGAAACCCATAAAAACTTAGAATTTCATCCAAGGAATGACAAATTCTGACCCTTGAGAGCCCATACTCCCACAAATAAAAGTTTGAAATCCTTATTCACACCACAAATAGGAAAAATTCAACTAAATTTATACATGATCCACCAAATTCCGATCCAAGAGGGCCCATAACACCTCAAGAACCAATTCTTGGTATCTATCCAAATTAAACTTTACATATTCCAATATACTATAAAAATATTAAGTATTCTATCATGACATCTATCACAACAACATGCATAATTAGTATAACATCTACCACAACAACATGAAATCAGTAATACACCCTAAATGGCATGACAAGAATACAAGACATGTGATCTCTGCCAAGTGACTATATGAAGCATGAGATGGAATACCCTCATCTGATCAGGTTTCAACAGAAATATAACCTCAATAAGATCAACGATAATACCACAAAACATGTGAATCACACAATAATGAAATCAAATCAACTATAATAATTTCAAAACCAAAAAAATTGAAATATTCAAGGTATATTGGATTTTCCTTGTACACAGGTTAGCTACTCCCGACACAACTTATTACCAACTACCTATTCATTCCTATCCTGGTATATAGGCACAAAATATTAAGACAAAGAATAAAATAAGCTCCTCTGATACGACTTTGTAACATCCAGGATCTAGGTGCCACCCAAGGTGCCCCGTACCTGGTTGGTCACATGGCCTCAAGTGAATTTCCCCAAATGCCAGAGGCTACCGACTAGCAGCAAGGGCATTGGGTGTGATAGTGGAGAAACTATGCCCTCATTAGCAGAGTAACATAATGGAATATTAAATAATAACCAACAACAGAATCCATAATACCACACAATAAGTAAACAACAGAATATTGATAGTAAATAAATGACTTGAGCACATATATAAATGAAGCATGTCACATATGTCTAGGAAAACAGCCAAACAAGTCACGATGATGGAAATATAGTATTAATCCAAATTAACAAAGAAAACAACTAAACTCCAATAGTGTTGTAGGACTCAGCTTGGTTCCATTCTCTCCAACTCCACAACAATTGTGTACCTAAAGTAGAAGGGTGATTTCCCTTATCTATACCTATAACCATATAATCTATTTAGGTCAAAAAACATAACCCAAATAGGATGTGAGACAAATCCCAGTAGGAAACCACCACAATATTTGTGCCTAACTTTTAGTGAGTATATATAGCAGGTAATAACGGAAATGCAGCAAAGAAACTAGGAGTACACAAAAGTAAACAATCCTACAGTTTCCATTTACATTCATTAGCATCTAATGTTCAACATTTACTCAAGTAAGTATCACAAGTAGGTATATTAGAAGACTATCTAGCAGTACCAAATCCAAGATTGTGCTTTGTCTTGGCAGACATGTCACAAACACTCAATATTTACATTAACCCTTTGGGTAGCTCGCACAGTCTAACACCTATGGCCAAGTAATGAAATAAAAGGGAAAAGACACTCTGAGGAAGAACTCTACCTCAATTCACCCTATGGTCTTTCCACAATAACTATAGACTCTCTGGGGAAGCACTCAACGTCAATTCTCCATGTGGTCTCGTAACATAAACTATAGCCACTCTGAGGGAGAAATCACTATCAATCCCCCCTGTGGTCTCATAGTGTGAAATATAACAGATACTCTGAGGAAACACTCAATGTAAATTTCCCCTATGGTCTAACTACACCTGGTTCTCACAACCCTATGTAATTCAATCATGCATATACGTTATCAAATATCCCAAATTAATCACACTAATATATGGATAAACAATTTTAATGCATACCACCAACATTTAATAAGAATCAAAAGACAATCAGTTTCATCCTATCAAGCAAGGTAAGGAAACAAGGTCTACCTCATAGGAAACCTGGAACAAATGGACCTAAACATTCAAACATGTAAATTCACCCATAGGGTGTTCCTTAAACATGAAATTTCACATAATATCACATCAACAGACCCTTAATCTAATAATCATTCTAAGGAATATAAAACTAGGTTCAATTTCCTTAACCCGAAATACCCATAGCATGGGTAATCAAAATATTGGCATATAAAAATCTAATAAAAACTAATAAAGGAAACAAACCACCTACTTCAATGATGTAAGATTGATATAATTTAGTTTCAGCCCTTTAGTTGGCCTAGAACGACGTAGATCTACAAAAACGACAAAAACGTTCAACCTCAAATAACTCTAGAACGTGGAAGAATCAGGAAAAAAGATCAAGGAGAAGGAATAACTCATTGATATGATTCAAATGCAACCTACTATGTTTGATTCAGAGAAAATATGATGGATTAGTAGATCGAAAGTATGCTTCTTCTCGAGGCAAGGCCAGAAGAAGATGAATATGAGGGTTAAACGTGACCCCAATCCGATATTTTCAATAAAATAAAAAGTAAACGGTGTGTACTATTAATGAACACACCATGTATTTTCCTCAATGGTCCCCCAACATTAGCAGTCTTTCACATCACCCCACATGGCCATGTATCGGTTGTTAGATGCCCAAGACATGACTGTGCGTAGTAAAAGGGTACACATCGTGTACTCAACAATACACAATGTGTACTTAGAAAATTTATAATTCTTGCCTTTTTCCTGAAAATAACCCAAAGAAAGATCCATACCTGAAATGAAGATCTAGGTTCTTACATCATGTATGTTATTCTATGTACTAGGCTAGATGTAGCCTATGCATTAAGTGTGGTAGGAAAATGTCAAGATAATTTTGGTGACCACCATTAGATGGCGGTCAAGACTATCCATAAGTATCTGAGACATACTAAGGATATTTTCCTAGTTTATAGAGGATATGATGAACTAATAATCAGAGGATATGAATATGATATTTTCAAAATTGATTAATATGGAATGATGTCACAAATAGGACACAACATCACTTTGAATGGAGGTGTTATGAGTTGGAAGAGCTCAAAGAAGGTTGTGGTTGAAAATTCTATGGTATAGTCCGAGTATATTTCTACTTATGAGGTATCTAAATAAGTAGTATGGATGCAAAAATTCATCCAAGATATTGATGTGGTGCCTATAAGTAAAGATCATATCACACTTTATTGTGATAATACCAGAGCCGTGGATCTTGCAAAAGAGCCAAGGTCGCATTAGTAGAATAAGCACATACTTCATAAGTATCATCTCTTGAGAGATTTTTCTCAGAGAGGTGAAGTTGTAGTAAGCAGTATTTATACAAAAGATAATATGGAAAACCCCTTGAATAAAGCCTTGACTCAGATGAATCATGACTATCATGTGAGGTCTAGTGTACTAAAGGTCATCTACAGTAGGCTCTAGTCCAAGTGAGAGTTTGTTGGAGTTGGTTTCCTAGGACCAATTGTTTATACTTTTATTACATGTATATTTTATGTAATGAATATTAAATAAAAATTATTATTACATGTTGTTTTATGTTCTGCATGAATCTAATTTAATAAAGTCTTAGAGTATACATTTCATTGATAAGGTCATAGCAGTTCCATGCTATGATGAGAACCTTGATGTGCTATAACGATATTCTCAAATAATGTTCTATGGTCGGATAATGTAATATGAAGAGGCACATAGTAAATAGAATTTTAGTTGCGAGTACTCATAAGAAGATGAGGCTTCTTCTCATGAAGTTCGTACTTGGTAATCTCCAAGATGGGAGATTATGAGAAAAGACCCTCCAGTAAGAATTCTATATGTTTTGGTGTCATCGGATATTCCTATCTACGAGCATGTGTGATGTTCCTTGGACTTTAAGATTATTATTAATTTTTATTATAACTCACATATTTAGATTTATTTCGTATATAATGATGATAATAGTTCATGAACAAATTGGATACATTGGGTGTGTCATGAGTGACATGTCATCAATGAATAAGTTGAGGAAGAATTTTCTCCTTCCATATTTATGGAAGCTGATATATTGTCCCTTTTATTAGAATAGAACCATTACATTAAATTCCATGGCCATGGTGTAACGAAATGTTTATTTCAGATAATCATAGAAAGAAATATCAAGCATATTGGTTGGTGAGACAGTTATGAAACTTTCTTGATGAAATATTGTGAAAAAGGTATTATATTACATAGTGATAATTCGTATGTGGTTGTCGATGTTATGACATTAATTTCTTTCTATTGGGTGCCTTGACCCATTTCTGGACAATAATATTAGACTGTAGGAAATCTCTCCTAATTCCAATGAGATAGAATCCTATAGGGTCACACACTAAGTGTTTCTATTGATCTCAATTAAATTCTATTTTAGTTTAATTAATAGAATAAATATTATTCTCAAGTTCGATGAATAATTTTCTTCAAGTTATATTGATCGCATAAATTAAAAAAATATTTATTAATCAACATCTAAATAAAATATTAATTTTATTTATTAAATATTTTAATAAATATCTATTCGCTAGATTGTGAATAAAATATTTATTTATGAGTAAAATATTTTTTCGGTTGTTCAATAAATGATAGAGGAGTTAGAACGGACCAAGTCCAAGTCTAGTAAATAATAATAATTAATAATACTATAACATAATATTTGTTAGTGTGAAAGTTGTTATACACCAAAAAATAATAGTAATATAATTATTATTATTTGGCATGGGGTTTATTAAAGGTAATAAATTTTATTTAATGGATGGTATACAATTAAATAATATTTAAACTTAAATTATAACTCTATAACTAGATTTCTATGACTATTATGTAGAGTATCTAAAATTGAAAATAGAGAATTGATGCACGCAATGAATTCTCTCTCAACTCTTCTCTATCCCTCTCTAGAACGAGAAGTGCAAGAGATATTTCTTTAATACCAAATAATGAGCAATTAATAAAAAACAATATAAGACATTAGAATCACCACACTAGCACCTATAGATTGAGTGGTGTTTCTTGGAGACCATATGAGAATGTGTGGATCACTTCTGGAGGGATTATACCCTTGGATCCTCATAATGTAGTGAAGGTAATCTGAAAGGGTCTTTTAGGAAGATCAAATTCACCAAATAAGAAAGTTCCTAATCCCATGCATTTATTTTTCAGATATTAAATAAATTAATTATAAATTTGATGTGCAATATCCTCTCTGTTGGTTTTGAGAAAAAAATGTTAAAATAAATTTTAATATATCACCCACCTATGAATGCTTCTATTGTGCCCAAAAACATCATACACAACATCCAACATACCTAAAAACTCTCTCTAAAGAGGTTAGATTGGAAGCTAAGAAAGAGATCATCGACCCACGAGGACTAGAACCTATCAACATGGGTTTAACAAAATCAACTTATAATCATTGGCCTACTAAGACTTGATCATCTCTCATCATCCTCTTAAGGAGTGATCTATGGGGGGTCATAATTCCAATATAAAAAGATAATGAGTTGACACTCATTCGTTATCCTCATATAGTAATACCTCCTTGAGGTTCGTCTTTCTAGAAAACCGACCACATACCTGGGGCATCTCTTCATCACTAAGATTATAATATGACTTAAATGGTCAATGAATGATACTTAACTTTCCTAGAAAATCAACTCAAAATTTTATTGTATTCCTATCTCTAAAGGTAATACCACAACTGGGATAGCCCATAACTTAACACAAGGCATCAACTTTAAAACTATATTCACACCTAAATAAAATCCATGCTCTACTTATTAACCTTTAGATATAATGAAAAATAATAAAAATCCAATTAATACTCATAGGAAATGTCCACATTCCTATCCAAGGTAACTCTCAAGGAAAAACTAAAATGAACCCTTACATGAGTTTTCTTTGTTATCAAAACCAATAAAAGGTTTTATTTAATCCATTTCATAAATTCATATTTATTTTAATCATTAAATATTCTCATACATAAGCAATATCAAGTACCAATTTTTAAGGAATTTTTTTACAAACCGTAATTAGCACTTTATTTAGCTAATTCCATGCAACATTCTAAGAAAATTATCTCATAATTTCCTCTGAACCATTTTATTTATAAAAATTTATTAAAAAAAATTATTTATAGAGAATATAAATTTCAATATATAGATAAAAAACACTTCAGGTTTTACCTATAATTTTAATTAACTGACACCTCGTAGAAAATAAGATCAAAAGGTAGTTGAAAGTTATTTTACCATTTAAAAGGGGGTTTGGCCAAGTAATATTCCACCAACACTTATATTTAATACCATATGAGTGGGTGTGGACACTTTAAATAACTATAAAATTTAATATAAACATACCCCCATGGGGTTAAGTACTAAGACACATAAGAATAAAAGTGTCCTAAAAGGGTCCCATCAAGAGAACAAGGGTTTAGTTATATAGGAAATAATTCCCAATTTATGGAGTCAACGCTCTATAAATTAAAATTGGAATCCTATTTAAGTGAAACCCATTAATATTCAACTATAATATTTTTAACACACCCTTAGTGGGTTTATCTAATAGTCTTGTTATGTTAAATTGACCTACAAGGATTGAATCAAGTACTAGAGGATTCAATTATATGAGTCAAAATTCCCAAGTTATAGTAGTACAAGCCTTTATAAATTGAAATTGAAAATAAATTCAACTAAAATCCATAAGTAATGACTTGGATACATTAAAAAAATCCAATTCATTGATATTTTAAATATTTTATTCAAGTTAATTAATCAACCAACTTTACACCATTTTATTTCTTTAATTAATCTCAGGTTAGTTAGATAATATTCCATCATAAAGATATATAGGAAAACACTATTTATGTTGATGAAAACACTTTATTTGACTAAACTGACATCATAACCATAAAAAGTATCCTATCACATCAAAAGAAAATATAGATATACAAGGAAAGAAATCACAGAAATATGATAAAAAAGTAATCATGTTTAATAATCACACAATCATTTTATACAGATAATCATGCTAATGATATGTGAATACTATGTTCCTAAAATGATACATGAACGCACCTAATCTCTTAACATACTAGACCAAGAGGTAAATACCATAAATAAGTAACCATAAAAAGTTCATTAATCACTCAAGGTGAAATAATAATCATCTATAATAATGAACAACATGAACAATAGTCTCATCCTAGGTAACTTGATCTTCCCTCATGTGAGGGTTGGCTAGATACATATACGAGCTATTTTAAAAGTTCAAAAACATTCCTATTCTCATATATACTGTCCAAAAATAGTAAGATAAGGAAAAATAAGCTACGATACCAATTTTTCACATTCTAAACTGGGATCCACAAAAACGATTACTCAAGTCATTTAGCGACAAGGTCTCAAGTGAGCCTCCCCATATTCTAGAGTCTTAAGAAATGTATCAAGGGTCTAATAAAGGTACAATGGGGAGATTATACCCTTTAGATCAGTAATAAAACATTAAAGGAATTACTAAGTGATATAAATCACAGAGGAATAAATAAATAGGAAAATGAAATTAAATCATCCCAGAAATAATAAACGGCCAAAAGCAATAGTTAGTATCTTATACAAATGATGATGATAATATGTTGCATAAAATAGGGAGAATTCATACAATAAAATACATACTATACAAATGTAACAAAAGGATAACTGCTGAAATTAACTTTCATAGTGAGCACTAGCTCAGTCCTCGACTATTGTACTACATCCTAGTACAAAATTTTGATCATCCATATCTATTCACATTCCCTAATCCATTTTTGTATGCATGTGATCAATCCGGGTACCAAACGATGGCCCAAACAGGGTGTGAGTAAAACTCTTTATACCACCACAAATGGTGTATATTACTATCTAGTCTATAAGTATAATATGATTAGTGTGTTGGTATAACAAATAAGGATGGTAAAGTCATTTTATAAAATAAACCATGTCAAGCTATGGTTCCTCGTATGATACCTAGACAACCATACCTACTTTTTCCTAAGCTAGAATATATCTAAGCACTTATCATTTTAAATTTATATCTATATGTTTGGGACCCAAGGTGTAAAACCAAAGAAGAAATTCATAGTGATAGTCATGTAAGGTTCTATGATTTCCATATAATTTTTGTTTTATTAATTGGGTGATGTTCATAGGGGTGTACCCTTGGCAGTTCACCCTAATAGGAATGTTCTACCCAAGCCCTAGGAACATGTACTTGGTAGCCTTGACACAATACTTGTAAAGTGACCAAGTTAATAACCATAGAATCCCATTATATCAAGTTTAATCCTAGGGGAATCATCCAAGGCATTAAATTTATTTAATTTCTAGAAACATAGGTGAACCCCCAGTGCTAAGCTAGGGCAATAACAATAATAATATAATTATTGATTCCATGTTTGGTCATCCACTTGGAAGACACATCAATGAATTAGTTAGCATCACATGAGCCCGTTTAAGGTAAACCATAATGGGAGTCTAAATATTTCTCAAGGAATACCAAATATTTAAGGTAATTCAAGGTTTGTGACCATATTTAAGAAAGAAATAATAATTAATCAAGTATATATAATCATAAGGATAACACCACACATTATTTTTAACCAAGGGGTAGGTGACATGGTCATACCATTCACCTTTAATTTTAAATCATTTAGTTGTTTTATTTATAAAGGGATGTCATCTCACGAAAGAAGGTAGTTTAATAAAATATCATAGGCCTAGGGTCCTAGTAAGGCATCACTCTATTTCATTTAATTCCATTAAGCCATTTCATTTGTAAGGTCCAAATCAACACACCACAAAAGGTGGTTTAATTTCATTTTAGGGATTAATGTTCATGGTTCTTTAAAATGACACACCCTAATGGGTGGTTCACATCTAGGTATACATACTATGTTGATAAAATTAGGTTATGAGAACTAACCCAAACAAAGTGATATCCATTAATTTTTTTTAATCTGGAATTTAATTAGTATCACACAGACACTTTGGTGCATGGAACAACAACACATAATATAGACAACAAAACTTTTAGGGAAAATATATTGACCTCTTATATTATACCAAATAAGCTTCAATTGTCTAATATTGGCTATTTTCTAAGGTTTAAATGAGGGAAATTGGAAGAATCGACAAAATCCCTAAAAATAGTGAATATGAGCTCACTTGGAAATAATATCTAAGATGGTGAGATAAACTAAGAAAAGGAATAATATGAATGATATACTAACCAGGCGTGATCTAATGAAACTAAAGACAATTTATTCTAATCTTGAATGAGGGAAATAAATCAAATCTTGGGTGAGGGTGGAGGGATATATTCCAAATATAGAGGAGGTATTTTTCATGAATAGAAGCAGGAAGGATGATTTGGGGTTAAAAGAAATAAGGGAAAATATTTATTTTCCCCTTTTAAAGGGCTGCACATAGTTTGGATGCATGATTTGGCTAACTATGTGCCAACAGTGTAGCTCACTCTACCCAAGAGACACACCCCAAATGGTTCATGCTCACGTTTAAAGAAACCATATGTCAATCATGCCTTTGGAACTGCCTGACCCCCCTCACCTTGTATGGTTTTAATCATACAATTAGACATACCATATTCCAACCGTTCGAGTCTCTCTACGCACCTTCACCAAGTCGTACAATCAATGGGAGCCCATTTTATGGTCTAAACCAACCGTGCACCTATATAATCATCCCATATTGTTTGGGGTGCATGGTTAGCACTAACCGTACACTTAACAATAGTGATCCACACATGCCCTACAAACCTCCAAACTTCACGATAGGAATATATAGGTATTATCATAGTAGATCTCAATGATTTCATCATTCGTCTTGAGAATCACATTAAGAAGGATTATCATTGATCTCTCTAGAATTGAGAGTGGTGATGGAGGATGGTATCTCTTTATTCTTGAGATTATTCTTAGAGAATATTCTCTCAGTAAGTTATTATTTACTAGAAAGACACATCATTTCTAAAACCATTCTTCAAAACCTAAGGATATGAAACATAAGAAAGGGTTGTCATATATACTCAATAATTGTAAAAAATTGAGATATCAATTATCATATAAGGATAACATAAGTATTATGAATTCAACTTTATACATTCTAGACCCATTTACTTGTCTTCATTATTTTAGTTGCAGCCTTGAAGTCCAATATCTCATGAGCATGATCCATTTCAAACAAACCGCCACAACTCAAACAAAGAAATTCATCTAAATAAGAAAATAATACTTATGTGAGTAATAATAACAAGTATTAAATTAAACATAAATATGAAATAATTCACTACTTATATGGAAGTCACATATTCATGCTATTTGCATACATTCATCTATTAAGTATGCTACCAATTTGTTTCTAAACAAATCTATTATAAATGAACTCTTCAAGGGATGATGAAGAGTAATTCAATGTTTCATAGTGATAGTTATGTAAGTTTCCATGATTTCAATAGAATTTTGTTTTATTAATTGGGTGAATTTCATAGGGGTGTACCCTTGGCATTTCACCCTAAGAGGAAAGTTCTACCCAAGTCATAGGAACATGTACTCGGTATCCTTGATTCAATACTTGGAAAGTGCCCAAGGTAATAACCATGAAATCCCATAATATCAAGTTGAATCCAAGGGGAATCATCCAAGGAATTTAATTTATTTAATTTCTAGAAATATAAGTGAACCCCCAGTGTTGAGATGGGGCATTAATAATCATAAGATAAGGATTTAATCCATGTTTGGTCATACACTTGTAAGACACATCAATAAATCAGTTAGCATCCCATGAGCACGTTTAAGGTAAATCACAATGGGAGTCCAAATATTTCTCGGGGAATACCACACATTTAAGGTAATTCAAGGTCTGTGACCATAGTCAAGCATGAAAAAATAATTACTCAAGTATCTATAATCATAATGAAAACCATGATCACACTTCATTTTTAACTAAGGTGCAGGTGACATGGTCATACCATTCACCTTTAATTTTATATCATTTAGTCATTTTATTTATAAAGGGATGTAATCTCACCTTATAAGGTAGTTTAATAAAATATCCTAGGCTTAGGGTCCTAGTAAGGTATCACTATATTTCATTTAATTCCATTACGGAATTTCATTTTTAAGGTTCAAATCAACACACCACAAAAAAGTGGTTTAATTTCATTTTCGGGATTAATGTTCATGGATCATTAAAATGACACACCCTAATGGGTGGCTCGAATTTAGGTACACATCAAATGATGATAAAATTTGGTTATGAGAACTAACCCAAATAAGGTGATATCCATTAATTTTTTTAATTTGTAATTTAATAGGCATCACATGAAAATTTTGGTGCATGGAACAACAACACATAATATAGACAACACAACTTTTAGGGAAAAGATATTGACCTCCTATATTATACCAAGTAATCTTCACTTGTCCAATATCAACCATTTTTCAGGTTTAAACGAGGGGAATTGGAAGAATCAAAAAAATCCCTAAAAATAAGTAATATGATCTTACATGGAAATAACATCTTAGATGGTGAGATAAACTTAGAAAAGGATTAAGAGGAATGATATACTAACTAGGGGTGATGTAATTCAACTAAATAAAATCGATTCTAATATTAAATGAGGGACGTACATCAAATCTTGCGTGAGGGATGAGGGATATATTCCAAAGATGGAGGAGGTAGTTTTCATAAATGGAAGCAAGAAAGAGGATTTGGGGTTAAAAGAAAGAAGGGAAAATAGTTATTTCCCCGCTTTTAAAGGGGTGAACATAGTTTGGCTGCATGATTCAGATAACTATGTGCCAACAGTGTGGCTCAATATTCCCAAGAGACACACCCCACATGGTTCATGAACACGTTTAAAGAAACCATACATCAATCATGCCTTTGGAACTGCCTGACCCCCTCACCTTGCGTGGTTTTAATCATATAGTTAGACAGACCATATTCCAACTGTGCGAGTCTCTCTATGCAACTTCACCAAGTTGTACAATCAATGGGATCCCATTATATGGTCTAAACCAACCATGTACCTATATTATCAGCCCATACAGTTTGGGATGCATGGTTATCACTAACCGTGCAATAACCAACAGTGATCCAAACATTCCCTACAAACCTCCAAACTTCACTATAGGAATATATAGGTATTATCATAGTAGATCTCAATGCTTGCATCATTCGTCTCAGAATCACATCAAGAAGGATTATCCTTGATATCTCTAGAATTGAGAGTGGTGATAAAGGATGGTATCTCTTTGTTATTGAGAGTTTTCTTGGAGAAAAGTCTCTCACTAAGTTATTCTTTACTAGAAAGACACATCATTTCTAAAACCATTCTTCAGAACCTAAGGATATGAAACATAAGAAGGGTGGTCATATGTACTCAATAATTGTTAAAAAGGTATATATAAATGATCATATAAGGATAACATAAGTTGTAAGAATTCACCTTTATACATTATTGGACTATTTACTTGTCTTCATTATCTCAGTTGCAACCTCGAAGTCCAATCTCTCATGAGCATGATCCGTTTCGAAAAAACCACCGCAACTAGAATAAAGAAATTCACCTATATAAGAAAATAATTCTTAATGGAGTAATACTAATAAGTATTAAATTAAAAATAAATATGAAATAATTCACTACTTATATGGAAGTCACATCTTCATTCTATTTGTGTGCATTCTTCCATCAGGTATGCTGCAAATTTGTTTCTAAAAAAATCTATATTGTCTTGTGAATGTGAGTCTTCTCAATAGTAATAGTAGTACTTAAAAAATATAAATACACAAAATATTAATAAATATTTTAAATTAAATAGTAATTATCTTTGAAAATACCTCTTTAGGGATGCTAGTTTGTTGATGAAATATGATATGTTTCATAAATTTAAAAACCTAATAACCAAAATATTTTCCATTTATTTTTTTCAAACACTATAGAAACATTAATGAAAATAAGTAATATGTTTTGATATGTGTTTGGATAGTGAAATATTAATATATACACCCTGATACTTTTCCATTCGTGGTAATTGTCATGTTTCTCATCCTTAGCCCCTAGCTTCATTCCATAATGTAGACGATATTGATACACTGCTCTATCATAATAGAATCCTCATTAAAAGAAAATATAAATTATATAACTAGATGTTTAGTTCTAAAATGTTGGATGCAGTGTATTAAAAATTGAAAAAAACTATCATGTGTGGTTTTTTTCAGATATCCATGCATTGAATCGAGGAAATAAATATTTAGAGTATCAAAATTGACCGCAATGAGCATCCAAGGCTGCCTAAAAACACAAAAAAGAACGAGTAATTAAAGAAATGAAAATATATTTGATATGATTACATTTTATAGTTTTACCACTATATCATTTTTATTAAGAATATTTTTCATCCATATTTTTTCTTTTAAACGATTTGAGAAGGTCTGCCACTATTTCAACCACTTTATTGAAATATATATTTTTTCGTATGTAGAGGTGATGTGAGGACTAACGAGTATAAATTTTGTTTTCATGGTGAAATACCATCAATTGTTTTTCATATATACACCTATGAAAAATATGAAATGTATTTAGTCATAATTAACATAATATATCAGCTTTTGAAAAATCAAATAATGAAAATATACCTCACATATACATTTAGAACTTAGTTTCCTAGCCAATCATAATTGAGGGCTTCACTTACATTATTAACACTAATCAAGTATAGATCTTCCCCTCCATACATATTTTCTTCAAAATAATTATGTGAGTAAGATCATCTTTCAACTTCATATCCACATGAGCCTATAATGATAATAAATGTGGATATAGAACGGGTGGGGTTAATGTGATTTAAATAGATTGTTTCGATCAGTTGGTTGATCCTTGAGAGGGTTTTGAGTTGTTCTTTCGTTTAACCTTATTACCTTTGTCTATATATAATAACATTCATCGGTTCAAAACTTTTTCATTAAATATTAAAGTTTTAACTTGAAAAAATAAATTTAAAATTAATACCTCCTTGTTGACATGTTTTTTAAAAGATGTGACAGTCATGCGATGAATGTTCCAAGAGATTGTTTGAGATTATGAATATTTTCACCATCAATTAGAATAGGTATATCGGTGCTCAACTCATGGGATACATTAATTGACACTTTGACATGAACTGTAGGAAGTGGTTTGTTGTATAACATGTCCTTCTAGGTATTGAACATCATATCCCTCTCTACAAGGTGATGGGTGGGTGTTGATCGATATAAATCGCAGTCATTTTCACCTTGTAGAAAATTAATATAGGAAAGGCATCAATGTATATCTGATTCAAATTTAAAATAAACAATTATTAGAACATTGATTACCTTAGATAATACATGTTTTTGAGGGGAATGTCTTACCTCAAAGCTGGTGGGGGTGGGGTGGGATCATCACACGATATTTGTTCTTATGTTGTTTCTTCCCTTTGCCTCCCCCATCAAAGTTACTAGAATCTCTATCTTTTATTGGAATTTTTTTCAAGGATAGATACTCTTTCTCTCATCTTTTTCATTTCTTCACTTTGATATTCCTCTTATTTTTTTTTCTCAAAATATGTTTAGGGTGTCACCTTAAAACCCACACCTTTAACACGACCATACTATTCTGGCCGCTTCAAGGCCACCAAAAGTATATTTGCATCCAATGTGAGTGTTTCTGATTCCTATGACTATTCCTGATAAAAAATATAAGAAAATAAGTAACACTTGTTATTTAATAGAGATTTAAATCATATTTTTTATTTTTTCATACTTAAACATGTTTCCCATACTTTTTGTGTGTTTTCATCTATTAATATCCCATTTTTATCTACACATGCCTCCTTCTATAGCACATGGCTTGGGATGGAGGTATATTTGTATTTGGATTCATCAATATATATAAACATATGAACATAGTTATGGTTTCTTTTCATGTCACCTAAAATTATTACGGTATATTTAAAATACATACCAATTTTTTTTCAATTGAAGCGTACCCCATCCTTGCTTTCTCATAGGGGTACGCTGGTTTTGTTACATGTTCCTTATTCTCAGCACTCAGTTTTTGTTTCATAAATAAAAAATTTCCAATCAAAGTGATGAATACATGTATCAACAAATAAAATATTACCAAATACAATGTACTTGAAAAGAATGCTCCACACGATGACTAGTAAACACATCCCACACTGCTTGGGTTATTAGGTGTTCATAAATAAGAGGTGGGTGCAGGTTTATTTTCCCTTCAGTAACATTACGATGATATCTCATTAAAATTTTGTGAAACCTCTATGAATACTTCCAAAAAACCTTAATACATATTCTTTGTGTGAGTCATTTACTATAAATGAACTCTTCAAGGGATGATGAAGATTAATTTAATGTTTTTATAGTGATAGTCATGTAAGGTTCCATGATTTCCATAGAATTTTGTTTTATTAATTGGGTGAAGTTCATAGGGGTGTACCCTTGGCATTTCACCCTAATAAGAAAGTTCTACCCAAGCCATAGTAACATGTACTTGGTATCATTGATGCAATAATTAGAAAGTGCCCAAGGTAATAACCATGGCATCTCATAATATCAAGTTCAATCCAAGGGGAATAATCCAAGGCATTCAATTTATTTAATTTCTAGAAATATAGGTGAACCCACAGTGCCAAGATGGGGCATTAACAATCATAAGATAAGGATTGAATCCATGTTGGTCATCCACTTGTAAGACACATCAATGAATCAGTTATCATCCCATGAACTCATTTAAGGTAAACTACAATGGGAGTTCAAATATTTCTTAGGGAATACCAAAAATTTAAGGTAATTCAAGTTCTGTGACCATAGTCAAGCATGAAATAATAAGTACTCAAGTATCTATAATCATAAGGATAACCATGATCACACTTAATTTTTAACCAAGGGGTAGGTGACATGGTCATACCATTCACCTTTAAATTTATATCATTTAGTCATTTTATTTATAAATGAATGTAATATCACCTTAGAAGGTAGTTTAATAAAATATACTAGGCTCAGGGTCCTAGTAAGGTATCACTCTATTTCATTTAATTCCATTAAGGAATTTCATTTTTAAGGTCCAAATCAACACACCACAAAGGTGGTTTAATTTCATTTCGAGGATTAAGGTTCATGGATAATTAAAATGACACACCCTAATGTGTGGATCAAATTGAGGTATACATCCTATGATGATAATATTAGGTTATGAGAACTAACCCAAACAAAGTGATATCCACTCATTTTTTTAATTTTGAATTTAATATGCAAGACACAGAAAGTTTGGTGCATGGAACAACAACACATAATATAGAAAACACAACTTTTATGGAAAAGATCTTGAACACCTATATTATACCAAGTAAGCTTCACCTGTCCAATATCGGCCATTTTTTTTAGGTTTAAACGAGGGAAATTGAAAGAATCGTCAAAATCCCTGAAAATAGGGAATATGAGATGACATGGAAATAACATCTAAGATGGTGAGACAAACTAAGAAAATGATTAATAATAATGATATAATAACCAGGGGTGATCTAATGAAACAAAAGACAATCGATTCTAAGCTTGAATGAGGGACAAACATCAAATCCTGGGTGAGGGTGGAGGGAGATATTCCACAGATAGAGGAGGTATTTTTGATGAATATAAGTAGGAAATAGGATTTGGGGTTAAAATAAAGAAGTGAAAATAGTTATTTCTCCCCTTTTAAAGGGGTTCACATAGTTTGGTTACATGATTCAGCTAATTTTGTGCCAACAGTGTGGCTCACTCTGCCTAAAAGACACGCCCCACATTGTTTATGCACACGTTTAAAGAAACCATGAGTCAATCATTCCTTTGGAAATGCCTGACCCCCTCACCTTTCATAGTTTCATCATACAATTAGACATACCATATTCCAACCTTACGAGTCAATCTATACACCTTCACAAATTCGCACAGTCAATGGGATCCCATTGCATGGTCTAAACCAACAATCCACCTATATAATCAGCCTGTACAGTTTAGGGTGCATAGTTAACACTAATCATGCACTAAACAATAGTGATCCAGACATGCCCTACAAACCTCCAAACCTCACCATAGGAATATATGGGCATTATCATAGTAGATCTCAATTCTTGCATCATTTGTCTTGATAATCACATCAAGAAGGGTTATCTTTGATCACTATAGAATTGAGAGTGGTGATAGAGGATGGTCTCTCTTTGATCTTGAGAGTATTCTTGGTGAAGAGTCTCTCTAGGGTTTTGAGAGAATTTTAAAAAATTTGTTATGCACAAAAAAACAAATGAAAACCCAGAAAAAAAAATATAGTTGGGTTTATATATTGTTGGAGTTAAAAAATAATAATTGTAAAAATGATCTTTATTTTTTTAATCACCACAGAATCCCATGTCTATAATAATAATAATAATATTATCTATTAACATGCATAAAACCATTAAATTAAAATAAATATTATTTATTTAAATATTATTTAATATATAATATTTCTCACCTGACCATTAAACTCAGTGTTCCATTCCTCCACAATATTTATCAGGTCTTGAATAATAACTATTAGTTTATTAAATAAATATCACTACATTATTAACCAATAAATAAATAAATATTATATTAACTAAATAATAATAAAATAAATATTTAATATTCTCCTCACATCATGTTCTCTCAAATAACCAATGATGGAATATATGTGATCAAGTAAACATGAATAATTATTAAATCATACACGATAATAATATTTATTCAACATGTTAAATAATAAATAATACTATTTATTTAATTGAGGTTCTAAATGCACTTATTTTGTGACCTTCTAGGCCCCTTTCCCAGTGGAAATAAGAAAAGTAGCCTAAAGTCCAAGGTTAGTATCTAAAAACATATCAAGACATCCATAGAGAAAGAAGTTAATATCGTAATGACATAAAACATCATATAGATTATTACTACATAATATAATTTCTTTATTATGATATATATAATAAATTTGGTTGCACGCGTATGTCCTCAACCCATTTGTTCAATATATCCTTCTTTAACATCCTGGAAATTGAGATTTTCTACAAAAGACCACAAATATAGGTTTATTTAGGCTATATCATTTCCATCAAAGGGCCTATGATATCAACTTCTGTTAAAGAAGGGAAAAAATCCTTTCTTGCATTATTCATTAATTAAATATTACTCATGATGCACCCAACATATCCTACTTTAACATGAATATATGTCATCATGGTTTTCATCAATACATCAAAGTACATGACCCATAAAATCAATTTATAATAATCCTAAATTCTAAGGACTAATACACACATCCATAGATAGGAATATCCAAGGATACATATAAATGTGTATTACCCACTAGTGGGTCTCGTTCTCATAATTTCCTGCACTGGAAATTTATAAGGGTGTATACCATGAGAAGGTTCTTCAAAGTCCTTTGAGTATCCACCCCTGATATCCTAAATCTTTTTTTATCGTCAAATGACATCATCTGACTATATAACATATATTTAAGAATACTATTGTGTCACTTTTGGCTTCTTATCATAGTGGGGAACTGATATGACCTTTTAGTGTAATAGTTAATATTAGGACATTATCACATGCCATGTCGTGAATAAGAACAATAATGATATGTTATGTAGTTTAATAATATCCAAAATTATGGATACAAGTAATCATAAATTACATAGAAGTTGGTTCTAGAAAAATAATTCTAAAAGACACCCACTTTCACTAGAGAAAACTACTTAAAATCTTCAATATGACACCTCTCACATGATATTCATGCTTCTTCTAAGATAATGTTTTAGTCAAGTGGTATGGAACATTTTATTCCATGGAAAATCTTCTTACTATAAATTCACCCTTCTGAGAAAAAACCATCAAGAGGTGATACTTTAGAATTATGTTATTTATCCACTAGTGTGACATTGGCTATTTTTTATGATCCACCACTACAGTATTCTCACAATATAACGTGATATAGTCTTTAACACTAGGTACCACATCAAGATCTTGGATTTTTTTTTATCAAAATGGATTCTTTAGCTGCATCAGAAGCCACTATATAATATGAATCCACTATAGAATCGACAAAAACATGCTACGTTGAACTCTTACATCTTATAGCTTCTCTATTGAGGCTGAATACATATCCTTACTATGATTTTAAATCATTAAAATCTATTTGAAAACTAGAATCAATATAACCCCTAATGAATAGATTCTCATCACCTCCATGCACCATGAACATCTCTTTATTTATTATCAGATACATAAGGATGGACTTAATAGTAAAACAATGTTTTTCACTTTGATCAATATGATATAAGACTATCATACTCAATTCATAATGAACATCAAGTCTAATAAAAAAAATGGAATGTGTGATTGATCTTATCACCAAAGCATGTGGGATATTTTTAATTCTTTCTTTCTCTTGTTGTGCCTGAGGAAAAATTTTCTTAAAAAGATGTATACCATATGATACTGGAACCAATAACCTCTTGGATTATTCTATACTAAATTTCTTTAGTATATATTCAATGTATGTACCATGACTTATTCCATGTAGCCTCTTAGATCTATCATGAATTATATTAATCTCTATAATTTAGGATGCTTCACCTAACTCCTTCATGGAGAAACAAATTTTTAACCAGTCATTAAAAGACTGAAAGACTGGAATGTAATTTCTAATAAGTATTTTTCCATCAATATATACATCTATAATAACAACCATAGTCCTACTAAAACTCTTATAAACACACAGATCACATTCATTCTTAATGAAACCAAATTATTTTATAGCTTCATTGTACTAAATTTTCCATGACCTAGATGACTGATTCAATCCATAAATGGATCTCTATAACTTTCATATCTTTTTTAAATAACCTAGAACCACAAAAACTTATATTTATGTCATATATTCATATTTCTAAAGGTTCACATTAAGGAAATATATTTTGATATCCATCTTCCAAATTTTATAATCAAGGTAAGTAGTTATAGAAAGTAGAATTATGATGGTCTTAAACATGGAAAATCATGAAAAGGTTTCTTCATAGCCAATGCATTGACATTATTTAAACCCTTTATCCACTATCACTTCTTTACTTGTACATACTTTACCTTCCATATCCATTTTTCTCTTGAATACACATTTACAACCAACATGATTTACATCAACCAACAGATTGACTAGAACCCAAACTTGGTACTGATATATGGAATAAATATTATAGATTTGGAATCTATACATCTACTTTTAAGATATAGGTTCATTATTTTCAACCAATAATGAGTCACCAACTTTGGTTACTATAAAACCATATATCTATGGTTCTATTACCTATCTTGTTCTCCTATTCAATACTTGTGTTTTAGGAAAAAATTATTCCATGAGGACCTATAAAATATGTTTCTATACTAACTCCTGTGTATCTTGAGCATCAACTTCATAAATTCAATATTTCTCCCCCTATCCTTATTTAGGATGTGCTCCCTCTTAATAAAGACATCTTTTTGAGTGATAAATACTTTCTTTTTTTAGGGTTTGTATAGGCAGTATCCATTTATTTCTTTAAAATACCCTATAAAGATATATTTTTTGCCTTAGGGTGTTAGTTTTCTACCTGTGAAGGCTTTAAAAAATTCCTCATAACCCCATACACATGTACGCGACAAAATAGTTTTCTTTCCACTCCATAGCTTGAAGGTAATTTCATTTTCCACTTTATTTGGTACTCAGTTTAGCGTGTATGTCATGTTTTGTAATTAATATACCCAAAATTATAATGGAATATCTTCATAACTTATAGTCAATCTTACCACATGTAGAAAGGTATTATTCCTCCTTTCACTAACACCATTACACTATGGTGTGTAAGGATGAAATAGTTTAGAAATAATCCCATACTTCTATAAAAATTTGATAAACTCTTAGTTAATATATCCACCACCTCAATCTAATCGAAACATATTTATATTATTTTCAAGTTGATTCACTAATTCATTCATGAATTATTTGAATTTCTCAAAGGACATGGACTTATACCTCATCAAGTAGACATAGCCATATCTACTCAAGCCATCAATAAAATTTATGAAGTAAGAATATCCACCTGTAGTTTCTACTAGAAATGGTCTACACACATTAGTGTGTACCAATCCTAGAATATTTATGACCCTATCACCCTATACATAGATTGGTGGTTTGGTCATTTTTCCTTATAAACAAGAATTACATCTTTCAAGCGGTTTTAGTTCAAAGGAGTCTAAATGGCCATATTTCTAGAGATTTGTCAAATGATTCCTATTTATATGACTAGGAATGTGATTTCAAAACTGTATGTTATATGAGTCATGAAAACATGATTCCTTATCAATTTATAATATATTATTTGGTAATTTAATACATAAGGACCATTATTTAACTGTGATATACCATAACATATGTTGTCTTTATAAAAGAAACTTCATTTATTTAAAAAATTGAAAACAAAAACATATGTATCTAGATGAGATGTAGAAATTATGTTCTTGGTAATAGTTGGTAAAAAATAAAAATCTCTTAAATCCAATATCATTCATGTTAAAAATGAAATGTGGTAGTCTCCAATAGCTAGAGAATACATCCTCACACCATTGACATCCTAAAAATCCACCTATCCTCTAGAAATATTTCAAAATATATTTGGTTCCTACATTTGGATTCATATGTGAGCACCACAAGTTATATCTAATACCCAATGTGTAGATATTGAAATATTATAATTGATAACGAACACATTTTTATCTTCCCCTTGCTTTTGGGCATAGTTCCTCTCCCAGTGGTCTTGCTTGACACATGAAAAACATACTGCTTCCTTTTCATTTCCTTACCTTTAGATATTCCTCCTCTTGGAAGGAAAATGCTCGAGATATTTAGACTTTATATGAGCCTTGGTACCCTTTTCCTTGTTCTTATTTTTCTTATTCACCATAGGGATTGAAAATTTTTCATACATCATGTCCTTTTCAACTTGGTGAGTCATAGTAAGAAGTTATAAAATACATTTCTCATTGTTTATCATGTTATAATTAATATTAAAACTAGATAAGGACTTGGGTAGTGGGTAAAGTATGATATATATGCACAACTCATATGATAATTTAATTCTCAAGATGTCTAAGCATTCAATGTATCCAATAAGATTGACTACATGAGGCCCATCCGACACCGACTCTCCAAGTTTGCAAGTAAAAAAAGTATTGGATATCCTGTATCTATTTTTTATCATCTTATCTTGATAGATTCTATAAAGGTGTGACATTATGTTATACACATCCATGTCCTCATGTTTCTTTAAAATATCAATGGTAATGGATGGTATAATGAAACATTGGACATATATGACATCGTTTAAATGTTTCTCTTAGAGAGACAAATCTTCCTCACCTGCCTCTTGATGAACCTAACATTTTCTCATTTTTTATACTATAATTAAAATTTTATAATCCCAAAATATTGTTATTTAATGTGAAATTTTCATATTTTTATGCTTTGGAAGTGTTTTGATATTAAATACAAAAATGGCCTAATTATAGAATTTTAATAAATTCTGTATTTTAAGGTGAATCTAAAATACACTTCATGCCACGAGTGAAAGTGAAGCAGTGCAACACTAGATTTTTGAGGATGTGGTGGAGATGGAAAACTATTGTAGAATGATTACATGTCATGTAAATCAATTATACGTTGTGACTTTTTCAAAAGGAATTAGCCACGCTGGACAGGTCATGACTTCATTACACTCTGTGAAAGATCATAACATGCCATGTAAATACATTACATGATGTGACATTTTTCCGAGAAAGTTTTTTGAGAAGATTGTTCCGAGATTCACATTTCCTAAAAATCGAGAAATTACATGTCATGTAACCCATTTACATATCATGATGAATACAACGAGAAAAAAAATAAATGCGGATGCAACCAAGGTTTGAAAGTATTTTCCTATAAATAGAGCTCCTCATCTACCCTCCAAGACATTATGGGGGGAAGACAAGGACCAAAGGGTGGAAACCTGGGGAGTGTCATTTTTTGGGAATTTCAATATCATTTTAGTATTTTACATTTTTTAATATTTCTTTAATTTTAATATATTAGTCTTTTTATTTTCTCTAATTGTTTTCTCTTATTATTCCATTTCTCTTCTTTTCTTATTTTGTGTTCTCCCACCGTTGTTCTCTTCTCAACTCCACTAAAAATAGAGAACTAACATTGGTGCTTGTTTGATGGAGGGAATGGTGTTCTGAATAAGTTTATTATTCTTCATTTTATCATCTATTTATTTCATTCTAGGAATTTAGTTGGTGGTTAAATTGATTATGGTGAGCGGTCTCCCCATTTTCTCTACCACCTAGTTCTTATTCTCATCGATCAATTGTCCTTCCCTTCACTATTTGTGTCAAGAATATGGTGGAGCATGGCATGAGTATCTATGGTCGGTGAAGAGGCCTTCTAACTGACATTTAGAAGAGGATTACCATGTATGTAGAGGTCTCAGTATGATTTAATCACAATTCAAATGAGATGGTGTAGTGTGATATATCTTGATCACTACATTGAGTTGAATATTGATATCATTTTTGAACAATGATTTCAATCACCATGACCTAATAAGAAAATTTTACTTCTTTATTTTTTATAACACCATCTTACATTTCATTTTTATATATTATATTTATATTTTATGCTTTTCAACAATTTCACCCCCATTTATATTAGTATTATAGTTTTATATTAGTTAGTTTATAATAGTGACAATAGAAAGACAGTGTGCTGTAAGTGGCCTCCTTGAGAGATCGACCCTGGTGTGCTTTCTATATTTCATACATAGGTAAATAAATTATTTACTATGATAAAATGACTGAAATACCTATCATGACCTCTTTACCAGGTTCTTTAGGAATAGGTTCTTCCAGTATATAAAATTTCCTTTCATTATGTAAGATAACTTGCAAGAACATTTGCAACTATTGGAAATTAGTGCATTTTAGAAGGTTATCCTTTTTTGGTATGGATCATGGTGATATGTTTGAAGTCATATTTATTATTGTTTCTAAAAATAAGAGGATCATAATTTTAGTAATTTATCTGATAAAAATAGACAATAAATAGTTTATTGTATTTATTGATCTCCCACTATTTTATCAAAACTCAATATCCCCCACCATTGGCTTCAAAATATCTTGTTTATTATACATTATAGTGGGAAGGACCCATATTACCCTTATCATAACCCGTAATTTATCCTGACATGTTATTTTAAGGGTTTTACATAGTCATTAAAATGTCGACTACATTAACTCATAGTTCCTTGATTTGTTGAGTGGACTCCACAATCTTGAAATAATTAAATTGGACTTCCTAAACCTTTTCTTCTTAGTTACACCAATTAATTATTTGTAAGTCAATCCTTACCATAAACCAAGCTATGTAAATCCAAAAATTCAAGTTAAAATTCCTCGATAATTGAAATCACCCTGACTTTTTCCAGTCAAGAACTTTGAACTATGGTTCGATTTTAACTTAAGTAGTGAAAGGCTATACCTAATTAATATATATAATTAAGGTATTTTTATATTTATGATTAAGTTTCCCATTTTATCTTTTTTACATTCTTGTTAATAATAAGTGGATTTACTTAATTGATTAACCATGACTTAATTAAAATATTCACGTAATCCAATTTATTTTAGTTCTATCTTGCATGATTCTTAATTCATAAATTCATAGGATATAAAATCCATAATGAAATAACCATGGAACTTTATATAAATAAAATTATAAAGTGGTATGATCATGAGATTTAATTAATGTTTAGTTTATCTAGTGGATGATACACTAACCATTGACCTAGAGGAAAAGAACCATGAACCCTTTTATGGTTCATGTTGTATCTTTCCACCTGTCCACCTATGTATCTCTCTTGGATTAGTTTCACCTTATCTCTAAACTTGAACCACCTCCACTAGCTTGGGAGATCCATCCATTTCATATGCTTTTACTCACTCACATGTGAGGGGAACCAAAGTATTATTTAAGGTGTTTACATAAAAGAAACCATGGGCTTGTAGACCCCTACATAATGAGAAGAGGGATAATATACATACCATCAATTTAATTTAATAATAAATTAAAAGGAAACCAATCACATGAAAAGGTCTAGTCTATGATCATGATCATACACATACATGCAATGAATTATACATTGAATAAATTTTTATTCAATTCAAATATTTCTTATTAAAGAAAAATTTCACTTGAATTAATTAATTATATCATTTAATTATTCAATTATTTTATCTTAATTCCAATATGAACTTTATTGAGATTCTCATCCATCATAATTTTAAACAAATTAAATACATTTATTTAAAATTAACTATGTACAAAACATGTACCTTGGAGGAAACACAGTGAATACTAATCCAAACTACCCAATATGTATTATATTCATATAATTTTTACTCATACGACATGTGGCATACATAACATATCACCTAATTTTATGGAATGTACATAGTCAAAAAAATTACATGCAGAACATATGGTATTTATGTAGTTTTCTATGTTTCAATGAACATTGACTAATAGATATAGTATGTATTATACATGATATATAGTTCTGAACATTATGTAGAAATTAATTATACATTTAATATATATATATATATATATATATAACTCATCACATGATGTGTACATAATCAAATAAATGACACATGAAATACATGCTGATAAGGCTTAGTGGTATAATAAATTATTTTTTAATTCTTCATAATTCGGTAATATACACGACATGTACAATCTGACTACACGACGTGTATATTTCTCAAAATTTATCTGCGGCACACACCTAGATACTTGGTGTGTAATCATGCCACGAAAAATAATGGAGTACACAATTTATACATGGGATACATGACATGTGGTCTCTAAGTTATAGGGTCATCAGTCATTTAGGTTGTGTAAGAGAATACGGAACTTGTCTTTGACTAATGGGTTACACGTCATATACTAATGTTACATACTGTGTAGTCTGGCTGACTATACGCCAGCCTTTCCTGGTCAACATGCGGTGTATTTAAATACACAATGCACGTAATAAATTCACATGGATAAAATTAATTCTTGGTTCATTGAACATAAGTACATGGTGTGTACCAATAGGATACACGGTGTGTACTCTTATGCTAACCATCCTAAATCCTCTTAACCTTATGATATGTTCTTAAAATGTTATTCATTCATAAAATTAATCAATTTGATTATATTTGTGATAATGAAGAGGAAGAAGAGTTGATCTCATGATTTAGATTAAAGAACTATTAAAATAGAATTGAAAACTAATGATAAATTCATAAATCAATCAATAGTCTTTAAATAATTATAAATAATTATGAAACATACCTTTTATACCACTTGAAGGTTTTGGAAACAACAGAAGTGTCAGATGAGGCATTACCAACTCATATTTTTTTTCATAATCGATGATTAATCTGAGATGTACATTGACAATAAATTTCATTACCAACATAATTAAATCAAAGATTAATTAATGATTGAATGCCGGAACTAAAACACAGGATCATCGCATATTATTTATAATCAATTTTAAAAATTAAAGAGTTATGTTGAAATGAATTCTTTCTTCGTTGATGGATCTGAAAATGTATTTACATCATATAATTGTTGTGTTGTAGGAATCAAGTGTATATTCCCTCCAGTATTGATCCACATAGGCTCCATGAATCCTCGAACGTTGCCATATGAATCTTCAGATGCTATCACAATAGATATGAATGCTTGCATCATTCGCCTTTGATCACCTGGAAAATCGCTTCAAGAAGGATTATATTTGATCTCTTTAGAATTAAGAGTGGTGGTGTAGGAGGATAGATCTTCATTTTTAGAGCGTTCTTGACGAAGTTTCTATTTAGGGTTTTGAGAGAAATCTTAAAAAATTGTTGTGCACAACAAAACAAATGAAAATTCATAATAAAATAATATAATTATGTTTATATACGATTAGGGTTATAAAATAATAATTTTATAAGTGCCGTTTATTATTTCTTTAATCCCTGGAGATCTCCATGTCTATAATAATAATAATAATAAAATTGTATTTCTTGACATGACCAAATATAGATAATTAAATTAAATATTATTTATTCAAATAATATTTAACATATATTATTTCTCACCAGACCATTAAACCCGATTCATCATTCCTACACAATATTTATTGGGCATTGAATAATGATTCTTTTATTTATTGTATAAACATCATTGAATTTTTTTCCAATAAATAAATAGACATTATATTCAATAAATAACAAATAAACATTTATTAAATATTCTACTCACGTTATATTCTCTCGAATAACCAATAACAGAAAATACGCGATCAAGTAAACCTGAATAATTAATAAACCATGTGTGAGAATAATATTTATTAAAAAAGTTAAATAATAATAAATATTATTTATTTAACTGAGGTTATGGATACACTTAATGTGTGATCCTTTAAGATCATTTCATAGTGATAATAGGTAAAACATCCCAAAGTCCAGTGTCAGTATCTAACAACACACCAAGGCTCCCATAATGAAATTAGTTAATGTCGTAACAACATAAAACCACAAATAGACACCTACAAAACACTATGAACATGAATTTATTTCATCTATGTCATTTCCATAAAATATTATGAGATAAAAAATTCCAATAAAGAAGATACAAATCGTTTTTTCATTATTCATTAATGAAATATTAATTATGATGTAGTTAATGTTTCTTATTTCACCATGAAGAACTATCGTCATAGTTTTCATCAATATATTAAATTACATGACTCATAACATTCATTAATAATAATCTTAATTTTGAAAAACCAATACACATGTCCATATATAGGAACATCCAATGACATATATAAATATGGATTTCTTACTAGAAGGTCTTGTTCTCATAGTTTTGTACACTAGAAATTACTAAGGTCATACACCATGAGGTGTATCAAAGTACCATGAGTCCCCACCCCTAATAGCCTCTATCATTTGTGTCCCTCAAAAGATTTCAGTCAACTATAGAACATATATTTAAGAATAATATCATGACACTTATTGATTCATAAGAAGGAACTATTATGAACTTTCAATTGGATAGTTACTCTTAAGACATAATCACATACCATGTCATGTAGAAAAACAATCATGATGCGATTAATAATTTATTAATATTAAAAACTATGAATGTAGGTAATTATATAGTACATAGAAGTTGGTTTTAAGGAACTAAATCCAATAATAATGTTGTCTTCAATCCATTAACAAATGAAACCATAAAATATCTCATGCTCAAACTCTAATTATTTATTGATCTTTGATTTTGTCTTTCAGATATCTAACACCGATAGATATATTCATGTGATAAAAATTAGACTCTTCATTTTTAATTGTC
The DNA here is from genome assembly GCA_963277665.1 of Viscum album. Lineage (NCBI taxonomy): Eukaryota > Viridiplantae > Streptophyta > Magnoliopsida > Santalales > Viscaceae > Viscum > Viscum album. The sequence goes on from OY728141.1 coordinate 232,761,983, forward strand.
ATTTATGATAATTCGTACTATTCAGAAGGATCATATGGTTGTAAATAAAATTCATGATTTACCAGAAAAAAATCACAACTTTGATACCATATGTTGAGAAAGGCGGTGAGTATCAAACAAACAACAATACGAGTGAGTAGTGGAAAAAAATTTCATTCCTTTCCGAGCAAGTGTGAAAAATAATTGTATTTGCAATGATACAAAAATATTCTAAGAAAAAAAATCTTATCATCAGAGATTTTTAGCATATGAAATTCAAAAAGGTAAAGGCAACACGACCTAGTTCATAAAGACACTAAAAGAGAGACTCAAATTCCTCAAAAAATAGATTGGATAAAATAATGGGGTTTTTTATTGGGTTTTGATTTTTTTTATTAAAGGGATAGGGTCCCCGATATTTTTTAAAATGGGGACCCGACAAGTGTGAACCCTGTTCACGATTCTCTTCCTTCCTCTAGAGGCATGAAACCCATTCATGCTCCCTTCAAAAAATTAATGAAGGAGGTGTGAACGAGGTTTATGCCTCCACCCGATCGAATTCTATAAAAGGATCCCCACCCAAATTTTATTATTCTGCTCTAGATTTTGTTGTGTAGATATATAGAAAATTTTTCTCAAAATATATTTGTATCTTTTAAGAAGGTAAAATTTCTATTTAAAATTTTAATTATTTAATTGTGTATTTTTTTGTATGCTTATTTATTTAATTTGTGATGCATGACTGTATGGATGTAGAAATCAACAATTGTATGGTTTATTTATATAATATGTATCGATTTTTGCATGAATATATAAATTAGTGTATGTTGTATGATTTAATTTTTGAATGATTTATTATTTTTTATATGATATAATTCACATTTAATGTTTAGAAAATTTAAATATAGTGTGTCTGAAATATAATTTATATTTAGGGAAATATTTTTTTTAATTTTTTTTAGATATATTTAATTTAATGGAAAGTTTAATAGGTTTATATATATAAAATATATTATTCTTAAAGTAATATAAATTTAAATTATAATATTCATTACACTAGATATATAATTTATTAAAAATAAATTAGTTATATTAAGTATCATATTTAAATTTATTAAAAAATTTATAGAATTTTTTTTGTTAGTGGAATAAATGAAATTTCTATAAATAATAATTTTAAATTATATTTATTGTCAATAATTATTATTTGAAGTAATAAAGTTTGAAATATAATTAATTAAATTTTGGAAAATAGAAATAGGACAAAAAAGTTATATATATATATATATATAATTTTATTAAAGTGAGAATAATATAAGTTTATATTATTTTCATTCTTTTTATGTAAGTGTAAATTATATTACTTTTATTTACTACTAATAATAATTTTACTAAATAAATTTCAATTATATTAATTATAAATAATTATTATTTTAATTAATATAATTACATATATTTTAGAAAGTTGTAGAATGACAAAAAATATTATATATACATACGTAATTTTATAAAATTGAAAATAAAATAAGTGTACAGTATTGTAATGGTTGTTATATAAGTGTAAATTATATTACTTTTAATTAAATTTATTAAATTCTATTATTAAATATATATATATATACATACACATTAGAAAATTAACTTTTTAGAAAACAAGTGTAGATATTTAATATATATCTCATCTAGTAATAGGTAAAGTTATATAATATGTAGAACATAATAAGTATACTGGAAAACATATTTAAATTATTGTGTGATTACTGATCTTGAGATGACCAACCAATGCATAATTGAAATTGCATGTCTTTTGTTTGTGTATGTGTTTATATAATTTGTTACAATTGCATTTTCTTTTCTGCATTGAGGACTTGAAATTCATCCCTCACTATGTCTTTAAGGACCTGCATGTCCGCCTAAAAATGATATGTATTTCATACCCCCATAACCTCTCACTTGAATGTGAGTAACTTTGTAATAAAAAGGAATTCAAGAAGAGGTGTTCCGAAAGTGGCTGTTGAGAACAGGAATTCCACAAGAGGTGTTCGACAAGAGGTGTTGCTATTTGAAAAGAGACTGGCAGTTTCAGAAATATTTCATAATAGAATCTATGATTTTACCCATAGGTTTTGGTTAGTTTATCTGATAATGATAAACTAATCCATATTAAGTCTTAAGATCAAGTCATTATTATTTATTCTTAATTTAAAATTTATGAAACATTTGATGATATGGTATAAAAATATACAACATTTTATTAAATTTTATTTGGTAATAATATCATTTTCACTATACTTCAACTTTGATAAACCAATCCATAGAAAAAGTCTCAATATCAAGTTAATTATTTAGTCATAATAGATTTAAATAATTTAAAATTTTTATGTGGTATATAATATTTTATTAATTATTTTTTTTCTAGGTAATCATGTATGTACAAATATACTACAATAATGAGGTAATTTATACTAATCAGGGTTTGTGCTATAGTTTTCCACCTGCAAGAGTGAAAAATCTTCATCATTATGTGACATTGGATGAAATTCGCAATAAGATTCATACTCGGTTAAAATTTAGGGTTGATAAATCAATTACATAAATAACATAGCAAAAAATTCAATATGATGAAAATTTATGGCACACTGAGTACCCTCTGATCGATGATGAGGATTGGATGGATGCATCTGTGTTATTCAGGAAACAGTGTTGTAATTGTCTGATGGAATTGTATATGGTGATTTACGATATTGATGTGGCGCAACCTACTACTACAAAACCATGTTTTGTGATCTTTGTAGAATTCGTTCCTTTACAACACTCCTATTCATTTCCTCCTTATATGACTCCTGTGATAGAACCAAATTATGAAGAAGATAATCAACATTTGGAAGGAAATGTTGGGGACATCCTTTTGTGTACTGTTGATATAGTGGATGAAAGTTTATATGAGGATGAAGTATATTTTGAGGCATAAGGAGAAGATGTGGGTGATGGTGATAGGGGAATGAACCTTCTGAGGTTCCTATAAGTGACAGACATCCACGATAGGGTGATGTGGGGAATGAATCCTATGAGGTGCCTATGAGAGATAAGCATCACTTGTTTTATTACTAAAATTAATATCAAATTTAAATGGCACATTTGGATTTATACCGGTCACATAATTCTTCATATTGAGGTGTTATTGAATCCTACACATCAAAAATGACTCATAGATTGTTTTTCTATAGTATAAAAACAAGTCAAATGCTTTTTCTTGGTTTTCAGTATGTCAATTGTTTTTTACTAAAATATCATTTCAAACCAAAAACAAACATTTTGAGTCATAACAGTCATACCATGCATCGTTTTTACATGATACTACTTCATACATGACCCAAATTACTAACGAATCATTATCCTAAATTATGAATATAATTGGAGGGTGTTTTCTTGGTTTTTAATGAGTGACATGTTTTGAGCTAAAATGTCAATTTTAAAATCATAATAAATGTTTAGTCATACCGGTCACACCACACATTGTATTGAGGTGAGGTCTATTACTACACATTAAAATGACTCATAGATCATTTTCCTAAAGTACCAGAACAATCCAAATGCATTTTCTTGATTTTCAGTGTGTTACTTGTTCTTTTTTAGTTAAATTAATGTCAATTTTAAATAAAAAGACACATTCGGAGTTATACCAGTCACACCATATATTTTATAGATGTGGGGTTGATTTATAAACATCAAAAATGACTCATGTATAATTTTCATAAAGTATCAAAATAATCCAAATGATTTTCCTCAGTTTTCAGTATACCAGTTGTGTTTTTTTACAAAAATATCATTTCAAACTCAAAACACACATTTTGAGTCATACCGGTTACATCGTGTGTTAGTTTGATGTGATAATTCTTCATATATGTAAAAAATGACTTATGAATCATTTTATTAAATTATGAAGACAATAAGAGTGAATTTTCTTGGTTTTCAATGAGTGATAAGTTTTTGAGCTAAAATGTCGATTTTAAATTGATAACAGACACTTTTTGTCATACTGGTCACACCATGCATCAGATTTAGGTGGGGTTTATTCCTAAATCTCAAAAATAACTCATGGATAGTTTTACTAAAATATAAAAAACAATAATAACGTGTTTGCTCAGTTTTTAGTATGTCACTTGTTCTTTTTTACTAAAATTAATGTCAATTCTAAATAAAAAAACACATTTGGAGTTATAATGGCCACATAATGAATTGTATTGAGGTGGGGTTGATTATTATACATAACAAATGACTCATGTATCATTGTTATAAATTATCAAAACAATCCAAATATGTTTTCTTAGTTTCTAGTATGCCAATTGTATTTATAATAAAATTAATGTCAATTTTAAATAAAAAGAGACACTTTGAGTCATACCATTCATAAAGTGCATCAAATTGAGGTGAATTTGATTCCTATATATAAAAAATGACTTATAGATTATTTTAATAAAGTATCAAAATAACCTAAATGTGTTTTATTAGTTTTTAGTATGTCAATTGTTTTTTTACTAAAATGCCATTTCAAAATGGAAACATGCATTTTGTGTCATACCAATTGAATCGTGCATATTTTTGACATGATAATAATTCATAAATGTCACAAATAATATATGAATCATTTTCCTAAATTATTAATACAATATGAGTGTGTTTTCTTAGTTTTTAGTGAGTGGCACATTTTGAGCTAAAATGTCAATTTTAAACTAATAACGGACACTTTTAGTCAAACTAGTCACACCGTTTGTCGGATTGAGGTGTAGTTGATTCCTACATGCCAAAAATTACTGATGGATCATTTTCTTAAAGTATAAAATAAATAAGAACGTGTTTTCTCAGTTTTCAGTATGTCACTTGTTATTTTGCTAAATATATTGTTAATTTAATATAAAAATACACACTTAAAGTCATAACATTAGCATTGTGTGTCAGATTGAGGTGTAGTTGATTCCTACATGTAACAAATGACCTATGTATCATTTTACTAAAGTATCAAAACAATTCAAATGTTGTTGCTCAGTTTTTAGTATGTCACTTGTTATTTTTACTAAAAATAATGTCAATATTAAATAAAAAGAGACACTTTGAGTCATACAGATCACATCATGTGTCATATTGAAATGTGGTTAATTATTACATGTTTCAAATGACTTGTGGGTCATTTTCCTAAATTATCAAAATAGCTGGATGGGTTTTCTCAGTTTTGAGTAGCTTAGTTACTCCGATACCAATTATATTGAACTATACATTTCATACATAGATATCACATCTTAGTAGATTAATATTACTTACATAAAATAACGATCCATTATAGAATAGTTTAGGTCTAGTGCTTTTGGAAACATGGAAGAATAAAAAACTAGCTCATAAGAGTCTCTCATTAATTTATTCTTTACTAGAAAGACACATCATTTCTAAAACCATTCTTCAGAACCTAAGGATATGAAACATAAGAAAGGGTGATCTTATGTACTCAATAATTGTAAAAAAGGGAGATATCAATGATCATATAAGGATAAAATAAGTAGTATGAATTCACCTTTATACATTCCTAACCCATTTACTTGTCTTCATTATTTTAGTTGCATCCTCGAAGTCCAATCTCTCATGAGCATGATCTGTTTTGAACAAACCACCCCAACTTGAATAAAGAAATTCACCTATATAAGAACAAAATTATTAAAGGAGTAATAATAAGAAGTATAAAATTAAACATAAATATGAAATAATTCACTACTTATATGGAAGTCACATCTTCATGCTATTTGTGTCCATTCTTCCACCAGGTATGCTGCCAATTTGTTTCTAAAAAAATCTATATCATCTTGTGAATGTGAGTCTTTTCAACAGTAATAATAGCGCTTAAAAAATATAAATACAAAAATGATTAATAAATATATTAAATGAAATAGTAATTATCTTTGAAAATACCTTTTTACAGATGCTATTTTGGTGATAAAATATGATATCTTTCATAAATTTACAAAAATAATAACTACAATATTATTCATTTGTTTGTTTCAGACACTGTAGAAACATTGAGAAAAATAAGTAATTTGTTTTGATATGTGTTTGTATAGTGAAATATTAATATATGCACCCTAATACTTGTTTAATCGTGGTACATGTCATGTTTCTCATCCTTAGCCCCTCACTTCATTCCACGATGTAGACGATATTGGTGCACTACCCTATCATAACAGAATCCTTATTAAAATAATATAAATTATATAACTAGATGTTTAGTTATAAAATTTTGGATGTAGTGTATTATAAATTGAAAAACACCATCATTTGTGGTTTTTTTGTTGGATATCCATGCATTGAATCCAGGAAATAAATATTTAGAGTATCAAAATTGACCAAAATGAGCATCCAATACTTCCTAAAAACACAAAAGGAATGATTAATGAAAGAAATGAAAATATATTTGACATGATTAAATTTTTGAGTTTTACCCCCGCATAATTGGTATTAGTAAGAGTTTTTCATCCATATTTTTTCTTTTAAATTATTTGAGCAGGTTTACCACTATTTCAACCACTTTCTTGAAATCTATTTTTTTCCTATGTAGAGGTGATGTGAGGACTAACGAGTCTAAAAAACATTCATGGGGAAATCCCTTAAATTGTTTTTCATATATATGCATGTGAAAAATATGAAATGTATTTAGTCATAATTAACATAGAATATTCGCTTTTGTAAAATCAAATAATGAAAATATACCTCATATATACATTTACAACTGAGCTTCCTAGCCAATCATAATTGAGGGTTTCACTTACATTCTCAAAACCAATGAAGTCTAGATCTTACCCTCCATACATATTTTCTTAAAAATCATTTATGTGAGTAATATCATCATTAAAATTTATATCCACATGATCATGTAATGATAATAAATGCGGATATAGAACGGGATGGGTTACGGTGATTTTGGTAGATTATTTCAATAAGTTAGTTAATTCTTGAGATGGTTTTGAGTCGTTCTTTCATTTAAACCCATTATCTTTGTCCGTATATAATAAAATTAATTGGTTCTAAACTTTTCATTAAATATTAAAGGTTTATCTTGAAAAATAAATTATAAATCAATAACTCCTTATTGACATGTTTTTTTAAAAGGTGTGACAGTCACGCGATGAATGTTCCAAGAGCTTGTTTGAACTTATGAATATGTTCACCATTAATTGGTATAAATAGATTGGTGATCGACTCATGAGATACATTAATTAACACTCTGACATGAACTTTTGGAAGTGTTCTATTGTATAACACATCCTTCTGGGTATTGAACATTGTAGCCCTCACTATAAGGTGATGGGTGGGTGTTGATCGATATAAATCACAATCATTTTCACCTTAAAGAATATCAATACATAAAAGGTATCAGTGTCTATCTGATTCAAATTTAAAATAAACAATTATTAGAAAATTTATTACCTCAGCTAAGACATGTTTTTAGGGTAATGTATTTCCTCAAAGCTAGTGGGGGTGGGGTGGGATCATCACGTGTTGATTGTTCTTGAGTTGTTTCTTCCCTTTGCCTCCCCCATCAATGTTACTAGAATCTCTATCTGCCATTGGAATTTTTCTTCAAGTATAGATACTCTTTCAATTATCTTTTTCATTTCTTCACTTTGATCTTCCTCTTGTTTTTTTCCTCAAAATATGTTTGTGGTGTCACCACAAAACCTGCACCTCTAATGCAACCATACTATTTTGACTGCTTCAAGGCCACCAAAAGTATATTTGCATCCAGTGTGGGTGTTGCTGATTCCTGTGACTATTTCAGATAAAAATATATGAAAATAACTAATAATTTTTATTTAATAGTGATTTAAATAAAAATAAATTTTTATTATGTCATACTTACACATGTTTCCCACACTTTTTGTGTGTTTTCATCTATTATTATCCCATGTTTATTTATATGCACCTCTTTCTATATCACACGGCGTGGGATAGAAGTGGTTTTTTATTTGGATTCATCAATCTATATATAAACAGAGGAACATAGTTATGGTGTCTTTTTATGTCACATAAATGTATTACGGTATATTTAAAACACGTACCATTTTTTTTTCAATTGAAGCATACCCCATACTTGCTTTACGATAGAGGTGCGCTGGTTTTATTTCATTTTCCTTATTTTCACCAATGAGTTTTTGTTTCATAAATAAAAAACGGCCAATTGACATGATGAATACATGTTTCATCCAACAACATATTACCAAAAACAATGTACCTGAAAATACTACATTGTACAATGAGAAGTAAACACATCCCACATTGCTTGAGTTATTATGTGTTCATAAATAGGAGGTGGGTGTAGGTTTATTTTCCCTTCAACAACATTAAGCTGATATCTTGTTAAAATTATGTGAAATCCTCTATGAATCCTTCAAAAAACCCTTATTACATAGTCCTTGTGCGAGTCAACTATAATAAATGAACTCTACAAGGGATGATGAAGTGTAATTCAATGTTCCATTATTTTATTTTTTAGTAAATTAAGGAAATAATATCGTAATGTAACCACAATCTCTTCCCACATTAGGGTCTTAAGCTCGGTGATAGCATAGTTCCATGAATGAACATCAATCAGTACCGCCTGTCACACAAGAGGATGTGTAGGTGGCTACCGATGATGATATACATGAGTAGTGTATGCCATAGGGGAGACGTAGACAGACACAACATGGATGCATCCTATATACACCTGGTTATAGGACATAGGTTCATCTAGGCCCCATATTTAGATTAGATTTATATTATATTGACGATACATGTTGTATGTGACTTACTGTTATCATTTCTAGAGTTATGTTCTTTTTTTTCAATAAGTGTCTTATTGTTATCAAATTATCTACCAAAATCAATAATTACTATATTAATACTTAGTATTATTATCTATATATGTATAATAAATAATATTCTTAAATTTATTCATAAATATTAATAATATTAATTATTTTTAATTCAAATACTCTGGATGAAAAGATATGTGAACTTAAAGAACTCTTGAAAAATATTATTAATCTCAGTAATTTGAAATTGGATGTAAAATCTTAGAAGATCAAGGAACCTGAATATTTGTTAAAAAAAGTTGCATGAAGAAGGATTTTAATGAATAATGGATATTTGTAAAGATTAGGTGATTGTGATTGAAGATCATAAAAACCACAATATGAGATGTATGGAATTAGAAGTTCATTTGGCCAATTTTGAGAAGATAAATATTCAGACTTTATAATACAGAGATAGTTTCTACTAGTACACAATATTCATTGGATTATTTTAAGGTTAAAATAAATATATCATGTGATAAAAATATCTTGAATTTAGTCAATGATTTATCTCAAGTAGATATGAAGAAAAAGGTATCATCCATACCATCATGGGATAATGTTTCTATATTTGTTATCATGAATAGTATAGGTTAGAGAAAAAAATGTACAATTATGGATAAATAAAGGTGATGATAATCCTACCACCATGACTAGGGTAGATAATAAATAGAATTTGGAATCTATTTACCCACAAACAACCCAAATAGTTTTAAAGGAAACCCATTGAATCAATTAGAATAAAAAAGATAACTCTTGTGCTAAAGAAGTTCTATATGAGATATGTGAAAATTATGGACATTATAAAAAAGATTGATTTGATATTCTTCAAGAATAAGAAAAAATCCTTAATAGGGTTAACATTTCATCATGCATAAAGGCTAATAAGGAAAAAAAATCTCTAAAAAAATCAGAATGTACTGTGAAGAGATCCCTACTACACCAATATAAATCAGAACAGATGTTCAGATGTACCATCATGAATACTAGAGGAATTTGACCGAATTCGTTGAGAAAAAAACTGAACCTTCCTATTCACATTAAGAAGTAAGGAAGATCCACCATATCTCATTAATCATTGTTTATTTTATATATTCTTATGATGTAAGGAATTGATGGTGAACCAAGTTATTAGGGGAGAACATGAGAAGTAGTGAGTGTTATCAATTCTTGGTCACAAATATGAAGAAGTTATCATCCTTGAATGATTAATTATTTTTTTCAAATACAAATAAGAAAGAGGGTCATCATTGATGAATATTAAGAAAGTGTTATAATAACTAAGACAATAAGAATAAAGAATATATTATAGAATGTTCATGAAGATCATGTTATTGAAAGATGTATATTTTTCTAAATCTATCTTCATTTTTTAACAAAAAATAAACTCAATAGAAAGAGGTTTTAATTGAATTTATCAAATACATAAGAAAATTTGAAGTATGAATGCGCTCAAAGGCCACTTATTTTTATTATTGCACTTGAATGTTTTTGATATATTTGTTAAAGTGAGTAAATGAGTTTTATGTTGATTTTCTAATGAAAGTTTCATATCTCATTTAATATATTTATCTTGAAATTAAATTGAATTACCCTTATTGATTAGTAACCGATTTGTCATTTCATGTGGTATCATGATCAGTTGGTAAAGGAAAACATTATTTCCCAAATCAAATCCTATTTTTTATACTGAGTATGGATCACATAGACATAAAGTGAAATAATGGAAGACACGTTTCTTAAGTATGAACTGATACCCTTTTCCCTTGAACTTTTTAAATCTTGTTAATATATAGGACATTAAGTGTAATGAATGTTTGGTAACGTAAAGTGGAGATATTAACATATTGACATAGTCGGTTGCAAAGAAATTTGGATGTATGTATCTGCTATAATAATTGATGAACAAACACTACTTATGATCGAGAAGTGCACCAAGAATCAGGCCAGTTGATCAAAATGGGCATGAACACTATTATTAATATTTTTTATTATTTAATTAATATATATTAATATTTATTTATATTGTATACATATTGATGATTTTTTAGTTAATATGTATTTATATTTAATTTGTTTTTATAAATATTGATGATTTTTTAATTAAAAATTCTAGAGCAAGTGTGAACGGGGTTCACACTTCCTTCATAAAATTCACATGGGAAGTGTGAATCTTGTTCACATTTCCCGGTGAGGGATGAATAATGAATGAGGTTTATGATTTTCATATCCCTTTTTTAAAAATACCAAAATCATATCCCGTTTATAAAAAAAATAAAAAACCATTAAAAAACCATAAAAGAATGTTATCACAAAAATAAAATTAAAGTGATTTTACTGATCTAAAGTCCGCTGTTTTGAAAAAACAAATGCTAAAAAACAACAAAGTAATATCTAAAATATCCATCAATAAAAAAAAATCATCTGAGTCATTCTCGTTATTTATACATCACCTCCAACAAAAAACCAAGTCTTGGGGCTACAGATCCAAAAACCAGGGTAAACCCTAGCTTCTAGTAGGATAGATGGATGGAGAGAGTGTTGGGACCATAGAATGATTGGCCCACTGGTGCAACAATAATTATGAGATAAAAATAAAGTAAAAAATGCAGAAAAATAAATGACACCAGATGTAACGTGGAAAAACTCTCAAATGGAAGGTGTAAAAACCACTAGAAAATAGAATGATCTCTATGGGTAAAAGTGGGTACACACTCCCTCACTATTACAAGGAGAAAACCCTCAAAAAATTTATCTCTTGAATAAATGGTAAAACCGCCTCACTAAACACCGCTTGAATGGAATAACCCTTGTAATTGATTGGGTAAGTAATGGTAGATATGGGAGGAGGATCCTGCCTTTTATAGGATTTTTCCAGTCCTCCTACCACCTGAAAACCTCCTCTTCTTCTAGATGAGTTGGTGGGGTTTGGACACCCACCATATACCACTGCCAACCCCCTTGTCAAATCAAGGGGGGCAATGCAGTCCAACCAGAATTGATTTTGACACATCTCCCACTTGGATATTTGATTGTGAACCAATCATATCTCCACACATCCTTTCTATCTTCTAAACATACTACTCAAGTCTCTACAAGGACGTTTGAGGATCTGTACTATCTAAATTTATCAGAGTCAACCACCTTTGTCAGGAAATCTTCCAGATTTTCTTTAGTGTGAATCTTTGGAATTTCTACACTTCCTTCCTCCACCACATCTCGGACAAAGTGATATTTTACCCCAATGTAATTCATCTTGGAATGAAAAGCTGGATTTCTTGCAATGTGAAAGGCGATCTGACTATCCCAAAACAATAAAATATTCTCTTGTCTGTTCCCGAGATCCTCCATCAACTTTCTCATCAAAATTAACTCTTTGAAAGCATGTGTAGCTGCCATTTACTCTGCCTCTGTCATGGATAATGTGACAACTGACTATAACTTTTAAATCTAGATCACAGCTCCTCCTGTAAGAGTAAACACATAACTATTAGTGGATTTCCTCTTGTCAGAATCACCTACAAAATCTGAATTAACATATCCCCTGATAGTGAAATCCGATCATCTATAACATAATGCAGCATCTTGGGTCCCTTTGATGTATCTCTGGATCCTCTTTACTATGCTCTAATGCTCTCGTCCTGGATTCACCATGCACCGACTAACTGCTCTAACTGCATGTGCAATGTCTAGTCTATTACAAACCATAGAGAACATCAAACTAACCACTACTGATGCATACAGTAATCGAATCATTTTCATCATCTATTTTTCACTACTAGGACTCATCGTGGAGGATAACTTAAAATTAACCCGAAGAGGCGGTATATATTGGCTTAAAGTCTTGCATATTGAAGAGTTTCAAGACTCTCTGTAAGTAATTTTTCTATAATAGTCAAATATTCCCATTATTTCTATCCTAGTAAATCTGTATCCCAAAAATATTGTTTTCTAGTCTCAAGTCCTTCATATCAAACTCCCTAGACAACTGTTCCTTCATCTCCTAGATCTGATCATTTTTGGTGCCTACAACCAATATGTCATCCACATACAACATAAGAATGATGAAATCAATACCATATGAACCCTTGAAATATTCACAAGGATATGAATGAAGTCTTATATATCTAAGGCTCATGATATAGGAATCAAATATCTTGTACCAACACCTCAGTGCCTGCTCGAGGCCATACATAGATTTTTTCAACCTGAAAACCAAGTTCTCTTTACCTTCTTCTGCAAAACCATCTGGTTAAAGCATATATATTTATTCATCAAAATTACCACAGAAGAATGTAGTCTTCACATCTAGCTGCTCTAGATGTAATATGTATGTAGCACACATTGCTAAAACTATATGAACAGCTTTCAGTCTAACAACTGGAGAAAACATTTCATTGAAATCAATACCTTCCTTCGAAGAAATTCCTTTCACCACCAATCATTTATGATATCTTTCCACCAGGTCCTTTCCATCCCACTTGATCTTAAAGACCCATTTTTTTTGATATCCTTCCTTCCATGAGGTAATGGAACAAGATCCCAAGTCTTGTTCTTGTGTAGGGATTCAAATTTCTCCTACATCGCCCCCATCCATGTGGATACATCTAGACTCTGGGTCACCTCCATAAAAGAAGATGGGTCTCAATCCTCTGTCAATAAGTTTTATGCAATATTTCTCTCAATGACATAGTCTGAGTGCCATACCAATGCTCTTTTCTGCTGAGTTGTTTAGTGTGGTCTAGAATCAACTAGTACTTGATCATTGTGCTCTGGTAATGCTTCATAGGAAACTGATTCTTCCTTGGATTTTCCCTTTACTTCGACTATTGTAGTTTCTGTATTCTCATTATCCATGTCCTGATCAGTTGTCATTTTCACCTTTTATTTTTCAAAAATGACATCTCTGCTGATGATATGTTTACAGGTAGTGGGGTACCACAAATGATATCCCTTCACACCATCAGCGTACCCAAAGAAGATACTTTTACTGGATCTCGAATCCAACTTCGATCTTTACTGGTCATTAAAAATTGCATATATAGGACTTCTAAAAGTATATAACTGAGAATAGTCAGTGGGTTTACCTGTCCACATCTATATCAGTGTCTTCAGATCAATTTCCATTGAAGGAGATCTATTGATCACATAACAGGTGGTATTCACTACTTCTTCCCAAAATGTTTTGGAAATTCCTGAAGTCTTCAACATCTCCCTTGTTCTATCCAACTGGTTTCTGTTCATCCGCTCTGCCACTCCATTCTATTGAGTGTATTCCACCGTGAACTATCTCTTGATTCCTTCATATTGACAAAAATTATCAAACTTCTCGCTTGTATATTCTCTACCATTGTCAATCCTCAGACACTTGATCTTCTTTCTAAATTCAAGATCCTTTCGCGCTTTGAATATTTTGAAGAATTCAAAAACATATTCCTTCTTCTTGATTGGGTACACCCAAAATCTCTTGGAATAATCATCAATGAATAATGAAAAGTACCTTACTCCCCACAGGGATATAACTGGTGCTTTCCAAACATCATAATGGATCAACTCCAAGATCTCCTAACTTCTCACTATTGATGTTCTGAACATTAACCTATGTTTCTTCATCAAAACACAATGCTCACAAAATGGTAAGAATACATTTTTCATCCTAGGAAGCAAATTCTAATTCGCAAGAATCTTCAGGACTCATTCTCACATATGGCCAAGATTCTGATTCCATAACGTCATCAATGCTTCCGTCAAGGTAGTTGATGCAACAACTATCTCCGCCTACTTGTATGTTTCACCTATAAAAAACATGCAAGTTCTTTGAGATCTTATCTACCTTTATTACCACAAGTGTGACCTTCACAATTCTCATCACTCCATTTTCTATGCGAGTCTTGCATCCGATGTCATCAAATTGTCCCAAAGACAATATGTTCTTCTTCAGGCCTTTCACATGACATACTCCTTGGATGGTCCATACTATGCCATCATGAATCTTTAGTTTGATAGTACCGACTCCAACAATCTTAAGGATGTGATTTTCCCCATGTACAAAAGTCCTTCCGAGATAGTTTCATACTGCACAAACCATTCCCATCGAGACTTCATGTGTCATGTTGCTCCTGAGTCGATTATCTATACATCGTTGAGATTTTGTCTGCTTCCAGCAGTCACCGCTGCTTCACTGACTAGTATATCTCTAGAAGTGCTCATGAAATTTATATCCATGTCATGATTCTATCTACCACTAGAACCATTCTCCACCGTCACATCTTCTCATTTTTCATCAATTGTCAGTTGACAATCTTCCTTCTGCAGCACTGCTTTCATCTTCATTTTCCACAATGAAAAATTATTCTCATTGAATTTTTCGATCTCAAAATTTTTCTCCATCTAGACACACCATCATTCCAAAACCTCTTCTATTTCACAATGGTTAATTTAATAATCTCAATAAATTTTTTATGATGTGTGAGATAAAACTGATTTTCAATCAAAGATCATACTGAAATTTACAAGAATTATTAATACCCAAAAACATGAATAACATCAGGCTAGAACATGTGCTCTGATACCACTTATTGGGACTATAAAATGATTGGACCACTGTTGCAATGATAATTATGAGATAAATATAAAGTGAAAATTGTAGAAAAAATAAATGACACCAATTGTAACATGGAAAAACCGCAAAATGGATGGGGTAAAAAACCACGGGCAAATTGAAGGATCACTATGGGTAAAAGAGGGTACACACTCCCTCACTATTACAAGGAGAAAACCGTCATAAAATTTCTCTCTTGAATAAATGGGGAAACCACCTCATTAAACACCGCTTGAATTGAAGAAACCCAGTAATTAATTGGGTAAGTAATGAGAGATATGGGATGAGGCTTCTACCTTTTATAGGATTCTACGAGCCCTCTTGCCGCCTGAAAAAAATCCTCTCATACTGGATGATTTAGTGGGGTTTTTCTACCCACCACCTACCACCACCAACCCCCTTTGACAAATCAAGGGGGGAGATGCCGTCTAAAAAGAAAATCTTCCAACAGAGTGTGTGAACCATCCTTAAAATGCCCGCTTATCAGAATGGAATAACACCCTTATATCTGTATTTTTAATGAGAAAGTGAAGTCCCCAAGCCTGGAGAACCCCAAAATTTACATGGTCCAACACTACATCCATGGGTAGGTGCATGGTGGAGGCCTGACCTGCAAACAGCTGAGAAAGAAGGTGGGTGGAGGGACTCCTCAAAGTCTATGTCACCCATGGTTGGCCCATGAATAGTCTTTTAATCTTATAGTTGGTTCAGATTTTCAGCATGGACCCATGCAACCTAACACCTAGAACTCGCAGTTTCCAAACAATACTGAACTTTCAAAGCTACCGTCATTTCCTCCGGTGAAGCCTTAATTCTCAGGTTCCGTGGGATTCTCGTGTTGTCCACCCATGGCAGCATTGATGGGAAAAGGATTGTTATTGTGAATCTTGTTATCTATGGAAATAATATGATGCTACTAAAGACACTATCGATTTGATGAACTCAGTTAAATTTGATGAAATGAAGTTGGAGATTGTGTAAATTCTCTTCCATTATGTTGTGTACTATAGGAAACTTCTGCCGAAATGTGTTTTGAATCTTTTGTGTTCATGAACACTATGGGATCAAAATGGTTTTTATGGCTTTAATCATCTTAGACTGCATCCACCAAATTCATATTTTGGCGGCACATATTATTGACTCCCACTCAAATCTGTCATAACTACCACAAAAAAAAATCTTTACACAATGTCACCCTTTAACAATACTAAAAAGTCATGATAAATGGACTATCTTTATCAGTGCTAAAAAAGCGCTCATAAAAGGTACTTTTAACAACACTAAAACAATCAGTGTTAAAAGTACCCTTGTATCATCGTTTTTTCACCCCGATAAAGATACCCCCTTTATCTGTACATGTTTTAGCGCTGTTAAAGGGATCCCCTTTATCATTGTTTTTTTACTAGCGCTAATAAATGGTATATTTAAAATATATATATTTTCATTAAAAATAATATACTAATATATAAATATATTTATATTGATATAAATAATATATATATATATTTAATATGTTTTAGATAAATATAAAAAAATATTTACACTTAATATATAAGAAAATTAGTGAAAATGTCTTATAAAATAATTAAAAATATTTTTTTTTAAATTAAAAACCTCCTAATTATTATCGAGTAACAGTCATTTAATAACAATTTGAATATAAAAAATCAGAAAGTTAATAAAATAATGAAAATTATTTGAAAACATAACTTGAATTTCAAACGACCATAAATTTTGATCCAGGTGTCCCTTTGGGTTCTACAACATATCAAACAAAAACAGATCTATGCACTAACAATAAAGGGAAACCCTCACATTTTTTGAGGGAAAAAAGGCCTAGAAGACCTCCAAAACTGAGTTTTTAGTCAGGTAACCCAATTTTTAAACATTTGATGGAAATTAAACCTCTTTTAAGGGGGTCTTTTTTCCTGTTTTCTATGGGGACTAAATTTATTAATATGGATTACAATCATATTGATATTATGGTTTTGAAATTTTATCATTTTCTACAATTTACTGTTATTTATTATCAAATATATAACAATATATACATATTTTTTTGTATATTCACACAAAAAAATTTAACTTCATAAATAAATAATTAAACATATTTACATATAAAATATAATTCTCAATATATAAACTTTATCTAAGTAAAAAATAATATCGATTTTATTTAAAATAAAAATTTATGAATATTTATGTACATATCCTTTTATAATTAATGTATTTATAATTTATATATATATATATATTTGTTAGTGTATTGACAAAAATATATATGTTTATCTATGTATTTTGATATATATATATATATAAATTTTAATATATAATATATCTAAATAAATACAAAGATGCACACATATATATAAATATATGTATGTATGTATTTATAAACACACGCACACAAACATATTTTAAATATGTATTTATATATATATATAGATAAAAAATGTAACGAAATATATTTAAATATATAGATATATCATAGAATTTAAAACAAAACAATGTAGGTGAGTGGAAGAGGCACAAACACATGAGAGGGAGGTCAAAGGTTCGAAACCCAGTAACAACAAGGGTGTGCACGGGAGAGTGAAACAACCCCTTGCACTGTTAAAGCAAGGGGCTTCTTAGCACTGTTAAAGGGGTGGGTTGGGGGTAAAAGTGTGGGTAAGGGTGTAATTTCGGCCCAACCCAGCCCGAGCTCAGCCTCAGGCCGCCTCAAACCGTCGGGCCGAGCCAGGATTTTTCAAGCTAGGCCATGGGGGCCTTTTATTATTTTCAAAATGAAATATACAAAGAGTTAAAAATGTTTTCTTCAAAGTTTAATGTATTTTTAACATATTTTTAAAAAGAATTTTAAGTGTTTATTTAATTTCTTTTAATGTTTGTTTTAAAAAAAATTATTGAAACCTTTTTTACACCATTTTTACCATTTTTTAAAAACGATTTTTTAAATTTATTTTTAAACATTTAATTTAAAACATTTTTTAAACACATGTTTTTTACATGTATTTATTTTAACATTAATCATGTTTTTTCTAAAAACGTTTATTTTATTTTTTATTAACATTTTACAATGGGTGGATATGTAATTTTTTTAAATAGATTTATATATGTGAATATTTATATATTATGTGAAAATTATAAAAAAAATTAATGAGGGGTTATGGGGTGCGCACCACCAAGTGGGTTTAAAGCATTGTTATTTGAATGTTTTTTTAACATTTATTTAAAATGTTTTTTTACATTTATTTTTTTTACATTTTTGTAAAAAAAATTAAGCATTTGTTTAATTTTTTTTATTTAAAAATTTGTTCTAAAACGTTTTTAAACATTTTTATGTAAACTGTTTTTAAACCAATTTTTAACATTTCTTTTTAAATGTTTAATTTAAAATGTTTAATTTAAAATGTTTTTTAAATTCATGTTTTTTACATGTATTTTTTTAAACATTTTACATTTTTTTTTTCAAATTTTAATGTAAAATGTTTTTTTAAGTGTTTGTTTAATTTTTTTAAAACATTTTTTAACATTTATTTTTAAATGTTATTTAAATGCATGTTTTTACATGTATTTTTTTAAATGTTTAACATTTTTTTCAAAGTTTAATGTAAAAAGTTTTTTAAGCATTTGTTTAATTTTTTTATTTAAATGTTTGTTTAAAACATTTTTATTTAAACCATTTTTTAAAATTATTTTTTAACATTTTTTTAAAACTTGTTTTTACAATTATTTTTAGATGTTCACTACTAGAAAACACTCTATTTGTGACAGGCTATTTCCCATGGGATCCCGCTGCAAAAGGTCATTAGTGATGGGGCCCCTTCGGAAATAGCTCGTTGTAGAAAAGGGCATCACAAATATATTTTTTATTTCTTTAAAAAACTATTTTTGATGGGAAACCTTACCCATCACCAATAACATAAAAAAATAAATAAAAATTAATAATAATAATAACAAAATAATATTAATAAAATAATAATAATAATATAAATAATGTTAATATAAAAATTATAATTTAACAATAATAAATAATAATATTATTATTAATAATAAAATAATATTAAAAAAATTAATAATAATAAAAACCTTAAGATTGAAAATTATATAATTTACTAAAAAATTATAAATAATAGATTTTACAACAATCAGATGATGAAACCAATTTTTTCATCCATGTCCAAATTTGTCATTATACCAATTTATGCCAACCATGTCCAGTAATCAACACATCTTCTCCTGCTACTTCTACTTCTGTTATTGACACATCACATTCTCCCTTCCCCAGTATATACTGGTCACACCATGTTTTGGATTGAGGTGTGATTGATTATTACACGTCTCATAGTCTCAAAACAATCCTAATTGCCAATGTAACCACATTTCCATTTTCTTTTTATGTCGAAATACCAACACTGCATATTAACTCAATGTTCATAACCGATAATTTTTTCTCATTGTTGAAAGGCAAAAGAGCAGAAGAATCTCATGTTCCCATTATATCACAAGAAGTCACCACAATGGTCACATGAGCTTCCTTAGATCTTCTATTTTCCAACAAAGATAAAGAATTTTCAACTAACAACATCGAAGAAATATGCAGAGTTAAAATTTCAACAAAGAAAGACAACGAATATGGAAAATGTGGTTACATTAATAGAAAGAATCATTTTATCTCTTTTGTGGCTTATTGTATATAATTGAAAGTAAAATATAACTTCCCAATATATCAGTGAAAGAAACTAAATAAGTATTAGATAATAATGATGAGGAAATTATTTCTAATTATTCTTATTTATTGATAATTATTTCCAATTATTGTTATTTATTGATATTTATTTCTAATTATTGTTATTTATTACTATTTATTTCTATTTATTGCTAATTATTTTGATTTATTCCTAATTATTATTATTTATTCATAATAATTACCAGTTATTGGTAATTATTTCTATTTATTACTAATTATTAACAATTATTCTTAATTATTACTAATTATTACTTTTTATTACTAATTACTATTACTTATAACTTTTTATTACTAATTACTACAAATTATTACTAATTATTACTTTTTATTACTAATTATTACTATATATTACTAATAATTACTATTTATAACTATTTACCGAAATTTATTACTAATTACTCTTATTTATTACTAATTACTGCTATTTATTACTAATTATTACTAATTATTACTATTTATTATTATTTATTACAATTTATTAATAATTACTACTATTTATTACTAATTATTACTAATAATTACTAATAATTACTAATAAGTATTACTAATTATTACTATTTATTACTAATTATTACTATTTACCAATAGTTACCACTAATTACCGCTAATTGTTACTAATTACTTCTATTTATTACTATTTATTACAATTTATTACTAATTATTACTAATTACTACTATTTATTACTATTTATTTCTAATTATTCCTATTTATTACTAATTATTTCTAATTATTGCTGATTATTGCTAATTATTAGTGATTACAACTATTTATTGCTATTTACCCCTATTTACCACTAATTAGTGCTAATTATGGCTAATTAATGCTAATTGTTAATAATTATTACTATTTATCACAATTTATTAATAATTACTGCTAATTATTACTAATTACCACTATTTAATACTATTTCCTAAAAATTGCCGGTAATTATTACTAATTACCACTATTTATTACTAATTATTACTAATTATTACCAATTATTACTATTTATTACTAATTATTTATTACAAATTATTAATAATTATTACTAATTATTACTAATTATTACTTTCTATTACTATTTATTACTGATTATTACTGATTATTACTATTTATTACTTATTATTACTATTTATTGCTATTTATTACTATTTATTACAAATTATTACTAATTACTACTATTTTATAATAATTAATACTAATTATTACTAAATAATACTAAACAACATATTTGTACAAATAAATAATGCAAAATAAAACAACATAATTCTAATTTAATTTAATTACCGATAATTAATAATAATTATTACGAATTTAAATTATAATAAATTAACTAAAAAATAAAAACAATAAATATATACCTTAAAACTAAATCTTTCATTGGATGGAAATCCTGAAAATTGGTCCACTAAAAAAATAAAAGGTTAAAAAAAACTGAATAGAGAAATATGAGAGGAGAGAATGCGGGAGAACTTGAGAGAATTTTGAAATGACGAAAATCAAATGTGGGTATATATAGGTTAGATCATTTGTGATGAGATTATTTGGGACGAGATTCCTATCCCAAAAAGAACTATTTGCGTTGGGTCCCATCGCAAATTAGAATCGGTAAAAAAGGTATTTGCGATGGGTCCCGTCACAAATAGTTTATTCGGGACGACCCGTCACAAATAGTCACCAGTTTTTAATCGTGGCGGCAGTAAAAAGAAAGTATTTTCAACAGGGCTCATCACAAATAATAAATTATTTGCGATGGGCCCCGTCGCAAATAATAAACTCCAAACATATTATTTGCGATGGGGAACTACCTTGTTGGAAATAACCGAAACATGGGAAGGGTGTTTGCGGCAGGGAATCATCACCGTCGCAATAACCCTTCCCACGCAACCGCGCGCAGTGCGCGCCAAGGGTGTTTGCGATGGGAATATTTACCTGTCGTAAATACACAGTCGCAAAAAACCATTTTTTTTTGTAGTGGTTTGATTTAAATAGTTTTTTTAAACATGTGTTTTTTACATATATATTTTTTAAATGTTAAAGCGTTGTTATTTAATCGTTTTTTTACATTTATTTAAAATGTTTTTTTACATTATTTTAACTTATTTATAAAATGTTTTTAAGTGTTTATCATATTTAAAACATTTTTTAAATGATTTTTAATTTTTTTTAAACAGATATTTTTTACACGTATTTTTTTAAAAACGTTAACTTTTTTTTGTAAAAAGGTTAACATTTTTTTGTAAAAACGTTTATTTTCATTTTTATTAACATTTTATAGTGTGTGACTATATTATTATTTTTCTAAATAGTTTTATATATGTGAATCTATATATATTATGTGGAAATTATAAAAACAATTATCAAGAAGGTGCACAGTAGTGGGTTGATTAATTTTTTTTCTAAATAGATTTATATATGTATATAAAATATATGCATGTTTCAACATATTTTAAAAAAGTATTGAGGTTGGGGGGGGGGCGTGCGTGAACATCATCAGGTGAGTATGTTATTTTTTTTGTTAATATATATATATAATATTAAATCATTGATATATATATATACATATATATATGAGAACATATATGTATATATATATATATATAATATGATAATGTTTAAATAAAATAACTAGGGGTTTGATGGTTAATTTTTTTTTCTAAATAGATTTATATATGTATAGAAGATATAATATATATAATATATGCAAGTTACAACATACCTAAAAAAATTAATTTGGTTGGGGGATGTGCGCGAATATCATTAGATGATTTTGCTAATATACAACGAGTTATTATATTTATAATAGTAAATCATTGATATATATATATATATATATATATTATTAATGGATTTTTAAAATCCACACTTAATTGATATATATTATCAATAGCTTTATATATATATATAATTAATGGTTTTGTTTATATATATATTATATTAAACTGTTGAGATATATATATATATTATATCATTGATATATATATATATATATTATAAATAGTGTTATATATATATATAATATGGAGGTTGTCAATTCTTAACCTGGCGTAGCCTTGGAAACAAGTGGTAGGGGGTTCGAGTCTCCCTACCAGTAGTTTCTCAGTTTTTTTAGGGTTGATGAGCTTTCACGGTTTGGGCTTCGTACAAGCCAGCGGGACGGGCCGGCCCGCGGGCCTACTTGCATATGCCCAGGCCCAACGAACCATCGGCCCGATCCCGAACCGACTCGGGCTTTGCCGGGCTGGGACGCTCAGGTTTTTTTGGACGGGTGATCTTTCAGGGGGTTTTTAGGACCGTTGAAAGGGGGGATCGAGCGATGTTGAAAGGGTGGTGGGTCTACCATCCGATTTACAGATTTTATTGACTTTTATGAGTGCTTTTAAAAAAGCACTGAAAAAATGGGTCTATATCAGTGCATTTTTTTTCATGCTAATAAAAGAGGCTTTATCAAGGTTGATAAAAGTGACTCCCTTTTAATAGTAACTTGATTATCATCACTTTTTTAGCACTGATAAAGGCTTTTTTAGCATAGATAAAACCCTATTTTGAAGTAGTGATTGTTGGATGGGGTTAAAGAGGATCATTGTATATGTTGGTGGAGGGATCCTTGGCACACCAATATCGGCTCAACATTGGAGAATAAGGAGTTCCTTAAGGTTCTTTTCAAAAAGTCAAAAACAAAATCTCAGTAACAAAATGACGAAAAAAAATGCCATAAACCAGTGAAAGAAACTTAGAGAAAGTAACATAGATGTAATATGCTTCAGAACCCATTAGTCCTATGCACACACCAACAAACCACTTTACAGTCCTTTTAATATGAAAAAAACAAACTTCCTTACAAACATAGATGAGAAAGAAAAGGAAGATTTTTAAATGGTTTTTTTTTTAATTTTTTTCAAAAAAGGGATAGGGTTACCAGTATTTTAAAAAATGGGTCTGGAGAAGCGTCAACCCCGTTCATACTTCCTCCATTTTTTTAATTAAAAATATTACTAAATAAATATATATAATTAAAAATCTAATTAAATATTGTAATAAATATTAATAAAAAGTAATAAAATTTAATTAAATTTTAATAAATTCTAACTAAATATAAATATATATTAATTAAAAAATCATCAATATTTATAAAATATCAATATATATAAATAAATATTAATACATATCAATTAAATAAAAAAATATATAAATAAAATACAAACAAATATTAATATATATCAACAAAATATTTTTCAAAATTTATAAATATTTATAAATACTAATTAAAAATTAATAAATGTTAAGAAAATATTAATAAATATTCAGGAATATTAATAAAGATCAATTAAATAAATATTCATAAATTTTAAAAAAATTTAATAGGTTAATGGTGAAACCCTCTTTTATTAAGAATATAAATATTTAATAAATATTAATGAATATAAATAAATATTTATTAAATATTAATAAATTTTAAATAAATATAAATAAATTTTAAATTAATATTAATAAAGTTTATATAAATTTTAATAATTATTAATAAATATTCATGAATAATAGATATCCATTAAATAAAAAATCATAAATATTATTAAATATAAGTAAATATTAATATTTATGAATATTTATTAACGTTTAGTAATATATAGTAATATTTATTGACATTTATGAATATTTAAATGATATTTAGTCATATTTAAATATATATATTAAAAGGTCATAAAAAACATGTCAAGTGGTCAGGAGCATCTCACTCTTCATTGTAATGGAGTTTAGGGCGTCACTCACTTGATTTTTTTGATTATGCAACCGATGGCCTATGATTTCCTTGCTCAAGGAATATTTGATTCCCATAAGCACACGATTACTGAATTGAAGGATCAAAAACTCACGAACAAGTGATCTTATGATGCCAATTTAATCAAGGTTAGTGAGCACAATCGAACTTTCTCTTTCTTAAAGGGTTCGAATGTAGGTATTTGACGGAAAGGGAACGTCACCCATGCTAAGGCTGATCCAGCAGCGGTCTCGGAATAGCTTGAAATCGTGGCTCACCCAATTATCACTCACATCATTTTCCCCAGAGGATCCATGCCATGGAATATTGAACATCTTATCCAACGATTGTCGAAAATATAGTGATTTTCCACTTGGAAATGTGTTTCGCTGGGGTTTGTATTTTTCACTTGCCCTTTCCCTCTAATGAACTGAAGATGATGGCATGGGGTTATGGATCAATCTCCTTCAAGCTGGGACATCTGCACATCTGGGAATGGGATCGCAAGTTCAATATTCTTGAAATGGGTAAATCTTCAGTTTATACTTGTGTAAAAGTCTTTTGTTTAAACTGGATTCTTTGGCATCCTTGGATACTATATGATATTTCACTTTCTATCGGTGTTCTTATAAAAATGGACAAAGAAACTGGAGTGTCCAGATATGGACATTATGCTCGAGTAATGGTGGAAGTGGACTTATGTTCCACTTTGATTGAAATTTTTTATCTTTATACTAATGAAGAAGATCTTGAGTTATGAATTAAATTTGAAAAATTACCTCGGTTCTACCCAGAAAGTAAGGTTATAGGTCATGATACATAAAATTGTAGGAGATCTATTATTTGGGAGTTTTCTCTATTTGTGGACATAAAAAAACTTGATGCTTTAAAAGAACTAAAAAATTGAAATCCAATACCTCTGGTGTGGTAGAAAATGTTGTTCAGAAGATTCCTTATATTGGAGTTATGAACACCCAAATAGAACTTGAGTATGATTAGGAGATGGGAAAACATTCAGCTCATACTGATGGGCCTAGTGCTGTCAAGCCTATGGAAAATCAAACTGTTTCTATGGAGACTTCCTTTGACAACTGTGTGCAAACTAAGATCCTCAATGGGAAGCATAAAACTCAATCATGGGACGAAATTTTTGAGCAAGGAAAAGATGTTGAGGCATAGTTATCTAATGAGCTCAGAACACAAAAACCATGTCTAAATT
Source organism: Viscum album (assembly GCA_963277665.1). Classification (NCBI taxonomy): domain Eukaryota; kingdom Viridiplantae; phylum Streptophyta; class Magnoliopsida; order Santalales; family Viscaceae; genus Viscum; species Viscum album. Next base: position 232,788,150 of record OY728141.1, read on the forward strand.
TGGATGTGGTAGTAATTAATGCACAAGTGGAAGTAGAGGGGACAAAATATGTAAATTTATTGGTTCATGATCTGGGTGAACCCTCATCAAGAAAGCTAGAATTAATTGGGAATAATACTGAGTCCTTTGGATCCTATCTGAAAAAATATTATTCTTCTAACTATATCGGGGTTAACAAATGTGATAGAAAAAAACCCATGTATACAAAACATGAACAAAATCCTCATGCACCTTCCCTAGAAAAAATATGGGTTTATTAATATTTTTGTGCAGTCTATAATTCAGGTTGTTTTAGCACCTGATGTGGTTCTTTCTCTTGAAGGAGGTCCAGAATGATACAAGAGATGTAGGGACTTTGGCTTCAAATGCTTGGACATCGCTGAATCAGAATAGTTCACCTGTTATTGGCATGACTGATATGTCAATTTAAACCCATCCAACTCTCAAGGAATATGTACTTACTAATGAAGTTTAGGTGACCACTACAATTTTTTTGATGTTATTTATTATCAAAATAGAAATGCATGACAATATAATGGAGAGGGTGATGCTATTGAACCTCCTCAAGAGGCCAAGGTGGGTAACGCCTCCTTCATTCATTCGCAAATAAAGCATCATAGAACTTAAGAGGAGACAAAGGAGACGAATCCAATGGTGAAGAAAAACACTATAGTAGAAGAGGATGAGTTGTAAGGCTCTTAGAAACAAGTTAAATCATGGAAATGAAAAAGTCATCCTAGAATTCGTGGGTGGGGACATGACTGGGTGGAATGGATTGTAAGGAAGGAGGAGGCACAACTTGAGGATTATGACTTGGATGACTCTGACATTGAAAGTCTTCTTCAACAAGAGAAAATATTAGAAGCACATTACTCCAGGGGTCATGGATGACAATGAGGATAAGAAATGAATTGGAGAGCCTTGAAAGATGAAGAATACATGATTGAAGATAAGATTATGAAAAAAATCAGGACCTCGTGATGAGGGGAATAATGACTTGTGAGAACCTAACTACTCTTCTCTCATTGTTTTCTTGCCTTAAATTTAAATAAAAAGGGCCTCAACCCAACCTTAAAAAATATTTAGTCATATTATTACTATTTAATAATTAAATTAAGAAAATTATTTATTATATTAATACATAGTATTATAATCCATAATATATATAACAAATAATCATCTTAAATTAATTATTAAATAGTAATAATATTTATTGAATTCCAAATAATTAATATAATTAATATTTAATAATAAATTTAAGAATATTATTTATTATTCATATATGGATAATAATACTAAGTATTAATATGAATAGAAAATATTAATTATTAGTATTACCAATACAATTATTAATATTAATGTTTATTATTTGTTTAAAATTATTTATATAATTTTCCAATTATATCAATTATTTGATTTATGGAACATTATGTAATATATTAGCATATTTTTAAATAATGTATAAATAATGATTTAAAAAACATACAACATGTATAATCAATCTAATCTATCTCTGTAGCCCAAATGCTCCTCTATGCCATAGCCAGACGTATATATGATGAATTCATGCCGTGTCTGTCTACGTCTCTTTTTTTTGGTGTACGTTACTCCAGTATATCATCGTCGGTACCCGCCTCCACATCATTCTGTGTGATAGGCAATGGATGTACACTCTTGCCACCTGTACCATGTCCTCTCTATAAGGATAGTGGATTTTGGATGGAACTATTGACAATATATGAACAAGATGGCTGTTATGGTGCCGATGTTTGAAAATCAGAGTCTAATAAATCATGCAACTCAGACCAATCAGAGTCTATCTATGAAAAAATATCTGTCATGCTAGCAACCCCTATCTTTGTTTGTGCCTCTATCTATGACTGATAAGCTAAAGGAGCATTTCGATGATCATGATGAACACCCTCCTCCTGTGCAACATCAGTATCCATAACAGGGTCATCATGTCATGACCCATCCCCCTAGGGCCTGTGTTATGACTACCCCAAGTACACCTTACATAGTCCAGGGCTAAAGAATAACACCAAATACAAATATCTAAAAAAGGGAAGGCATTTGCCTTTAAACTTGTACAAACACACACAACACAAACTACAGAAAGGTAAATAATAAGTAAAATTCAACTTTCATAAGACAACTACTGTGAAAACAATACAAACTGAAAGTAAATGGGCTAGAATACAAACCCAACAAAATAAAACTACAAACAAAAGGTAGTACAAGATTGCTGATAAGTCATCCTCTAAAAACCCCACCCGATGGGTAAGTGTAGAGTAGTTGCCAGAAGCCGTTGAAGTATGCCCTGCCTGCCTGATCTCACTGGCCACCACCTAGTCCTAGGCCACTGAGTCCTCCATCAAGGCATTGGTCATATGCACAAGACACGATATGTGTGGGTGAATCCTGTACATGGGTGAGTAATAAAATACTCAATAGGGACCCCAATATACAAAGGAAATACCACAAAGCATAACCATAAAGAAAAACCAGAAATCCTGATCACAAAGAAAAACAACTCACACCACGTATAACTCAAAGTACAAGATGTAGAATTATTAGTTGTAAAGATGAACATTCATACTACTGAGAAATTCATCATCTAGGTCCGCTCATCACCTAGTCCAGATGGATCACTAAGACCCGCTCATTTCTGGCCCAGCTGGATCACGTAGACTCACTCATCTTTGGGCCAACTCAATCACTTATACCCGCTCGCCTCTGGGCCAGTTAGATCACTTAGACCTTCTCATCTCTGGGTCAACTGGATCACTAAGACCTGTTTTCTCTTGGCCAGCTGGATCATTTAGACCCGCTCAACTCTGGGCCAGCTGGATCACTGAGACCCGCTCTTCTATAGGCCAGCTAGATCTCTAAGATCCGCTCTGCTCTTGGCTAGCTGGATCACTAAGACCCTCTCTTCTCTTGTCCAGCTAGATCACCAAGACCCACTTGTCTCTGGGCTAGTTGGATCACTAAGATCTGCTCTTCTCAGCAACCACAGGATTATGGGGAGAATCAAAGAAAAATCCAATGATAAATATCATCTATGGGAGAAACCAAATCTATCATGGACATATATAAATATGTTTGGTCAAATGTGCCTCCCTCTATTGGATTAGATATGTGAAGGAGACGGTTGATACAAGCATCTTGTAAAAAAAATGTTGGTGTTAAGTAATTTAATAAACAATTTGTTTAATAGTGGAAGGAAGAATGATTACTATGTCATGAAATATCCATCCGTGTCATGTAATAAATATAATTGGGGACCTGCAGTTCTAGGATGCATAATATAGCTAATCAAATAAATGCAGATGTACTGTCCTCACCCCTTGTAATCAAAAATCATGTCATCTGTCTGATAGATCAATATATCCTGTATGATACCTCCTCCAATCAAAGTATCTATTTCCAAACATATTTAGGGAATGAATTCAAGGTAACTATCTGGGTGGTGAAGGAATGTGATGAATTAATCCAAATAGCCTCATAACTCTATCAGTATAATGGCACTCAACAATATGAAAATGAATAAAAGGAACCACGCATGAGTTGGTAGCAAGCATTGCTGTATAACACTATGCAAGACTGTAGATGATATCATCAGTGTATGGAATCCATGTAATCTAAAAAATGAAAACTCAATTTATAAATTAAGGAATGTACAATACATAATAAATATTTAACTATATAAATAATAACCACTTACATCGTTTGGCTGATGACTATCCAACATAAGTTTGTAGGCGTTGATATCATGTCCGGATGTATCTAAATGTCGATGTGTATGAATCCACTAGTATATAACATTGTCTTAGTTATATTTCATGATATAAAGTTATATAATTGATTTAGAAATTAGAAGGAAGGAATAACATACTATCATCCATGCAGATACTCTGCTACAATATCAGTAGGAGACCGTGCCCGAGCATGTAGAGATAAGCGTGGGATGTGCTCCCATATCCAAATCTTTTTAAGAATAACACACCCTGTGATATGCATCTTATTGATGTGACATACACTGCATAGCTCCCTATATATATACGAGATAGGTATACCCCCATCTATATTGCTTGCCTAGTCCAAGTCCTCTAGTAAATGAAAATATATCAGATGTATAAATATAGTGGAATGGTTAATGAAAATCATTCCACCGATTAGCCTCAAAATATAAGCTCGTGAAAATCATAGAACGATGATCTTGTTAGAATCATCTTCTAGATGTGTGAAGTTATAGTCTATCCAATTCATGTATAATCTACTACAAATTATAGACCTTCCCTCATCATGGACTTCAATGCCCATTGATTTTTGAACAAACTCAAACCATTCTACTTTGACTCGGCCTGTCACAAGCGCACTATCAATGGGGAGGCCTAACATAATAGAAACATCTTGTAGTGTAATAGTCATATACCCCTCTGTAAAATGAAATTTATGTGACTCTAGCCACTATCTCTCTATGATCACATCAATTAGATGATGGTCAAAAAAAGGTGAATTTTCACATTGCTACGCCATAGAACCTAGCACGACGAAGATGAGGGTGATAAAGGGAGGTGGTGCAACATGATGTAAATGATGATATCTCTATAAACTAAAAAGAGGCACTATAGATCCCTCTAAAACTATCCATGAAACATTCCTATCCTAAAATGTGAGTGTTGGTGCCAAGCTTCGGGACAGAGAAGAAGCCAAAAGAAGGCCCCATTGACTGGCTCACAAAGACACTTCGCGGAGTCCCCCAGCACCGTGGACGTCGCAAAGCACAGAGGTGGTCCGCTCCATGAAAACATTTGACATTCGCAATCCCACTGCGAAGCAAGGAGGCAGGACGCTCTGTGAATGCATTTGATGTTCGCGAGCCTTCCACGAAGGAAGGAGGCAGGACACTCCACGACCGCATTTTATGTTCGCGACCCACCGCGAAGAAACCAAGTCCCTCTTCGCTCCGCATGAGCTCCGCTTCGCGGTATCTCTTACCTATAAATACCGGGATCTCCCTAAGCCCAAAGGATGAACAATCAGACCATTCAAATTCCCATCACCCGAATCGTGAAGCTTCCTTCTGCTCTATTAACCATGATCTGTGCGTGGTACCTATGCTTCGTGAAGTGCCTCCCCTTTGTCTCGTTTTGATCCCCTCTTCTGGTAGGGATTCCTTTCATAAAGCCTAAGGGACTTCGTGAAGGAAGGGGATCCCCAAGGGGACCTGGGTCGTCGTGGAGTGTTTATGATTTGCGAAACACCCTTCATGTACACATGATCTCTATGCTAAGGTAGGGTCCCTGTACTTCGTGAAGCACATTGATTCACAACACCTTGTTTCGTGAGGCACCTTTGCTCCATGAGGTAGTGCTCCACGAATTCCTTTCCACTTCGTGAATCCCCTCTCATATGCACCTCTGCCCTATGCTTAAGCTAATGTACCCCAATTTGAAAAGCACACCCCTTCGCAAGTCCCCTCCGCTACGCAGAGCAACAAAGCTTCTCAAGGACCTTGCTTATGAATCTCTCTGCTTTGCAATTCATTTTTCAGTGCGACCCTCCAGGTTTTCAAGATTTTACTTCAAAGTACCTTGGACGATACTTCCCGTTGTGTTGCTTTGCCTCATGCTTCTTCGCATAGGAACGCTAACGACTATTTCTTCTTCGCATAGACACGTTAATGTGGGCCCCTCAATGGTTCTCTCCATGACAACCACTCACCACAGCTTTGCCTAACCCCTCTCTGCACCAAGGAGCAGAGGGTACCAGTTATGTATGTCCTATGGGTGCGGAGTAAACCCTCCTTGTTCGAGCTAAAGGATGTTAAACTTCCAAGTACCTTCATCCTCAGCACATGACGTTAAACTGTGACCTCACCCCATTCCTCATACATAGGGTACCCCCACCTTGGACATTCTCTACACCCACTCGTCTCCATGGGGATGGGATCACCCCTCACAGGGGATGATATCCTCCTTATCAGGGTGGCATTTTTTTCACAGGGAAAGGGCAGCCACCTTGGTTTAAGTCCCTAGATTTTCTTGCCAGAGGCAGCATCCCTGCTCCTCCTTTCACCTTCGGTCCCCAGGGCCAGTGAAGGGCATGGTGGGAAATGGTGCTTCTCCTTTATTCGGTACCAAGTCCCTCTCCCGCTACGCATTGTCACCATTGGGCCTCCATCCTAGAGTAAGTCCCAATCTGTCTCTCCCTAGGCCGCTCCACGTGTAATACCCACTCCACATCCCATGGGAACACCTTTCGTGAGGTGATCATCAGGTCTTTTCTGCCTATTGTTTGTCACAGCGAGCATGACTCACGTGGGCTTAGAGTAAGCACCGACCCTGACACCAACACCCTGGGTAGCCTAGAGTGTAATCCCCACACCATCCTGAACTATGAGGTCTTCGATCCTTGAAAAGGTTGGGTACGTAAAAAGACTCCCTAAGGTTCAAGACCACCATCCATCGGACCCCAGGTCCACCTTCATGTCGGTTTACCGACGCCCTCCCGAACTACGAGGACATTGATCCTTGCCAAGTCAGGGTACGTAGGAAGCATCCACGAGGTTCAAGCCCAACACCCGGTCATCCTGACACCCCTTCACGTCGGTTCAGCAACATCCTTGGCAGCCTAGAGTGTAAGCCACATGCCACCTCCTCAACTACAAGGTATTTGATCCTTGCTAAGGTAGGGTATGTAGGAAGCCTCCCTGAGGTTCAAGCCCACCATCCATCGGACCCCAGGTCCACCTTCATGTCAGTTTACCGACGCCCTACCAAACTATGAGGACATTGATCCTTGCCAAGGTAGGGTACATAAGAAGCCTCCACGAGGTTCAATCCCAACACCTGGTCATCCCAACACCCCTTCATGTTAGTTCACCAACACCTTGGGCAACCTAGAGTGTAATCCCCATTCCACCTCCCGAACTACGAGGACTTTGATCCATGTCAAGGCATGGTACGTAGGAAGCCTCCTTGAGGTTCAAGCCCACCACCACCTGGTCATTCCGACCCCATTCAGGTTGGTTCACCAACACCTTGGGTAGTCTAGAGTGTAAGCCCCATTCCTCCTCCCGAACTATGAGGACTTTGATCCTTGGTACGGCAGGGTATGTAGGAAGCCTCCACGAGGTTCAAGCCCAACAGCCAGTCATCCTGACACCTCTTCACGTCGGTTCACCAACACCCTGTGCATCCTAGAGTGTAAGACCCTTGCCACCTCACAAACTATGAGGTCATTGATCCTTACTAAGGTAGGGTATGTAGGGAGCCTCCCTGAGGTTCAAGCCCACAATCCATCAGACCCTCAGGTCCACCTTCATGTTGGTTTACCGACGCCCTCCCGAACTTCGAGGACTTTGATCCATGTCAAGGCATGGTACGTAGGAAGCCTCACTGAGGTTCAGGCCCACCACCACTCGGTTGTTCCAACCCCATTCACATTGGTTCACCAACACCTTGTTCAGCCTAGAGTGTAAGCCCCACGCCCCATCCCGAACTACGAGGACTTTGATCTTTGCCAAGGTAGGGTACGTAGGAAGCCTCCACAAGGTTCAAGCCCGACGCCCCATCCCAAACTACGAGGACTTTGATCTTTTCCAAGGAAGGGTACATAGGAAGCCTCCACAAGGTTCAAGCCCGATGCCCAATGGTTCTGACCCTCATCACATCGGTTCACCCCCATCCCGTATGATGTTAAACTGTGGACCACTATTTAGTGGTAATCCATTGAAACTCCATTCAGCAGTAAGCTGTTTTCAAGGTAGCGGTAAGCCATTGTAGCCATATGAAACAGTAAGCCGTTGCGATCCCATTCGTGGTAAGCCACTGACAACCCCATCCAGCGATAAGCTGTTGACATCTTATCCAATGGTATGCCGTTGCGACCTCATCCAGTGGTAAGTTGTCGAAAACCCCGATCAACGGTAATCCATCATCAGATGAACTATGTGGACTTTGATTCCTTACCATGGGGATACGTAGGAAGCCTCTTCAAGGTCAAGCCCAAAACAATCGTCATCCTCATGAGGGTGTCATCCCATTCACCATCCTTTTCATAGAACATTCTATCAGCCATCCCGATTCATACCAGGCCGCCAAATCCTAGTGGAATCATGCCATCCTTTTCCCCGTTCTATTTGATAGCATTCGAGAGGCCGCCCACGCGTTGGCCCCAATATCGGCGTTCCCTCCAGGGGGTTCCTCCATCTGATCCACTCTATTCAGTGTTCTGATCAGTATGATCCATCTCCAATGGACGTTAAACTTGCGGCATAACCTGTGTTAAACATAGGAAGCTGGGGAAAACCTCAGATATATTCCCATGGAATACGATTCCCCACATTAACTATGGGATACCACGAGCTTCCACGCCCTTGAGAAGACCTATAATAAGGGATAATAGATAGACACACCAATCCCCAGTGTTCAGACACTCCAGTGATGCCTAGCGTGACTACTCCCATAACTGAAGGTTGCGGCCGTGACCGGACCCCTTGGAATGTCCTAACAGAAGCATCATAATTAACTAGTGCCCGTAATGATATGGTTCCAGGAAGAGTTTTAGAAACAATGTATTATGTCTATAAGGGAGACCTGAACTAGGTGACGAGCTCCGAGGAGGAATCCACGGAAGGAAGAACCAACATCCCATCATCCCGGTTCGATCAAGGAGTAGACTTTCCTGAATAAGGAGAAGATTTTGCCCGCCTTGGGAAAGCCGGAATATGTGGAAACCAAAAAGTTGCATCTCTCGTCCCCAAATGAGATAGATGCACGTGCCCCGAAGAAATTGTCGGAAACAGAAATAGTGAACCTGATGTGAAGGTCTTCTCCTCAATACGAAGATTAGTAGTACTCGGGGAATCAATGGATTGATGTGTCACCGGATCTAGCTATTCGGCACCAGGTCTCGCCATAAAAATAGTTGTCCTGATGTGAAACTCACCATAAGTTGGGGTAGTAGAACATTGGACATTCCATTATGCGATGTTGTCAGTGTGGATCCCTCTTACCGATCAGGGGAGACGGGATGGCAATGGGGCATTGGTCAGAGATTCCATTTTCCTTCAACACTGACGAGTTCTTCTCTCTGATTCTCAAGAATTAGGTTGCTGCCTCAAGAACGTGATCACCACCTGCCCGTCTACGTAGGGGCATGGGAAATCTAGCACAACTGCTCCATGAGGCTTAACTGCTTCCGCGATGGCCTCTGTGTCCACGACCATGGGGCTCCCATGCCCCATCTCCCCATAGAAAATTATCCAATGAAGGGTAATTAACGACCTCGTATGTCGTTACGAGGAGGAGAGCATCATCCTAATGTGGGATATGGCCCGACTAAATTTGGAGGCATCTGCGCCTTGCCATCAATGCCACCCCCAAGGGCGGTGGAGGGAGCCCTTGATCCCCACCCCGACATACAACCACTTCGGGAGCCTGTCCCCGGAGCGCTTTGATGACTCCCTTCCTTATGCTGATAAGGTAGGTGATGTCTAGCCCAACTCAGTCAAAGTACCAATCTAGGGGCTCCCAGCATGGGCTCCCACTTGGTCGCGTCAGCACAACCGCTCGGTCTTGCTGGAGGAGGAGCATGTAAGCTATGCACTAGCACCACCAGCCCTGGCTCATCCGACCCGGCGCCAGCGTCGGGCACGAGCTAAGGAGGACACCCACCAAAGGGTGTCAACATCGACAACTACTGTGGCCTGAGCCACCACCGACGCATATCATTAGGTCCCTGCATGAACTGAGCAGGGATGCTTATACGCCCAACCGGGATCGAGGCCCCAACCGCCCCATGGGTAGGCTAGGTCGACTCTCCTGGTCATAGGCACAAACAGTGGTCTCCGCAAACCAACCCGCAGCGATGCCACCCAATACGAAGGTCCTCCTTGTACCAATTTTAGAAAAAGCATGGGCCTTCCCCACTCTGAGGCTCAGCATGGAGGTCCGCCCCGTGCTACCCCCAATCCGAATGAAGGTCTGCCCCGCGGCAGTGATGCTCGGCACGAAAGCCTCTATCGTTCCCATTACACTGGGTATGGAGTCATTCCTCCTGCCCCCGACCGCCGATGTAGGGACATCCCCCATCCGGTCTCTCTCCAACATGGGGATCCTCCCTACATCCTCTCCGCAGCTGGTGAATGTACTCCTCACCCCGGTAACCAGAGGGGTGAAGGCCAACCTTGCTCTACCTGCACCAAGCAAGGAGGTCCTCCCCATGATCCTTCCAGTCCCAGCGGAGGTTTTTCCCGCTCTGGCATTATTCATAGAGGTCCTCCCCATGTCCCCTTTTACATTTGTCCTAGTGATCCTCACACCCCAGTTTTGTCGGGAGGAAACTCACTCTACCCCAGCACCAGTGCGGCCGAAGAACCATGTGTCAGAAATCAACCCTGTCCCGAGGATCCACCCAGGGGTAGGAAGGAAAGTTGTCGCTACCACAAAAGAATCCTAGGAAGGCCTAGACGGAGATCAAACCAGTCTACTTCTCAGACTCTGAAGCGGAGTACGACTCATCTTGGGAACCCTCCCCTCGCTTATCCGAGCCAAGGCCCGAGGAAAAAACAAGGCGCATCAACCTGGTTCTCACAGAATGCAATGTCCATAGGATTCCCACCTCTTTCTGCAGGTTTATCTAGGAGGATGAAAATTTGGTGACCCTGTAGGTCACATATGTGCAATCACCACCATCATTGCCAGAAGCGCTCTCTACCTCCACAAGAGATCACGAAGAGCTATTTTGGGGACCAATGGCAGGCGAACAGCAGCACGACCCATCACCAGCAGCCCTGGCCCCTGAGCTAGGAATGTCAACCATCCTCCCCTCTTATCTTGAAGTAGAGGCCAGGTCGCTACAGTCTTCGGAGGACAACCCAAGAATCGGCAGCCAGTCATCCCGCTCACCGTACTCTCCACTGGCCAGCCTATCGTCCTAGAGGTCTGCCACAGTACCACTACCAGTTCCTAAACCACCCCCAGTTGGTGAGTGGGGAAATCAGGGGCGAGACCTTGAATTTGAGCCAAGGTGATTCTGGAGCATCCTCGCAGTGGACCACTTCCCTGAGAAGTTATGGCCCATGGTAGTGCAGAACTTCTGAATACCAGAATCTCTCACCCCATAGGAAGTTGAGTGTTTCTTCTACACCCTTTGGGAGATGCATTTCAGTCTCCATCATCAGTGTGTGGTTTATCCAAATATCCAAGCACATTTATAAGGAATAAACAAGCAGTTCCGTATAGTCGATCTGGTCGCACTCCCTGTGGCCCAGCGCCCTGAGTCACCAGGTCGTCGTGAGGCCCTCCGGCAGCAATGTGTTCAGAGTATCAAGGTACTCCGAAAAATTATCAAGGAGGCTACCCCCATGTTCAAATTCATTGCTGGGGATAGTATGCTTCCCTCCTCTTCAGTCCTATCCAGTGGTAGCCCGACTCACTATGAGATATTGAGGACATGCCCCCAGGAAGGGTCACAGTTCACATAGACGACATAGTGGACAAGGAGGAAGAGCTGGAGTTTCTCAATTGATACTTAACCCCTGAGGGTGTGCCACCACTATTGGACCCATCTGGGAGGATTACTAATAATCAGAGGAACCTCCTAGGTCTCCCAGTGCCCACCGAGGCATTGGTACTCGGTAGGAATGCCAGTAAGGGAAAAGAGAACATCGGAGCTGTAAAGCACTCCGACCCGTCTGCCTCAGTATAGAAGATGGAGGAGGACCCCGAGAAGGCCACATTGCGCCAATAACTTGCTGAGTAGAAGAGGTTGGTCAAAAAACTCCTGGATAAACATGTTGTAGAGCGACGACCTGACTACGGTGATCCTAGGCTGGGGCAGCAGGGGTACGAACAACTACCCCTCAGCGAGATCCCCCAGGAAACCCTAATCATACCTCTCCTACGGACATGGATGAAGCTGGAGCTCATGGAAAGAGGGAGCGATATGTCTCACAAAACTCCCCCGAACGACGCGAAAATACAAGGAATCTGGCCCGGGTTCCCCCAGCTGCCCTGCAAGTCGCTCCACGAGCCGCTGAGCCTTTCTACCGTGTTGAAGAACCCGGTAATGTGCTCGGGGTTAGGGATCCACGTCAAGACAGGGAACACCACCAAGATGATCCTATGGCGGTGCTCATAGCTCACCTTGAGGCTTTGGAAATGTGACAGGTGGTAATCCCTCCTGATGGCAAGCCATACCCAGCATGGGTGGATGATATGCCGGCGCCTCCGGGTTTCGGGAATCCCACCTTATCCCCCTTTAAAGGGATGGGGGACCTGCCAAAACACCCGGCCTACTTAAACTCAAGGTGTGGGTCAATATTAGGCACTACAATGTAGAAAGAGGCCGCTATGATCTGATGTTTTGTTCAGACACTGGAGGGGACAATATTCGTTTGGTATAGCCAACTCCCCATTGGATCCGTGGCCAGCTGGGAGGACCTCCACAGGAAATTCCTCTACCAATTCAGTTCCACCACCCGGAAAATGAGCATCGTAGACCTATTTAAGTGTAAGAAAAGGCTTGATGAGCGAGTCATGTACTTTATCGCTCGGTGGAAGGGGCTTACATACTCTTTTGACATGCCACTGACTTAGGAGAAATTACTGATGATGTGCGTAGGGAATGTCAAGATGGAATTGGTTCCTTCTCTGATCACCCAGAACTACCCTAGATGATTCCGAGACTTCTCTGACAAGGCCCGAAGCCTTGAGGAAGCCCTACAACAGGCCATCTAGGCAAGTCTGTTGCCCACTATGATTCTAGCAAGGAGAGAAGCCAGAGATGAGCCTGCCGCGGTGGCCCAAATAAAAGCCCCCAAACAGTTGGAGTTACTACTAGTGGCACCGACCCCACAGCCTCGTAGAGACCCTCCTCCTCCGGAACAACCTCTGGCTCAGCAGAATCCTCAAAATCAGAAAGCGCCCCCATGTAATGCGCTACCACCGCCCAAGCGGGATAATCAGGGTCCACCTCCTCGACAGGCCCCTCCGGCCCCTTTCCAGGGTCAGGCTCCAAGGGCCACCTATCTATAAAGAAGAAACCGGACTTACTCATTCAATGAGAATCAGGTCCTCGGTTACTTCCGTATCTCCTTAGAAGAAGGGATTGTACATTTTCTTGAGTGCAGAAGGCCGGAAGAGGCGAATCTCACTGATCGCCCCAACTACTTCCCCTACCATCGAATTCTGAGGAATAACCTCAAGTAGTACTATGTGTTTAAAAAATGGCTCCAAGACTAGGTCGATAACAACATAGTCAGGCTAGGCCCATCCTCGACACAAGTGGAGGGTGTCTTTGAAGGTCAGACAACAGTAGCGACATCGAAGGAGAGTGGCGACATGTTTCTAACTATGGGTCCCAGAAGTACGATGACTAGATGGCTCACAAGACGATTTCTCACACCCATGGCATCATTAGGGCACACCTAAATCAGCCAGAGCCTTCAAAAGTTGCGACCACCACTTCTACATCATCATCTCAGCCGGCCTCTTCCTAGAAGAGTAAGCATCAGCGGTGCAAGAAAAATCAACTCACCCCGCCAATGCCGTCGTCGTCCCGCATTCTCAGTGACTTCATGCCCCCTGAGATGGGGGTTCCTCCCAGAATCCATCCAGTAGTGGATAAATCTTCAAGTGACAGTCATGGGTATGATTCGGTTAATACCGTTGAGTTGGTAAACCACTATATGACTCCCGACGAGGGGGACCTCCAGGTGAACCTCCCCAACGTCCCCAGCCGATGCCAACGTCGGCAGAGCCGTGACCATATGGGTCGTCAAGGCACATCAGTTGGTACCTACATCCAGTCCGTGCATGCCACTGAGACCAGACAGCAGGACCAGCACAGATCTCAGCACTCACATCCTCTTCATCCGATGTTTTCAGGACCGCTTCCACCACCATTTGTGCTACTGGATCAGGCAGAGCTACCTCGTCCAGGCCGCGGCTAGCCCCTTCTGGATACAGGATGATCTCATTCGTCTGGTCCTCATCTGAAAGTGACTCTTTGGGCTTCGAATAGTGAACAGCAGGACGTGCCTAGCACCAGCCAACCACCGGTCCAGCCGACAGGGCCCGCCATGTCTCCAATCGCATAGAGGCCTCTTGTAAATAGAAGTTCGCGTCTGGCGCAGAAGTATGATGTTCTCAAGAACCTCTTCGGCATCCCAGCGAGGCTTTCCATCCTTGAATCCCTTCACCAGTTGTCGGATATGCGTGAGGCCCTCGCTGAGGCTTTAATAATCCCCCTCCAGTTTGAGATGGAAGTAGTAGCTGCAGAAGCCTTTCATGCTGAAATAGTTGAGAATGACGAATGTCAGGCCATCATTTTGTTCTCTGGAGAGGATGAAGGATCCCCCATATAAGGGAACATCCGCCCGTTGTACATCACTGACCAATTTAATGGTGTGGAGGTTCGCCACTGTCTCATTGACACCAGCTCTAGGATCTACCTTATCCCGACACAGACATTGTGGAAGCTGGGGTTATCTGAGGATGACTTGACTCCCTTCGATTTAAGGATCCAGGGATATGACAGGACCGATTAGACCCCAGTCAGTAAGATCTTCTTGAAGACCCAGTTCAGTGGCCTAGTTTCTAGTACTGAGTTCATGGTTGTCTCCCCGGAAACCACATATAATGCATTGACGGGCATGCCATGGATCCACCTGCATGCAGCGGTCCCCTCATCATATCACCAATACCTCAAATACTCCCTAAATGTTCAAGTAGGCATAATCTAAGGTGATGAATCTCCTTTCACCTCTTGTGAATCCTGTTATCTAGACACTGACTATTACAAGAGCAAGGATAAGAAGAATCTGGAAAGTGAGGTTGAGCTCTCCACGGTCACAACTGACCCCTGGGAAGGTATGGATGATGCCTACGTCTTCCTGATCCATCAATTGGAGGCCACGACCCCCGACATGGGGCAATGTTTTTTTTCTGGTACAAGAGGAAAGCATATTCCCAAGTCCAAGCGACAGCGGAAAATAACCTCTTACTCCTACACAAACCAGGCTCATGTGATCCCGGAAACTCTTACCCCCGTATGGTATCGGGATGTCCACCCCATGGCCATGGTAGTACTTCATACGTGTCTTGTAACACCCCGAGCTTCCACGATACGCTTCTCATTCAATAATGCAATGGCTTGCATTGTACGCAACTTCGAGTTCTAAAACACCGCGACTAATCAAAGTAGCCGTTATGAATAGTAATAACCACTTATAAAAATTATAGAGATTTTATATATCAAAATGGACTTCACTTTTGGATTCGGAATATCAAAATTAGCCTATGTTGAATTTTTGGTATTTTTCTGAGCACTTCTATTTTTTATGAATAATGAAAAATACTTAAAAACAACTTTTTTAATCAAAATAATTTATAGTGATAAATTATACTATTTAGTGGTTTTAAAGTATAATTAGAATATATTTTTACCATTTTGTCCAATGGTGGTCATTAGAATTAATTTAACATTGAAATTGGACATAAACAATTGCCAATCTTTTGATATAAATTGTTTCTTAAAAACACGCTATTTGTCGTAACAGCGGGAATTAGTTATAAAATTAATTAATGCAACTTATATGTTTGGAATTTTTTAAAATAGACGTCATTTTTGAATTCGGAATATCAATTATAGCTTAGGGTGAAATTTTGGCCTTATTCTGAAAAACTTCAATTTTTGATGAATAGTGAAACCACTAAGTGGTAGTTAAATAACTGATTTTTCGTTTAAATGAAATATTACCACTTCTGTGATTTGATTTTCAAAAATCCGACATACATGGTTGTCATTAAGAAGTAAAATGTGGTTCAATGGGATAAAAATAATTTTTTGGTGAATAGTAACTTATTAAGTTTTAATCGCGATTAGTGGTAATTAGTGTGGTTTAAGGTATAAATAATACTTTAATAATATGAAATGACCTAGACACATGTCCCAACCTTATTGGTTGTGTCATGGCCGACCAAGACAAGCCATGGCCTAACTTGGGGACCCCATGGATCCACTTTTGTTGGGAAATAACATAAATTACTTTTTATTTAATGTTAAAGTGAAAATGACACTAACATAAATTGTTTTACTAAAACAATTTTTAAGTAGGGTTACACAAGTCCAAATTTTGACTATAAATATTCATTAGAAAGATAAAAAGATTTCCTACATCATAGTATTTTTTTTATAATTTTTAGACATTAAATAAATTAAATTATTTATGACATCATTATGATGTGGCGATGACCTCATTATTTAACAATTTAAATAAAATGAGAAGATAATGCAAAATCCAAGGCTTACACTTGTCCAAAGCCTATTGGATGAAGATATTTCGAAACCTTATCACCTTAGACTCGAATTATATAAATGTGGGACCTTTAGAATCCGAAAAGCATTTTGAAATAATGTAACATTTCAATCTTTCCAAAAGTGCCCCTCCTCTCCACTTATAAAAGGCCCCCACCTCTCCCACTTCATTTACACTTTCAAGCCATTTGGCTCGGCCAACATCTGCCCAAATACTCTCCCAACATTCCTCCCTTACTCCTAGAAGCCTCACTTTGGGCAGAACCCTTCCCAAGGAAGCCTTTAGCTCAAATCAAAAAGAGTTACCCGATTTTGAGGTAATGTCTTTTATAATGTTGTTTTGTTTTATTTTTCTTCTCCAACCCCCTAAACTCTTTTTATTCATTTCTTTTGTAACAACACCAGTATCCTCAATATACTAGGATGTTGTTATAAGAAGGATTAGAGCTAAACTTACACACACCTACATCAAATGGTTAAAGAACATACGGTTTCTGTGGATGGCGAATTTCTGCCTCACGAAGCGATGATTGTTCAACACTCATATAACACCTTCAAAGGTGGCCATTAAGATGTCACTATTTTTATATATGATATATAATATGTTTTTGTTTTACTTATGCTTCTGTATTTCTCATTTATGGCATACTTTATGATTTCCATTATGGGTAAAACGCGATAATTTCATTTTAGGAAGTGCGGACTACCGCCCCCTCAAAGTGATTTGAATCGTAAATGCCATATGTGGGATGTATAAAGGATGGAGTAAATGGTATTATACACTATATTATACTGGAATTATATTATACATTTATATCATTATGATTTAGTTCCATTAAATATGAAATTGAAATGAAAGTAGCGTTCATGCGTACGTACGGCTTACCGTCTCCATGAACGGTGCATTTCATTTCTTACCTCTAAATGTTACGTGACATTATGAATGAATGTATATACTGTATATATGATATATATGATATCTACATCATGAATATAATTCCGGATATAATGGATATTTCACCACATGAACAACTTGTAATTATAAGAAGTTTATTTTTGACTCAAGTACCAAAGATCGACAAAACGACCGTTATTAACTTAAATAATTACATAATGTTCATAACATTGTAATAAGTGATATAAAAAGGATAATGAAATTGAAAATGGTTCTTAATAAGGTAGATATTAACTCTAGTTTATTATTCAGGAGGTTAAAGAACGGTTGAGTCAAGTCGGACACAAGGTAAGGGAATTTCTTAACCCAACTTCCATTCTTTGGGTTAATCTCCTACTTTCAAATTATGTCATGATATTATTATGTCCTATTTTGTATTTTTATGTTATTTATGTGTAACTATAGTTAATACGCATAATAGATCTATTTTATTTTAAAATTTATATTTTTAAGGACTTCGTCTCAATCTCCTTTCATTGAGGCATATTTGGTTTTATACACAATTTTCTTTTATACGGTGTATAAACCCCTTTGACTTTTACGGTTATTCAAAAGGAATCTTTTTATACAAAGCGTTTTGCTAAACGACAAAAGGGAATGTTTTTATTTCCGTACTTATGCGGCGACAACGACTTCTCCGCCGCCGTGACCATTATTTGAGTTTCGGCTTCCCCTACAAGCCATCATTTTTTTTAATGAAAAATAAATATCATGTTTTAACTTTCTTTTATTTTGGTATTGAAAATGGTTTTGAAAGCGTCTTTATTATAACAATGTGTTTTATTGATATCTTGTGATTGAAATGTGGAAATGTTATGTTTCCTTTATGCATGTTTTATGTGATACGATTATGTTATGGTTTATGATATGTTTAAACCTATTCATATGAGGAATGTATTGGACTTAATAAGTGACGGGTGGAGCCCGCTATAGCTCCTTGATGCATCGGTAGGTCTCATGAGACAACTAGACGTGGAATTGGCCGAGGCCCTTTCCCATTTTGAGTTATGGTTTTGGCCGAGGACTTAATCATTTTAGATGTCTTGGCCGAGGCCTTGACAAAGTGTTTCAGAATGTCTGGCATTATACATTCCCTCATTATGAAAGTGGTTATTGATATTACATGTGATTATTCGACCAGTAGAATATCCATGTGAAGAAGTAAATGGAATTATCTCATTTTACTTTTGCCATATTATGTTGAAGTTCATGTTTAAGAGGCTTTTGTTTTAGTTATACATTGCCTTAAATGTTTATGTTTATTTATGAAAGCTTCCGCATTATTGTTATCCTTACTGAGCATCTGAGCTCACCCCTTTCAATGTTTTAATATTTTCCAGGATGTGAAGAAGTATTTTATGAATGACCTGCAGGGATAGTCAGAAGAGGATATGAGTGTGGACCATGAAGACTTTGTTATTAGTTTTTCACTTTATGATGTAATGTAAGACTTATGAATGTATCTAGTGTTTCCAAGGCTACTAAACTAATCGGTCTTTCGAGACTTGATCTTTTGTGATCATGCCAATGTTACGAAGTAATGCACCGACTCTGGGTAGCTGGGGTCGGGGCGTTACAGTTGGTATCAGAGGTAGTTTAGTACTAACCTTGGAAGCTAGATTTAGATAAACTCTGATTAGAGCACATAGCCCAAAGATAGACATTGAGGATTAGTATAGAAGAACTTCCTAGAATTATGGTATTGTAGAGATTTTGTGAGTTTTCCGAACAATACATCCCTGTCTGGATACGAGCAGGTAGAGGCGGCTCTGGCACAGATGTACCTAGGGGTAAAACCCGAAAACACTGCTTTGAGCTAGACTCGAACGGGAACTGGTGCACGACAACAGGCCTTGCTGCACTCTTGGTTACGACACTCCCGGGGGATATGCTTAGGATAATTCACATTTTCTTTACAAACCACTATGAAGGGATTATGAGTATATACTTCCTAAATGAAAACATTATTTATGATTATGGATTATATCCATAAATAGTTCAATTTATTATAAGTGCTTTCATGTTTGTTATTATGTATTTCGATTCATAAACTAACCTAGTTTATGGCATTATATAGAAATGGCGCCCAGTAGAAGGAATGCGAACTTCATCAATACGTATGATCCAAAGAGTAAGAAGGATCATATCTTTCATGGTATTAAGCCAACATTTAGAAGGCAAATATTCTCCCATGTGTTATCAACATATGAAGAAATAGTATCATGTGTTAATAAGATAAGTAGAGAATTCTCTGAGTCTTATGGATTTGAAGGGATGAAAGAGAAGAAAAGGATGGAAGAGAGTATGATGGATAAAGGGATGAGGGAAAAGAAGAATTTTCCAATATGTGATAACTGTGGGAAGAAACACCTTGGAATTTGCCTGAAGGGAATGGGAGTTTGTTATAGGTGTGGAGAAAAAGGACACCAAGTGCGTGAATGCAAGGGTAAGAAAAAGGTTTCAAATGTACAATGCTTCATCTGAAAGGAGTGGGGACACTACGCAAACCAATGTTCAAATCATCAGAGTATGCCCCAAATGATGTTATTGGATAATAATCAAGTTATGATACTACCACAGATGAGGAGGAATGATTAGAGTTCTTATGTTATTGTTAACGAATTTTGTAATTTGAGTGTTGTATAAATGATGTACTGGTTATAATAATTATGGAGTATATAAGGATTGTACTGCAGTACTATTTCATCAAGGACTTGAGATTGTGTGGAACCAAGAAAAGTGACTCCACAGTAGGTTAAATTTTTGGAAAATATATGGTTAAGAGAAAGATAAACCATAATATGGTTCTGATACAGAGATTGTGATTTTGGAATAAGACGCGATTGATTTGGATAAATTATATTGGATATACTTAACTTCCTTGAAACTGATTGATGTTTTGTATACATTTTTGGATAGAAGGAGTATATCTAGTATTCTATAAGGAATAAGGGATCATGGTAATTCAGTATGTTTAAAAAAGAATACATGATGAAGGTGTTCGCATGTTGTTACGTGGAAAAAAGGATCTTCATTATGTTTACCTTCCTTATAAAATTTGGACTGTGAGTTGAACAGAAGTATTTTGGATAACTATAAAGGTTGGAATGGATTAAGTTGAACCATGGATAGTATTGTTTAAGGTTAAAGCATTTCTGAAGATTATTTTTTGGAATATTATAATACTATAGTTTTAGGAAAAGGACAACCTGCAGGGTGGGGAATAACCCGTCGCGTCGGACAAAGCTGCAGGAATCGAACCCACAACCATAGTGCGACAAGCCTTTATTTCCTACCACTAGCCTACAGGAAGTCCCTGGTTATTACAAAATAGTTTTACTAATCTAAATGGTATGTGTTAACATTTTGAACCTTATACAATTAGGATAAATAGAATATTTTTGAGTTCCGGTACCATTTGGAGTAAAAGTTAGGTTTGTGGTAAAAAATTTATTAACGAATGAAAGTATACATAACAAGTATGTATATTCCCTTACGTTCTTAGTAAATCTCCTAAATAAATTCCTCAACATTATAAAAGGTAACTTAAAACAAAAATGTTGTCGGTTAACATTTCCTACTTGGGAATCAATGACCGTTTAACCAATCACAAGTTTGTGATTTTCTTGTGGTTAAACTTTCTCCTAATCCTGTTTGCTATAACTCTCCATCAGACCTTGATGGTTTTTTTTTTCTTCCATATCCATATTTTCATATAATCCTAGAATGGGCTATATCGGGTGACCTTTGTACTTATCTTGCTTTCTTTTAATGTTATATATTTATTAACCTTATTTCCGATGTGGGTTTTCCTCAAAGGTATTTTATCTTTTCAACCTTTTATTATCAAAGAAAAATTTCAAATTGCGAGGACGCAATTTATTGAAGGAGGGGAGAATGTAACACCCCGAGCTTCCACGATACGCTTCTCATTCAATAATGCAACGGCTTGCATTGTACGCAACTTCGAGTTCTAAAACACCGCGACTAATCAAAGTAGCCGTTATGAATAGTAATAACCACTTTTTAAAATTATAGAGATTTTATATATCAAAATGGACTTCACTTTTGGATTCGGAATATCAAAATTAGCCTATGTTGAATTTTTGGTATTTTTCTGAGCACTTCTATTTTTTATGAATAATGAAAAATACTTAAAAACAACTTTTTTAATCAAAATAATTTATAGTGATAAATTATACTATTTAGTGGTTTTAAAGTATAATTAGAATATATTTTTACCATTTTGTCCAATGGTGGTCATTAGAATTAATTTAACATTGAAATTGGACATAAACAATTGCCAATCTTTTGATATAAATTGTTTCTTAAAAACACGCTATTTGTCGTAACAGCGGGAATTAGTTATAAAATTAATTAATGCAACTTATATGTTTGGAATTTTTTAAAATAGACGTCATTTTTGAATTCGGAATATCAATTATAGCTTAGGGTGAAATTTTGGCCTTATTCTGAAAAACTTCAATTTTTGATGAATAGTGAAACCACTAAGTGGTAGTTAAATAATTGATTTTTCGTTTAAATGAAATATTACCACTTCTGTGATTTGATTTTCAAAAATCCGACATACATGGTTGTCATTAAGAAGTAAAATGTGGTTCAATGGGATAAAAATAATTTTTTGGTGAATAGTAACTTATTAAGTTTTAATCGCGATTAGTGGTAATTAGTGTGGTTTAAGGTATAAATAATACTTTAATAATATGAAATGACCTAGACACATGTCCCAACCTTATTGGTTGTGTCATGGACGACCAAGACAAGCCATGGCATAACTTGGGGACCCCATGGATCCACTTTTGTTGGGAAATAACATAAATTACTTTTTATTTAATGTTAAAGTGAAAATGACACTAACATAAATTGTTTTACTAAAACAATTTTTAAGTAGGGTTACACAAGTCCAAATTTTGACTATAAATATTCATTAGAAATCTAAAAAGATTTCCTACATCATAGTATTTTGTTTATAATTTTTAGACATTAAATAAATTAATTTATTTATGACATCATTATGATGTGGCGATGACCTCATTATTTAACGATTTAAATAAAATGAGAAGATAATGCAAAATCTAAGGCTTACACTTGTCCAAAGCCTATTGGATGAAGATATTTCGAAACCTTATCACCTTATCCTAGAATTATATAAATGTGGGACCTTTAGAATCCGAAAAGCATTTTGAAATAATGTAACATTTCAATCTTTCCAAAAGTGCCCCTCCTCTCCACTTATAAAAGGCCCCCACCTCTCCCACTTCATTTACACTTTCAAGCCATTTTGATCGGCCAAACTCTGCCCAAATACTCTCCCAACATTCCTCCCTTACTCCTAGAAGCCTCACTTTGGGCAGAACTCTTCCCAAGGAAGCCTTTAGCTCAAATCAAAAAGAGTTACCCGATTTTGAGGTAATGTATTTTATAATGTTGTTTTGTTTTATTTTTCTTCTCCAACCCCCTAAACTCTTTTTATTCATTTCTTTTGTAACAACACCAGTATCCTCAATATACTAGGATGTTTTTATAAGAAGGATTAGAGCTACACTTACACACACCTACATCAAATGGTTAAAGAACATACGGTTTCTGTGGATGGTGAATTTCTGCCTCACGAAGCGATGATTGTTCAACACTCATATAACACCTTCAAAGGTGGCCATTAAGATGTCACTATTTTTATATATGATATATAATATGTTTTTGTTTTAATTATGCTTCTGTATTTCTCATTTATGGCATACTTTATGATTTCCATTATGGGTAAAACGCGATAATTTCATTTTAGGAAGTGCGGACTACCGCCCCCTCAAAGTGATTTGAATCGTAATGCCATATGTGGGATGTATAAAGGATGGAGTAAATTGTATTATACACTATATTATACTGGAATTATATTATACATTTATATCATTATGATTTAGTTCCATTAAATATGAAATAGAAATGAAAGTAGCGTTCATGCGTACGTACGGCTTACCATCTCCATGAACGGTGCATTTCATTTCTTACCTCTAAATGTTACGTGACATTATGAATGAATGTATATACTGTATATATGATATATATGATATCTACATCATGAATATAATTCCGGATATAATGGATATTTCACCACATGAACAACTTGTAATTATAAGAAGTTTATTTTTGACTCAAGTACCAAAGATCGACAAAACGACCGTTATTAACTTAAATAATTACATAATGTTCATAACATTGTAATAAGTGATATAAAAAGGATAATGAAATTGAAAATGGTTCTTAATAAGGTAGATATTAACTCTAGTTTATTATTCAGGAGGTTAAATAACGGTTGAGTCAAGTCGGACACAAGGTAAGGGAATTTCTTAACCCAACTTCCATTCTTTGGGTTAATCTCCTACTTTCAAATTATGTCATGATATTATTATGTCCTATTTTGTATTTTTATGTTATTTATGTGTAACTATAGTTAATACGCATAATAGATCTATTTTATTTTAAAATTTATATTTTTAAGGACTTCGTCTCAATCTCCTTTCATTGAGGCATATTTGGTTTTATACATAATTTTCTTTTATACGGTGTATAAACCCCTTTGACTTTTACGGTTATTCAAAAGGAATCTTTTTATACAAAGCATTTTGCTAAATGACAAAAGGGAATGTTTTTATTTCCGTACTTATGCGGCGACAACGACTTCTCCGCCGCCGTGACCATTATTTGAGTTTCGGCTTCCCCTACAAGCCATCATTTTTTTTAATGAAAAATAAATATCATGTTTTAACTTTCTTTTATTTTGGTATTGAAAATGGTTTTGAAAGCGTCTTTATTATAACAATGTGTTGTATTGATATCTTGTGATTGAAATGTGGAAATGTTATGTTTCCTTTATGCATGTTTTATGTGATACGATTATGTTATGGTTTATGATATGTTTAAACCTATTCATATGAGGAATGTATTGGACTTAATAAGTGATGGGTGGAGCCCGCTATAGCTCCTCGATGCATCGGTAGGTCTCATGAGACAACTAGACGTGGAATTGGCCGAGGCCCTTTCCCATTTTGAGTTATGGTTTTGGCCGAGGCCTTAATCATTTTAGATGTCTTGGCCGAGGCCTTGACAAAGTGTTTCAGAATGTCTGGCATTATACATTCCCTCATTATGAAAGTGGTTATTGATATTACATGTGATTATTCGACCAGTAGAATATCCATGTGAAGAAGTAAATGGAATTATCTCATTTTACTTTTGCCATATTATGTTGAAGTTCATGTTTAAGAGGCTTTTGTTTTAGTTATACATTGCCTTAAATGTTTATGTTTATTTATGAAAGCTTCCGCATTATTGTTATCCTTACTGAGCATCTGAGCTCACCCCTTTCAATGTTTTAATATTTTCCAGGATGTGAAGAAGTATTTTATGAATGACCTGCAGGGATAGTCAGAAGAGGATATGAGTGTGGACCATGAAGACTTTGTTATTAGTTCTTCACTTTATGATGTAATGTAAGGCTTATGAATGTATCTAGTGTTTCCAAGGCTACTAAACTAATCGGTCTTTCGAGACTTGATCTTTTGTGATCATGCCAATGTTACGAAGTAATGCACCGACTCTGGGTAGCTGGGGTCGGGGCGTTACATGTCTATTTTTCTGGGCTGGGATTAACCGACTTAAGAGGACGTGCCATTATTTCTTTGATATCATCAAGCATGGCCCCTTGGGCCGAAGCCCAGATGGGATCGGATCGAATACCTTCGTCTCTATGGTCTCAGTAACACGTGAAGCCCCTGATATGTTGTCCACTGCTATCCAGGTTGGTACCAGTCTCCCACCAGGATCTTCCGACCCAGAGGAAGCTCCTCCCGCAGGAAATCCCTCCTTCGCAAGCGATGAAGAGGATTTGGAGGATGCTCCCCCCACCTTTGAAGAAGGCATTTACGCCATGGTCGATTAACTAGTACATGTGAACCTTGGTAGCGAGTCAAATCTGAGACCCACATTGATCAGTGCCGCCATGTCCCTCGAGGAGTAACAATGGTATGTGGATTTCCTAAAACAACACTGTGATGTATTCTCCTAGAGCTATGATGAGATGCAAGGACTAGATCCTCAGGTAGCTGTCCACTGCCTCAGTCTCCCGAAAAATCATCACGGGTTAAAGCATCCTCCCAAGAAGATGCACCCTTCTCATGGTTCCATGGTCAAGGCTGAAGTTGACAAGATCATCAGAGAAAACTTCATCAAAGAGGTCTAGTACCCCAAGTGGTTTTCCAACATCATGCTAGTCAGAAATAACAATGGACAGATCAAAGTCTGTATCGACTTCCGAGATCTCAACCGGCACTGTACGAAGGATGATTTTCCCTTCGAGTGAAAAAATTGTTGATCAACACTACAAGTGGGTTCCAAGACCTATCCTTCATGGAAGGTTACTTTGGATATAACAAGATTCAGATGGCCCCCGAGGATGAGGAGTCCACCAATTTCAGGGCACCCCAAGGTACTTTCTGTTACCAGGTTATGCCCTTCGGCCTGAAGAATACAGGTGCCACCTATCAGTAGGCCATGCACCTCATATTCAAGCCAATACTCAGGACATTGGTGGAATACTATGTGGACAGTATGGGGGTCAAATATCTCCAGTGCCAGGACCATATCAAGGACCTTGAGAAAGTGTTCGGCTTCCTCCTTTCCCGCCACTTGAAGATCAACCCATTGAAGTGTGCCTTTGGGTTCACCTATAGGAAGTTTCTTGGATTTTTTTTCAGGTACTGATGCATCAAGATCGACCTAGAGAAGATCAATTCCATCGGTCAAATGCCTCCCCTAAGAAATATTTGGAAGATTCAAGGTTTTTAAGTCCACTTAGCCTACATACGCCGATTCATTGTGAATCTGGCCGGCAAATGTAAGCCATTTTACCATCTCATGAAGAAAGGATCTACCTACGAATGGGACGAAGAGTGCCAGACCATGTTCAAAGAAATTAAGCAGTATCTGCTCTAGCCTCTGGTCTTGATGCCACCCGTCCCTGGAAAGCCACTGATCCTGTATGTGACTACCCTGAAACAATCTCTTGGCACCATTCTCGCCCAGAAGAACAATGAGGGGACAAAAAATAGTCTCTAATACCTCAGTCGTATGCTCATAGATACAGAGAATAGATACTCCTCCATCGAGAAGAGCTACCTTGCACTGGTATTCACAGTACAGAAATTGCGACACTACATGCAACACCACGAGGTACAGCTGGTGTCTCAGGTAGACCCGCTAAAGTACATTCTGAACCACCCCATGTTGACCGGACATCTAGCGCGGTAGGCCGTAATACTCCAGTAGTTCGACATCAGGTTCATCCCTCAGAATGCTATCAAGGGATAGGAATTGGCATACTTTCTTGCTACCCATCCAACCCCCATGGACCAGTCCCTAGACTTGGATTTTCCCGAAGAGGCAACACTCTCGGTAGATCCTGTCATCCCATGTTGGCAGATTCACATTGATGGCACCTCACGGAGCCCCACAGGCATGAGAATCAATGATCTGAGGCTCAACAGAGTGGGTCTGGGTATTGTCTTTATTACCCCAGTGCAAGACATTCTGCCGTATTCATTCCTATTGT
Source organism: Viscum album (assembly GCA_963277665.1). Lineage (NCBI taxonomy): Eukaryota > Viridiplantae > Streptophyta > Magnoliopsida > Santalales > Viscaceae > Viscum > Viscum album. The sequence continues at coordinate 232,815,065 of OY728141.1, forward strand.
CAAAAGACTACACCAAAAATGAGGCAAAGTATCAGGCTCTCATTACTGGCCTTGATCTGGCTCTTGAGATCGATGTACCCCATTTTCATGTGAAAGGGGATTACGAACTAGTCATCAAGCAAGTCAAAATTGGCTATGTTTTTAGAAATCTAGAGCTCGTACCATTTTTGGATGCACCCTCCAACTAATGGCCCAGTTTCCATCTCGGCAGGAAGATACTCATGTCCCTCGATCTCAAAACGGTCGAGCTGATGCCCTTGCCAGCCTAGCTATTTCACTTGCAGAACCTGAGCATGATTATCTGATTATAGACGTGGAACACTGGAGAGTCATTTCCCCCATCACCCCAGAGAATGATGATGGCTTACGAGTAAGCCATCTTATCGCCAGGTCCTCCACGTTAGGACCCCCAGGTTCTCCAGATGCAGTGGTTGAAGAGACTCCCGACTGGAGAGCCCCTTTTGTTGAGTACCTCCAAAATGGTTGCCTCCCGACTGATCAGGCTGAGCAAGAGTGAATCCAACGCTGCGCGCTACAGTTTACCCTCCAAAGTGATCCCAGTCTTGAGAAGATCCTCTATAAGTGAATATTTGATGGTGTTCTCCTCCATTGCATCCAAGAAGTCGATATTTATCAAGTCATTAATGAGGTTCATGATGGTTCCTATGGGGCTCACCGGGTTGGGCCGAATCTGTACCATCAAATCCAGAGACTGGGGTACTTATGGCCCTTTATGATCCATGATTGTATCTAGTTCTCCAAGAGATGTCATGTGTGCCACGTTCATGATAACATCCTGCATCGGCCGCCAGAACCTCTCCACTCCACCAAGTACTCTTGTCTGTTTTGCGGTCTGGGGAATCGATGTCGTGGGACCATACCCACCAGCGACAGCTCGCCAGTACAGGTTCATCCTAACCACCACAGATTTATTTTCTATGTGGGCAGAAGCAGTTCCACTCAAGGAGGTCAAGGCTCATTCCATCGTTTAATTCATGAGCTCCAACATCATCCACCGGTTTGGAGTCCCTCACACTATCCTCACCGATAACGACACAAACTTCTGAGAAACCGAGCTGAAGAAATTTTACACCAAGTACAACATCCGTTCGAGCCATACCTCCCGCTATCACGCGCAAGAAAATGGGAAGATCGAGGCGTTCAAAAAAACCCTCTCTAATATTCTGCAGAAAATTGTTGGTTAGAATAAGAAGAGTTGGACGGACAAGCTCCACAATGCCCTCTGGGCCTATCAGACGACAACTTGTAATTCCACCCAGGTGACCCCATATTCTCTGGGGTACAGAGTTGAGGCTGTCCTGGCCATCGAGATCCAGCTTCCCCCGTTATGCACAATGGTCTATGACCAGTGTGCACAAGATAAGGTAGCCTGAATTCGTCTAAAAAAATTGGAAGCGCTTGACAAAAGTTGGCTTCGTTCCCTACATGATCTGGAAAGGCATCATAATAAGATAGCTAGAGCCTTCAATAAAAATGTTCGCCTTCACTCTTTTCTACAAGGCGACTTAGTATCGGCCCTCAGGGCGCTAATGATCCCTGGCAGGAAACCACCCAAGTTGGAGCCCAAATGGAAAGGACCATACATAATTCACAGGGTTTATCCCAATGGAGTATACTCCCTGGTGACCATGGATGGTCAGCGTATGACTCCTCCCAACAATTCCAAGTTCCTCAAGAAATACTTTTCCTGAGCCATGCTGGTCCTGCACATCCTTAAACTGACTGGTCCCGCACAACCTTAAACTGACTGGTCCTGCACGACCTTAAACTAGACGGTCCCGCATGACCCTAAACTGCATGCTGGTCCTGCATGACCCTAAACTGCATGCCGGTCCCGCATGACCCTAAACTGCACTCCGGTCCTAGATGACTTTAAACTGTGCATCATCCTACAAGAATTTAAAATGAATTTTGAGAACTACATATGGCTTGATTCCCATCCTTATGGGACACTTAGGAAGGCTCAGATGCCTCGTCTTGAGCCCAGCCCCAAACTCTTCTTTTTTACTATCCCCTAGGTGTAGTTCTCTCAGAGGATCCTTGCATGATATGGTGCTGGATTCCTTAGCCCCACTCATACCAGGATTGTAATGGGCACATCATGTGACCACTCTCCATTATTATATCCTCCCATGTCCTCACCGCATGACATTAAACTGTATGGCCTTCAAGAACTACATATGGCTTGATTCCCATCTTTATAAGATACGTAGGAACACCCGGACATTTTGTCTGTTGGCCCAACACAAATGCCAGAATCTTCCCCTCGGGTCAAGACATATGGTGGGGTGAAGACTATTGACCCAATTCATGTCGAGATAATATTGATCCGGACATATGTCCCGCTCCCTAGAGACATTAACCTCTTTTATAGATGGGTATAACTATTCTTGAACCACTCCTTTGATTGGGACTCTATCATCTTCTCCATCCAGAAGGGCCCCCGAATGGTATGGATGCTAGGCCTAAGGGATCTCTTACCACTTCAGGCCAATGACCTCACAGATGTTGAGCAATAATCCAATACAAGTCCTGCATTTCGAATATGTTCAGCGGTCTATGCTCATTTTTTCTCCCATTTTAGGTCAATATAGGGATGTTGTGTTTCGAACATAGTCAACAACTGTCCTGTGACATTGAAACCACCCCAAGATGTCCCAAACATTGAGTGTAGTGGTTCATTCTACCCTGTTGTATCTCCATGTGATGAACTCCCTTCGGGAAAAGCCAGGCTTTAGTCCCCCATATGACAGAGAGAGCCGAGACCGGCTCCTTGTTTCCCACACCAAGCACTGCTCACGTGGGCTTAGGAGCTGTGATGAGGCAGTAACCATACAAGAGGGTGTATAACCTTCCATATGAGGCCTAGCCTCAGGCCCCTTGGCCTTTTTGGGCCCCGACCTAGGATATCTCTTATGGAATTATACGGTGTGGTATGGGATAATTCCCCCATTCACGTTAGGTTACTCGCAGTTTCGTACACATCCCCGGATGAGACACCTTATCCTCTCTTTCATCCTCACTGCAAGACATTAAACTGAAAACCAGTCAGACCTTCCTGACTAAGGCCCAGCCTCAGGCCCCTTGTCCTTTTCGGGCCCTCGACCCAAGTTCCTATTTAGGAGGGTGCGGTGTGGTATGGGATTATTTCCTCACTCACGTTGGGTTATTCATCGTGCCGTACACCTCCCCTGTTTGAGGTATCTTCCTCCCCTTTTTGTCCTCATGACAAGACGTTAAATTGCAGACTGGTCGGGCCTTTATGACTGAGGCTCAGCCTCATTCCCCTTGGCCTTCTTGGGCCCCATCCCAAGTTCTTACCCGGAGTGTACGGTGTGATATGAGATTATGTCCTCATTCACGTTGGGTTATTCGTCATTCCGTACACCCCCCTCATTTAGGTATCTTACCCCCATGCACCTTCGAGAACTACGTGTGGCTTGATTCCCATCCTCATGGGATACGTAGAATAGCCCGAATGTCTAGACTTCGGGTCCAGCCCCATCTCCCAGAAATCTATATTTCACCTTGGCCCCTTGGCCTACCCTTTCCCGGGGAGGGGAGTATATGATGTGGTATGGGATTATGTCCTCATTCACGTTTGGCTTGTAATGACCATTCCATGTACCTCTCCCTCCTGGGAATTCTCTATCCCCTATTCTATACTCATCCCTTCAAATCAGTTACTCTATAGTTGAGCACCCTCGTCGACCCTCTTCGGTGATTCACCAATGTGCCTAAGGGTACTCTGGTTTAGTACCTGGAATGTTGCACTCTAATCAGACATGCTTCCAACCATTTTTCAGGCTTTGTGTCCCCCTTCATTAGGGCTTAAATCACCTTTCACACCTGAAGGGACCCCCAAGTGGCATGGATGATAGGCCTAAGGGCTCTCCTACAATTAAGGGCGAACATCCTCGAGGGTCGCAGACAACAAGGTGATACAAATCCCATATTTTGAATATAGTCAGTAGTTTATGCTCATGTTTTTTCCCATTCAAGGCTAACGTGATATGGATACTATGTTTCAAACACAGTCAACAGTTATCCTCCATCGCCACACCAATCCCATTAAGCCCAAAATGTTGGTTACATGATTCACATCCTTCTCCACCTCATCATGTCTAAGTAGAACTTCAAAACTCTTGGTACTATTCCTCAGTGCACATTGGCACGTTATGAGGACAAAATATGCGATAAGGGAGTTATTCGGGGCTCCGTAACTATTTCTCTTTGGCGTGCGCCCCCGGTATTGCAATAAAAATCTTCCTCCCTTTTTTCCCACATTGATTTTGAATCACGTGGGCTTAGGTATCAGGTTGAGTTCTACACTTAATTGGAGGGTTTTCGCTCCTCTATGGTCTGAGCTCTAAGACCATAAACTAAGATCTCATCCAGAACTACGTACGACTTGATTCCCATCCTCATGAGATACGTAGGACCGCCCGAGCATCTCGTCTCAAGGTCCAGCCCCATGAATCCAAAATCCCATCCCGTCTTTTTCGACCCCTCAAACCGAACTCTATGAGAAACATGTGGTGTAGCGAGTACCTCATGGGTCCTCATTCACATTGAGTTTTGAAAAGACTGCACCATGTGCCTCCTGTGTCTTCTCCCCACCGGGTCCGAGCTCTCAGACCCAAAACAAAGATCTCCACTAGAACTACGTATATCTTGATTCCCATCCTTATGGGATATGTAGGAACACTCAGACATTTTGTTTTTGGGTCCAGCTCAATTGGGAGCTAGTTTCTCCTGCCCCTTTACCCTCTTACCTTTATTTAGGCCCCTTGGCCTGAGGTTCCTTTCTTGGAATTGTGTATGATGTGGTATGGGATTATCTCCTCTTTCACGTCGGGTACGTTTTATTGCACCGTCCACATTCTCCATTTAGCATCACCTCAACCAAGTCTGTGCCGCGTGACGTTAAAATGCATGCCTTGTCCCATCACATGATCCTAAAGTGTGACATTATCATCCTGGCTGCACGACGAATAACGGCACTGCATCGTGATGTCCTCAATCAAGGTGGAACCATGTTTGGTATTGGTCACACACCATACCATTTGTCAACACTTACTATTTATTGATTCTTGTGGCGATACTAGGGCCTGCTACCATAGGCATTTCACTTCACAAAAAAAAACCACTCACCTTAAAGGACAAACAAGATTTATCAAATAATGCTTCTTTTAGTGTGAGGGCCACGCCCGCACGCCCCTTTTATCACTGGCACTGGTACCTTTCCATGACACCTCTTAGAACTACGTGCAGCTTGATCCCCATCCTCATGGGGTATGTAGAAACGTCTGTGCACCTTTCCTCAGGCCCAACTTAACTCTCCTTTTTGGTCCTTCGACCTAAAACCACACCATGTGTCTCATGCATTTCCTACCATCCATCGTCAGAGTTCTACGTCCCTAAACTAATATCTCCCTATGGGAAGAGACTCGACTCCCTCTATGTAATACGTCTCGTTGTCATATTCAGATGTATTTTGACAATGAGACCAAAGTGTGGAATTTTCATGGGGACATTCCCCTAGTTCCATGTCCAAGCTTAATGGGATTGCTATTTGGATCCTCGTCCTCTTCCACATCTGAATGGATCCCCTAATGGCTTGGTCCCATGCTGCATCGGCTCCCCTACCATCCTGGGACAATGTTTCTAAAGATCTCGGATGCCGTTTGTGATAGGTCCCGTGTTTCGAACATGGTCAACGATCGATCCTCATTTGTCTGTCCCCATTCCAGGCTAACACAATGTAGATGCTGTGTTTCGAACATGGTCAATAGTCATCCCTCATCATCATGCCACCATCATTGTGATCCATATTTTGAGCATCATGATCCACACATTTCCACTTCCTCATGTTCAAGTGGAATTCTGACATACTCGACCTTGCTTCTTCGCGCATCTAAGTGCACTACATGGACGAGTTAGAATCATTGGGCCAACATTCACTGAGTGTCCCTTCTCACTAACATGTTCCTTCTTGTTTCAGGAATGTCCCAACACTACTTATTATTTCCCACATCGAGCATGACTCACATAGGATTAGTAGTTTTGGTAGGATGTTCACCAGCGTAACCAGGCTTCTCATCATCCTACATGACATTAAACTGTGCTTCCAGAACTATGTACAGATTGATTCCCATCCTCATGGGATACGTAGAGACACCTAGGTATTTTTCCTACGGTCCAGCCCCAGGAATCATAAATCTTGTTCCTCCCCATTTTCGGCCCCCTGGCCTGACCCCTCATGGGGAACCATGTAACTACAATTTTTCCCTGAACAAGTTCGAGATGCACCACAATGACATTGGGAAGCGACGAATCCCTCTCCATAGAGGTCCTCTCTAAAAGAAAAAATGATCCATGATTAGACCGATGTGTCCTTCTAATGTGCTCGCACCATGGTGGTGTAATTTCGAGAGTGTTGGATTCAGTTCGAACAAACCATCACTCCACATTCCAACCTTTGCGTGCCCCTTATTTGGACCCTTGTCCTCTTTTATGTCTAAGAAAATCCCCTAACGGTATGGATGCTTGGCCTATGGCCTGCCTATTGTCCTGGGCCAACGTTCCAGAAGACTAATGAATGAAATTTTGAGTCAGGCCCCGTGTTTCGAACTTGGTCAGCGGCCGAACCTCATTTTTTATCCCCACTCCAGGCTAATACAATAAGAATACTGGGTTTCAAATACGGTTAACAGTTATTATTTATTGTAATGCCACCCCCAAAATGTTACGAATCCCGGGTATCGTGATTCACACCTCCCATTCCCATCTGTTCGGATTGATTTCAGTGGCCCTAGCATTAACCCATTCGTACACAAGAGCACACTAAGAAAATGGTAATTTGGTTGTTCTGAGAGATTCATTCTCTAGTCAGGTCTCTCCCATTTCCTCCGACAAATCCGAACCGGGTTTTCAAACCCCAGATTCCCAAAGCTTGGTTTTCACTCCTACGTTTGGATGGGGTGATAAGGTGGTCATCCCTTATTTCTCACATTGGGCCTGACCCACGCGAGCATAGGGAATAATCGTTGGATTCTCTACAAATAACACAAGGATGAAATAAACCAATGTAAACAACAAAACGCATGCATACTACGACATCAAACAATCAAAGAATGAAAGTATATTTAAGGGTTTGTAATCATTACAGTACCTAGGGTTTGACTCCCCCCATGGACGGATTGACCTCATCAAAGGAACGTTGCAGCTTCGCCACCCTCTGGATGGTGGCGTCCAGGAGTTTCTGCTGCTTGTTTACCTCCTGCTCCTCCTCGACGGCAAGAATGTTCAGTTCACCGGTCGCGACCAGAGCCCGCTCCACACCGGTCCGGATGAATGACCATCTACTTAGAGGATCGTGTCATGCCCTCTTCGGCCTCCGCCAAATGGGATTTCAGTCACGAGATGAGCTCTGATTACGCATCAAGAGAAGCGGAATTCTCATCTTCCCGGGCCTGCAACCATTCAACCTCATTTTCGGTCTCCCAGAGCCTCTTGATGTTCACCGCCTACCTCCACTACCAGACCACACTGTGGCCACAGTCATACTCCCGAATCTTTTCTGCCATAATATCTCGTATGATCATGTGAGGGTGCTGGGCATCCACTCCCCTAGCGCACAGTTCGCGTATTCGTGAGAAAAGTATATCCATCTTATCCAACCATAGTGCTTGGGGGGTGTCATTGATGAAGCGCGTGATCAGCTTCCATGACTGGTGATAGACTATTTTGTGGTCCTCCTCGTCAGAGACCATCTCGTCCCAATCGGTGTGATTGGTAGGCTCGTATGCAGGGAATGCCCCCAGGAACTCCTCAGTCGGGTCCACCTCAGGCGTTGGATCAGGCGTGGTGGGGCCTGAACTATCCGGTTGATCCTCATCATCGGATCCCACTTCAATAACCTCAAGCGCAATCCCACTGGCACCCCCGCTGGTGATCGGGAGCACTGCAGTTCGGTCAGGCTAGATGTCCACCTCCATGACCATTGGCATACCTCTGGGAAGGGCACTACCGGATGTCCCGAAAAACTTCACCGCAGTGGACCAGGCCAATTGAAGGACTGTACACACCAAAAGAGGGACATTAATGTTAGTTGATGTGGTTAGGGGATGGAAGTCGTAAATTCAGTAGATGGGACTTACATAGGTAAAATTTCTGGTCTCGATCTTGGGCCGATGTCATCAGGACCCTGATACATGGCCCCCCATATATAGTCGGAAGGTCTGGAGACTCTGGGGGAGCCGCCTCGAGCGTCCTATCCCCACCAGACATGGATGTTTATACAGCCACAGGTGTGGATCCCAAAGGTCCCGCGTTAGCACCCACTGAGTGGAGAGAACAAGGTCTATGTACAAGGTCCTCCTACACAGTGAAGATGCTGATAAAGAATCCAGAGTAACCTAAGAGCTGAACCTAAGGAAGGAACATGGGATTTTACCTCGAGTGCCTCCGAAAAATATTCATGATCCAAGGACTGATCGTCGAATTCACCCTCCTCTAACGGAATCCCTCTACCGGCCTCGTCTCCATAGGAGGACTCGTCCAATTCTTCCGACAGAGGGAATAACTCCCTCAGGTCAGCAACCGACAGTTACGATGGGACTGTGCAATCCAAAAACACCCTGACCCGGTCTGTCATCGGGTGCAGGGCACCCCGGGAGTGGATAAAGTCTTCCAGTTAAGCCAGGTATTGCTCCGCCTACGCCTGGGATACTGAAAAACTGGATCTAATAGGGCCAATCCCCGGTAAGTCCATCATGATTCGGTTAAGGTGCTACCATAACTCAGACAGGCCGAAGAATTTCCGGTTGACTTCCCAGATGTCCCAGGCCTCCGGGAAGAAAACATTCTCCAGCATGTCAATATAGCATAGCTGTTTCCTTAGGGCCTGAGTAGAAATCATGAGGAATCCTCTAGGTGGATGGCCCTCTAGATGACTCTATTCTCCTAGGACCACCGGGTCCACTGCCACTGCCGGATCTGCTACCAAAGCCTCACCCCCAACTGGTACGAGCGTTGTCGCTACAGGAGCCCCACCACTACGGGATGACCTTGTCGCCTTCTGGCCTCGGCCTTGAGGTTGGGGAGGCTCACCATTACCAACTAGAATGGTTGGCCACTTCAGCGTCTCCCCCAAGTAGGCCTCCTCCCATCTCTGGGCATATTCCTTTACCAGCCCGAGGAATGCGGTCGGTATAGGCAATTCATTCCGTATCTTCCCATCTTCCCGTGGGAACATGAGCCACATCTGTCTCATCACACATGGTTGCTCCTCGTGACGCACCTCTAGGTAGACCTGTGGGGTCTATAATGCCCAAAACCCAGTTACTCAGAGTGGGTGGAGTATTACGTAACATTGGCGTAATCACAAAAGATCAAGTCTCGAAAGACCGATTAGTTTAGTAGCCTTGGAAACACTAGATATATTCATAAATGTTACATTACATAATAAAGTGAAAAATAACAATAACATAGTCTCCATAGTCCACACCCATATCCCCTTCAGACTATCGCTATAGGCCAGTCCTAAAATATTTCTTCACATCCTGGGAAAAATAAAACATAGAATGGGGTGAGCTTAGATGCTCATTAAGGATAACAATATAGCAGAAACTTTCATAAATAAACATAAACATTTAAGGAAATGTATAACTAAAACAAAAGCCTTTTAAACTTGAACTTTAGCATAATATGGAAAAATTAAAACGAAATAATGCCATTTACTTACTCACATGGATATTATACTAGTCGAATAATCACATGCAATATCAATAACCACTTTCATAATGATGGAATGCATAATGCCAGACTATCATAACCACGTAGCCAAGGCCTCGTGCCAAGACTACAAATTAGATTTTGTCAAGGCCTCATGACAAGACACTAGTTTGTCTCATGAGACCTACCAATGCATCGAGGAGCTAAAGCGGGCTCCACCCATCAATTATTAAGTCCAATACATTCCTCATATGAACTGGTTTAAACATATCATAAACCATAACGTAATCGTATCACATAAAACATGCATAAAGGAAACATAACATTTCAACATTTAAATCATAGGATATCAATACAAAACATTGATATAATAAAAACACTGTCGAAACCATTTTCAATACCAAAATAAAAGAAAATTAAAACTGGGTATTTATTTTTCATTTAAAAAAAAGTTATGGCTTGTAGAGGAAGCCGAAACTCAAATAATGGTCACGACGGTGAAGAAGTCATTTTCGCCGCATACGTACGACAAAAACATTCATTTTTTTAGTTTAGTAAAACACTTCATATAAAAATATTCCTTTGGAATAAAAGTAAAGGTCAAAGGGGTTTATACACCGTATAAAAGAAAGTTGTGTATAAAACAAAATATGCCTCAATGAAAGGAGATTGAGATGAAGTCCCTTACAAAGATAATTTTTTAAATAAAATAGATCTATTATGTGTATTCACTATAATTACACATAAAGAAATTAAAAATATAAGATAGGACATAATAATATCATGACATAATTTAAAATTAGGAGATTAACCCAAAGAACGGAAATTGGGTTAAGAAGTTCCCTTACCTCGTGTCCGACTTGACTCGATCGTTCTTTAACCTCCTAAATAATAAACTAGAGTTAATTTATACTTTATTAGGAACCTTTTTCAATTTTATTATTCCTTTTATATCACTTATTACCATGTTATGAACATTATGTAATTATTTAAGTAAATAACGGTCGTTTTTTCGATCTTTGGTACTTGAGTCTAAAATAAACTTCTTATAATTACAAGTTGTTCATGTGGTAAAATATAAATTATATCCAGAATTATATTCATGATGTAGATATCATATATATCATATATATCCATTATATACATGCATTTATAATATTACATGACATTTAGAGGTAAGAAATGAAATGCATCGTTCATGGAGACTGTAAGCCGTACGTACGCATGAACGCTACTTTCATTTATATTTCATATTTAATGGAATGAAATCATAATGATATAAAGTTATATTATAATTACAGTATAATATCATATATAATAACATTTAATCCATCCTTTATAAATCCCACATTTGGCATTAACAATTAAAATCACTTTGAGGGGGCGGTAGTCTGCACTTCCTAAAATGAAATTATCGCGTTTACCCATAATGGAATTCATAAAGGTATGACATAAATGAAAAATACAGAAGCATAAGGAATACATAAACATAATATATATCATATATAAAAATAGTATCATCATAATGGCTACCATGAGAGGTGTTAAAAGAAGATTGAACAATCATCGATTCGTGAGGCAGTAATTCGCCACCCACAGAAACAGTATGTTCTTTAACAATTAGACAAAGGTGTGTGTAAGTGTAAATAAAATACTTCTCATAACAAAATCCTAGAATATTGAAGATACTGGTGTTGTTACAAAACAAATGAATAAAAATATTTTAAGGGGTTGGAAAGCAAAATAAAACAAAAGACCATAAGAGAAGACATTACCTTAAAAGCGGGTAACTCTTTTTGATTTGAGCAAAAGGCTTCCTTGGGAAGACTTATGCCCAAAGTGAGGCTTCTAGGAGTAAGAGAGGGAAGTTGATAGAGTATTTTGGCAGAGTTTGGCCGATCCAAATGGCTTTGAAGGTGTGAATAAGGTGGTAGAGTTGGGGGCCTTTTATAAGAGGAGAGTAGGGGTACTTTTGGAAAGTCATGAAATGTTACTTTATTATGAAATGATTTTCAGATTTTAAAGGTCCCAAAATGATATATTTCGAGGATAAGGTGTTAAGGGTTCGAAAGATACCCATCCGATTGGTTTTTGACAAGTTTAAGTCTTATATTTTACGTTATCTTTTCATTTTATTTAAATCGTTAATTAATGAGGTAATCACTTCATCATCATGGTGTCATAAAAAATTTAATTTATTTAACGCCTAAAAATTGTGAAAAAAATAACATGATGTAGGAAATATTTTTATATTTCCAATGAATGTTAATAGTATAAAAGTTAACTTATATAACTCCATGTAATAATTGTTTTACTAAAACAACACTTGTTTGTGACAATTTTATTTTTACTTTAAATAAAAAGTTATTAATGTCATTTTCTTACCCCAGTGGTTCCATGGGGTCCCCAAGTTGACGCATGGATTGTATTGGTCGGCCATGACCCATCCAATAAGGGTAGGACAAGTGTAAAGATAATTTAATATTATTATAACATTATATTTACCTTAAATTACACTAATTACCTTTAATCACGATTAATAGAACTTAAAAGTTACTATTCACCAAAAATTATTTCAATCCCATTGAACCAAATTTTACTTGATAATGTCAATGATGTATGTCGGATTTTTGAAATTCAAATCACAGAGGTGGTAAAATTTCATTTAAAAAAAAAATTAGTTTTTTAACTACCACTTAGTGGTTTCACTATTCATCAAAAATTGAAGTTTCTCAGAACAATACCAAAAATCCACCCTAAGTAATAATTGATATTCCGAATTCAAAAATGATGTCTATTTTAAAAAATTCCATACATATAAGTTGAATTAATTAATTTAATAATTAATTCCTACTGTCACAACAAATAGCGTGTTTTTAAGAAACAATATATATCAAAAGATTGACAATTGTTTATGTCCAATTTAAAAGTGAAATTAATTCTAATGACCACCATTGGATAAAATGGTTAAAATATATTATAATTATACTTTAAAATCAGTCAATATTATAATTTATCACTATAAATTATTTTTATTAAAAAAGTTGTTTTTAACTATTTTTCACTATTCATCAAAAATTGGAAGTTCTCAGAAAAATACCAAAAATTCAACATAGGCTAATTTCGATATTCCGAATCCAAAAATGAAGTCCATTTTGAAATATAAAATTTATATAATTTCAAAAAGTGGGTATTACTATTCATAACTGCTATTTTGATTGGTTGTGGTGTGTTAGAATCTCGAACTTGCGTACAATGAAAGCTATTGCATTATTGAAAGAGAAGCGTATCATGGAAGCTTGGGGTGTTACATTATCCTCTCCTTCAATAAATTGCGTCCTCGTAATTTGAAATTGTTCTTCTAAAATAAAAGGTTCAAATTAGAAAATACCTTTGTGGAAAACCCATATCTGAAATAGGGTTTATAAAAATATAACTTTAAAAGAAAGAAAGGGAAGTACAAAGGTCACCTCAGATAGCCCATACTAGGATTATATGAAAACATGGATATGGAGGAGAAACAAACCATCAAGGTCTGATGTAGAGTTGTAGAAAATAGGATTAGGAGAAATTTAACTAAAAGAAAATCACAAACTTGTGATTGGTTAATGATCATTGATTCCCCAGTAGGAAAAGTTAACCGACAACGTTTTTGTTTTATGTTACCTTTCATAAAGTTGAGGAATTTATTTAGGATATTTACTAAGAACGTAAGGAAATATACATAATTTTCATGTATACTTTCATTCTTTAAGAAATTTTTACCACAAACCCATCTTTCACTTAAAAAGATAATAGAACTCAAAAATATTATATTTATCCTAATCGTACAAGGTTCCAAATATTAACACATACCATTTAGATTAGGAAAACTATTTTGTAATAACTAGGGACTTCATGTAGGCTAGTGGTAGGTAATAAATGCCTGTCGCACTATGGTTATGGGTTCGATTCCTACAGCTTTGTCCGACGCGACAGGTTATCCCTCGACCTTCAGGTTGTCCTTTTCCTAAAACTATAGTATTATAATATTCCAAAAATAATCTTCAGAAATGTTTTAACTTTAAACAATACTATCCAAAGTTAAACTTAATCCATTCCAACCATTATAGTTACCCAAAATACCTTCGTCCAGACTTTCTCTAAAAGGTATCTAAATTCCAAAATCAATTCATCAGATTCCCCAAACAAAGTAAAGTTTCTCTTATTGTCACATACTAAAAATATGATTACCTTCATCATATTAAAACCTTAATGAAAAAAACAAGTACTGCAGTAAAATCCTTATATATATCACATTATTCTTATAACCATAATATAGTTCTTGAATCCAAAAACACAAATACAATAATTATTCAACTTCATATGTAGTAACAATATAAGCTTGACCTTTCTCCCTTGGCCTTTTCTGAAGTAAGTTTCCTTGGAGCTTAGGGAATTCATTTTCATAATGCCCCATTTCCCTACAATTTTAGCATTCAACATTGATAGCCTCTTTCATTCCCTTGCAATCACGAGCCTAGGGACCTTTTTCTCCACATTTAAAACAAACTCCCATTCCTTTTAGGCATGTATCAGGGTGATTCTTCCCACAATTATCACATGATAGAAAATCCTTCTTTCCCTTTTTCCCTTTATCTGTCTCTTGTTCCACCATTCTCTTCTTCTCTTTCTTTACTTTATTTTCATAAGATTTATAGAATTCCTTTTCTATCTTGATAGAACACGAGACTATATCTTCGTACGTTGAGAAATATTGTGATACTAATGCTCGAAGGAGAAACGGTTTTAACCTATCAAAGAAACGATCGATCTTACTTCTGGGGTTGCATATATAATCTGCAGCATGCCTCGCTAACCTTGTAAAGTTAGACTCATACTTTGCGACATTCTCATCATCCTTTTTCCTCAGACTCAAAAATTGCCTTTTCATATCTGATCGATGGTCATGTGGAAAGTATTTTTCTAAGATAATTTATTTAAACTCCCTCCATTCCATACTTGATACTTCTTCATCTTCCTTTGTGTTTTGAATTAGCGACCACCATTGATCGGCATCTCCAGTGAGGCGGTAAACTTCCATGACAACTTTCTCCCTTTCTCTACTCCCCAAGGTGTGGAATATTTTCTCTAAGGAGTTTATCCATTTCTCAGATACTAATGGGTCTATACCCCCATTAAATGTTGGTGGTTTTTTCCTCATGAAGTGGTCTAACATTGATCCTCCGTGTTGCGGATCAGGGTGCTCCATACGAGTAAGGTTATTATTCATAACCTGAGTGAGTTGTCCCAATATGGTGATAAGCTTATCAGCACCAGTTGTATCACCAAATCCATTATAATTATCTTGAGAAGGAGGGAAATCCGTACATGGAGTACGTGGATTGATACGGTTTCCATTCCTTCCACTAGGTGCCATTTCTAAACAATGTCATAAACTAGATTAGTTTATGAATCGAAATACATAATTCTAAACTTGTAACATATTTAACATAAATTAAATAGTTTTATGGATATAATCCATAATCATAAAAATGTTTTCTTTGAGGAGGTATATACTCATAAATCCTTCATAATGGGTTGTAAAGAAAATGATAATTATCCTAATAATATCCCCCAAGAGTGTCCTAACCAAGAGTGCAGCAAGGCCTGTTGTCGTGCACCAGTTCCCGTTCGAGTCTATCTCAAAGCGGTGTTTTCAAGTTTTACCCCTAGGTACATCCGTGCTAGATCCGCCTCTACCTACTCTTATTTAGACAGGGATGTATTTCTTGGAAAACTCACAAAATCTCTATAATACCAAAATTCTAGGAAGTTCTTCTATACTAATTCTCAAATTTTATCATAGGGATATGTGATCTAATCATATTTTATCTAAATCTATCTTCCAAGGTTAGTACTAAACTGCCTTTGATACCAAATATAACGTCCCGACCCCAGCTACCCAGAGTCGGTGCATTATTACGTAACATTGGAATGATCACAAAAGATCATGTCTCGAAAGACCGATTAGTTTAGTAGCCTTGGAAACACTAGATATATTCATAAATGTTACATTACATAATAATGTGAAAAATCACAATAACATAGTCTCCATAGTCCACACCCATATCCCCTTCAGACTATCCCTGTAGGTCAGTTATAAAATATTTCTTCACATCCTGGGAAAATAAAACATAGAAAGGGGTGAGCTCAGATGCTCGATAAGGATAAAAATATATCAGAAACTTTCATAAATAAACATAAACATTTAAGGAAATGTATAACTAAAACAAAATCCTTTTAAACTTGATATTTAGAATAATATGGAAAAAGTAAAATGAAATAATTCCATTTACTTACTCACATGGATATTCTACTAGTCTAATAATCACATGCAATATCAATAACCACTTTCATAATGATGGAATGCATAATGCCAGACTATCATAACCACGTAGCCAAGGCCTCGTGCCAAGACTAAAAATAAGATTTTGTCAACGCCTCATGCCAAGACACTAGTTTGTCTCATGAGACCTACCGATACATTGAGGAGCTATAGCAGGCTCTACCCGTCACTTATTAAGTCCAATGCATTCCTCATTTAAACAGGTTTACACATATCATAAACCATAACATAATTGTATCACATAAAACATGCATAAAGAAAACATAAAATTTAGACATTTAAATCACAAGATATCAATACAACACATTGATATAATAAAAACACTGTCAAAACCATTTTCAATACCAAAATAACAGAAAATTAAAACTTGTTATTTATTTTTCATTTAAAAAAAAGTTATGGCTTGTAGAGGAAGCTGAAACTCAAATAATGGTCACGGCGGCAGAGAAGTCATTGTCGCCACATACACATGACAAAAAAATTCTCTTTTTTCATTTAGTAAAACGCTTCTTATAAAAAGATTCCTTTTGAATAAAAGTAAAGGTCAAAGGGGTTTATACACCGTATAAAAGAAAGTTGTGAATAAAACAAAATATGCCTCAATGAAAGGAGATTGAGATGAAGTCCCTAACAAAGATAAATTTTTAAATAAAATAGATCTATTATGTTTATTCACTATAATTACACATAAATAAAGTACAAATGCAATATAGGACATAATAATATCATGACATAATTTGAAAGTAGGAGATTAACCCAAAGAACGGAAATTGGGTTAAGAAGTTCCCTTATCTCGTGTTCGACTTGACTCGATCATTTTTAACCTATTGAATAATAAACTAGAGTTAATTTATACTTTCTTAAGAACCTTTTTCAAGTTCATTATTCCTTTTATATCACTTATTACCATGTTATGAACATTATGTAATTATTTAATTAAATAATGGTCGTTTTGTCGATCTTTGGTACTTGAGTCAAAAATAAACTTTTTATAATTACAAGTTGTTCATGTGGTAAAATATCCATTATATCCATAATTATATTCATGATTTAGATATAATATAAATCATATATATCCAGTATATACATGCATTTATAATATTACATAACATTTAGAGGTAAGAAGTGAAATGCACAGTTCATGGAGACGGTAAGCCGTACGTACACATGAACGCTACTTTCATTTCTATTTAGTGTTTAATGGAATAAAATCATAATTATATAAAGTTATATTATAATTACAGTATAATATCATATATAATATCATTTACTCCATCCTTTATACGCCCCACATTTGGCATTAATGATTAAAATCACTTTGAGGGGGCGGTAGTCCGCACTTCCAAAAATGAAATTATCACGTTTACCCATAATGGAAGTCATAAAGGTTTGCCATAAATAAAAAATACAGAATCATAAGGAATACATAAACATAATATATATAATATATAAAAATAGTTTCATCATAATGGCCACCATGAGAGGTGTTAAAAGAATATTGAACAATCATCGTTTCGTGAGGCAGTAATTCGCCACCCACAGAAACAGTATGTTATTTAACCATTAGACAAAGGTGTGTGTAAGTGTAAATCAAATAATTCTCATAAAAGAATCCTAGAATATTGAAGATACAGGTTTTGTTTCAAAAGAAATGAATAAAAAGAGTTTAAGGGGTTGGAGAAGCAAAATAAAACAAAAGAACATAAGAGAAGACATTACCTTAAAATCAGGTAACTCTTTTTGATTTGAGACAAAGGCTTCCTTGGGAAGACTTATGCCCAAAGTGATGCTTCTAGGAGTAATATAGGGAATTTGATAGAGTATTTGGGCAGAGGTTGGCTGAGCCAAATGGCTTTGAAGATGTGAATAAGGTGGTAGATGTGGGGGCCTTTTATAAGAGGAGAGAAGGGGCACTTTTGGAGAGTCATGAAATGTTACTTTATTATGTAATTATTTTCGGATTTTAAAGGTCCCAAAATGATATATTTCAAAAATAAGGTGATAAGGGTTCTAAATATACCAATAAAATTGGTTTTTGACAAGTTTAAGTCTTATATTTTACATTATCTTTTCATTTTATTTTAATTGTTAATTAATGAGGTAATCGCTCCATCATCATGGTGTCATAAAAAATTTAATTTATTAAATGCCTAAAAATTATAAAAAAAATACCATAATGTAGGAAATCGTTTTAGCTTTCCAATTAATATTTATAGTCTAAATGTTGACTTATATAACCCATGTAATAATTGTTTTAGTAAAACAACACTTGTTTGTGACAATTTTATTTTTACTTTAAATAAAAAGTTATTAATGTCATTTTCTTACCCAAGTGGCTACATGGAATCCCCAAGTTGACCCATAGATTGACTGGTTCGGCCATGAATCATCCAATAAGGTTAGGACGAGTGTAAAGGTAATTTCATATTATTATAACATTATATTTACCTTAAATTACACTAATTACCTTTAATCGCAATTAATAGAACTTAAAAGTTACTATTCCCCAAAAATTATTTTAATCCCATTGAACCACATTTTACTTGCTAATGAAAATGATTTATTTCATATTTTTTAAATTCAAATAAAAGAGGTTGTAAAATTTCATTTAAACGAAAAATTAGTTTTTTAACTACCACTTAGTGGTTTCACTATTCATCAAAAATTGAAGTTTCTCAGAACAATACCAAAAATCAACCCTAAGCTATAATTTATATTCTGAATTAAAAAAATGATGTCTATTTTAAAAAATTATATAAATATAAGTTTAATTGAATAATTTAATAATTAATTCCCGCTGTCACAAAAAATAGCATGTTTTTAAGAAACAATATATAACAAAAGATTGACAATTGTTTATGTCCAATTTCAAAGTGAAAATAATTCTAATGACCACCATTGGATAAAATGGTTAAAATATATTCTAATTATACTTTAAAACCACTCAATATTATAATTTATCACTATAAATTATTTTTAATAAAAAAGTAGTTTTTAAGTATTTTTCACTATTAATCAAAAATTGGAAGTTCTCAGAAAAATACCAAAAATTCAACATAGGATAATTTCAATATTACGAATCCAAAAATGAAGTTCATTTTTAAATATAAAATTTATATAATTTGAAAAGGAGGGTATTACTATTCATAACGGCTATTTTGATTGGTTGTGGTGTGTTAGAATCTCAAACTTGCGTACAATGCAAGATATTGCATTTTTGAAAGAGAAGCGTATCGTGGAAGCTTGGGGTGTTACAGGGTCAGTCACTGTAGGCACCAGAATTGCCTTTCAAACCGGTGTGGGGTGCATGGCTCGCAGAGGCGCTCGCGGCCCACCCTGGCCACCAAGACTCCACCTCGAAAGGCCAGGAGGTAGGCCCCTTCTCTTCCTCTCCCCTACCATCATCTGTGAAGGACCCCGTCGGCAACAGAAATGGGTGGAAATTGAATTCCTCCACCCTCCACACCCAGTTCAAAATCGATGGTGCGGTCAGCTTGGTTAGAAAGATCCCCGCGACATTTAGGATCGATGGGCGGAAGTTTGACCCTGGAGGTGAAATGGGTTTCAGATACTCATAGATCCCCCTGATGTGCACCGCTATCCACCCATATAGGATATGGAACAACCTGAATACCCTCTATGGCCTCTTCCCCTCACTGATGTGCCAGAAAATCTTATACAACTTGGCGAGCATCAAGATCCCTTGGTTGACCCGCCCTCCTGTCGCCAATGTGGAAGCCATGATTAAAGTACTTGGTCACACTCCCATGTTGGTATCCCTCACTGGAAGGATACAACCACAGATGAGAGATATGATGAAGGCCGCCAGCCTGACTATTGGTTGTTGCTCAGTGCTGACACTGAACCCCCAGGTCTTCCACTGGATATTCTACAACAGCTACCAGTACAAGTGTTCCTTACTCCGGGCGCCCTTTGGGCAAGTTCGAGGTCTCACCGGGAACTGACGGTCTACCGAGAAGTTCAGAAACTTTTTGAACCAATGCTTGAAGTGGACATCCCTCACCGCCTCCTTATCCTCCCCTGGAATGAGCTCCATCAATGCCATTTATAGACATGACATCTACTCTGGATCCTCCCATGCACCCATAGCAGGGATGAATTCATCATAAATCGCCCCTAGTATCGGGACCCCCGAGATCTAATGCATGTCCCATAAGATGATTCCGACATCCCCATGATGCAGGTGGAAGATGTTAGTCCCCGGTGAACACAGACTCAACAGATCCATCATTAGCTTCTTTGGTTGGTAGATGTGGAACTAGGAAGCCCAAGCTACCTCATACAGCCCCACACTTCTCAACTCCGCTGTGAACTCCTCACACGAGGTGCCTACCCAGTAGGCCTAGGCCCAATCATCTGTGAATTTTCCTCCCTGGCACAGGTCCCATTCCTTAGATCACCCCTTCTTGGGGTTCCCCAGTGCCGCCTTGAGGATAGCTCGATATAGAAAAGGGGAAGTCTCCAGCTGCAATGCATTCCCGTCGATGTTGTTGAGATGGTTGTATAAGTAGTCAGCAATAGCGGGCATAAAGTCCTCTCGGGCATGACCGTCGGCAGCACAGAACCAACGGTGCTAACACGGTATGCTCTGGAACCAGTAAGTTGGCTCGTCCTTAATTTATTCAGGGATAAAGACATCGTCCCTCTGCCCAAATCCATATAAGGGAAACCTCCTACACAACGGGTAGTTCTTATGGATCTCTTATAGCAGCTCCACTAATGAACTATGGTCTGAGTGGCTACAGAACAACTCTCCTAGCCCTAGACAGTTCGCCATCTCATCCCTCCAGGTGGAATCGTCAAGAACCCCCTGGGATGCTTCTTGGTGGGCCATTTAAGTATGGAACTTGGACGATTTTCTGGCTGGTTCACAAAGCTCATCCACAGAGCGTGATCGTGAAGACTCTTCATGAATGTTGTTCGCAGAGCGCTACCTAGGCGTTCAAGCACCAGACCGTGGAGCATAAACGCGGAGTCGAGGACTCACTGTGCGCCATGAAGACTCGATTCGCAGGGAATACTCGTTGAGTACGTGGAGATTCGTGAATCAAGAGTAAAATAGGAAAAATTTGTGGAGAAGGGAAAGGAAAAAAGAGACGAATGCCCCCTATTTATAGGTGACGACCTTCGGAGCTTCATAACACGTCTATTGCGCGCTGAGCTTCGTGGCGCGCTCGGCCCGCGCATCCCCTATTCGCCTAGTGAGCCCTCTTTACGAGCTAGCATCGCGAATGACCGATGATTTTGGAAATTACCCTTAGAATTCAACCCTTGATATCTATGCAACTCCAAGCTTAAGGGGGGGGGGGGGTATTTGTTGGCGCCAAGATTCGGGACATAGAAGAAGACAAAAGAAGGTCCCATTGACTGCCTCACGAAGCCACTTCGCAGATTCCCTCCAGCACTGCGGCTTCCGCGAAGCACGGAGGCGGGCCGCTCTTTGAACGCATTCAACATTCGCGAGCCCTCCATGAAGCAAGGAGTCGGGATACTCTGCACATGCATTTGACATTCGTGAGCCCGCCGCGAAGAATGGAGGTGGGATGCTTCGCGACCGCATTTTACGTTCGCAACCCTTCGTGAAGAAACCAAGTCCCTCTTCATGCCGCATGAGCTCTGCTTTGTGGTGCCTCTTGCCTATAAATACTGGGCTCCCCCTGAGCCCAAAGAACGAACAATCAGACCTTTCAACTTCCCATCTCTTTAATCGCGAAGCATCCTTCTGCTCTGCGAACCATGAGCTGTGCGAGGTACTTCTTCTCCGCGAAGTGCCTCCCATTTATCTCGTTTTGATCCCCTCTTCCAAGAGGGATTCCTTTCGCAAATCCCAAGGGCCTTCGCGAAGGAAGGGGATCCCCAAGGGGACCTGGGTCGTCCCAGAGCGTTTATGCTTCGCGAAACACCCTTCATGTACACATGATCCATATGCTATGGCAGAGTCATTGTACATCGCGAAGCACATTGCTTCACAACACCTTTCATTGCAAGGCACCTTTTCTCCGCGAGGTAGTGCTCCACGAATGCCTTTCCACGTTGCGAAGCACCTCCCATATGCACCTCTACCCTATTGTTAGGCTAAGGCACCCCATTTCACGAAGCACACCCCTTTGCAAGTTCCCTCTACCACACAGAGCAACAGAGCTTCTCAAGGCCCTGGCCTATGAATCCCTCTGCTTTGAAATTCCTTTTCCCGTGCGATCCTCCAGGTTTGCATGATGTGACTTCAAAGTACCTTGGATGATACTGCCCGTTGTGTTGTTTCTCCTCATGCTTCTTCGCATAGGCACGCTAACAGATATTTCTTCTTCATATATCCACGCTAATGTGGGCCCCTCGATAGTTCGCTCCATGACACCCCCTCTCCATGGCTTGGCCTATCCCCTCTCTACACCAAGGAGCAGAGGGTACCAGTTATGTAAGTCCTAGGGGTGTAGATCAAACCCACCTCGTCCGAGCTGCAGGACGTTAAACTGCCAAGAACCTTCGTCCTCAGCACATGACATTAAAATGTGACCTCACCCCATGACTCACACACAGGGTACCCCCACCTTGGACATTCTCCACGCCCAATCATCACCATGGGGATGGGATCACCCCTCACAGAGGATGATATCCTCCTTATAGGAGTGGAGTTTATCTGCAGGGAAAGGGAAGCCACCTTGGTGTAAGCCCCTAGATTTTCTTTCCAGAGGTAGCATCCCTGCTCCTCCTTTCATCTTTGGTCCCCAGGGCCAGCAAAGGGCATGGTGGGAAATGGTGCTACTCCATTCTTTGGTACCAAGTCCCTCTCCCACTGTGCTTTGTCGCCATTGGGCCTCCATCCTGGAGTAAGTCCCAATCTTTCTCTCCCTAGGCCGCTCCATGCGTAATCCCCACTCCGCATCCCACGGACGCACCTTTAGCAACGTGATCATCCAGTCTCTACTGCCTCTTGTTTCTCATACCAAGCATGACTCACGTGGGCTTAGAGTAAGCACCGACCCTGACACCAACACCCTGGGTAGCCAGGAGTGTAAGCCCCACACCATACTGAACTACGAGGTCTTTGATCCTTGATAAGGCAGGGTACGTAGGAAGCTTCCCTGAGGTTCAATCCCACCATCCATCGGACCCCAGGTCCACCTTCATGTCGGTTTACTGACGCCCTCCCGAACTACGAGGACTTTGATCCTTGCCAAGGGAGGGTACATAGGAATCCTCCATGAGGTTCAAGACCAACACCCGACCATTTCAACACCCCTTCTTGTTAGTTCACCAACACCCCGAGTAGCCTAGAGTGTAATCCCCATGACACATTTTGAACTACGAGGTCTTTGATCCTTGCTAAGGCTTGGTACGTAGGAAGCCTCCCTGAGGTTCAAGCCCACTATCCATCGAACCCTAGGTCCACCTTCATGTTGGTTTACCAGCTACCTCCCGAACTACAAGGACTTTGATCCTTGCTAAGGAAGGGTATGTAGAAAGCATCCATGAGGTTCAATCCCAACACCCGTCCATCCCGACACCCCTTCAAGTCGGTTCACCAACACCCAGGACAACCTAGAGTATAATCCCCATGCCACCTCCCGAACTACAAGGTCTTTGATCCATGTCAAGGCATGATACATAGGAAGCCTCCCTGAGGTTCAAGCCCACCACCACCCAGTCGTTCCGACCCCATTCACATTGGTTCATCAACACATTGGGAAGCCTAGAGTGTAAGCCCCATGACACCTCCCGAACTACGAGGACATTGATCCTTGCGAAGGTAGGGTATGTAGGAAACCTCCACGAGGTTTAAGCCCAAAACCCAGTCATCCCAACACCCCTTTACATTGGTTCACCAACACCCTGGGTAGCCTAGAGTGAAATCCCCATGACACCTTCCGAACTACGAGGTCTTTGATCCTTGCTAAGGTAGGGTACGTAGGAAGCCTCCCTGAGGTTCAAGCCCACCATCCTTCGGACCCCCAGGTCCACCTTCATGTCAGTTTACCGATACCTACCCAAACTATGAGGACTTTGATCCATGTCAAGGCCTGGTACGTAGGAAGACTCCCTAAGGTTCAAGCTCACCACCACCCGGTCTTTCCGACCCCATTCACATTGGTTCAACAACACCTTGGGTTGCCTAGAGTGTAAGCCCCACACCCCTTCCCGAACTATGAGGAATTTGATCTCTGCCAAGGTAGGGTACGTAGGAAGCCTCCATGAGGTTCAAGCCCGACACCTAGTGGTTACGACCCTCTTCATGTCGGTTCACCCCCGCCCACACGATGTTAAACAATGGACCTCCATTCAGCGGTAAGCCGTTTTCATTGCAGCGGTAAGCTGTTGTAGCCCTATGCAGTAGTAATCCGTTGCGACCCCATCAGTGGTAAGCCGCTGATAGCCCCGTTTAGCGGTAATCCATTGACATCTTATACAATTGTAAGCCATTGAGATCTCATCCAGCAGTAAGCCATTGAAAACTCCAATCGGAGATAAGCCATTATCAGATGAACTACGTGGATTTTGATTCCCTGCCACATGGATATGTAGGAAGCCTCTTCAAGGCTCATGCCCAAAACCATCATCATCCTCATGATGGTGTCATCCCATTCACCATCCCTTTCACAGAACCTTCCATCATCCATCCTAATTCTTACCCGGGCCAGCACATCCTGGTGGAATCATGCCATCCCATTCCCCATTCTGTTTGACAGCATTCGGAAGGCCACCCACACATTGGCCCCAATATCGGCGTTCCCTCCAGGGGGTTCCTCCATCTGTTTCACTCTAGTCAATGTTCTGATCAGTCTGATCCGTCTCTGCTGGACGTTAAACTTGCCGCATACCCTGTGTTAAACATAGGAAGCTGAGGAAAACCTCAAATACATGCCCATGGCATATGATTCCCTACATTTGATGTGATATGCCTCTGGATTCCGTGCCCTCGAGAAGCCCTATAATAAGGGATAGAAGATAGACACACCAATCCCCAGTGTCCAGACATGCTAGTGATGCCCAACGTGAGTAATCCCCTAACCGAAGGTTTCTGCCCTGACTGAACACCTTAGAATGTCCTGACATAACTAGCATAATTAACTAGTGCCCATGAAGATATGGTGCTAGGAAGAGTTTCACGAACAACGTCTTAAGTCTATAAGGGAGACCCAGACTAGGTGACGAGCTCCGAGGTGGAATCCCTGGAAGGAAGAACCGACATCCCATTATCCTATTTTGATCAAGGAGCAGACGTCCCTGAATAAGGAGCAGATGCCACCCACCTTTGGAAAGCGGGAATGTGGGGAAACCAAAAATCCACATCTCTCACCCCCAAACGAGACGGATGTGCGCGCCCCGGTGAAAGAGTTGGAAATAGTGAGAAATATAGGACCTTCCATCTGTACAAATGATATCATCATTACTTTTTTTATAGTTAATTCAATAAAAATTACTTAAAAAAATATAACTAGAAAAATAAGGTAGATAATTAGCATGTATAATTTAGAATTATGATGAAAAAAGATGTAAAAATACATATGAGGTCGATGTTGTTGTTTTAGTCTATGAATTTATTGTTTTATTGATCTCAAATATAGCTTAATTTATTCTAAATATTTTTATATATATCATCTTTGATGAAAAACCCACATAGAACATGTTTCTTCATGATATATTCATTTTCATTGTTTTTTTATTTTTTTAATAGTTATAATATCACAAAATATTTTCAAATAGAATCCCGAAATGAAACAAACCAGAGTTAAAATAGGTTAGAAATTGAACAAATAATAAATAAAAGGATTCATTAATAAAATGTCTACATACGAAAAAAATATACACATTCATGATAAAATACATATACTAGATCATGGATGATGAGAAGTGGAGCTATATACTGCAACTTGGAGACATCTCTTATGAGTATGCCCTTCTATGTGATAAATGATACCTCATAGTCTCCCTCCCCATTATTAAGGCTACTCCATCACACTTCTGATTCGAGTAGACTTTGATCTTCTCCAAGGGCACTACCTAGTATTATCAAGACAATAATTTAAAAATGATAGAAATAGAAAAAAGCAGAAATTGTTTTTTTACAAAACCTGGAAATATCAGGGACGACAATTGGCTAATCAGCAGGAAATTTCATTTATTGAAAGTCACCAACAGACATCCAAGATGCACTATAATATTTATCTAGAGTTCTTATGTGATACACTAGGTTAACATAAGGCTTCCATGATATGTTTACCAATGAAAAAGATTCAATAATTTGTGCACAAGGATTTCTTAATGCCTGAAACTTACCACAATCATAGTACCTATTATCCAGCCTGGCCACCAGCACTCAACCACTATTGCATATAACCCGATCATAAAACTATCTTACCTGAAAGTAGCTCTATACCCATTCAAAGGTTAGAATACACAATCCTGATGTGTCATGTAGTATCTGATCAATGCCACTATGGAAATGCTGAGTAAAATTAAATCCATTTTCCATCCTCTGATAGGCCTATTTGGACTATTCAATAAAGGCGTGAACACATCTATAAAATGTCTCTTGAACTAACCCTATGATCAGTAGTTTGTGTACACCCTTGAGGACCCCATTTATACACTCCACTATATTAGAAGTCATATGACCATATCTCTTTCCACCATCATATGCTAATTACCATTTATCCTTTGAAATATGCATCATATATTCATACACATCTTCATTAGCCCTTCGAATCTCTTTGATTTAATTTTCATTATCCCTTGTAGATTTCATCTATGTTAAATGATTTCCATAAGAAATATGACTTAATGGAAACAATAAAATATCATAGAGGCTTCATAAACTTCTTACTAAGCTTCATCTCAGGGATGATGAGGGGAAAGTAAATCCCCTCCCACCAGTTATGTATGTGCACATTATAAAGAAAGAAACATGCAATTTGTTCATCAGTCGTCATGATGAGAAATCATTTCAGGTGAATTTTAGTTGATAATATATTAATTGAAATTATTTATTTTTATCCAATTTGATTTAAAATTGTTAATTTATTAAGTAGTAAAGGAGTGATGAAAATATATAGTGTGAATCAAAACCAATGTACCCTTTTCACAAAGCAAGGATGGGGTACACTTCACTAGAGGCGAAAATGGTATGTATTTTAAATATACAATAACTGTTTTTTTTTGTGATATGGAAAATATATTTTCCTTTTATTATATTAAAAATGATGAATCAAAATAAAAATAAACTTCCATCCCACATCATGTTCTATGGAAGGAGGCCTATATAAATAAAGCGGGTAAACTAGTTGATGAAAACACACTAGTAGTATGGGAGACACGTGTAAGTGCAAAAAATAGTAATTTTTTGTGATTTATAATAGTATTACATAAAAAATATATTTTTTATATGGTTTAGAAACAAGAATCAACAACAATCATACCTGAAAAAAATACTTTTAGTATCTTTGAAGTGGACGAAACAATATGGCTAAATTAGTGGTGTAGGTTTTGAAGTGTCACCTAGAAAATATTTCTTGAAGATAAATCCTTAAGAAGATACATATCAGATAATGAAAATATTATAGGTAATAATAGATGAGTTGAAAGATATTATTGTCTTTTATGATTTGGAAGACCAATATATATGAAAGGATCAAAGTGAACTAGTAGTGGAACAAAGATCAACACATGAAGAGCTAAAAAACCCCACTAGATTTGATGCTAGTCATTCCCCTCAACTGCATACCTTACCCAAAGCAATCAAAATTTTCATTACTCTTTATCCTAAATGTGAATCAAACAAATTATGATAACTTTATATTAATAAAATTCTACAGGGTGAAGTTTTATGTTATTTCTATATAATAAAACCCTCACACCACCTTGTTGCGAGGGGTATGGTGTATAATACTTTGGGAGAAATTATATACAAAAAATAACTCCCAAAAGATCAAATGAGAGTGGGGATTGAAGTATCTCAACATCCAAGTACCGAGTTTTCTGTTCCACTTAATGATCCAGATATTACAATGGCCAATGATGCTATTGTAACTTTCATAGCATCCCTGTGTAATCTTATAATGACACATGAGGTTTGTCCTTAAATTTTTTTTTTCTTCAAATGAAAAACCTATAATAGTTGATGAGAAGGGTTTGAAGTGAGAAATGGTATTATATATGGATAAAATTATGGGGAAATAGAAGGTCGGATCCAGAAAATCTAGTGAATCGACCAAGAAAACAAAAGGAACTTTCAAGAGTACCATCTCCCCACCAATTCCAATACAACATATATTAACATTAAAAATTCATGCATACACTTTATTAAAATATGTATATGTGTACTACATTAAATATGAAGATTTAATATTTGGAAATTTCATTATATATACTATTCACCTCGAGTGTATAAATGCGATTCTTAAGTTATAATGTCCATGAGTCTGAATTGTTAATACATACATGAGGTACATTTTTATAATTCATATGTCCAAAAAATGATTTACTATTTCATTAAAGTTAATAGGTATTCATATTTTCTATATGAATTTATATTACTACTATATAATTAGAAAATATTGAAAATCATAATTTGGATTCATTAATCCCTATATCGTTTTATGGGAAAAAATTATTTAGGGATGAAAGAAGTTGAAAAGAAAAATATATGATATAACCAAGTAATTTGAGAAGAAAATAATAGAGGAAATACTCTTGTTTATACCTACAATGTAAGGGTAAAACTCTATAATCTAATCATAATAAATATATTGTTTCTTTTTTTTCATTACTCATTTTTTTAAGAAGAATTGTATGCTGATCGAAATAAATTTGGATACCCCAAATGTTTATTTTTTGGATCCAATTAATGGATTTACATCAAACCAACCACACATGATGTGTATTGTGAATTTTTAATGCACTACAATCAACATTTTATAGATAAAATTATAATTATAGGTTTTAATTTTTATTTTAACAAGATTTTTTTATGATAGTGAGATCTATAAATATTAGCTAAATCATGGTATGAGGTTAGTGACTAAACATAAGAAGCCTATGGATTTCTTCAAATAGACTCAGATTAAGGTATATATAGAAATAATTTATTATTAAAACATATTTAAAAACAATTTACTCATTTTGGTCAATGTTTATAGAGTGTCTAAATAATGATAACAAAAACAATTGTGGATATTAAGTTAGACAATTTATGAAATATATCATATACCATCGAAAGACTAGAATCTCTGAACTAGTAATTTCTTAATGTAATTAAAATATAACAAAAAATATTTCTTAAGCATTTTTTTTCTATATTTTTTCAGTACCACCATGATTTCTAACAATTAATGTACTCAAAAGAAGATGTCATTTTTTTAGAGATGAGTGAGAAGAGTATATGGTGTCAGAATGTTTTAGAAATCAAATTTAGGTGATAAACAATTGTGTTTATGATCTAGTATGGGCTATGAAATTATATATGTACTTGGAATGTGAATAATTAGTATCATAATGCTTATATATTATTTTTTATTTGTTTCTCAAGGAGAATTATAATGGTGGAAATTGATTTGTTTAAAAAAATGGGAGAATACAAGGTGTTTGAATGTATACAAACATCATGAAGATGCGACTTCCTACAAATTATTTAGTTAATTTTATCATCATTTTATCTACATTTTTAGTTAATTTCCTCATCATTTTTATCTAATATTTATTTTGTTAAATTTACAAATTATTTTAAAACTCAAATCACATTATCAAAACTAGAAAAAAATTCACGTTATTTTGATACTTTAAAAAAAATCCTTAAGTAATTTTTGAAGTGTAGGAATTGAATATACATAAAAATGATACATGATGTCATATGTTTTACTCAAATTGTGTGTTTTTAATAAAAAGTGTCATTTTAGTTTGAAACACATATCACACATCAAAAATCAAGAAAACAAGCTCAAATTGTCTTCAAACATTAGGAAAATTATCTATAATTTATTTGTGATGTATATTAATCGACCACATGTAAAGCCAACACCCGATGTGGTCATTATGAGTCTATGTACGTTTTTTCTATATAAAAGTGTCATTTTAGTTAAAAACATGCATTACATTTCCAAAACCAAGTAAACAAGATTCAATTGTTTTTAAAATTTAGGATAATAATACCTAATTCAATTTTTACATGTAGTAATTGAACACACACCAATCCAAAAATAGATGTGGTCAGTATGACTCAAAGTACATGTTTTCAATAAAAAAGTTTCAATTTAGTTTAAAATGTGTTCGACATTAAAAAAAATAAGAAAAAGATCTCAAATTGTTTTGAAACTTTAGGAAAATGATATATAATTCAATTTTGATGTGTAGGAATTGAATTCATGTTATTGTGACACCCTATGTGGTTGGTATGACTTTAAGTGCACGTTTTCAATATAAAAGTACCATTTTAGTTTAAAACACATGTCACATCTCAAAAAATGTGCAAACAATCTCATATTAATTTCAAACTTTAGAAAAACAATCCATAATTAATTTTCTTGTGAAAATATTAACTATAGAACAATACTAAAAATTATGGGGTTGGTATGACTTGAAGTATGTATTTTCTATATAAAATTTTAATTTTAGTTTAAAACACTTGACATAAAAAAATTGAGAAAACAAGCTCAGATTATTTTCAATTATTAGGAAAATAATCTATAATTCATTTTTGACATCTAGGAATAGACCGCATGTCATTTTGACACCTAATGTGGTCGGTTTGACTTGAAGTGAATGTTTTCAATATAAAAGTGTCATTTTTGTTTGAAACACACATCAAATAGCCA
Organism: Viscum album; assembly: GCA_963277665.1. Taxonomy (NCBI): domain Eukaryota; kingdom Viridiplantae; phylum Streptophyta; class Magnoliopsida; order Santalales; family Viscaceae; genus Viscum; species Viscum album. The sequence continues at coordinate 232,846,037 of OY728141.1, forward strand.
AAACTGAAAACAAAAATCTTAGATTGTTTCCAAACATTAGGAAGATGATATGTAATTCATTTTTTATGTGTATGAATTGACTGCATGTCAATCTGACACCTGATGTAGTTAGTATGACTTGAAGTGCGTGTTTTCAATAAAAAAGTTTAATTTTATTTTAAAACACATGTCACATCACCAAAATCTTGAAAACAAGATCCTTTTTTTTTTCAGAAATTAGTAAAATGGTCCATAATTCAATTTTGACATGTAGGAATTGACCACAAATAAATCTAACACATAATGTGTTCGATATGAGTCTAAGTACATGTTTTCAATATAAAAGTACTATTTTAGTTTAAAAAACACACTAAATAGACAAAAAATACAATGAGTTTGTATTGTTTTCAAACTTAATGAAAATGGTCCATAATTCATTTTTAATGGGTAAGGATCAACCACACATCAATCTAACACACAATGTGTCCAATATGGCCAAAGTGTGTGTTTTGAATATAAAGGTGTCATTTTAGTTTAAAATTCATATCAATAGCCAAAATTGAGAAAAAATATTAGAATGTTTTAAAAAATTAGGAAAATGATCCACAATTCATTTTTGGTAGAAATTTACAACTAACCAATCCGACACATGATGTGGTTGGTATGACTCAAAGTGCATGTTTTCAATATATAAGTCCATTTTTAGTTTAAAATGTCGATCATAGAGTAAAAACCAAGCATAAAAAGTTCAAATTGCATTCTTATCATTTTATCTACTATTAATTAACTAATTTCCTTATAATTTTTATTTGATACTTAATTAGTTAATTTTCACAGAGATAATCCTTGAAGATGAATAATAAATGGTGTAATAGTTGAAGGCTTATTCTAAAAAAAATTTATATTGAATTTTATCACATTTATAGTGAGTTTGTTATCACCATAGATGTGATCCAATTCAAGAGAACCTACTTTAAAGAACAAAAATAAATGGTGTGATGTGTCATAATCAACTACAACTCAATCTCATACATGGTGTGCCTAGCATGACTCAAAGTATATGTTTTAGATTAAAATTGACACTTTGTGTTTAATTTATTTGTTTATAGAATTAGTAACATAATAATTTTTTTCTTATATATGTGCATTACTTTTCTAAATATAAGGTCCTTTGTTCGACAGCTAATATCATGATCGGTGGTAAAGGGACAAATAAAAATGATTATTAATGTTTTTGATTTTTTGTGATAAATTTTACCTACTCATGTAATTGTAAAAACCAATGTTTGAAATGTATATAATAATTTTTTTTTATTTTATTGTTGTTGTAAATTTTATTTCAATTAAATTATGTATTTTTTCTCCCTGTATTTTCTTTTTGTTCCCTATTTTTTCTGTCATAGTGTACTGTTGAAATTATACCACACTACAACAATATGGAACTTTATCAACACTAAGAAAAGCACTGATAAAGTATACTTTATCAATGATAAACTAGAGCTGATAAAGGAACCCATTTATCAATGATATTTTTAGCACTAATAATGGTGACCTTTATCAGTGGGTTTTTAGAACTAATAATGGTTCCTTTTATCTGCACTGATAAAGGCCTAGGGTTGTTAATGGTACTCCTATTGTTATTGTTTTTTTGTGCTAACAAAGCCCTATTATAGAACTATTAATGGCCTTATATATATTCTTAAATTTAAAATCTATATCAATGAATGACACCCTTGATAACTCATAAAGGTTTAGCAATGATCATTCCTCAATAGAATCATTGAGATAGGGAAACATGTTTGGTTAACAACACATAGAAGAATAAATCATTGTAACAAAATTAAACAGAAGGTGTGATCTAAGATTAATCTTCCACGCCATATATGAATAAGATCTACATTTCCCCGACTACATAAAATTATCTCTACCAAGTGATATATCAAGTGAAGTCTCCTTCTGCGAAAGAACAACTCTATAAGCGCTTCATGTCACATTAAATCTCCCAGTATAGGAGACACACTAGATTAAGTCCTATAACTATATGTGATTAAAACCTACATCACTTGTTAAAGAAATGAATTATCAAGGAATTTTAATATAATAAATGGCCTTAACATTACGTAATCTTGAGTTTCAATTCAAAAATTCATTCTCTTATATATTATGATCTTTTCAAGTTTATATTTTTATATAATTATTTCATAATACATACCTGAAAAAACCAAATTTGAAAAGGTGGATACTTCTAATCAATATCCACTTTTCCCACAATATAAAACTTTTAAAAATAATTTCTTTCCTTTTCATGACCAATCTTCATGACATTAAACTTGACTTAATCTGTGTGCTTATCTATCATTAAACCTTATGAAAGACATTTTATAACATGTTATGAAAAAAAATCTCAATAAACAATATAAAAACAAGAAATATGTTAGTGTAGTGAAAAAAATGGAAACCTATTTATTTTTTACCTTTAAATCAATGTTATTTTAGCGAATGAAATAAATCATTTCCACTTGAAAAACACTCTCACTTTTTTCATAAAGAAAACTTTTTAAACCCATATCTTGAATTTAAAACCCATTTATGGAAAATTAGAGTACTAAATTCATTACCCATGTTAGAAATAACTATAACCTAGTTAAATATAGAGGATAAATCTCCTCATTAACACCCTCATTCTTTTTTATTCATACAAGTAACATTACCCAATTCATTAAAGAGCTATAATGGGGATCCCCTTCATATAATCTATATCGAGATTACCCATTTTTCATTAGAAATAATGGGACTTAAACCATAATATAATATGAACTAGGATCACTCATTTATTATATAAAATAATCAAGAAGAATACCATGAATAAAACATTTTATTGTTACACCTTTTTAGCATAAAACATTTAAAAAATCTGTATGCAATACACTTTCAGATATCGAAATACCCATTTCTTTAAAAAAAAAAATCAATACCAAAATATCCTAAAAAGTGATAGAGGGTTTTTATTTAAATAAAACATGAAATATGGTAAAGAAAAATAAATATCAAACAATGGTTATGGTGGTGGGGAAATTTGATGTCACCGTATACATTAAAATAGATCATTCCTTTTTCCCTTTATAACTAAAATCAAAATGTTCGGTATAAAATATATAAAAAGATTGAATTTGAATTTTTCTGAAAGAAATTTAAAAGATACATAAAATTTCTTTTATAACTATTATATTTCCATATAAATACATTAATAATATATTTAAAAAAATAAGGACATGAAAGAAAAGAGTTGGAAGAGAGACTTAATTGTTTTAATAGAGTCCCTTACATAAAACCATAAAAGATTCATTTATTAAAAACATTGTAAATAAGGACAAATATGGTCAAAAAAGACCTTTATAATCCATTAAAGCATAAATATAAACTTTATCAAAAAATTTATAAGAACTTGGACATGGAAGAAAAATATTTATAAGATAAATCTTTAAAACCATTAAAGTGATGTTTTTAAAGAAGTGTCCCTTACATTGAGACCAACTCATCACATATGTTATTTATATTAAAAAAAATATATTTAAGTTGGTTATTTACTTTATTAATAACCATTTTAAAGTTTATTATTCCTTTTTATTTTTTATTTCCATTTAATATTCAATTACTTAATCATATATGTTTATGTCGAACATTTCGATCATATTAAGCTCATATTTCCAAAATGATTTTGGTAGGTTTAATATGGTCAAAGAAGTAATTATTAAATTATATACATAATAATAATCATGAAATAAGTATGATTTTTGTATATAAATTCTACTTTTAAAACCAATAATGAAATATGGTTATGAAAAATGAACTATGTTACAATCATGAAGACGATAGGTCATATGTACGCATGAGTAAAGTTTCCATTTTTTTGTGATCATTATGAAATGAAAATAGGTATTATTATATATTTCCAAAATAATCATCCTATTAAAAATACCATATTATTTCTTTAAATATAATAACATATGTCATCTATGTGATGTGTAAATGAAAAAAAATCACATCACTTCATGGAGGAAGTAGTCCACATATACGCACGAACGACATTATCATTTTTTCTGTGAGTGGAATGGTAAGAAATTAAATGAAATATTATCCTTTCATAATGATAAATATGAAATTAGTATCATATATATACATTAAATCCATCATTAAAACTATACATAGGAGGTGGTGATGGAAAATGAATTACATCGGTCCGTGAGGTGATAATCCACTCATACACACAAATGATCATTTCATTTCTCATTTGATGGAAGAGGAGATGGATATAGATTATAACTTTAATAGAATAAAATATAATTATATGAAAGTTACTAGTGTTATTATTTCATCATGGTTGAATAATATGCGAGGACACCACTCTCTGTCCTTGATTTGATCTTAATGGTCAAACTCCAATCAACCCAATCTTGATTGATCACACTGACTCTTCCTTGAAAAGCCTTATGAAACTCTTATATTTCAATAACCTCATAACAATGGTGATATTGATGCAATTCATCACTGAATAAATCATTCTATTTATGGAAACTCAATTAAAACTGCCTTTAAGTGTCTATTTTCAAAATCTTTCTGCTCCAACAGGCATCTCATCATTAGAACTAGATTTCAACACCTTATACCAAGGCACCATGAAATCATTTCATGCATGCTGACCAAAGCCTATAACCAAATCTAGGTGAATTCACTTGGATGAACTATCCCCTATTAATTTCCATTTCCATTCCATAATATGAGAACCATATCATACATGATCCAACACCCTTGGATCATCCCATGTAAACCCTAGACCAATTCCCACACCTAGACTTCACAAAAATATGTTTTTGAACTTATAACTAGAATTTAACAATATATCTATTTTTACAGTATTTCGTTTATTCAATTACATCAGAAAAATAAAATGACCATGAAACGACCAATCTTAAGATCCCATAACCCATCTCTCAATAGGTTCATATACCAGCGACTAACATCCCACTCCCCACCATTAATGTATTATATTTTCCATTTATTTTTTTTAAATATTATATGGATTAAATTCGAGACCAGGTTTTGAGCAGACATGTGATTCTGAGGCCCGGTGTGCTCAAAGGAATTTTTTTAAAATATTAACATATTAAATAGAAAACAAACATAGTTTTCTTGAAAAAGTGGAATAACTTTTAAACGGGTGCTTGGACTAGAAATCCTAGGTCACTGTTGTGTTTTGAACAATGGATTTACCCTACCTGTGACCTAACATTGGCCGAGGTCGGTTGAATATGGAAATTTATCATATGAGTTTTAAATGAATAAAATAAATGAATAAAATTTCTTTTATTTTTATTTCATGAACACAATGACACAATGACATGGTTTGTTTAAATAAAACCTTAGGCAAAGATCCATGGTTAGACTCATAACCCTTGAATCCTTTGGAAGCATTGGATAGAGAGATATGGAGAATCCTATTAGTAGGATTTGGAAGAACCTTGGATTAAAGATTGACGAATTCCATTCTTGATAGATCTAGCCAACGACGATGACGTGATGAATGACCTTCCCTAGGGAGTGATCCAAAATCTAGGTAGGATGCGTTATTTCAATTATTATTTCCCTTTCTTGATTCCTATAACTAATGTAGACTAATCCATAAATAGATTATCCTAAAGATAAATCTTATGTGCGGGATGGGTTGATTTTTTTGGGGTTTGTTAGGATTTGTTTCTAGAGATTGATTTCTCACTTTATTTATAGTTCTTACGGGAAAAAATTGAGTCCAAAATGAACAACGATCGAGTTTTTTTCCTTAGGATTGTTCCCTGTGCATTTTCTCCCCCGATTTATGAAATTCTTGACAAGAGTTCTTTGTTCTTCCCCAAAAATTTTAATAATCTATCATTTTACTTTCTATTATTAGTGAAATGATCCAAAATTAGAGATCCGACAATGGGATAACTCGAAGGAGGTGCTACGGTGACAATGCTAGATAAATCAAAGTGGTTCAAGAGAATCTGTTCTTTGGGAGAGATGTTTCAGGTTGAGTTAAATCATATTTTTGAGCTGATTGAAGGCCCGAAACACATCGATTCAGTGTTAGGGTGGTGAAACGACATTATATATAGAGTTTTGAGGTAAATTGACAACCTGAATCAGATTTGAGAGATTGGATGAGGCGTGTGGAGGAAGAACATGAATTCCTAGAAAATCTAGAAAACACAGCATGTATTACCATTTACAGGGTGTGCGTTCATCATTGGAACCACTTGACATGTACATGGGAAGTACAAAAACACACAGGTTGCTTATACGATGTATACGATCCCACATGGCAGGGCCTGAACTCGTTACATGGATCACCCCATGTACTAGTACATGAGAAAAGTGAAATGGTTTGACACTATTTACTGGCACACAACCAGGGTACATGGGCAGACCTCATATGGAATAACATGACATGTGACTCCTTATACACACTGTGTACCCATATTCTACATGACATGTTCTAAATACATGGACCATTGTACATTGGTATTACTTGGGGTCAAGAGACATATCATGTGACCCTACTAAAAACTGTGTACCCCTTTCTACATGGATTGATTCTCTTTTCCCTTGTATCTTGGAAAAGTTTTATTAAGGTTCATTCCTTTTTATTATTTCCCTGAAGGTTGGTATGAATCATTTCCTACTCCTAGGATGATGATCCCTTCAGAAGGACTTCCTAGATAGAGTTGTTTGAATCCCCCGAGAGGCCTGGAGTAGGAACCTCTATTCATTATTCATGCCCTAGATGGAGTTATGGGTATCGATGTGACCAACACTATATAGGTGCCGATACTATACTTGGTCGGTTAATCCAGATTGAGTCATCGGTATCACCCCATGGACCTAGCTATGATCCTCATTTGATGTATCATATCTCTATTCATATCTATCAATGTATCTCTCTCATGACAGTACCCGATTAGCAGTACCTCTCGAACGATCATAACCAGTTCTATTGGACTGAAGAGTGTGTTCTCTCGGATGAGAGCTTTATAGAATCTTCAATCTGAATTTATACTGATAGTATATAGTGGTTGTGACTTACCTCTACACTGTGTTTCTTGGTCAAGTATATCTTTATATTCTTGTTATATGTGTTGTATACATATACCTATTTAGAGATGACTGTATATTTCCTTTTTTGTATTACTTTTTTGTATCGAGGTATCTTAATAAGTGTTATTATACTCAACCTTGTATGGGATTTACCTAAACTATTCATATCTTGTGCAAAAAGTCAACCTTTTGATGGAGTCCTAGGCGGACCAGGACTAGACGATGCTTTATGAGACGAAAAATACTTAGGTGTGTTCCTGCAGCTATAGAAAATAGTTCCAATAACCGCTTCTTACATGTTGGACTTGTGGATACAAACTCTTTTGGTGGGCTTGTATTCTGGCCCTGTTTACTTCAATTTACTTCCCATCATACTCAGGTTCTAGGATATAGTGATATGCATGCATTGTTTTCTTAGTGGGTTTTTACATTTCCACATTTTGTGGGCTTGTAGATGTGTGTGTGCATACATGTACATAATAAATTCCCCCCCATGTTAGTGATATTACTACTTGGTTCTAGTCACAATCCCCAAATTTATTGGAGGCGGGCTTGGGGAGTTGCGACACGGGCCCCACTGGGATGGGTTGTGATAGAGTGGTATTAGAGTTGGTCAGTTCTACCTTAAGACCGAGAGTCTATGGGATTAGTTTGGGAAAATAATGTCAAGTGTTTTGAGTTCTTATTTCAGGATAGGGACTCCAATTTTGGTGCATAATCCAACCTATCCATACCCTAGGACTCTGATAACCTTCTTTTTGACACGGTGTATGAAAAAATTGGATATAGGGAAAATAATGAGGCATGCATCATATAAGAATGGGTTGTGGTTTCCATTTCCTTCATGATTCAGCTCTCCAGATATACTCATTGACCGTGGTATATCTTCTTTTCCTACAGGATGCCTCGACAATGTATTCCAGATATGATTCAGTAGCTCGATCATGAGGATGACCACCTCAGTGATGAGGATTCAACACAAGGACCAGTTCCCCAGATGTTACCTCTAGGTGGTGCACCAGCTATACCACCACCTATAGAGAAGCACATGGCACCTACAGTACCTATAGATGAGGAGTTTATGATGAGCGTGCTTCATGAGTATCAGAGATAGAGACTCATCATGTTCTGAGGCGAGCCCAACCCTTAGGTGGTTGAGGACTGGCTTGAGGCAGTGACCTGCATTTTCTATCTAGTCACGACACCAATGAATCAGATGGTGGTCCTATAGGAGATACTTCTTCATGAATTGATTGGGAGATGGTAGTGTTTGGATATATAGGCTCATGAACATGTGAATCCTTCATGGACAGAGTTCATTCACCTCTTTAGAGAGGATTTCTCATCAGTTATGCTAAGATCAATGCATATACATGAGATTATTCATCTCTAGCAGGGCATCATGACATTGGATGATTATTCCTCGAGTTTTACCAACCTTTCTAGGTACTCAATGGATATGGTTAGAGATCATTAATTTATGGATAAGACTTTTGAGAAAGGTCTATGTAGAGACATTTGATCCAACATTATCCCTCTATGCATTCTAATATATGATGGGGTTATTAAGTGAGCTTTGGTGGTTAAACGATTGTTGGCTGAGCAGATAAAACCGATGATAGTTAGAAGTGGATGAGGAGGAGTAGAGACATTGAAAGTAAGAAGATGAAATATATCCTAGGGTCCTGGACGTGGGAGAAATTTCTAGAGGAGGTCCTAGGAAAAATGATCTACAATTAAGGGATCACAGGGTGGATTCAGTCAGCCTAGGGAAAGGTAGTTATATTATTGTTAGGGATGGGAACATCTCTCTCGAAATTGTCCAAACTACCATACTACTAATAGAGAGACTATGTATAGACCAATGAGGTAGAGACAATGATAGGAGAAGGTAGATTCGCAGGGAATAAGACATGGTAGAGGAGTTGGGAGAGTACAGGAGGTGGTCAACATTTCAACTTGCTACCACCACTTCCCCCAGGTGGTCCACGCTAGGCTAAAGGAGCTGGAGGATAAGGGAGGGGATATCTTCATGTGGTAGAGGCATATGACCATGGGATCTAGGAATTATTCAAGGTATGATATGTGTCTTTTCTACTTTAGCTAGAGTATTGATAGACACAGATGCTAGTCATTCCTTTCTCTCCACATATCTTGTTCGAGACCTAGAGATTCTCATTAAACTATTGAATCAACCCTTACGATTGGATAAACTTATTGGATAATAATCAGTGATCACACACTTGTAAAAATAGTGTGGCCTAAACCTTAGAGGTGAGTGTTTTGGTTGGAACCTCTTGGTGGAAGCGTTGAGGCCTTACGACATCATTCTTGTTTTGGATTAGTTATTTACAGTCCATGACCATATTGACTATTTCAAGCAAATGGTGCGGTGTGTCCACAGTGATGGAATGAGGTTTACCTTTTTTGGTGAAAAGGAAACCCCCAAAACACATGATAGACTCATGCATAGGAGGGTGAAGCTAATTACACATTAGTTGGCTAGCCTGAACTTTGGTGTAGTGGATGTTATGAGTTTCTAGTTCCCTAAAGTAGTGGTGGAATATGATGACGTCTTTCCTAAAGATGTTCTAAGATTACCTCCCCATTTAAAGATATACATAGGCATTGATTTATAGCCTTGGATGAAACCAATATCTGCACTAGCATATTGGATGGCTCCTGTAGATCTTCATGAGATGAGGGTGCAGTTGGAGGACTTGTAGAGGAAGGGATTCATGAGACCTAATGTTTCACCTTGGGAAACCCCAATTTTTTTATCTAAAAATGTATATGGGAGCTTGAGGTTATGTGTGGAATACCGACACTTGAACATGGTGACCTTGAATAACAAGTATCCAATACTGAGGATCGATGACGTCTTTGATCATTTGAGAGGTTCATGATGGTTCGCAAAGGTTAACTCATATCATGCTATCACCGGTTATGAGTAAAATATGAGGATATATCAAAGATGGATTTCAGATATCATCATGGTCACTATGAGTACTTAGTGATTTCCTTTATCATGACGAATTCCCCAATAGTGTTCATGGGACTCATGAACTAGATATTTCATCCTTACTTTGACTGGTTTATGGTAGTCTTCATCAAAGATATCCTTGTGTACTAGGATTTTTAGGAGAGAACATGAGGCACTTAAGTATATTTATAGATGTACTCTGAGATAATGAGATTTATGGGATACTTTTGAAGTGCCAATTATGGATTCAGGTGGCCAAATTTCTAAGACACGTTATCTCAGTAGATGGAGTGCCAGTAGACCTGGCTAAGGTCACGACAATGTTAGCATGGGAGCCAACTAAGAACAAGACGGAGGTGAGAATCTTCATTAGGTTAACATACTATTATTAGTAATTTATACCTGATTTCTAAAAGATATAATCACCTATGACATCTTTGAGTTGAAATGGATATCCTTTCATGTGGATAGATAGGTTTCAATAGACTTTTTAGCAGTAGAGGCAGAGTTTGATGAGAGCTCCAATCATGAGATTGTTAGAGGAGGGTGTCAAGTATATAGTGTTCTGTGATTCATTAGGAACTAGTCTTGGTTGTGTTCTGATGTAGAGGTGAGAATTGATTGCCTATGGTTCATGATAGTTGAGACCTCATGAGCATAAATATGCAACCCATGATCTTGAGTTAGCAGTAGAAATATTCGTATTAAAGATGTGGAAACACTACCTGATGGGCGAGCGATTTATTATCAACTCTGATCACAAGAGTCTTAAGTATATATTATCTCATAAGGATCTAAACTTGAGATAGAGGTGATGGATAGATTTCCTCTAAGAATATGACTTCAATATTTTCTATACTCTTGGTAAGGGGAATGTGGTGGCAATTTATCTCAGCAGTAGATCTAGTTCATAGTTGTTGAGTGAGGAATCGAAGTAGTTGTCCTCATTGCAGTTATCCTTAGTGTATGAAGATGGAATAGATTAAGTCTAGTTGATGGTTGTTACCCCTCCACTCTTAAATTAATTCAAGGAGGAATAGCTTGGGGATGGAGATTGCAAGACCCTACGTGGTCAGATGTCTATAGGGCATGCTCTTGATGGATATTCAAAAGGTGGGGCGAACATCATTCTTTTGAGAGGATGCACAGTAGTACTAGCGGTGTTGCTGGAGGAGGTTCTAAGGGATTTTTATATGTCCCCATTGGCAGTACATACTGGTGTGACAAAGATGTACCAGGACCCCCGACATCATTTCTGGTGGCTAGTAAAGAAGAAGAGTGTGGAAAAGTTTGTTTCTTGATGCCTTTCTTGTCATTGAGTGAAGGCTGAGCATCAGGTTCCAACAGTTTTAGCTCAACCCGTTGAGGTTTCAGAATAGAGGTTGGATAGGATATCTATGGACTTCATGATAGGTTTACCATGTATGTCTAGGGGATACAATTCTATCTGGGTGATCATCGAATGACTCACCAAGTTGGACCACTTCCTAGATATTTGAGAGTAGAGTTCAGTAGAGGGATTGGGATGCCTCTACATGAAAGAGATAGTTCAACTACATGGAGTCCCATCAATGATAGTTTCAAATCATGATGCTCATTTTATATCCCAATTGTGTAAGTGATAATAGGAGAAATTTGAGACCCATTTATGCTTGAGCACATCATTCCACCCACAAACAGATATCCTGACGTTACGGACCATTCAGGTTCTAGAGGAAATGTTGAGAGATTGCATGTTAGTATTTGACCATAGTTGGGAGGATCAATTTCTATTAGTGGAGATTTAATATAATAAAATATACCATTCTACCATTGGTATAACACCATTTGAGGTTTTTTTATTGGTGACCATATCGGTCACCACTTTACTGGACTGACCTAGGAGAGGTAGTAATCATGAGAATAGAGTTGGTACGAGCTACTACTAAGAAGGTGCAGATCATCTAGGAGTGAATTAGGACTACATAGAGCCGTCAGAAGTCTTATGCTGATAGAGGATGAAGGCCACTGGAGTTCAAGGAAGGAGATCATATGTTTCTATAGGATTCACCTCGATGCGAATTATGGAGATTTGGTCAAGGTGGGAAGTTATATTCAAGATTTATTAGCCCTTTTAAAATCCTATGTAGAGTTGTTGAGGTAGTGTACTTCTTAACTCTACCTATGCAGTTAGACTAGGTACACATTGTCTTCCACATGTCGTAGCTGAGGAGGTACGTGCATGGCCGATTATATATTAGAAACTGGGGTGAGCTAGACATCAAGGATGGAGAATCTTTTGTTGATTACCCATTCAAGATCAACGATCAGTAGGATATGATCCTTCATGGGTGATTGATTCCTTTAGTGCATGTCCAGTGGAAACACATGAATTTTCAGAAGATCACTTTGGAGTAGGAGGCTCAAATTTGTGCTTAGTACCCACATCTTTTTTATTAGTTTTTGTTTTGAATTTTTAGGTACAAAAATCCCCAAGGTGGAGAGAATTTAATATACTAAATTTTATATGTATTATTTTTAATTATTATATAGATTAAATTCAAGACCAGGCACTGATAAGGCATGTGATTCTGAGGTCCGGTGTTCCCATAACAATTTTTTGAAAAATATTAACATATTAAATATCACGCACACATAGTTTTCATGAAAAAGTCTAATAACTTCTAAATAGGTGCACAAACCAAAAATCTGAGGGCACCGTTGCATTTAGAACAATGGATTTACCTTAGGCATGACCTAACATTGGCTGGTGTGGGTTGACTGTGGAAATTCATCATGGGATTTTTAAATGAATACAATAAATTGATAAAATTTATTTATTTTATTTCATCAACGCAGTGACACAGAAAAAGGTTTTGTTTTAAATAAACCCTTAGGTAGAGACCTAGGGTTAGGCTCATAACCCTAGAATACATTGGAAGCCTTGGAGAGAGAGTTCTAGAGAATCCTCTCAGCAGCCAATGAAAGAACCTTGGATCAAAGATTAATTAACACCATTTTTGTGGGATCTCACCAATGGTGGTGACATGATGAACGATATTCATCAGTGAGTGATCCAAAATCTAGGTATGATTCATTATTCTGATTCTTCATTCCCATTGTTGATTCCTACGATGAACATAGACTAATACATGAACAGATTGGCCCATAGATCGATTGTATGTGCAAGATGGGATGATATTTGTGGGGTTTATTAGGATTTGTTCCTAGATATTGATTACTTGGTTCGTTTATCATTCTTACAGGAACATATCGAGGTTGGAATGAACAATGGAAGAGGTTTGTTCTTGGGGATTGTTCCTTGTGCCCTTTCTCCCCTAATTTCTGACATTCTTGAGACACATTCTTTTTTCTTCACTCAAACATTGAATAATAGATCATTTTGACTTCAATTATTTGTAAAATGATTTGAAATTTGAGATTTGACATTGGGAAGACTCGAAGGAGGTGAGACGGTGACGATTACAGATGAATCGAAGTGGTTTGGGAGAATCTATTCATTGGGGAGAGATGAGTCAGGTTGAATTAAATTAGATTTATGAGATGATTGAAGGCTCAAACCACATTGATTTAGTTTTTGGGTGGTGAAACAACCTTAGATATAGAGTTTCAAGGTGAATGGACTACCAAAATGAGATCTGGGAAATCGGATGACGCACACAGAGGAAGAACACAACATTCTATAAAATCCAAGACACATGGCATGTAGTCCCATATACATGGTGTGTGTTCATCATTGGACCACTCAACATGTACATGTGAATTACACAGACCCGGGGTGGAGTACACGATTTACCTACACGGTGTGTACTCTCACACATGGCATGGACTGAACTAGTTACATAGATTACCCCATGTACTGGTATATGGGAAAGGTGACACTTGTTGACACCATGTACTAGAACATGACTAGAGTATATGAGAATACCCTAGATGGAAGGAAATGACATTTTACACCTTCTATATGTTGTGTACCCATCTTCTACACGACATGTTCTAAAGACACAGGCCACTATACACAAGTAGTACCCAGGGTCATGGGACACAAAATGTGACCCTACTACAAACCATGTACCCCTTTATACATGGATTGATTATCTTGTCCCCCCATATATTTAAAACATTTAGTTAGGGTTCATTCCATTTATCATTTCCATGAAGGTCAGTATGAATCGTTTTATAATCCTTGGGCGACGATCCCTTCAATAGTACTTCCTGGATAGAGTTTTTTGGAATACCCTGAGAGTCTCAAAGTAGGATCATATATTAATTATTCATTCCCCAGATGGAGTTGTCGATATTGATGTGACCAACACTACGTGAGAACCGATCCTCTACTTGGAAGGTTAATCCAGATTGAGTTGTCAGTATTACCACATGGTTCTAGCTATGACTCTCATATATTGTATCATATCTGTATTAAGATCTATCAGTGTATATCTCTCATAATAGTACCTAATGAGCAGTACCTCTCAGACAGAAATCATCAGTTCTATCAGACTTAGGATTGTGTTCTCCCTGAAGAGTGATTTGTGGAATATTCAAGCTGAATTTCTAGTGCTCGTATACAGTGGTCTTGAATTACCTATAGACTGCGTTTGTTGGTCAAGTATATCTAGATATTCTTATTATATGTGATTTAAACACATACCTATGTAGAGATGACTATTTATTTCATTTTTTATATTTCTTTGTGGTTTTAGGGTGTCCTACTGAGTATTATTATAGTCATCCTTGCAAGAGATTTTCCCTCATGTGTCGTGTCTTATGCAGAAGATCGACCTTTTGATGGAGTCCTAGGCAGACAAGGACCAGATGGTTCTTTGTGAGACTAGACAGATTGAGGTGTGTTCCTGTGGCTATAGACAGCTATAATAGTACCTTATTCTTATAGTTTGGACTTGTGGTTATAGACTCTTTTTAGTGGGATTGTATTCTAGCCCTGTTTACTTTTCTTTACTTTCAGTGGTACTCTGGTTGTGGGATATAGTGGTATAAATGCATTGTTTACATAGTGGTTTTTTATATTTTAGAATTTTTTGGGTTTAGAGATATGTGCATGTGTATCGTTACATAGGAAATTCCATCTATGTTAGTGATATGACTACTTAGTTCTAGCCACCAGCCCCTGACTAATTAGAGGTGGGATTTGGGAGTTGTGACACATTCCCCACTGGGATGGGTCATGAAACAACCTGAGGATAATCCTTGTTATCTTACCAAAAAAACAAGTTTTTAATTACTATAGCCTATACCCCATCTATCTTCAGTCATAATGAATAGAATTTCTAAGAACAATCTCATTACAGAGTATCAATGAAAACCTTACCCATCACTCATTCCTACTTCCTGAGAATAGTTTCAATGGTGCTTGTCAAATTTCAATTCACAATGAGGGTCACTACACTCAATTGAAAAAGGTGTACCCCCACCTTATAGATTATCTTAAACCAGTCCTTGAGAGAAACTCCTAATGAGTCCTTTCATCATACCTAAAAATATATTTAGATAGCTTGGCATATAGCTAATTCTATATCAATGTACTCAGGACGATGCCAAGATATTGGGAATGATCACCTCTGAACTAGGAGAACACTAAGATTTCTATCAATAGGAATGTATCACTCTCCCAATACATAATCAAATCAAACTAGGTCATACATGCCTTAACCAGTCCCTGACACTATGTCTCACAATAATGCATGTCAAGGTCCACCCATGACCAACCATCTCATGGAACCCAGTTCATTTCTAGATTAGATCAACATAAACTTCCTTCAATTTACTCCAATCTCTGGGTATCCATGACCGCCAACATCATAATTAAATCTATTGATCCTTATCCCACACCCTACCACTAACTAATGTTCCACATCAACCAGTTACCTCAAGAAACTAATTCAAAATAAACTTTCTATACATAGTGGGTATCCAACCTCATAACACCTAGTTCAAGAACTGGATGATTCTCTCACAAGTCATCCACAAATAAGGATAAGCTGACCATTCCATATAACACATCACTCTTAATATTTTAAGATATCCCTTGGAACTCCTATTTAAAATAATGAACCTTACATGTGCCTTGATTTATCGAATGACTTCCTACCTCACACCATCATTTAAAAATTCAAAGTGTTAACTGCCCAACCACTATTCAAATAAGATAAAAACTTGAACAATCCTTCCCATTTAAGCCAATCTCAAAAACAAAAACTCTAAGTGATTTTCAGAAATCCCAAGGCATTATCATGTTTATATCCCAAAATATGAGCACCTATCATGCATCAGTCTTGAAACGAGCATATAACCAAGATCACCACCTATAAAGGCATTTTTAAACATGACTCAACTCCTCTCATAGGTTTACCTTGATCAAAAAAATATCATTGACTCACTAAGGTCCAAGTAAAAACTAAGGTACTATAGGTATCTTACTATACCTATCGATCAAGTTTCAAAATAGGGCCACTAGGTCTATCCACCTAACCCTATGGTCTCTCACATAAGAACCATTACACACTCAAGGTCCCCTATTACAAAAAATATAATGTTTCTGAAAACTCTCTCTAAAGAGGTTAAAATGGAAGAAGATAAGAAGATCATCAACCCACAAGGACTAGAACCAATCAAGGTGGGTTTAATGACATCACATACCAATCATTGACCAACCAGGCCCTGATCCTCTCCATGAATCATCATAAGGGAGTTCACCCTAGAGGGTCACAATGTCAATATAAAAATATAAGAAGCTGGCACTCACTGGGTATCGACATATGGTAATACCCCCTCATTGTTCAAATTTTCATACAACCACCCACACACCCATGGTGTCTTTTCATCACTAAGAGATCTATATGATTTAAATAGTCAATGAATTCCACTTAACTTTCATAGTAACTCAGCTCCAAATTTTATCAGGTTTCTATCTCCAAGGGGACTACTCCAACTAGGATATCCCATAACATAACATAATGAACCAACTTTAAAATAAGGTTCATGCCCAAAAGGTCACTAGTTTGTACCTCCTAACCTTTAGGTTCAAGGTAATAAAAGAAAAATCCAACTAAGACTCATGAGTAATGTCCAAATTCCTTTATAAATTAACAATGAATGAAAAACTAAAGCTAACTGATGTGACTTAATGCATCGTTAAATTATCACAGGCTGTGGTCAGATTAGAATTTTATTATTTTACAAACTTCACATGCTACTAGGGAATAGTATAGTGAAAGTCTAAGTTTGATCCCATGGTGAGTTATGCTAGAACTGGAAACCTATGTCTTGTAACCCTTTAGTGTAGGAGTCCCTTTGAATTGGTTTAGTTTGGAAAATCAATTTCTAGAGGGTTGAAGATTTACTTTATAAATAATATAGGGATAAGGATCAATTTTAAGGATCTGTAGAAAATATAATCTCAATTCTAACTTTGTAGAATCCTAAGGTTTAGGCTTTGAAGCAAGAGGAGGTCCCTGGTTGACTATGGTCAAATCAACTAGTTCTACCTAAGAGGTAACTATTCCTTGATCGGTAAATAGTGACAACTTATATGCATTAATCATAGATTCTAAAGAAGAAATTATTTTAGTCTATTGGTTATACCCTATTATACACCAACCAGGATAGTATCCTTCACTCAAATATTTTGTGGTCAGAAATGTTCAAATGAATTAGATAGAAAATTGAATTTTATCTAAATTAACAATCCTTAAAGTTACCAAGTAAATAATTAACAATTTATTGAATTTAGATACACCAACTCTATACCCTTACCATAGGTGGTTTTATCCACTCATGGTAGGATTAAACGTAATTAAACAAAGAACTAAAATTATGATCAACATGCTAAGAACACTCGAGTTTAAATAGTTAACAAACATGAAATTATTTAGGTTAATTAAATGTGATGAGCCTGAAACCATGATTAATAAATGTAGATCTCGAATCAAAAATTTTTTAATTAACTACTTACTTGAAATGGAAATGAGTGAAACATGAGTTCGTCGATGATTAGTGCTCAGAACAATGATGACGAAGAAGAGAATGCAAAAAAATGAATTTAATGTTGAAAAAAACTCACGATGCTTTTATTAATTCAAAATAATGAATGTAGACTAATAAATTTGGAGTTTAGAGGAGAGGGAGTTATAGGGAACACTAAGGGAATGAAAGACACAAAAGTTGTCTGTTGGAGCTCTCTAAAATTCACTACCTGCTACTTTATTTATAGGATAAATATTATACGAGGTGTAATTCATATTCACATCAATTAATTCCAATCCATGTATTCCTCTGTGGATCTTAAATCCATACATACATCACTTGTATCTCATTCAAGATTTGAATATTTGACTCCTTTAACATCATGTATCAAAGACTTATGACGTGTACCTTCCTTTAAGCTTTATCTTTAGAGCAGAAATTAAGTTCA
This sequence comes from Viscum album, assembly GCA_963277665.1. Classification (NCBI taxonomy): domain Eukaryota; kingdom Viridiplantae; phylum Streptophyta; class Magnoliopsida; order Santalales; family Viscaceae; genus Viscum; species Viscum album. Next base: position 232,864,561 of record OY728141.1, read on the forward strand.
AAGGGTTCATGGTGTGTATCATCCACTCACGACATATAAAGGCTTATCCAGTTGTAGTTTTCACAAATTGACTCATGTATTTCTTCACTACTTGCATCATGTTGTGATTTTTAACTATACATCATGTTATAAGGTTTCATGATGTGTAATATAAATTTTTTCTCCTTTTCTTCATTTCTCCTTTAAAACTTTAGAATCCTCATTTCTGAAAAAAAATAACAAATACCAAGAACATTATTAAATAAATCATTGAAAATAATTAACTAAATGATAGAAAAATATATATACGATTCTAGATTATCAAATTTCCCCACACATGAACAATTTATTGTACTCAAGAAAAAAGGTCTCAATAGTGATTTTAAAATTATAAGAAATTTTAAAACATGAAACATTCCTTATGTATAGGAAAATAAAACTAAGCGGAAGAAGAAAAAGTTAGTCTCCAGAATCATTACTACATATAGAATCATTCATGCCTCATAGATCAGTTCTTTAAACAAATTCTCAATCTTTTAATTATAATCTCTCAACTGTTTGTTGAATTCTATAGCCATTTTCAATTTACCTCACAATGAATTTTCTCTCATCACTCAAGGTAAAATGAAACTGGAGTTATTCTCATACCCTAAGTACATGCTCCTAACAATTGGATGGAATTGGTTATATTATCTCTACTTTGTAAATACAAATATGAAATTAATCATTAGGGCTTCAAAAATTGGGTTCTAATAACTCTGAGGCCGTGGGAAGGTAGGTAACAAGTGAAAAACAAGATAAAAAAGGAAGGTATTATCTAAAGTTTAATGTACGAATGTCGTGAAAAGTGTAATAAAATGAATCCTCCATAGATAATCAAGTCCACAATCCTAATAGCTAAAGTTGTATCCCCATATATTTTAAGTAAGTGTAAAAAGGGTATCATGTTCCTTTCTTTTTCTTTTGTATTTTTATTTTTTGAAAGTCATGTCTCGACTAGATCTCACATCCATCCCCTAAAAACATATAATCCTTTAAGGGATTCATCGATCTGGAAATAGTGATTTCTGACCTTCCTAATACACAAACCACGTCAATTTATCTTTTATTTTGTATTTTTCAAAGGAACATGAAATAAGTGAAATGCTACAAAGTATAAATGGATCCCAACCAATTTTTCTGATGAGTAACATGATACATCTCTACAATAGAATCATTTTGTTCTATCAGAAAGCCTCCCACACACTTCTCCAATAGTAAAATCATGCATTACACAAAGGTTAGAGTAGAAAGGGATAGTCATCTTAGAATTAATACATCCTATAAGTTTATTCATGGAAACTGCATGCTTAGTGATGGAAATATGTAAGGTGGGTCTCAGGAAAAAGTATCTCAAAAAATATTTCCTCAATCATTTTAAAATCATATTTGTTTAGTCATAGCCTCAATAAAATCTCAATGAATGTTTTAATAGGTTTACATGACCCAGGTATCACTCAAGAAATATTCTCAAAAAAGAATATGAAATTTTAAGCTCACACTCCTCTTATTAATGAGAATAAAAATAGAATATGGTAATCAATAAGGGTATAAAACCAAGTAAAAAGTTAATTAACTATAATTTTATAAATTTTGAATTTTTAATTAAATCACTAAGCTTAGTAATCATTTTAAAAATCTAAATAGAGATAAAACATGATTTCTAACAGTTTTAAACTTCATTTTTTCTTTTATTTAAATGGGCATAATGTTTTTCAAGTTTAAATAATTATTCCAATTTAAAAAATGGCTTATAGACATATGAAAACATGAAAAAATTCAAGTGTATGGGAAGTGAAAGTCACAAAAAACTCCCCCACACTTAAAAGGAGACAGTGTATGCACTATCCATGGAAGTATTGTGGTTGTGTTATGAAAAAATAAAGCTCAGAAAAATAAAATGGAAATTGAAAAAATGAAAATTAAAGGAATCAAGAGATCCTTGTAAGAAGTGATATGCCATGGGGGAACTTGAATATTGTGATACCAAATCTGGATCACCTGTAAAATGAGTTATAAAACTAATCCTACACTAGATGAAATGTCAGTCCATAGGTGTGAAATATATATAATCAGAATTACAAGCAAGTGTATAATATGATGAGAAATGGAAGCCATTTATTTTATTTTATTCAAGTGCAATATATATATACAAGGAATTTCAAGATAAATCATAAAAAAAATAAAATTACTAGAGAATGACAATAAACACAAGGACTCTAATAGGAAAGTAATGAACTATGGGTTGCCTCCCATAAAGTGCTAATAGAAATTTCGTCAACCAAATAGATGGACCAAAATATTAGGCAGTGATGTCTATTGACTCAGTGTGTTTACATCTGCTCATGGAGGTATCTCCCTATCTTGTGGGTACATTTTGTAGAATTGATGACTTCATGAGAATTTTTAGCATGGGTTAGATGTGTTTGGAAGGGTATTTGTACTCATGCCGATTGTTGTGCACGAATCACTAGTGAGAGGTCCTAAAGTTGACGTTCGATCTCGTCCATACGTTGAGTCACTTGTTGAACCAGAACAGATGGTGGTACCTATCGATATAAAACCATATATGAAATAGAGGATCTATACATGGATATTGAAAAATTAAAAGATATGAAAATTAAGATAAATAAAAGTGACATAAAACTAGTTCCCATATATAAAATAATACATTAGTACAAAAAAATGTGGGAAAACACATACTACAATGGAATAAATAGTCATCCATGGAACAAAATTCTATAATAAAAAATGATATAGATGAACAACTAAGATAATTTGGTAGAATAAAAAATCTCATCCAATGTCCACTCATGATCAGGTGGTGGGAGAAGTTTTCCAAATGGGTCAGTGGCAGTAGCGATGACAAGTGTATGAAGAGAAACTAAAGAGGGTGGAGTCATGGTGTTAGAAATATGGTATGGTGAATGTGGTGGAGAGGTACAAATCAAACATAGGGACATGAGTCTAGCATCTGGATCGACAAATGGAACCTCAGTGGATGTGGTAGTGGCCAGACCTGTGCCCCTCCAGGACTTCTCAACGAGGTACTCCTATAGGGTAGTAGGGTTAGTGATCTTTGAGGGAAGGTTAGGGTGGGTTGTGGGTGGGAAAAGATTTGTTTAAGAGGATTGTCCAATAGGATATGGTGGTGGTGGAGAGTCTATGGTATACAGGTGGTGGTGGAGGGGTAGTGAAATTGGTATGCTCGGTGAAAGGGAGGTGCAGATGTGCCAAGATCCATTGTAGGTTTTCTAATATGTAGAGCTATATGGACTAGAGAAACAGGGGGTGGAATTGGTGGGTTTAGCAGTAGGGGATGTGGTGGTGGTAGGGGTAGGAATATGGGTGGGATGTGCTGCTATGGAAGCTGTGGGTGGATCATGTGGTGGGTCTAATGTAGGAGGTGGATCTACTGCTGGTGTTACCTCATGCACTCCTGATGCCCAACGGTAAGTATAATCTTCCCTCTCCAAGAGCTGCATCCTATGTATCATCAAACAATTCATATCCTCTATGGGTCCAAGTGATATGAGGGGTAGTGAAACATCAGATACAGTAATATGTTTAGAGAGGTAAGTGATGAAAGAGACACTCATCAAGACAACTCTATTCCACTGTGCATGATCATGGTAGTAGTAGGTGAACTGGTAATCCATGTTGATAGCTGGGATACAAATGGGTTCAGATAAGATGAGTATGTAAAACTGGATCACACTCCCATGTGACTCTGCCCGGGAAAACCATGTGCGGTTCATGGCTATGTGGAAAATTTTAAGGAATGTATGTGAAACTGGGTGGAATTGGTGATTCATGGGTCATGTGGTATTTGAGCATCTCATGCGATCATTTTCCATAGTCATCTCAAATCAATCCGGGGAGGCTCAAGCTGAAGTGTTGGAAAAATATCATACATAGAAAACTCCTCTATATAGATACCTAGGCCTATGATGAATTTGGAAAACGAGAGCTCCTATGGTTGGCCACCCAGATGGAATCACATTCTATCCATGTTCACCTCAAATATAGAAAGGAACTTTAAGAACAACACTCTGTATGTTTTCTCACATACCTTAATAATGAAGGATAAATGGAGTCTATCGAGGAGGTCAAGAATATAATTTCTACTATTCAGGTAGGCAAGAATGGCCATGTCCAAAGTCTTGTTTGTCCTTATGGAATTCACCTGCATTCGGTCAAGTTAGACACAATATTTTGGATTGGAGAAGAAAATGATGGGGTTCTCATGGTGATTTTCATCACATGATGTGTCTTCAGAGCTATTAGAAGATTTGGCTTGAGCAGTGGGTTTAGCATGGGCTACTACTGGAGGTGCTGAAAGTACGGGAGGTGTGGCAACTCATGGATGTTTTTCTAGTAGATACTCATCATGGTCTAATGATGAATTATATGGTGTAGGGTGAATTATTTTAGTCATTTCTATTGTATAAGGAAGATGGTGGGATGTGGAGGAGGAGGGGGGCAGTCGGTTGTGCAACCAAGAGAGGTGGGAGGAGGGTTCATGGGGAGGGAGGTGGGTAGTGTGGCCAAGGGAATGGAGGGGGTGTATGTTTGAGAAAGGAGAGGGAAGTGAGGGGATTTGTATCTAGTATGAATGAAGTAGAGGGAGGTGTTGGGAGGAAGTAAAAGGCTCAGGGGAGGGGGTGGCCACAGGTTGTAAACCTAGGGTTCACGACTTGTTTTTTAAAAACCGGCTCAATGAATTACATGACATGTAATAACATTTCACATCGTGTAATAATGGTTTTGGTGATTTTTCTGGTAGAAAAGGTACACATTTTGTAACAAGGTTAAACGATGTGTAATGGTATTTTTTATCTCAAATTATTTTCAAACTTTGGACTTCATATCCTGGACTATCCTAAGCTATCCTAAGGGTATTCTAATCTAGGCTAAAATGACCTACCCTAGGTTGCCTCCCAACCATTTCTTCCTTTAACGTCAAGATATTGACTTCATTAAGGCTCAAATGAACTTAAGGATGGTGACATATACTGCACAGAAGGTTTATTGAAATATTTTCAATCATTGACCATTCACTTTGAATGGTGGTCTACCCTCCTTAATTTCAATAGTCCCATAGAGAAAAACTGTTTATAATCAGGTGTTAAGTATTTGATGTCTCTTTTTCTTCTGATAAATTATAATTGTATAATATATATATTAAATCCATTTTGTTTAAAAGTTAACTTCTTATTGTAATTTTATTTATATTTTTTGTTTATATCTACAATATTTTTTTAATTTAAAATATAGTCAATTTTGTGGAAGCTGTCATCGCTTTCCTTCAGCCCATGCACCTTGGTTTTCAAACTCATGCACTAAATTATTTCAATATGGATTATTAAATTCATGGTCCGCTTGTTTCTATACAACATGGAAGCTTCATATATTCTTTAACTATGAGATTATAGTGGCTTGATTTCATCTAGTTTGAGTCACCGTTGTTGTTTTTCAATGGTGATATAATAAGACACTGTTGGTTTTTTAAACCAATGATTAGTTGTTTTGACATTGTTGGTTTTTACAAATGGTGCATGAGTTTTTTTCCACCAATTTTAAGACACCATTGAAAAATTATCAATGGTATGTCACTTAAGCTACCACTAGTTTTTACCAACCGTGTGATTTTTCCACTATTTCACCTCCATAGAACCCACCGTAAGTATCAATGGAGAGTTCTTTTTCTTTTTACTATGTTTCAGTATTTTGTTATTTTTTATTTATTTTGTTTAAAATTCAATTAATTATTTCTTATTTTATCAATTGTAGTAAAGTTATTTATCATATAGTTATTTTTTGATTATTTGGTTAAGTTTTTAACCTGTCACCGTTAGAACTCAATAGAGAGACATGAACCATCGTTTGACACACAATGGCGTGTCATGAGACACCATTGGACTTACAATGATGAGTTATTTTTTTCTCTTCGAACCCTTTTATGATATTATGTAGAGAAATGTTTTTAGTTTTGATTGAATCATTTTAGTTTTTCTTAAAATGATAACATTATGTAAAACATTGTTTGACACCACCAGACATCCAATGGTGAGTCATGACACCATTAATTCAAAATTTATTTCCAAAATATTATTTTTTCATTTTCAAATAATGTTTTTCAATTGAATTACATTGTTAAATGTTTAATATTTTATCCTAAAATATTCTTGTAACTTTTTTTTAAAATTAAATATAGCATTTTTTCCAATAACATGGAATCATGTAGAATTTTTTCTTACGATGCTATGTTTTTATATCTTTCTGTTCCATGCATATATATAAAAAGTTATTTTTTTAATTGATTTAATTTTCAACTGTATAATGCTTAATAATTCAACCTTATCATATTAAATATTATTTTTAATATTTCATGATTATACATAAGTCCGATTGTGATTATGTTTTCAGTACATCTTCAACAAAATAAGTTAACAGTCATATTATTTTATTAATATCACTAACATGTGTCTTGCAGAGATTTGATAATGACATGATCCAATTGATATTAGATTTAATGTTTTGGTAGATTGATTCAATAATAAAAACAAATATACCCCTGCAAATCAAAAAATATGTTCACATTCGACAAGGATAAAATATATCTTAATGCTTCTCTCAATTTGATCACGAATACTTCTTTAACATTTGTTCTTATTATATGATCACCAAGGATCTTCATCATCTTAAAATTTCTCCACAGATGTGATCAAGGAACAAAGAGCTTCACCAAACTTCTTCATCATCTACTTGAGTTCCTATGTCATTTATTTTGTATTGTTTTATCCACTCTAATACTTCCAATATCCTGTTTGTACTCTAGAGTCAGGTTTAAGCTTTTCCCATTCAAAATAAATCATTAGGTTATTTCTCCCATCTAAAAGGAAGGTTGGTTTATTCCTCCTAGACAAATGGTAAAAAGGCTGTGACTCCTTACAAATTCATGGGTTATACCTCTAGGTAAAAAAGGTATGTAGGTTTATACCACCAGGTAAAAAAGGTAGGACTGTAATTCTTGTAATTAGGTTATTACTCCCAGTAAAATGTAAAGATATAGTGCATACCGGTATCCTAGAGGAGTAGAGGAGATGGAATAAAGGACTAGGATCTTGAGATCCGAACCTCTATAAAAATTTCTTGTGTTATTTGTTTTCTTTTCACTATAATATTTAACATTTCTTTTATAACTCTAATAAATTTAGAATTTATAATAATAAATCAAAAATGTCTATTCACTACCCCTCTAGTCACCAGTACCATACCAAGAGAACTAAAAATTTGTATCAGAGGGTTGGTTCCTATTTAAGGATTTGGTTTTAATTTTTTTCATTATATATTTCTAAACTAACCATTATCCTAGACTTAAACGTATAAGAAAAAGGTCCACTGCACTGTTATGGCTAATCAGGAATTCGAAATGTTGAATCCTATCAGACCACCTCACTTTAATAGAAGTGATTATGTCTAATATAAAGACATAATGGAGGTATTCATAAAGAATATTGATCTTGAATATTGGGAAACTATGTAGAAACCGTAAAAATTACCTAATGTCGAATTAGAAACTCTTACTGCTAATGAGGCTGCTAAATGTGTTTTAAATTTCAAAGTCATGAATTTCATATATTGTTCATTAAGTAGAAATATGTATAGTAATATTTCATAGTGCAAGACTTCTTCTGAAATTTGGAGGACATTGGAAGTCACTCATCAAGGTATTGACAAGTTGTAGAGAACTAAGTTAGGTATATATAAAGCAGAATTTCAAGAGTTCAGGATGAATGAACAAGAGAGTATAAATCAGATGGACAATAGATTCACAAATATTTTCAACAACATGGTTTATCTAGGAGAAAACATAAAGAATAAATCCCTCATTGAAAGACTACCATGAGCTGTACCCAAAATGTGGCATTAAAGAAAGTGACTATTGAACAAAGAATGGATACTGAATATTCTATGTATGAGATGATAGGATCATTACTACAATATGAGTTGGAAATGAAAAAAGATAATACTAATAATCATGATAAGAGAAAATTATAGTATTTAAATAAAATATAAATGATATTGCTAACTCTTATGATTCTAAGTTATAATAAAGTGAGAAGGATGAAATTGAAAATTTCAACAAAAGTGTTTACAGGTACATGAAGAGTAAAAGAGGCTTAAAGAAACACCCTAGGAAATATTATCTAAAGGATGGCAGAGGGTGTAATAAAAGAGGCAATAAAAATTAATATGATGCTTTATTATTAATTTGATATGAGTTTCAGATTAAGGGTCACATAAAACCAGACTGTCCCAAACTAAAATAAGAAGGAAGGGATAATAAATACAAGAAGGAATAGAGAAAGGATTATCATGCTGGATAGAGCTACACAGAAGAGTTAGAATCATGTGATGTTTGTTATGAAAGTGAAAAAAAGTCTAAAAATCTATGTTTAATGGATGTTACTGTGAATGAGGTATATTTGAACAATTATTATAGTTCTGAATATGAAATTGACATTGAAAACGAAGTTAAAGAATTAATGGCTCAAAATAAAAAAAATTCAAAGTGACATATTTAGAATGGCTGAGATATATATGGAATTTCAAAGACAAAATAAGAGGATTAAAGAAGACAAAAAACTAAATGATTATATTTTAAGTAATATATAATAGAAAACAGTTTTATATTCATAACCAATCAAGGTCAAAGATGAGAATGTTAAAATAAAATATTTCTTGTCTAAAAATGATGAAGATCAAAACATAATATTTAAATTAGTTTGTGATGATTTAGATAATCTTGAAAAAGAATGTAAAAATCTTAAACATGGAAATAAGAAACTGAAAAATTATGGATCATGTTCAAGTATGAAAATATGTGATGATATGAAATTTGTTCATAAAGAGAATGGAAACCTTAAAAAGGAAATTACTGGTTTAAAAGAAACTTTATCTATCTCTGTTTGAGGACAAGAGGAATTTGATAAAATAAAGTCTATGAACAAACACAAATATGATAAAAAGGGTTTCATATATAATAATAATATTCCCCAAATTTATATAAATTATTTTGTTAAAATCATAAATGGGAATATTTTAAATGTTACTTTATTTAATTATTATATAAAAGGGAATTATGTAAATGAATGTCCATTGAAGTTTACTCAGTCTTTAGGTTATACTAAGAATTTTTTTTAAAAAAATTTGTCTTCTAAATTAGAATACAATAAATTTCTCGCATCTGTATAGGTACCTAAACATTTTTTTACTAATCCAGTTGGACCCAAACTAGTTTCGGTACTAATACAAACTTCTGACTTATTTGTTTTGTAGTAAACCTGACTAAAGAGTTCTAAATTCACATGGTACATGGACCGTGGGTGATCAAGGCACATGATTGGTGAAATTTATAATTTATTATCTTCTAACACTTATGATATAGTTATTGTTACTTTTGGTGACAACTCTAAATGTATGGTTAAAGGTTTTGGAGAAGTAGTTATATAAACTACTATTATAATTTCTAAAGTACTCTTTGTAGAAGGTTTGAAAATGAACTTAATTAGTATATCACAACTTTGTGATGATGGAATGTATGTTAAATTTGAAGATAATAAATGTATTTTTTATAAAGATAATAAAGTTTTATTTTTTTCTAATAGAAAATAAAATATATATTATATTGATTTATCAGTACTGACTAAGAATAATGTAATGTGCTTAAATGTTATAGATAAAGATCACATTATATGGAACAAGAGGTTAGGTCATGTTCATCTTTGATAGTTGTACAAGCTAGCCAAACATGAATAGGTTCTAGAACTTCCAAAGTATAATTCATGTAAGTACTATGTATGTGATTATTATTTGAAAGGTAAGTTGTACAAAGAATCTTTTAGATCTATAAATATGGTTAAAACTAATAGATTCTTATAACAACTACAACTTGATCTTTTTGGACCCATGAGAACTGATAGTTTAGGTTCCAAAAGATATATTTTTTATAATTATTAATGATTACAGTATATTTACTTAGACCATTTTCTTAGCTCATAAAAGTGAAACATTGAGAAAATATGTTACTTTTTGTAAGAAAATTCAAAATCAGAAAGGTCACTTAATTTATTCTATTAGAGGTGATAAAGGAAGAGAATTTTTAAACATTGAATTTGAAGTTTTTTGTGAAACTGATGTTTATTTTCATAATTTCTCACCCCTAGACCACCACAACAGAATGGTGTTATAGAGAGGAAAAATAAAACTATTCACGAAATGGAAAGAACATTGCTTAATGAGTTCAATATTCCAAAATATTTTTTTAGATTAAACTATTAACACTACTTTCTATATCTTAAATAGAGTGTATATCAGACCCTTTTTGAAGAAAAATCAATATGACCTATTTAAAAATAAAAAACCCAAAATTGGTTATTTTAATGTTTTTGGATGTACTGTATATATTTTATTACTAAAGATAATTTAGACAAGTTTGATTCAAAAAATGATGGAGGTATCTTTTTGGGATATTATAATAATAGTAAGGCTTATATGGTATATAATAAAGGGCCTATAATAATGGAAGAATTTTTGTATGTTAAATGCATTGAAAATAATGATAAATAGTGTAATGATTTTGTTGATAATGATGAAGACGTTTAAGAATTAAAATTTTCTGAAGATATTCTTGAAAGTAATGATGTATCAGTTGAGGGGGAGAATCTCTCATCTCAATCTGATTCTTGAGTTTGGAAAACTCACGAAGATCATTCTCTAGAAAATGTTATAGGAAATGTTTAATATGGAATTAGAACTAAACATTCTGTTTCACATTTCTGTGCTAATTCTACCTTTGTAACTGATTTTTTTTCCAGTCAATATCAAATATGTTTTAAAATATTATAATTGGGTTAATTCTATGTATGAGGAATTTGAATAGTTTTATATAAATAAAGTATTGAATCAACTTGAGCTACCTAAAGATACAATGGCTATAGGAACAAAATGGTTTTTTTGAAACAAATTGGATGAATCTGGTAATATAGTGAGAAATAAGGCATGATTAGTTTCCCGAGGATATCTTCAAGAAGAAGGTATTAATTTTAAGGATTCATTTTCTCTAATTTATTTATTAGAAGCCATTCATATTTTATTATCTTTTACATGTTTTAAAAATTTAATTTTTTTCAAAGGGATGTAAAAAGTGCATTTTTAAATGGTGTAATTTTAAAAGAGGTTTATGTTAAGAAACCAACTAGTTTTGAAAACATTGAATTTCCAAATCATGTTTTCAAACTGTCTAAAGCTCTTTATGGTATTAAGTAAGCTCCTCGAGTATGGTATGAAAGACTAACATAGTTTTTAATTCAAAATTATTTTGTTAAAGGTTAGGTTTACCCAACCTTATTCATAAAAATAGTTTCAAATTACATTTTGTTAATCTATATTTATGTTAATGACATCATTTTTGGTTCTACTAATAATAAACTAAGTAATGATTTTTAAAAATTAATGACAAATGGATTTCACATGAGCTTAATGGGGGAATATTTTTTTCTTGGTTTGCAAATTAATCAAAGAAAAAATGGTGGTTTCTTAAATCAAGCCAAGTATATGAAAGACATTGATAAAAAGTTTTGATTCTTGAAAAATTATGAGAACCACTATAAGAACAAAATATAAATAGGATGCAGATGAATCTGAAAAGTTTGTCTGTGAAAAGTTATATAGATGCATGATATGTAATCTTCTGTATCATACCGCTTCAAGGCCAGATTTTATATTTGATATCTGCATGTGTTCTAGATATCAATCCAACCCCAAATATGGTCATGTTAATATTTTTAAAAGGGTAATAAGGTATATCAAAGGCACTGTAAGTTGGGTACCATTTTATTTTAATTAAAATTACTTTGATTTTCTATCTTACTATGACTCTGAATTTGGAGGTTACAAACTTGATAGAAAAATTACTTCAAGTATGTGTCAATTTTTAGGAAAAAGTTTAATTTCCTTGAGTTCTAAAAAACAACTATCATTTGAACTGTCAACAGCTGAAGCTAAGTATGTTGTTGTGTCTAGTTGTTGTTCATAGAGTATTTAAATAAAGAAAAATTTATATGATTTTAATATTATATTTTACAAAATTATTATTTTATGTGATAACAGTAGTGATATTTATATTTCTAAAAATCCTCTTAAACACTTTAGAACCAAACACATTGATGTTAGATTTCATTATCTTAGTGTTAATGTTAATAATGCTGATATATGTTTAAAATTTATTGTAACTAAGAATCAGTAAGATGATATTTTCACTCAACCATTATATTATATCAAAAATGAGAAAATGAAGTTTGAATTGGTTATGTAGGAAGATTATTTATTTCTTTTTATTAATAATGGTTTGATAAATATATTCAATGTTTTACTTTTATAAGTTTTGTATGTCAGAACTAGTTTCATATCTTCTTAAATGAAAATTAGTTCATCATGTTTTAAAATTGTTTTATTAAATAGTAAAATTGTTATATCTTTATGATAATTCACCTTTTAATAAATTTCAAAAAATGGGAGTAAATTTTTAAGATTGAATATTTTTCTATTTAAGATGTTTGAAAATTTAATAAATATTATGTTTTCAAATTTAAAAAATGGGGAAAATTGTTTGTAATGAGGTGTTAAGTATTTGATCTCTCTTTTTTGTCTGGATAAATTAAAATTTCATAATATTTATATTAAATCAATTTTGTTTAAAAGTTAACTTATTATTCCTATTTTATTTAGTTTTTTTTGTTAATATCTACTTTAAATTTTTTATTTAAAAATAAATGATTTTTTTGAAAACCATAATCACTTACCTTCAACCCACGTGCCTTGTTTGTCGAACTCCCATACTAAATTATTTCAATCTGGATAGTTACCATCATGTCCCACAAGTTTCTGTACAACATGAAAGTTTTATAGAGTCTTCAAATTCAAGATTATGATGTCTTGATTTCATTTAGTCTGAGTACCATTGTTATTTTTTAACGGTGATATAATAAGACATCATCGGTTTTTACCAATAGCGTCTGAGTTTTTTAGACCATGTTTAGGAAAAAATTGAAATATTATAAATTGTATATCAATTGAGATACCATTTTTTTTACTAACCATGTGTTTTTTTCACCATTTCACCTTAGCAATATGTCTATTCACCCACCATTTAGTATCAATGGTGAGTTCTTTTTCTGTTTACTGTATGTCAATATTTTTTTAAACAAAAATTAATTCATTATAGTTTGATCAATTTTAGTAATGTTTTGGATGATATAGTTATTTTTGATTATGTGGTTAAGTTTTCAAACTATCACCGTAGGAACCCAACGGTGAGACACGAGCCATCGTTGGACACACAACGGTGCATCATGAGACACCATTGGACTCCCAACAGTGGGTTATATTTTTTTCTTTGAAAAATTTTATGATATTATGAATGGAAATGTTTTTAGTTTTGATTAAATATTTTTAGTTTTTCTTAAAATTAAAATGGTATGTAAAATTGTATTTGACACCTCCAGATATCCAACGATGATTCATCACACCATTAGTACAAAATTTATTCCCAAAATTTTATTTTTTCATTTTTAGGTAAAGTTGTTCAATTTAATTACATTGTTAAATGTTTAATATTTTATCCATAAATATTCTTTCAACATTGTTTAAAATTAGTCATATCATTTTTTCAATGACATGGACTCATTCAAAATGTTTTTTTGATGCTTTATTTTTCTATCTTTCTAATGCATGAATATATATAAATATCTATTTTGTTAATTGATTTTATTTTCATTTGTATATTGTTTAATAATATTACTCTTATCACATAAAATATTCTTTTTAAAATTTCATGATTATACATCAGTCATATTGTGATTATGTTTTCAGCGCAACTTTAACGTAATAAGGGGATAATCATATTATTTTATTAATATAGCTAATTGGTTTTATGTAGAGATTTAATAATGGCATGGTCCTATAGATCTCATATTTAATGCTTTGGGATATTACTTCAACAATAAAAAAAATGTACCCATTCAAATAAAAAAATATTTTCAAATTCAACAAGGACATGATATATCTTCATGCTGCTCTTGATTTGATCATGAATACCTCTTCAACTTTTGTTCTTCCACTATGATCACTAAGGATATTTATCATCTTAAACTTCCTCCATAGATGTGATCAAGTAACAAAGAGTTGCACTGAACTTATTCATCATCTTCTCAAGTTACTATATCTTTTATTATGTATTTTTTCTCTGCTATAATATTCCCATTATCTTTTTTTTACACTACAGTCTGGTTTATGATTTTCCTATTCAAAAGTAATCATTAGGATATTCCTCCCATCTGAAAGGAAGGTCGTGTTATTCCTCCCAGATTAAAGGTAGGAAGGTTGTGACTCCTTAGAAAGCTAGGGATTATACCACTAGGTGAAAAGGTACATTGGGATATACCACTAGGTGAAAAAGGCATGTATGAATTTTTTTTAATTGGGTTATTACTCTCAATAAAAATTAAGGATATAGTGCATACCAATCTACTCGAGGAGTAAATTATATTAAAGAGAGAAATATGATCTTGAGATCCAAACCTCTATAAAAATTTATTCTGTTATTTGTTTTCTTTTCACTACAATATTTTACATTGCTTTTATAACTCTAATAAATTTAGAATTTATAATAATAAATTAAAAAGTACCATTCACCCCCTCAAGTCACCTATACCATACAAAGATCACTAACAAAAACTCGAATGGCTTTAAAATGGCCGGACTATCAAGATTTCAGCTTCCTAGGAAACAATTTCAATATGAAATTGAATAAGAGGACCTTATTTCCTAGTACAAAGATGCATCTTGAAATGAAATGATCATGCCATTAATTATTTCTGCTTTTTAGATTTTATAATTCACATAAGAATATTTTTGGATTTCTTATAATTCATATAGTTGTAGCATCTGAACTTATCTAGCCTTCTGAGAATCCAAATTTAGATTATTAATTACCCAGTACTAGGAATTATCTAGTTCAACTTGGAGAAGACATGGTTTCCCATAAACTAGTCTAAAATGTATGGTGCCAATTAGTTTTTTGTATGCAGTGCGGTACGCCCATAGTGCATCATCCAATTTCAAACTCCAGTCACTTCAACTTGTGTTAACCATCTTCTCTAAAATGTATTTGATCTCCCAATTTGAAAATTCCACTTTCCCACTTGTTTGTGGGTGGTAGGGAGTTCCTGTGATATAGGTGATTCCATATTTTTCATGCAATCCATTAACATCTTGGTTGGTAAAATGTCTTCCTTGATCACTAATGAGTAATCTAGGAAATCCAAATCTTGAGAACACATTCTTTTTTCAAAAAATTCATGAACAATTTTTCAGTATCATGTGCTATGAATTCATCTTCTGACAATTTTGAGATTTAGTCAATGAAAAAAATAATATAGAATTTTCTAAGTGAATAATAAATAGCCCATGAATTATATTCCCCATACGTTGAATATTTAAACTTCCATGATTGGGTTTTGAATAATTTTGTTCCTTTTCCCAATGTTCCCAGTTTGCTGGAACCTATCATAGCTTTGATAGGATTCCCTTGCGTCTTGATGCATCATGGGACATAAAAGTCCACTTTGTAGAATCTTTTCTACAATGTGATCAGGTTCATGATGTCCTCCAGTTGGTGACATATGTCACATTTATATCACATTTGGGATTTCATTTTCATGAATGCAACTTCACAATAAGCCATTAGCACAACATTTGAACAGGAGTGGTTCATCATAATAGTAATGTTTTTCTTTAACTAGAAATATTATCCTTTGTTGGTAGGATATTTCTTGATTCAAAAAACCAATGGAGAGATAATTAGAAATATCAAAGAACAATGGTTGGACCTTAATTCTAAAAAGGAATTCATGAAAAAGATTCACTTCAATGTTAGTATCATTGTCATCCTTGATGAGTGGAAGAGGGAGTCAATATAAATGATCAGTGATCAAATTTTCCATGCCTTTAGTATCATTGATGAAAATATAATATTTTTGGAGCAGGAGGATCCAACTTATCAACCTTGTCTTGGATTCATTTTTATGCATTAAATAGATAAGGGTAGCATGATCGGTGTATAAAATAATCTTGGATAAGACCAAATAAAAACATATTTTTTCAAAAGAATACACAATAAATAAGACTTACTTCTCTTTATTTATGTAGTTTAATTGAGATTCATTTAGTGTGTGGATGGAATAGTAAATAGGATTGAATATTTGACCAAATAATTGTCCTTGGACAGTGCCAAAAACAAAGTCACTGGAATCATACATAAATTCAAATTCCTTATCCCAATTAGGTGAAATTATTACATGGGATACTACCAGGATTTTCTTCAAAAGAATTGAATGCCTTCCGACATTCTTCAAGGAATTCAAATGGAACTTCCTTTGACAAAAGGTGCATCAGTGGGAAGGAAACTTTTGAAAATTATTTTACAAATCACATATGGAATCTAGTATGGCCCAAAAATCATCCTATACCGTTAACAGTTGAGGGATTAGGTAATTCCTTGATGAAATTTATCTTATCTGGGTTGAATTCTATGCCATCGTTAGAAATTTTATGTCTTAAGACTATGCCTCCTTGAACCTTTAAATGAAAATTTTCTAATTCAAAACTTGGCATTTTTCTTCAAAGTGATATAAGAGTAACTCAAGATTTCTTAGGAAGACATTGAAAGATCTCCCATAAAATAAGAAATCATTGATGAAAATTTATAAAAATTCATTTTCCATATCATGGAAAATATGATCCATGAATATTTGAAATGTTTCTAGTACATTACACATACTGAATGACATACACCTGTAGGAGAAGGTTCCAAATTGACATGTGAATGTGGTTTTTGAGTAATTAGAAAGGTTGACTATAATATGATTGTATCCTAAATATCCATCCCGGAAACAATAAAATTCACGCCATAAAATTATTTCCAAAATTGTATCCATAAAGTGTAATGGAAAAATATCTTTCTATGTTGCTGCAATTATGCTTCTATAATCCATGAAAACTCTCCATCCCGTGATGGTGTGTGTTGAGATCAATTCATTTTAATCAGATTTCGACTGTAATTCCTCCTTTATGGGGGTCTAATTTTAGTGGGGCCACCCATTCACTATCATAAATGGGAAATATTTTAACAACATCCAGAATTTTCAACAGTTACTTTATAACAAATTCCTTCATTGGTGGTTTGATCCACCTTTGAGGTTGGAATTTTGGTTTTAAATATTCTTTAAGTATAATTTTTTGGGTGCATATAGTATGACTGATTAATTTAATGGAAGCTACTCCCCAGGTAATTGTCTAGTTGAGTATTCTCAAGAATTTAACAAATTTTTCTTCATATGACTGGGATAGTTCATAATTAATGATTATTGGTAGAGATGTTTAAGCTCGTAAGTATGAATACTTAAGGGTATTGGGTTGAGGCTTCAATTATAGTAAGTGGTTGAATGATTGAGGGTGTTAATGGTGGAAATGTATCCCTTATCACTAGTTCATTAAAATAACTTCTTCAAAATCATATTCTTCTTCCGCATCCAGAAGTGATCCCTCACTATCTTCTTCTATGAACATGTGTTAATTTACTTATTGGGTAAGATATATAGCATTATAATCAATGGAATCATTTGATTTTATAGAATCTTTGATGAGGTTGAATACTACCTTTTCTTCTCCAACTTGAAATATTATAAACCCTTGATTTATGTCTATTAGAGGTTTTTTATGGCCAAGAATGGTTTTTTGAGAATAATTGGGATGTCGCCTTCTTCTTAAAATTACAAAACTAGGAAGACCTTAGGAAAGATGAATTTTCCGACTTTGACTACCACATCCTCGATAATTACATGAGGGTACTTTACTGATTGTCCTGTAAGTTGTAGAGTGACTCAAGTTAGTTTAATCTTTTAAAGTACCAACTAACAAAATAAACTCATTAGAATTAGGTTGATGCTTTCTCCAAGATAGCACAGAGCTCTTCTGAATTTACATTCTCCAATGGAACACAGGATTGAAAAACTTTTGGGGTCTCTCATATTTGGTGGAATTTTCTACTACACAACAACATATCATTATTTATTTTGTGATATAATACCAAGATCTTCCATTTTTCTTTTATTGGAAAACAGATCTTTAAGAAATTTTTTATAAATAGGAATTTGAGAAATGAACTCTGCTAGGGGTATATTGATATGCAGTTGTTTTAACATTTATAGAAACTTCTAGTATTGTGCCTCCTATCGGCCTTGTCTTGGTATTTCTGGAAAAGGAATAAGTGGATTTTATGGTGGTGGGGAAACATATAATGGACCTTTTGGTTGCTCAAATGTTTGGGTATTTGTTTCTAGTGACACCTCCTTGGGTATCATGTGAGAGGCCCTATTAACTTCTTCTTCTTCCACTGGTGAATGTTTTATAGGTTCCAAAATTTTTCCTTCATTTCTTCCACCTGGTTTTTATAAATCCATAATTTTTACACTTCTCAACACTACATCCTTATCTTATTCCCTTAAGTATGCCTCTATATTACTAGGTGGAGTACCTGGTAATCTATCTAATAAAGTCTTTGAGATTTGACCCATATGGGCTTCAATATTTCACAAAGAATCTCGTCGGTTTTTCATCTTCATCTCTTTAGTAGTAATTTTCTGGTCTACTTTTTGAAAAAAATTATCCAGGAGGTTCTCAAAGTTATTCTGGAGAGAAAAAACTTATTGTTGAGGTCTTGGTTGAGCTATTTGAAACTACTTCTATTCTCTCTGAGGTAAAGGTTGTTTTTTCATTTGATATTGTGATCTTGGTATAGGGTTAATGAGTGGATACCCTGGTGGTCCTTGGTTATAAAATGGTTCTTGACCACTTCTCTATTGATAATATCCCTGGTTGTTTTGAGGTGTCTACCGAGCCAACCTATACTGATAATAATGATGCTACTATTGAATTGGTGGGTTTTGATGATTGTAATTCATGTAATTACAATCTTGAGGTTGTATCTATTCAATTCCTACCTTGCATTATTTGTACAAGTGTGGGCCACCATACATTTTAAATAAATGTATTTCCATCACAGGAGAAGGAGGGGGTTGTGTAGTTGAAAACTTATTTGATTTTAGCTTCTTTTTGAATGCTTCAACTTGTTCTACTAGTCTACTATTATCATCCACTTGGTAGATACCACACTGAGGTGGTCTACGATTACTTTTCCACAAGCTAGCGTTGTGACATCAATTCTCCATCAGATGCAACATTGAAAAATGTGTGAGCGGTTAGCTAGAGACCTTGAAATAATGTCGGAAGTTGGATCCACATTTCTAGTCCATGGTGTCGGAACTTACTCATTAGTTCCTTAAATCTATCCCAAGCTTCCCATGCATACTCTTGATAAATCTAAGTGAAGTTTTGAATTTCATTCTGGAGCTTCCAAGTCCAGATCTGTGGGTAATATTTGTCTTGATTTTTTTAGATCGATCATCCCAAGTTGTGATTATCTTAGGAGCTTGAATATTGATCCAAACCTTGGAAAAATATCATAAAGATAATGAAAATAAATGAATTATGATTATATTAGAGGATACTCTCTGATTGTGAAAAGTATCACTTACTTTCAGAAAGTTGGAGATGTGCTCATGTGAGTCTTCACTCTGAATCCACTAAACTCACCCATGATATGGATCATATGAATGAGTCTAGGTTTTGTCTCAAAGGTATGAGCTTGAATAGGGGTATGCAATATACTTGGATAGGAACCATGGGTTTAAGAAAGCCATAGTCCATGATGGTTTGCTCTTGTTGCACTGGGTTCTCCCATGGAACTAGTTGTTGCATGTTCAGAGGGTTCAATGGGTTGGGTCCTGCTAGATTTTTCGGGCCAACCATGTTTGAACAATAACATGCATAGATATACCGTTTGATCTCAGGATAAAAGGATAAATTTTATTATGCTTCAAGGCTCCTTTAATGAGTCTAATGGACTTTGTACATGTACTATTCCCTGAGATCAGGGACACAATAACATCTTGAAAAAGAGAAAGATAGAAATTGGGTGAGGTAAAGGTAATCCCTAGACTTTTCTAAAGGATTGTCTATGCGAAGAAAAACACTAAGTTCCCTAGAAATGATTCCAAAATTTGAAGAGCCTATACACATAATTAAAATTTCACAGGTATGGTAATATTAGAATTTAAAAGTTTCCTAAACTTCACTTGATACTAGGGCATAGTTTAGTGAAACTCTTGGGTCGATCCCATGAGGAGTTACGCTAGCACTGGGAACCTATGTCTTGGAACCCTTTTGTTTTGGTGTCCCTTCAAATTGGTTCATTTTTGGAAATATATTTCTAGAGGGATGATGGTTTACTTTAGGAATAATAGAGGGATTGAGATCAATTTTTAGGATCTATAGAAAATATGATTTTAATTATAACTTGGTAGGATCCTAAGGTTTAGGCTGCAAAGAAAGCAAGGGTATCTATTTTACTATGGTCAAATCAGCTAGTTATACCCAAGAGGTAACTATTACATGATCTATAAATAGTGAAAACTTAGATTCATTAATCCTAGCTTCTAAGAAAGAAAGTATTTTAGGCTAGTAGTCATAGCCTAGTCTACTCCAACTAGGATATGGTCCTTTACTCAAATATCCTGTGGTTAGGGATGTTTGAATGAATTAGATAGACAATTGAATTTTATCATGATTTATAATCTTTAAGGTTACCAAGTCAAGAATTAAAGATTTATTGAATTTAGATACACCTAATAATGTTCTCTACCCTAGGTGGTTTTAGCCACTCCTGGTAAGATTAAACACAAGTAAATGAAGAATTGAAATTGTTCTCAAACTGATAATAACACATGATTTTAAACAGTTAAAAAAATGAAATGATTTAGGTTAATTAAATAGGAAGATAATTAAACCAAGATTAAGAAATTTAGATATCTAATTAAACACAATTCAATTAACTACTCACTTTAAATGGAAATGAGTGTAACACAAGTTTGTCGACGATCGGTGTTTGGAACAATGATGAAGAAGGAAAGGATGAAAAAAGGAATGAAGTCGATGTTGGAAAAAAACTCACGATTCCTATATTAACTCAAAATAATGAAAAGATACTAAGAAATTTGGATTTTAGAAGAGAGGGATTGATAGGAAACACAAAGGGAATAAAAGGCACAAAAGTCATCGGTTGGAACTCTCTAAAATTCACTGCCCTACTAATTTATTTATAGAAAAAATGTTACAAAATGTGTAATGTGTATTCATGTTGTTGAATGTTGATCTGTGTATTCCTACATGTATTTTTAATCCACATGTATCTCATATGTATCTTGTCTGAGATTTGAATATTTGACTCATTTCACATCATGTATATGAGACTCATGATATGCAACTTCCTTTATGATTTATCTTCAAAATGGGAATTAAATTCAAAGTATTTATGATGTGTATCATCCACTCATGATGTTTAAGGGCTTATCTAATTTCATTTTTACAAATTGAGTCATGACTTGCTTCACAACTTGAAACATGTTGTGATTGTCAACTACACATCATGTAATAAGGCATCACAACGTGTAATAGGATTTTTTTCTCCTTTAATTAATTTTCTTCTTTAAAACATAAGGAGCCTAATTTCTAAAAAAAACAACAAATACCAAGCATATTATCGAATAAATCATTGAAAATCCTTGAAAATGATAGAAAAAAGTATATATGATTTCAACATATCACTAACCATTACATAAGGATTATTAATTATCAACACCTTTGAAAGGTTTTATTTAATCCATTTCATAAAATCACATGTATTTTAATCATTAAAGAATATCATACATAGCAATATCAATTACCAGTTATTAGGGAAAATGTTTTACAAAATATAATTGGAACTTTATTAGCAGACACCATGCAACATTATAGGAAAATTATCTCATAATTTCTTTTAAACCATTTTATTTATAAACATTTCTTTGTATAGGGCTTGTTTAAATAAAATTTAAATTCAAATCTACAGAGAAAAATATCATTTGGGCTGTAACTATAATTTTAATTAACTTATACCTTATAATAAATAATCTCAAAAGGAATATGAAAGGTATTTTATCATTTAAGGGGGGATTGGTCAAGTAAGATGCCAGCATACACTATTATTTAATACTAGACGAGTGTCTTTGGACACTTTAAATATCCATATCATTTAACATAAACAAACCCCCACAGGGTTAAGTATCAAGACACATAAAAATAGAGGTGACTTATGAGGGTCCCATCAAGCCAACACAAGTTCAGTTATATGGGAAACCACTCCCAATTTAAGGAGTCATCATTCTATAAATAACAATTGGTATCCCATTTAAGTGAAACCCATTAATATTCAACAATCATATTTTAAAAACACCTTTAGTGGGTTTATCTCATAGGCATGCGATGTCCAACCGACCTTTAAGCATCAAATCAAGCATAATATGATTCAGTTATATAGGTCATCATTCCCAAATTTGAAAGATACAATAATTTATAAATTTCAATTAACACACCATTCAAATGGAATCCATAATAAATGACTTGGATTAGTTAAAATAATCTAATTAATTGATATTTCTAGGATTTTATTCAAGTTAATTCATCAACCAACTTTACACCATTTCATTTCTTTAATTAATCTTAGGTTATTTCGATAGAATTCCATCATAAATCTATAAAAGAAAGAACTATTTAGGCTGATAAAACACTTTATTTAATCAAACATACATCATAACCATAACAAGGAAGCTATCACATCAACATAAAATAAATATATACAAGGAAGGTAATCATAGAATCATGGTATATAAGTAAGAATTCTAAATAATCAAACAAGAATGGAATATAGATAATCAAGCTAATGACATATGAATCATATATGTATGAAATTATGCATGAAAGAAACCTCATATTTTTTCCATATCAGGAAAAGAGGTAAATCCCATAAATCAATAACTAGTGGAAGAGTATATCAAAAACCCAAGTTGAAATAATAATCAACAATAATAATGAACAAAATGAATAATAGTAACATCCATGGAAACTTGATCTCCCCCCATGCAAGGGTTGGTTAGACCCAAACAAAAGCTCTTTTACAAGTACTGACACATTCCTAGTCTTCTGTATACCTTCTATAAATAGTAAGATAAGTAAAAAATAAGTTCTCATTTCCTGACCCAAGATCCATTGAAATGGTGCCTGACTCGGTTGGTGACATGCACTCAAGCATGCCTCCCCGTACACTAGAGACTACCGACTAGAATTGAGGTTCTAATAGAGATATAGTGGGGATTATATACCCTCTAGGATAGTAATAAAACATAAAAGGAATAAATAATTTCTATAAATAGAAGAAGAATAAATAAATAAGGAAATTGAATTAAATCATCCAAATAATAATAAATGTCCAAAAGCTATAATTAATATCATATAAAAATGATAATGAAAAGGTGTTATACAAATTGGTTAGAAGTCATACAATACAATAAATGCTATAAAAATGTAAAAAAATACCAAATACTAAACTCTACTATCATAAATAGCACTATCTCTGTCCTCTGCTCCTATACTCCATCATTGTACATAAGGTCAATCATCCATATTTGGGAACATTCCATAATCCATAATTTCAAGCATGAGATATATCTGTGTACCAAATGATAGCTTACAAAGGGTGTGAGTAAAGATTAGTAGGAAAACACCAATAATGTCTAGTACTATCTAGTATGTGAGTTTAAGATTAGCAGTGTGAAGGTATAGTAAATAATAATAGTAAAGTAATGATGTAAAATAAACCATGTCAAGTTTAGGTTCCTCATAGGACACATGACTGACTATACCTACCTCAGACTAAGATAAATAGTATCTAAGAACTTATCATTTTAAATTTATATTGATATTTTCAGGACAAGAGGTGTATAACTAATGTGTCTGTGCAAAGTGTTAGTCATGTAAGGATCCATGATTTTTACATAATTTATGTTTTATAAACTGGGTGAAGTCCATAAGGGTGTAACCTTTCCAGTTCATCCTAAGGATAATGTTCTACCCAATCCCTAAGAACATTTCCTAGGTAAAATCAATGTGAGACTTTAAATAATACCAATTTAATAACCAAGGTAGTCAATAATATCAAGATTAATCCAAATATAATCATATAAAAAATTCAATTTTTTTTTAAATTTATAGAAATATAGGTGAACCTTAAGTTCCAAGACATAGCATTACTAATAATAAGTAAATGACTGAATACAAGTGTGGTATTCCACTTGGGAGACAAATAAATGAATCAATTGGAATCCCATGACCCTACCCAAGGCAAACAACAATGAGAGTCCAATTATCACTTAGGGAATAAAACACCTTTAAGGTAATTCAAGGTCTATGACCTTCAAGAATGAATTAATAAGTACTAAAGTATCTATAATCATAAGGACATACATGATCACAATTCATATTTAACCAAGGATTAGGTGACATGGTCATACTATTCGAGTTTTATTTTAAATCATTTATTCATTTCATTTATAAAGATATTTCAACTGACCTTGGAAGGTAGTTTAATCACATATCCTAGGATTAGGGGCCTAGTAAGGTATCAATGCATTATATTTAATTTAATTAATCCATTTAATTTATAAGGGAAAAATCGTCACACATAAAAGATGATTTATCATCATTTTAAGGGGTAATGTTTATGGATAATTAAATCAACACACCATAAGGGGTGGATTTCTTCAAGGTGGACATCCTCTATTGATAAAATTAGGTCGTGAGAGCTAACCCAAAAAAGGTTATATCCATTCATTTTATTAATTCAAAATTTAAGAGGCATTACATGAAAATTATAATGAATGGTACAACAACTCATTATATAGAAAACACAACATATAGGGAATAGATCTAGACCAACTACCTTATACCAAGAGAGATTCACTTTTGCAATATCAACCATTGATTTGGGATGAAATGATTGAAATTGGAAGAATAGAAAAAATTCCTAAAAATAGGGCATATGAGATCATGTGGTAATAACATCCAAGATACAGAGATAAACTAATAAAAGGATCAAGAGAAATGATAGAATAACTGAGGGAGATCCAACGTAACTGATGATGATCAATTCCAATCCCGAATGAAGGGAATACATCAAATCCTTTCTGAGGGTGGAGGGAGATCCACCATGGCCTGAGGAGGTGTTGTGTATAAATAAGAAGTGGAATGGGGATTTTGGGCTAAAATAAAGAAGGGAAAAATAGTCATTTCCCCATTTTAAAGGGGAACAATGTTTGACACCACAATTTGGATAACCATACACCAACCAGATGAATAACTCTACCTAAGAGCCACACAACACATGGTTCATGCACACATTTAATGAAATCATCCTCTAATCATGACTTTGGAACTATCTCACCCACCTCACCTCACATGGTTGTAGTGCACAGTTAAAAAATATCTATGCCAACCGTGAAAATCCCTTAGTGAATCTGCACCAAGCCACATGGTTATATTGATCCCCTCACATGGTTTAAATAAACAATGGGACTATATAATAAGGTTGTATAGTTTGGGGTTCATGGTTAACACAAACCTTTCTTTAACCACGATCCCCAGTCCTTTGCCTACCAAAAACTGAGATTTCAAAACCTCACACTCCTGAAACTCATCCTGGATTATGATACACATCTTGATCCTCAAACCCTATCTATAAACAATAAGTTAAAGTGTTCTAACTCTTTGAATTATGTCTCAAAGCTTGGTTTGTGATTTGGAACATCCACTAAATGATAATTCAAATTCTTTTATAATTTCCAACTGAATACAAAACCTAGGATATTACATCTTAGTGCATTAAATTCATAAACTTTGTTATAAGTAATTGGTTCTTAATTAAATATACTATATAAAACTCCCCAATAACTCCATACATCATTCCTATTAATACACATAACATTACCCAATGCACTGGAGATCTATAATAGGGATCACTCTTTGTATAAGCTATATTGGGATCCTAAATTTTTTATGATCTATAATCGGGTAAAAACCATCATATAAGTTATACCAGGATCACATGTTTACCATATATAATGAAAAATTACTATATCATGAACACAAAATTTTATGCTTACACCTTTTTTATCATAAAACCTTTAAAACACCAGTATGAAAAATACATTCAAATATCATAATACCGTTTTATTTTAAAAAACATTTTCAGTACCAAAATACATAGAAAAATAGAAAGAGGGGGTTTCTTTGAATAAATAAAATGAAAACTTGTAAAGTAACCCAAAAAATAAAATAATGGTTTTGGTGGTGGGAAAATTCATTTTCACTATATATGTTAAAATAGAACATCACCTTTCCCCTTTTAAATAAATTCAAAATGTTTTGTATAAAATAAGAAAAAATATTCCTTTTAATTTTTTTTAAAGAATATAAAAAGAGACATGAAATATCATTTAAAATTGTTTTATGTCCATATAAATACATTAATAAGATATTTTTAAAAATATGGATGTGGAAAAAAATATTTTGAAGGGAAAATTTAAAAACTTATTTTTTTTAAAAAGAGTCCCTTATGTAAATCCTTAAAAAGATTCATTTTTAAAAACATTTTAAATAGGGTAAAATATGTTAAAAAATTAAATTTATCATCCATTGAATCTTAAATAATATTTTTCTTGAAACTTATAGAAGAATATGTACATGGAAGAAATATATTTATAAAATAAATATATAAAACCATTAAAATGAGGTTTTTAAATTAAAGTGTCCCTTACCCTGAGACCGAATAATCATGTACGTCATTTATCATCATGAATAATAAAACTATATTAATTATTTAATTTATTAAAACCCATTTTCTAGTTTATTATTAAATTTTATTTTTTATTACCATGTTATATTTAATTACTTAATAATTTATGTTTACGTGAAATGTTTTGATCAAATTTAGATCATATGTCCAAAATGGCTTTGATGGGTTGACTATGGTTAAATAGGTTGTTGTTATATAATAATAATAATTATGAAATAATTATTATTTTTATACATTAATTATACTTTTAAAACAAATAATAAAATATGTTTATGAAAAATGAACTCTGTTACAATCATAGAGATGGTAGGACGTACGTACAGATAAGTAACGTTTCCAATTTTCAATTATCATTATGGAAAGAAGGTAAGTGTTATCATATATTTTAATAATTATAATCATATAATAAATAATATATTATTTATTTAAATATACTTATATATTAAATCCAATTGATGTGGTGATGAAAAATGAATCACATCACTTCATGGAGGTAGCAGTCAACACATATGTACAAACGATGTTACAATTTTTCAGTGATTGGAAAGTTAATAAAGTAATTGATATATTATGTTTAATATTGATAAATTTGTCATAAATATCAAACACACACACACACACAAACATATAAATATATATTAAATCCATCATTACAACCATCTGTATGAGGTGGTGATGGAAAGAAAATTAAATCAGTTCGCAAGGTGATAGTTTGCATGTACGCACGAACGATGGTTTAGTTTCCCGTTTGATAGAAAGAGAGATAAATATAGGTTATTAAATTAACACATTAAAATATTAACATATTATTATATGATATATATCAGTGTTATTATTTCATTATGGTTGAATAAGATTTGAACAATTTAGAAAAAAATAGAAACCCCTAGTAAAGAACTATACCTCTTCTTTAGATAACCTATTAAGATTTACAAAAAAAGATTTCCTAGGTTGATTTTATGATAAAAACTTGACCTATAGAGAGTGGGGATGGATCTAATTAATTTATTTATGTAGGTATTGGACAAACTAAAATGATTTTTAAGTGTGAATAAAAGAGGAGAAGATGCACCGTTTTATAAGAGAGGGAATGGGCACTCTTGGAATTTTTTAAAGTATTAAATTAATATAAGTTAATTTTCATATTCATACTAATAAAAATTGATAATATTTTAGGAAATGACGATTTTGAGTCTAAATAATATCATGTAATAAAATATAGATAAATTTAGGTTATTTTTTGACCCTTATCTTTTTATTTTAACCCCCTTTTAACTCTTTTTAACAATTACAATAGTAATAATGTTTTTACTCTTTAGGGCCCAAGAACCTTCCTATAAAAGAAAAAAGACCCATAAATGGACCATGGTTGATATTATAAACAATTTTACATTAACTTGTCCAAATAAAATATTTTTATGAATTTTAAATCATTTAATAAAACATTATTTATTATAAAAAAACCATTAATGTCTATTTTGATACTATTCATTTAATTTTACTTCAAAAACATAAATATAAGAATATAATTAGAATATATATATTTCAAAAAAACCTAATATGTTATGATTATTTAGATAATTTTTTAACAATAATAATTTATTCTAATTATATTAATTTTAATATTTTTAGAATCATTTATTTTATTTTCCATTTAATTTGATAATTACTGCATTGACATTCCATAAGAATTTAAGGTAGTTATTTAAATATAAAAAATTATAAATATATTAACATCATAAAAATAATTCCATTATTCTCAAAATAAAAATTAATATTAATTCACAACTTACTATTGTTGCTATGTGAACACATAAGAGATTTTTAAAAGCATGAGAGTGACATTTTGTCAGTTTATTTACATAACTTATTATAAAGTTCATAATCATGGACGAATGTTAAAAAAGTCCATATATTAAAATATTTTATGATTATGGAATAAATTTAATCTAAAAAATAAAATTAATTCAGTTATTGTAACTTTTTAGTCCTTATCAAAATATTTTAACCTTAATTAACCATTTTACTTTTACAGAGGTAATAAATTTTTAATATTTTTACTATTAATTATAACCAAAAATTATATTTGGGGACTTAAATTAGTGGTAAAGGATACCCGTAATCTTTCATTAGACTTGGGTTCAAATTCGGGCAGGAGAAAAGTTCCTCAGGCAGGCAGTGATGCGGGCATGACACATGCCTGATGTTGCAGACAGTATGATGCAGGCATAACGTTGCATTAGGCCATGTATTGGGTTTAATGTACACTGGGAATTCAGTCCATGTAATGAATAAATAAGTCTTAATGGGTGGGCTATCCCTTGGGGGGTCTATGACTTGCCTTTCCGGCCTGTGTGTGTGGTGTTTGTGTTTAATGTAACTGTACCCCAAACACCTAATATATATAAAACTAAAAATTAAGTTGAAATTAATAAATAATATTAATTACGATGATTAAAAATATGGAATCAATTTTTCAAGATTCAATTTCTATAAGCTGTATAATTTAATTTAAAATTATACCCAAAAAATGGGATGAAAGGTTGTTCTTCAGAGAAATGCATTTTTCAAGAAATAAATGATCTTACATTAACTCTATTAATATGAATCATCATTATATAAATTAAAATTAATATAAATATATATATATATTATAAATTTAAATTAAATATTTATTTATCTGTTTTTATTTTAATTAACTAAAATGGATAATATTTCTGAACATAAAAACAGTTTTTAGAAAACAATGCTTTTAAGAATAAAAATTAACTTATAAAAAATCATGAAAATTTATAATTTAAATGAAGTTAAATATATTATTAAAAATAAAAATATTTATATGTAAATTTAAAATCAAATCCAAAATATAATGGTACTTTTAAATTAATTTATTTAATGAAAATAAATGATAGTATTTAAAAAATCGGTAATTGTCACTATTCACTGAAAAATCAATCATTTTAGAAAAATCACAAAATTTAACACAATTTAACCATGAAATTATGATTTCAAAAATGAATTAAATTTTACAAATAAATTTTCTAATATATAAAAAATTTAATTATAATATTTTCTAAAAAAACAATAAAAACGATTTTTGAAGAAAAAATATTTTTGAAGAATAAAATTAATTTACTAAAATTTGATTGATTATTTACTAAGAATTTATTATTAAATTTATATTAATTAGTTAATTTTTATATTTAATAAAAATTTAATCATATTCACACTCACTAATTTAATGAATAGTTTATAAGGTTTATTTTAAATAATAACATTTCATGGTTTTTTAGGATCAGTGTTGCATGTCATATATACTATCAATTAATGTTTTCCATTTTATATATAAGGGTGTTACAATTACACTTACATGCACCAAGAAATTTTAATATTCAAAATACATCTCATGGAATAATAATACTATTTCCATTGAAGATTAAATTTCCCAAAAACTAGCTCATTCCAGATTAAATAAACCTTATCATAATGTTAACCGAAAAACTACATGAGAATGACCCATGTGAGATTCAATTACCCAAAAAAATCACATAAGGTGAAACAAACTATAATAAGAAAAATATAATCCACACATTAATTAAACCATTTCATAATAAAATAAATAAATAAAATGTATGAAAAAATAGAAGACACAAGAAATGTGGGGATAAAAAATAAAATATAAACAAATGAAATTAATTTTTTTTAAAAATCAAGAATTCCAAAAAATAAAAAATATACACCTTACAAATTGAAATGTAAAATAGATGTGATGTTCTTTAAAACTACTTTATCTTTTCCTATTAGTTTTTTTAGATGGATTTCAATCAATAGGAACCCATAAGCACTGTCATAATAAACACAATCTGATTATCACCTTAGCTTGTACTACAATGGAATGTGTTTGTCCATACTAACTAATATACTACCATTAACTGATAAACCTGATTAAAAACATTTTAATCTACGAAACTACATTAACAGATCTTGAAAGACCATATACATGAGTCTTATCCAAAATTAATTTCATAGAAATCACCAGATGTAAGAACCTTTGTAAAAGCCTAAACTTTAATGTATGGAATTTTATTTTAAGGGGATAAATGCCTTATTATGTAATTATGTTATAGAAAACACATGCACTACATTGGTTATTTTTAGATCATGGTAAAATATGGATTGTTACACTTAAAATACCACTAAACATCGTAACTATTAATAATATAGCCATTCTATAGTGACCATTAAGATTAATATATACTAAGGGTTATATTATTATCTAATTGTCATAGAAGGAAGGATTTATATCCCCGAACAATAGGATCATACCCTATGAATCCCATTTCTTAGATATTTGGAGGGATATGGAATCATTAGACATTACCCATGACCAAACCAAAAGCCAAGATTCAATAATTAAAACCTGAGAAAAATCGTTTATGAGAGAAGTTCAAGCATATCGAGATCACTTCACAAACCTTGTTCATCGAACAACCCTAAGAAAGTACCACTATCACACACCTTACCCTTAAGGAGTATGCTAGTGTTATAGGGGGTTATGTGTCCAGACCATAGTATTATGAATTTATATATTTTAGTTTTTAAAATAATGACTATATTTATCCATTTTTATTATTACTTTATACGTAAGATTATATAAGGAGTTTAATAAAAACTAGATTTTGATATGAAGATACCATAATTATATTTTAGAAATATATAGTTTCAATTAAAACACAATTTTTGATAAATTGAATAATTTTGAAATAAATTACATTTCCAGGAAATATTCTTATTAAATAATATTTATTTAAAAATAAATTATAATATAATTTAATGAATTCAATTTTAATTTTTATTAGGGGAAATTTTTTTAGTGCCATTTAAAATTGTATTTTCCAGGAAATAAGTATTTTTATTTAATGGTGTAAATTGATACATTTAGAGAATTATTTTTTGTAAAGTAAATATTATTTTTGAAATCAGAACATCAAAATTATGCAATGGTGAACTTTTCATATTGTTCTAAGACAATCAAATTTTTGGGTTAAAATTAAATATGATATAAATATAAAATATGTATTATGACATAATAATATCCCAAAAGTGTTGTATTAAATACTAAAAATGTAATTCACATTCAAAAATAGATTTTACCTTTATAATAATGTATTTTTACGTTATTTTATTAATTTCATAAACCTTTAATGAATCCTTGGAAACCAATATAATTTTTATGTTTTTAAAAATAATCCTTTAAAAAAATGACACCCCACATCATGAATGGTTTTAGTTTAATGTGTAATGTCCCGGTTCTAGAAGCCGCCCAGAGGCACCCCATAACCGGTTGGTCACATGGCTTCAAGCGCATTTCCCCAAACTCTAAAGGCTACTGACTAGCAGTGAGGGCCTTGGGTGTGATAGTGGGGAAACTATGCCCTCATTGGCAGAGTAACACAGTGGAAGTAAAATAGATATACAATAGAAAAAGCAGTAATATGGAATACAATAGTAAACAATGGAAGGCTAAAAAAATAAACAGCTGGAGCACATATACAATGATGCATGATAAATATGTCTAGGAAATCAGAAAAACACGTCACAATGCTGAAATACAGTTCTAAACCAAAGTACAAGAAAACAGTAAACAACTCCACAGCATCACAAGCCAAAGCTTGGTCCCATGATCTCCAGCTCCAAAGTATTCAAGTACCTGAAGTAGAAGATCTCTTGACCTTATCTATACCTGCAACAACATAATCTGTTTGGGCCCAAAAGAATGGCCCAAACAGGGTGTGAGACTAAACCCAGTAGGAAACCACTAATAGATCTGTACCTAACAGTCAGTGAATATATATGGCAGGCAATAAACAAAGAGAAGTAGTAAACAAGGAATTACTCAAAAGTAAACAATCCTAATGTTTCAAAGCAGTCAATTCCACATATAAATAAAATAGATAATCACAAATAGGTAAGACTTTGGGATGTACTCATATCCTAATCCCCTCTAGTCCAACATAGAAAACACAAGCAACCCTCTGGGAAGTACCCATAGTCTAACACCTCTAGTTCATCTTTAGTATAGACTCTATAGGGAAGCCCTCATTGTCAATTCCCCTATAGTATTGTATCAGTAACTAAAAGGAACTCTGGGGAAGCACTTATGTCATATTCACCATGTGTCCCACACCGAGGAACTAAAAACACTCTGAGGAAGCACTTACGTCAATTTACCATATGGTCTCGCATCGTAACAGTAAAAACAGACACTTTGGAGAAGACGTTATGTCTATTCTCCCTATGGTCAGCTACACTAGGTTCTCATGGACCTGTGTAAGTCAAATGAGAACATCAATAAAAGGAGGACAAAGTAAACCTCAAGAACTACTTGGCTAACCAGTCTACAGTTCAACAACATGCCAGATAATCAAACACTCCATCCTATACTATTAGGCATTGTAAAAAATAAGGCATCCTAACAGGATAAGCAGGAAAAAATGGTGATAAACCAACATGTATTGGAAAACACTTCCAAATCATATCAATTTACCCAATTCACATTCAATTAACCTCTATTCTAGTATAAAATCATAGCGGGAAATTAACAGGGCTAAAAAAGTAAACATGCAATAACCCGTTCATGGGTATTGGGCAATTTTTCACATATAACTCAAAGAATTTATACAGAAAGGCACAAAACACATATCTCAGTGTTATAGGATCATTATATGTGAACCTCAAGCCTTTAATCTCCCAATAACACTGTAGATCTACAAAAATGCTCAATCGAAGATAAATTGAGAAAGAGGAGGAATCATGAAACAAAGATCTAGGATAAGGAAGAGCTCACCGAGGTGATCCCAATGCAATAGACAATGGTAGATTCGGAGAAGAGATGCTCAATCGCGGTCTCAGAGAAGTTCTGCAGTCGTATAGTGTCTCTTGGTTGAACCAAACCTAGAAGGAGATGGTTCTGTAAATCAGACGCGACCCCGGTGCATTTAATAAAAAAGAAAGTACACTACATGTACTTGCCTTTACCAGCCCCCGTATTAGGCGGTCTCTAGGTTACCAAACATGACTATGTGCACGACCATTACACGACCAACACCCGGATACCCACGGTAACCGAGTACACAATGTGTACTTAAAAAGTACACGGCGTGTACTTCAAAAATTTCCAGAAACTCCTTTTTTTCTCAAAAACACTAGAAAAGGGGAAACATACTTGAAAAGAAGATATGGGTTCTTACAAACTTCCCCCCTTAAAGAAATTCATCCCCAAATTTCCTTAGCAAGGTGGCGTAGAAGAATAATCCTCAAAAAGATTCGACCAATGTGATCGTACATCGGCCTCCCTCTCCCAAGTCTCATCCTGTACTCGTCCGTGCTGCCATCGCACTCGTACCAGAGGAACAGACCGACCACAGAGAACCTTCACGCTTCAATCAAAAATACGGATAAGATGCTCCTCAAACAAGGCATACACCTATAATTTAATCTCCTTGGGTTGAAAAACATGAGACGGGTCTGAGAAGTAACATCGAAACTGAGAAATGTGGAAGACTTCGTACATATCTCGATACCACTGAGGTAACTGTAACCGATAGGAAATTGGCCCGACTCTCTCCAAAACCTCTCACGGTTTGACATACCTCGGTGAAATCTTACCTTGTCTTGTAATCCTCTTGTGTCTCAACCTCAGTTTGACACGCAGGAAAACCTGAACTCCGACCTCTAACTGCTAAGGTCATCTCCATCGATCAACAGAAGACTTCTGTTGAGACTGTTAATAGCCATCCTCTTCCGAATCAACTCTATCTGCTCTATGGTCTCCTAGACAAGTCGAGGTCCTTGTATAGCTTCCTCTCCTGCATCCATCCAGCATAAGGTTTATTGGTATGGCCTACTGTACAAAGCCTCATAAGGTGCCATCAGAATAGTTGCTTGAAAACTATTATTGTAGGAAAAATCCACAAGAGGTATGTGCTTCTCCCAGGAACCTCCAAAATCCAAGATGGATGCTCAAATCATGTCCTCAAGTACCTGAATCGTACAATTGAACTGACCATCTATCTAAGGGTGGTAAGCTATACTCAAAAGTACCTATGTACCCAAAGCCTTCTGAAGTCTCTGCCAGACCCAAGAAGTAAAACATGAATGCCTGTCTGACATAATGAAGTGTGGAACCTCATGTAGACATACAATCTCTCAGATGTACAATCTTCCTAGCTCATCAACAATATAAGTATCCTTGATAGGCAATAAGTGAGAAACCTTCATGAGTTTGTCAATGAAAACCCAAACTACATCATTTCCTTGAGGCGACCTTGGAAAACCTTTCACGAAATCCATCATGACATCATTCCATTTCCACTCAAGAATGGGAAATTACTAAAAATCCCTTCTGATCACAGATGCTCCACCTTCACTTGCTGATAGGTGTACCACCTCATTATAAAACTAGCAACATCTCTCTTCATACCTGGCCACCAATACTAATGGTGTAAATCACAATACATCTTCGTGACAACCAGATTAACTGCCCAAACTGAGGAATGAAAGTCCGACATCAGCTCCTCACGTATGTCTGCTGAGACCCATACACGCCTCTAAAAACTCTAGATCTCATCCTCACCTACTATCCATCCAAGAATAGGGTCCTCTTTTAACACACTCTCCCATAGGACCAGGCCTTCAGAATCTAATAGTTGCCTCATTCCTACTTGATCAAGAAGAGTATAGGTAACACTTATAGAAGATAGAAACGTCTTCCATTGTCTGTCATGCACCTCCAATTGAATCTTAGAGAATAGATACATAAGCTGCCACTCACTACCAGCCTTCTAAACTACCTGTATCTGATTCCTCAGGCTTAGTGCATCATCCACAGTGTTGCCTTTCCCAGGTGTGTAAGCAAGCTCAAATTCAAAAGGCTGAAGGTACTAAACCCACCTTTGTTGCCTCAAATTCAGATAACGCCGAGTAAAGATATACTTGAGACTTTTGTGGTCAATGAAAACTATAAAATGCTCTCCAAAAAGATAATGTCCCCAACAACATAAGGCAAGAACAACTGCAGCCAGCTTGAGATGACGCGTCAGGTAATTTCTCTCATGTGGCCTCAACTGCCAAGACCTGTAGGAAATGACTCCTTCTCCCTGCATAAGCACACCTCCTAGCCCGATACCTGATGCATCACAATATACAATATAGCTTTATTCCCGGATCTGGTAATACTAGTATTAGTGTTGAAGTCAACCTCCATTTCAGCTCCTGAAAGTCCCACAAGAACCTAGCGCCCTTCTTAGTCAGACCCGTCAGTGGTGCTGCAAAATGTGAAAAGTCCCATATAAAGCATTTGTAGTAACCAGCAAGCCCTAGAAAACTTCGTACCTCAAATATGTTCTTCGGATGCTCCCAAGAAACTACTGCCCTCACTTTCTCTGGGTCTACTGACACTCCTTTCTCTAAGATAACATTACCCCAGAAGTGAATCTGGTCCATCCAAAAGTGGAATTTTGAGAGTTTAACATATAAATGATGCTCTCTCAGTGTACTCAAAATTATCTTAATATGGGTGGCATGGTCGTGTCGAGTGTGAGAGTACACCAAGATATCGTCCATGAAGACTACCATGAAAGAATCCAAGTATGGATGGAACACTTGGTTCATCAGTGCCATAAAAATTGCAGGTGCGTTCGTGAGACTAAACAGCATAACCACATACTCGTATAGACCAAACCTACATCGGAAGGCTGTAAGAGGTATATCAGATGGTCTAACGCGCAATTGATGATAACCAGATCTCAAATCAATCTTCAAGAACACCTGGGCTCCTAAAAGTTGATCAAATATATCATCAATTCTCAGCAAGGGATATAGGTTCTTGACCATCAACAGGTTCAACTTCTGATAATCCACACAAATTCTGAGGGTACCGTCTTCCTTCTTTGCAAACCGGATAGGTGAACCCCAAAGATATGTACTGTGTTGGATAAAATACTTTTACTGTAACTACTCCAACTGCTTCCTGAGCTCCTGCAACTCAGGTGTAACCATCCTATAAAGATGTATAGACACCAGTTCCGCTCCTAACACAAGCTGAAAGAAAAGTCTACCTCGTGATCCAGAGGCAAACATGAGAAGTACTCTGGAAAGAAATCCCTAAAATGATCCACCACTAGAATAAATTCCATAAATGAAGTCCCCTGGTCATCCAAATAAATACTAGTAATCTGGGCTGTAACTCCTCCCAACCCGTGATGCTTGGGTCCCACACTACTTTCCTAGACATCCCATTCACCCTTATAAAGAAATGATCCACCCTCTGGTGATGTGAAACTCACCCTACGACGATAGCAATCGAAAATTTCTTGGAAGGGAACAAACCAGTACATTTTAATAATGACATCATAGCCTATCATCTCTAAGATATAGACGTCCCATAAGAAGTGATACCCACCAACCTCAAGAGTGAACTCCTTGAACTGTCGTACACTAGTTGTTCTATTCCCCCAAAGAGTTTCTAATGTCAAGATATCCACAGAAGAAAAGATACAGAGCCCAAGGATCACTACAAAAAAAAACAAATATAAAGATATGGGAAGCTTCAGTATGGAAAATAGAAGAAGCTAAAACTGAGGCAATAAGAATTGTACCTTAACTATAGAGGGTCTGGGATCTTGGTCCTGCTGGGTCAGATCCACTGCAAAATTCTGACCAGCACCGCAGCCCTGTGCCCCTGCCTGACCCCTCTAAGCTGATCCGCCCTGCTATCACTAAAGGCCCAGCGAATGACTACCACGACGATGAGCACCACCTCGGCCTAAATTGATAGAATAACTCTAGTTCCTTGAATGATGAGATACTGGTGGTGATACTCCTATATGAGGAGTCATAAGAAAACCCCTATCACCAGCTACTGGTGAGAAGATCTGACAGAAATAGTGAAGATGACCCATCTTGCCACAAGATCGGCACTCCACTAAGTCCCTCGGGCAATGTGTCATTTTATGCCCACTCTTACCGCAATGGTAGCATACCATCTGTATACTAGAAAAAGTGTCTTGCCTTCTTGGTTCACCACACGAAGACCCCCTGTGGAACTACTTAATATCAGTAGGAGGGATACTAACTCCGGATGTCAAACCACCATGGCTCACAACTCCAGAATCCCTCAAATTACGCTCTGTGATCAATTCCTAGTTGACGATAGAAGTGATGGAAGTTGGCCTTAAGATGTTCACCTGCGATCAGATGTTGTGCCTGAGACCATCCTCGAACTTCCTTACTAGGAATAACTAATCACCTTCTGGAATAGGTGTGAAGCACTTCAACTTTGTGAAGAGAGAAGAATACTCCATAACAAAAAGAGTACTCTGCTCTAGACTCATGAACACTCGGGCTCGATCGATCCTCAAGGTCTCCAGGTATAAGTAGTCATAGAAGGTACACTAGAATGCATCCCACAACATAACCTACTGGAGTCTTGTCTGTGAGAACACATCCCACCATCTCTTGGTGGAATCCTGAAGCATTTATGTAGCGAGATTGACCCTACTCTTTGGAGGCGTCTCCAAATGCTCGAAGATAGAAATCATGGCTTCTAACCAAAGCTCTGCAGCCTGAGTTCCTCCTTCCCCTGTAAAGGTTGGAGGGTGCTACTACTGGAAAACCCGCGGAAACTCTTCTATAGAATGGATAGGATGCAGTACTCTGCGAAAGGTCTTCATGAACCTCATAAAGCCCTATCGGAACTGTGCATCAGCACCTATGTCTATAATGATGGTTTGTGCCAAGATTAGCACAACTGGAGGATCTTCTAGACGTCCTTGATCAGCCATGTCCGGTGTCTGATCAATACCCTGTAACTAGAGGACAAACAGATGATGTCTCGGTGGCATGACTCTACAAGGTCAAGCACACACCTTAGATCAAGATTTTCAAGGAATGAAAACTAGAAGAGTAAGAAGGGAACATGAGAAAGAAAGCCTTCAATTTTTACAAAACATGGACACACAGTGTGTATAATTCCTAGACGGTGTGTTCCCTTAAGCCTTTACAAGGGCGTGTACTCCTGCCACAACTGGTTGTGTAACACCCCAAACACACAACGTGTTTTCCTAACACATGACATTTACTAGAATAATCTTCCCCTTCCCAAGTCCTACTACATGACTAAGCTACATGGTTATCCTAGAATAATACTACATGAAGTTTTTGTGCCAGACACGACATGTACTAGGAGAGATTCACTGACCCATGTGGTTAGTGACACATCCGGATACACGGATCATACTACACAACATGTTCTAGATGGATACGAAATGAACTAATGAATTTCCACCAACCCATGTTATTAGTTACATGGAAAAATTTCAGGGATTACACTACACGACATGTTCAAGACCAACACAATGTGTATTGCTTAAGTTTTTATCCATCTGTGTCATTAGTCACACAGGCAAACATATAGTCTAAACACACGGCGTGTACGTCTGGTACATGGTGTGTCCCAACAAAAAGTTCTCCCAACCCCATGTCTCTGCCCACAAATCCGGTGACACAGTTATAGACTACACGATTTGTACATAGATTACATAGTGTATACTTAAGAAAAATAGTTTCTTCTTGAATAGAAGAACACATGACATGTATTCAAAACTACACTATGTGTATTATGTGTCTTCCAGACATTAAGCCTCAGATACTACTCTAGAAGCCCCAAAAACACTAAAACAAACATTAAAATGCCAAATTAAGATCCGTGAGGGCCCATACTCTCCACGAATCAAATCTTGGCATCTATTACATATCATAAACAAGGAAAACAAGGAAATGCTCCACCAAATTCCGATCCATGAGGGCCCATAACACATCAAGAACCAAAGTTTGGCATTCATTCAAACAAAACCTTACACAAATCAATACCCTATCAACAACACGTACTTTATCAAGCCATATATGACAACAAAATGCATATCTTGCAAAATATCTATCCCAACAACATGCAATCACTAATGCACCCTAAATGGCATGGAAAGAATGCATGACATGTGTTTGCTAGAATGTTCCTATATGATGCATGAGATAGAATACCCTCATCTCCTCAGGTTGAAAATGAAATAAAACCTCTATAATATCAACAATAACAACACAAATCATGTGAAGCACCCAACGGTGAAATCAAATCAACCATAAAATTTCAAAACCAGAAAATTGTAATAAACAAGGTAAATTGGATTTTCCCTGTACATGGGTTAGGTAATCCCAAGAACAACTTATTACCAAGTAGCTATTTATGTCCTATCTTTGACTATATTCTCTAAACAGTAAGTCAAGAAGGAAATAACCACTCTGATACCACTTTTTAACTTCCCAGTTCTGGAAGCCGCCCAGAGGCACCCTGTAACTGGTTGGTCACATGGCCTCAAGCGCATTTCCCCGAACGCTAGAGGCTTCCAACTAGAAGCGAGGGAATTGAGTGTGATAGTGGGGAAACTATGCCCTCATTGTCATAGTAACACAATGGAAGTAAAACAAATATACAATAGCGGAAGCAGTAATATGGCATACAACAGTAAATATCAGATGACTAAAAAAATAAAGAGGTGGAGCACATATACAATGATTCATGATACATATGTCTAAGAAAGCATCCAAACATGTCAAAATGCTGAAATACAGTACTAAACCAATGTACAAGAAAAAATGTAAACAGCTCGATAGAATCACAAGACAAAGCTTGGTCCCATTCTCTCTAGCTCTAAAGCAGTCAAGTACCTGAAGTAGAAGGGCACTTTCCCTTATCTATAGCTGAAACAATATAATCTGTTTGGGCCCAAAAGCATGGACCAAACAGGGTGTGAGAATAAATCCTAGTAGGAAACCCCCAATATATCTGTGCCTAACAGTTAGTGAATATATATGGTAGGAAATAAGCAAAGAGAAGCAGTAAACAAGGAAGTAATAAAAAGTAAATAATCCTAAAGTTTCAAATCATTCAGTTCCACATAGAAAGTAAACAGATAGTCACAAATAGGTAATCCTTTGGGATGTACTCATAGACCAATCCCCTCTGGTCCTACCTAGAAAACACAAGCAACTTTCTGGGAAGTACACACAGTCTAACCCCTCTGGTTCAGCTTTAGTATTGACTCTTTGGGGATGCGGTCACCGTCAATTCCCCCTATAGTCTCGTATCGGTAACTAAAAGGCACTATGGGGAATCACTTACATCACATTAGCCCTGTGGCCCATATAGAGGAACTACAGACACTCTGAGGAAGAACTTACATCAATCCCCCCTATGGTCACACATCGTAACAGTAGATACAGACACTCTAGAGAAGTCCTTACGTCCATTCTCCCTATGGTCTACTACACCAGGTTCTCACGGCCCTGTATAAGTTAAATGAGCACAAAAATGAAAAACGGACAAATTAAACCTCAATAACTACTTGGCCAACCAGTCTATAATTCAACAGTATGCCAGATAATCAAACACTCCATCCTACAGTACTAGGCATGGTGAAAAAACAAGGCAGCCTAATAGGCTAAGAAGGACCAAATAGTCATAAACAAACATGCATGGGAAAACACTTTCAAAGCATATAAATTTACCCTATGCACATTCAATTAACCTCTATTCTAGAATACAAGCATAAAAGGTAATTAATAGGGCTAAAACATTAAACACACAATACCCTGTTCAAGGGTATTGGGAAATTTTACACATATAACTCAAAATATTTCTACAAAAAGGAACAAACCACCTAACTCAGCATTGTAGGATTGTTATACGTGAACCTAAAGCCTTGAATCACCCAAGAACACCATAGATCTACAAAAACACTAAAAACACTCAACCGAAGATAACTTAAGAAAGAGAAGAAATTAGGAAACGAAGCTTTAGGAGAAAGAAGAGCTTATGAAGGTGATCCCAATGCAATATACAACAGTTGATTCAGAGAATGGATGGTTGATCATGGTCTTATAGAAGTTCTGCATCCATACGGTCTCTCTCGGTCGAACCATACCTTGAAGGAGATGGTTCTGTCCGTCAGACGCGACCTCGATGCGTTTAATGAAAAAAAGAAAGTATACAACATTTACTTTAGAAGTACAGGTCGTGTACTTTCCTTTACCATCCCCCACATTAGGTGGTATCTAAGTCACCACACATGGCCGTGTGTATGGCTGTTACATGGCCAGCACCCGGCTACCTACGATTACTGAGTACATGATGTGTATTTATAAAGTACATGGCGTGTACTTCAAAAATTTCCAGAAACTCTTCTTTTTGTCAAAAAAACTAGAAAAGGGGAACATTCTTGAAAAGAAGATATGGGTTCTTATATAATGAGTTAGATTCATATCCTAATTAAATATTGAAAACCACTACTCCTAGGTAGAAACATGGAAAAAAACTATGATAATTATTGTGATTTTTATTATTTTATCACTTACAGTCCAAAACTTATGTGTAGATATTAATTAATAATTATCCTCATTTTTCCTATAAATAACCACCCATCAACCTATTATTCTTTACTCAAAACACATCCGTAATTATTTTTATTTTAATATCACTCTGTAAATCACTTAAAATGTTTTCTCAATATTTTAAGAAGCTCTTTCATAGATTATAAAATCACTCTCTCAAGGTAAGGGACTCTCATAATCTTCCTCTTCATTCAAGTACAACCTTTATATTAAGACGTTTGATATCCAATTTTTCATGTTGAAATATGATCTTAAAAATTCCTTTTCCTTCCTTATTATTTCCATGTAATGGGAGACCAATTTTCACTCTCATTAATCCCTTTTATGATCCTTTATATACACCTATTATGATGATAAAATTATTCCATGCTTTTCCATGCCAAAAGTTTATGTTGTGAACACCCATCCCCATTTCCAATCAATAATATTCACCTAATTTCACCTATACTTCATTTATTGGGGATTTACATATATATAACACACACTTCTTAATCATGGGATTAAAATTATTTAAATATGTTCTTTTTTTGTATGATCTATGTGGCATACAAATGCACATACATGATATTAATGTGATGGGTGGGCCTAAAATTATATAGTCCTACAATGCATTGGTTAATGTTTTTATCTCATGAGATACCATGTATGGTTTATGTATGGTTAGACTAAAAACACTATTATATGATGTATTGATTGTTATCCATGAAATAGGTTTATAATTTCATGTTTTATATTATTGGTACATTCCAATGATTCCTTGATGTTATCATCTTATTTCATTCTTCAATATTCATAATTACGATTCTCACCATTTTTGTCACATTTTCATAGAAATTTAATTATATGTACTTCTTTAATTCATGTTATAATTTATTATTCCATTATAGGGCTTTATATCTCACCCCTTTTTTATGCACATCCCAAGATATCCCATGTAGTTTTAAAAGATCAATGAAATTTTAATGGCATGTTGTAGAGTTTTTAAATATTTTCATTGTATTAATGTTTCATGTTATTATAACATGTATAAAATTACTACAATACACTAGGCCTCTTGATATATTGGGATTTTGTTATGTATCTTATTGTAATAGATCATGAAATAGAGTGTATAAAGATATGGGTTTTCATAGTAGGTATTAGAGAAAGGTCTAGTAATTTTTGGGGATTATAATTATAAAATCTTAGTGAAAACTATAGGGATAAGACTAAACATAGGAAAACATCCATAAATTTTGGTAAATTATAGAGTGAGTTGTTTATGTGAAACAAAATCCATGTTTGGATGCTACAAGAGGATGTGGATTTTGCATAGTTTTACCTATGGGTAATAACCCCAAAAAGAGTGGATTGGGTATTAAATTGATCATCACTCGGTGAAAAAATGTTCTTGATGCACACTTGGATTGAAACTCTCAGGGGATATGCTTTGGTAAATTTACAAGCTCTTTATAAACCATTATGAAGGAAAAAAAATTTATATGAAAGTTAATGTTAACAAATAGACCGTGTATAACATATATTGAAACATAAAAATACATAGTTTAAGGAATATATTTCATTTATGAGTTATAAATTCAATTTTCATAGTCACCATTTTATATTTTCAATTGTTTGAAAATTATCATCCATAATTTTCACTTTATTTTAGTCAATGGATGGAAATATGAGAAACTGAGTCATCAACCAATTAAATGGGTTATGTGATAATTTCCCAAATGAGATACCTAACCTCATGGGAGTAGGATTGAATAATTAATGACAATACATACTCAATTAACTCTATTTTTAATAGAAACATGAATTAGGAGGAATACCTATATACCTCTAATAATGATAAAGTTTGTAACACCCCGAGCTTCCACGATACGCTTCTCATTCAATAATGCAATAGCTTGCATTGTACGCAACTTCGAGTTCTAAAACACCGCGACAAATCAAAGTAGCCGTTATGAATAGTAATAACCACTTTTTAAAATTATAGAAATTTTATATTTCAAAATGGAATTCATTTTTGTATTCCTAATATCGAAATTAGCCTATGTTGAATTTTTGGTATTTTTCTGAGAACTTCTAATTTTTATGAATAGTGAAAAATACTTTAAAACAACTTTTTTAATCAAAATAATTTATTGTGATAAATTATACTATTTAGTGGTTTTAAGGTATAATTAGAATATATTTTTACCATTTTAACCAATGGTGGTCATTAGAATTAATTTAACATTGAAATTGGACATAAACAATTGCCAATCTTTTGATATAAATTGTTTCTTG
Source organism: Viscum album (assembly GCA_963277665.1). Lineage (NCBI taxonomy): Eukaryota > Viridiplantae > Streptophyta > Magnoliopsida > Santalales > Viscaceae > Viscum > Viscum album. Next base: position 232,909,328 of record OY728141.1, read on the forward strand.
AAAACACGCTATTTGTCGTAACAGCGGGAATTAATTATAAAATTAATTAATGCAACATATGTGTTTGGAATTTTGTAAAATAGACATCATTTTTGAATTCGGAATATCAATTATAGCTTAGGGTGAAATTTTGGCATTGTTCTGAAAAACTTCAATTTTTGATGAATAGTGAAACCACTAAGTGGTAGTTAAATAACTGATTTTTCGTTTAAATGAAATATTACCACTTCTGTGATTTGATTTTCAAAAATCCGACATACATGGTTGTCATTAAGAAGTAAAATGTGGTTCAATGGGATAAAAATAATTTTTTTGGTGAATAGTAACTTATTAAGTTTCAATCGCGATTAGTGGTAATTAGTGTGGTTTAAGGTATAAATAATACTTTAATAATATGAAATGACCTAGACACATGTCCCAACCTCATTGGTTGTGTCATGGCCGACCAATACAAGCCATGGCCTAACTTGGGGACCCCATGGATCCACTTTTGTTGGGAAATAACATAAATTACTTTTTATTTAATGTTAAAGTAAAAATGACACTAACATAAATTGTTTTACTAAAACAATTTTTAGGTAGGGTTACACAAGTACAAATTTTGACTATAAATATTCATTAGAAAGATAAAAAGATTTCCTACATCATAGTATTTTTTTTATAATTTTAGACATTAAATAAAGTAAATTATTTATGACATCATTATGATGTGGCGATGACCTCATTATTTAACGATTTAAATAAAATGAGAAGATAATGCAAAATCCAAGGCTTACACTTGTCCAAAGCCTATTGTATGAAGAGATTTAGAAAACTTATCACCTTAGTCTCGAATTATATAAGTGTGGGACCTTTAGAATTCGAAAATCATTTTGAAATAATGTAACATTTCAATCTTTCCAAAAGTGCCCCTCCTCTCCACTTATAAAAGGCCCCCACCTCTCCCACCTCATTTACACTTTCAAGCCATTTGGCTCGGCCAACCTCTGCCCAAATACTCTACCAACATTCCTCCCTTACTCCTAGAAGCCTCACTTTGGGCAGAACTCTTCCCAAGGAAGCCTTTGGATCAAATCAAAAAGAGTTACCCGATTTTGAGGTAATGTCTTTTCTAATGTTGTTTTGTTTTATTTTTCTTCTCCAACCCCCTAAACTCTTTTTAATCATTTCTTTTGTAACAACACCAGTATCCTCAATATACTAGGATGTTGTTATAAGAAGGATTAGAGCTACACTTACACACACCTACATCTAATGGTTAAAGAACATACAGTTTCCGTGGATGGCGAAATTCTGCCTCCCGAAACGATGATTGTTCAAATTCTTTTAACACCTATAATGGTGGCCATTTTGATGACACTATTTTCATATATAATATATATATTATGTTTATGTTTTACTTATGCTTCTGTATTTTTCATTTATGGCATACTTTATGATTTCCATTATGGGTAAACGCGATAATTTCATTTTAGGAAGTGCGGACTACCGCCCCCTAAAAGTGATGTGAATCGTTAATGCCATATGTGGGTTGTATAAAGGATGGAGTAAATGATATTATATATAATATTATACTGGAACTATATTATTCCTTTATATAATTATTATTTCGTTCCATTAAATATGAAATTAAAATGAAAGTAGCGTTCATGCGTACGTACGGCTTACCGTCTCCATGAACGGTGCATTTCATTTCTTACCTCTAAATGTTATGTAATATTATAAATGAATGTATATACTAGATATATAAGATATATATGACATCTAAATCATTAATATAATTCTGGAGATAATGGATATTCTACCACATGAACAACTTGTAATTATAAGAAGTTTATTTTTGACTCAAGTACCAAAGATCGACAAAACGACCGTTATTAACTTAAATTATTACATAATGTTCATAACATTGTAATAAGTAATATAAAAAGGATAATGAAATTGAAAATGGTTCTTAATAAGGTAGATATTAACTCTAGTTTATTATTCAGGAGGTTAAAGAACGGTTGAGTCAAGTCAGACACGAGGTAAGGGAACTTCTTAACCCAACTTCAATTCTTTGGGTTAATCTCCTACTTTCAAATTACTTCATGATATTATTATGTCCTATCTTGTATTTGTACTTTCTTTATGTGTATCTATAGTGAATACACCTAATAGATCTATTTTATTTGTAAGGGAACTTCTTAACCCAACTTCCATTCTTTGGGTTAATCTCCTACTTTCAAATTATGTCATGATATTATTATGTATTATTTTGTATTTTTACTTTATTTATGTGTACATATAGTGAATACACATAATAGATCTATTTTATTTTAAAAATGATCTTTTTAAGGACTTCATCTCAATCTCCTTTCATTGAGTCATATTTGGTTTTATACACAACTTTCTTTTATACGGTATATAAACCCCTTTGACTTTTACGTTTATTCAAAATGAATCTTTTTTATACGAAGCGTTTTACTAAACGACAAAAGGGAATATTTTTCTTTCCGTACTTATGCGGCGACAATGACTTCTCCGCCGCCGTGACCATTATTTGAGTTTCGGCTTCCTCTACAAGCCATCATTTTTTTTGAAAAATAAATACAAAGTTTTAACTTTCTTTTATTTTGGTATTGAAAATGGTTTTGAAAGCGTTTTTATTATATCAATGTGTTGTATTGATATCTTGTGATTGAAATGTGGAAATGTTATGTTTCCTTTATGCATTTTTTATGTGATACGATTATGTTATGGTTTATGATGTGTTTAAACCTATTCATATGAGGAATGTATTGGACTTAATAAGTGACGGGTGGAGCCCGCTATAGCTCCTCGATGCATCGGTAGGTCTCATGAGACAACTAGACGTGGAATTGGCTGAGGCCCTTTCCCATTTTGAGTTATGGTTTTGGCCGAGGCCTTAATCATTTTAGATGTCTTGGACGAGGCCTTGACAAAGTGTTTCAGAATGTCTGGCATTATACATTCCCTCATTATGAAAGTGGTTATTGATATTACATGTGATTATTCGACCAGTAGAATATCCATGTGAAGAAGTAAATGGCATTATCTCATTTTACTTTTGCCATATTATGTTGAAGTTCATGTTTAAGAGGCTTTTGTTTTAGTTATACATTGCCTTAAATGTTAATGTTTATTTATGAAAGCTTCCGCAATATTGTTATCCTTACTGAGCATCTGAGCTCACCCCTTTCAATGTTTTAATATTTTCCAGGATGTGAAGAAGTATTTTATGAATGACCTGCAGGGATAGTCAGAAGAGGATATGAGTGTGGACTATGAAGACTTTGTTATTAGTTTTTCACTTTATGATGTAATGTAAGACTTATGAATGTATCTAGTGTTTCCAAGGCTACTAAACTAATCGGTCTTTCGAGACTTGATCTTTTGTGATCATGCCTATGTTACGAAGTAACGCACCGGCTCTGGGTAGCTGGGGTCGGGGCGTTACAGTTGGTATCAGAGGCAGTTTAGTACAAACCTTGGAAGCTAGATTTAGATAAACTCTGATTAGAGAACATAGCCCAAAGATAGACTTTGAGGATTAGTATAGAAAAACTTCCTAGAATTTTGGTATTATAGAGATGTTATGAGTTTTCCGAGCAATACATCCCTGTCTGGATACGAGCAGGTAGAGGCGGCTCTGGCACAGATGTACCTAGGGGTAAAACCCGAAAACACCGCTTTGAGCTAGACTCGAACGGGAACTGGTGCACGACAACGGGCCTTGCTGCACTCTTGGTTACGACACTCCTGGGGGATATGCTTAGGATAATTCTCATTTTATTTACAAACCACTATGAAGGGTTATGAGTACATACTTCCTCAAAGAAAACATTTCTTTTTATGATTATGGATTATATCCATAAATAGTTCAATTTATGTAAAGTGTTTAACAAGTATGGAATTATGTATTTTGATTCATAAACTATTCTAGTTTATGCCATTGTTTAGAAATGACGCCTAGTGGAAGGAATGGAAACCGTATCAATGCACGAACTCCGTGTAGGGATTTCCCTCCTGCTCAAGATAATTATTGTGGATCTGGAGATACAACTGGTGCTGATCAGCTTCTCACCGTACTGGGACAACTCACGCAGGTTATGAATAATAACCTTACTCGTATGGAGCACCCTGATCCACAATGTGGAGGATCAATGCTAGACCATTTCATGAGGCAACAACCACCAACCTTCAATGGGAGTACAAATCCTACTGTAGCTGAGCAATGGATAAATTCCTTAGAGAAAATATTCCATGCCTTGGGGAGTAGCGAAAGGGAGAAGGTTGTCATGGCAGTTTACCGTCTCACTGGAGATGCCGATCAGTGGTGGTCGCTGATTCAAAACACAAAGGAAGATGATGACGTATCGAATATGGAATGGAGGGAGTTCAAAGAGATTTTCTTAGAAAAATATTTTCCTCGTGACCATCGAGCAGATATGGAAAGACAATTTCTGAGTTTGAGGAAGAAGGAGGATGAGAATGTCGCAAAGTATGAGGCTAACTTTACAAGGTTAGCGAGGCATGCTGCCGATTATATACGTAACCCAAGGAGTAAGATTGATCGTTTCTTTGATGGGTTAAAACCATTTCTCCATCGAGCTTTAGTATCACAATCCTTCTCATCATACGAAGATATTGTCTCGTGTGCTATCAAGACAGAAAAGGAATTCTCTAAGTCTTATGACAACAAAGTAAAGCAAGAGAAGAAGAGAACGGTGGAACAAGAGACAGATAAAGGGAAAAAGGGAAAGACGGATTTTCCATTATGTGATAATTGTGGGAAGAATCACCCTGGTACTTGCCTAAAAGGAATGGGAGTCTGTTATAAATGTGGAGAAAAAGGTCACCAGGCACGTGATTGCAAGGGAAAGAAAGAGGCTGTCAAAGTTGAATGCTACAATTGTAGGGAAATGGGTCATTATGCAAATGAATGTCCTAAGCGTCACGGAAACTTACCTCAGAAAAGGCCAAGGGATCAAGTACAATCTTATGCTATTACTACAGTTGAAGCAGAATAACTAATGTATTGGTGCTTTTGGACTCATGGATTATATTCTGGGTATTAGAATAATGTGATCTATATAAGGATTGTACTGCAGTACTTGTTGGTTTCAGTAAGGTTTTAATATGATTAAGGTAATCATATTTTTAGTATGTGACAATAAGAGAAACTTTTCTTTGTTTGGGGAATCTGATGTTACAATTGATTTTGGAATTTAGAGACCTTTTAGAGAAAGTCTGGACGAAGATATTTTGGATAACTATAAAGGTTGGAGTGGATTAAGTTGAACCATGGATAGTATTGTTTAAGGTTAAAGAATTTCTGAAGATTATTTTTGGAATATTATAATACTATAGTTTTAGGAAAAGGACAACCTGCAGGGTGGGGAATAACCCGTCACATCGGACAAAGCTGCAGGAATCGAATCCACAACCATAGTGCGACAAGCCTTTATTTCCTACCACTAGCCTACAGGAAGTCCCTGGTTATTACAAAATAATTTTACTAATCTAAATTTTATGTGTTAACAATTGGAACCTTATACAATTAGGAAAAGCATAATATTTTTGGGTTCTATTATCTTTTTGAGTGAAAGGTTAGTTGAAGGTTGAAACTCCAATTGTCAGGCATAAATATATATATACCTATCTGTTATTCAATGAATAAATTAATTCTTAAACTTTAGTAAAGGGATATTAAAACAAAAAAATGTGTTATCCTAATACCTTATGTCTTGTTGAACTGATGATATTTTAAATCAACATAGATTGAAGGCTTTGAGGCCCTCAATTTGACGGTTGATTGTGATTGATGACCTCAATCACTCCCTACAAATATTTACGTTTTTCCTCCAATTATATTTCTCTAATTGCCACCAATGTTCTCCTTATCGAGATCATAATTTGGTGGTGACTTTCTTATTTCCATTTCCCTCTTATTAAGGCTAAATTTTATTAATCTTATTTCCGATGTGGGTTTTCCACAAAGGTATTTTCTCTTTTCAACCTTTTATTTTCAAAGAGAAAAATTTCAAATTGCGAGGACGCAATTTATTGAAGGAGGGGAGAATGTAACACCCCGAGCTTCCACGATACGCTTCTCATTCAATAATGCAATAGCTTGCATTGTACGCAACTTCGAGTTCTAAAACACCGCGACAAATCAAAGTAGCCGTTATGAATAGTAATAACCACTTTTTAAAATTATAGAAATTTTATATTTCAAAATGGAATTCATTTTTGTATTCCTAATATCGAAATTAGCCTATGTTGAATTTTTGGTATTCTTCTGAGAACTTCTAATTTTTATGAATAGTGAAAAATACTTTAAAACAACTTTTTTAATCAAAATAATTTATTGTGATAAATTATACTATTTAGTGGTTTTAAGGTATAATTAGAATATATTTTTACCATTTTAACCAATGGTGGTCATTAGAATTAATTTAACATTGAAATTGGACATAAACAATTGCCAATCTTTTGATATAAATTGTTTCTTGAAAACACGCTATTTGTCGTAACAGCGGGAATTAATTATAAAATTAATTAATGCAACTTATATGTTTGGAATTTTGTAAAATAGACATCATTTTTGAATTCGTAATATCAATTATAGCTTAGGGTGAAATTTTGGCATTGTTCTGAAAAACTTCAATTTTTGATGAATAGTGAAACCACTAAGTGGTAGTTAAATAACTGATTTTTTCGTTTAAATGAAATATTACCACTTCTGTGATTTGATTTTCAAAAATCCGACATACATGGTTGTCATTAAGAAGTAAAATGTGGTTCAATGGGATAAAAATAATTTTTTGGTGAATAGTAACTTATTAAGTTTTAATCGCGATTAGTGGTAATTAGTGTGGTTTAAGGTATAAATAATACTTTAATAATATGAAATGACCTAGACACATGTCCCAACCTCATTGGTTGTGTCATGGCCGACCAAGATAAGCCATGGCCTAACTTGGGGACCCCATGGATCCACTTTTGTTGGGAAATAACATAAATTACTTTTTATTTAATGTTAAAGTAAAAATGACACTAACATAAATTGTTTTACTAAAACAATTTTTAGGTAGGGTTACACAAGTCCAAATTTTGACTATAAATATTCATTAGAAAGCTAAAAAGATTTCCTACATCATAGTATTTTTTTTTATAATTTTTAGACATTAAATAAATTAAATTATTTATGACATCATTATGATGTGGCGATGACCTCATTATTTAACGATTTAAATAAAATGAGAAGATAATGAAAAATCCAAGGCTTAAACTTGTCCAAAGCCTATTGGATGAAGATATTTCGAAACCTTATCACCTTAGTCTCGAATTATATAATTTTGGGACCTTTAGAATCCGAAAAGCATTTTGAAATAATGTAACATTTCAATCTTTCCAAAAGTGCCCCTCCTCTCCACTTATAAAAGGCCCCCACCTCTCCCACCTCATTTACACTTTCAAGCCATTTGGCTCGGCCAAACTCTGCCCAAATACTCTACAAACATTCCTCCCTTACTCCTAGAAGCCTCACTTTGGGCAGAACTCTTCCCAAGGAAGCCTTTGGATCAAATCAAAAAGAGTTACCCGATTTTGAGGTAATGTCTTTTCTAATGTTGTTTTGTTTTATTTTTCTTATCCAACCCCCTAAACTCTTTTTAATCATTTCTTTTGTAACAACACCAGTATCCTCAATATACTAGGATGTTGTTATAAGAAGGATTAGAGCTACACTTACACACACCTACATCTAATGGTTAAAGAACATACAGTTTCCGTGGATGGCGAAATTCTGCCTCCCGAAACGATGATTGTTCAAATTCTTTTAACACCTATAATGGTGGCCATTTTGATGACACTATTTTCATATATAATATATATATTATGTTTATGTTTTCCTTATGCTTCTGTATTTTTCATTTATGGCATACTTTATGATTTCCATTATGGGTAAACGCGATAATTTCATTTTAGGAAGTGCGGACTACCGCCCCCTAAAAGTGATGTGAATCGTTAATGCCATATGTGGGTTGTATAAAGGATGGAGTAAATGATATTATATATAATATTATACTGGAACTATATTATTCCTTTATATAATTATTATTTCGTTCCATTAAATATGAAATTAAAATGAAAGTAGCGTTCATGCGTACGTACGGCTTACCGTCTCCATGAACGGTGCATTTCATTTCTTACCTCTAAATGTTACGTAATATTATAAATGAATGTATATACTGGATATATAAGATATATATGACATCTAAATCATTAATATAATTCTGGAGATAATGGATATTCTACCACATGAACAACTTGTAATTATAAGAAGTTTATTTTTGACTCAAGTACCAAAGATCGACAAAACGACCGTTATTAACTTAAATAATTACATAATGTTCATAACATTGTAATAAGTAATATAAAAAGGATAATGAAATTGAAAATGGTTCTTAATAAGGTAGATATTAACTCTAGTTTATTATTCAGGAGGTTAAAGAACGGTTGAGTCAAGTCAGACACGAGGTAAGGGAACTTCTTAACCCAACTTCAATTCTTTGGGTTAATCTCCTACTTTCAAATTACTTCATGATATTATTATGTCCTATCTTGTATTTTTACTTTCTTTATGTGTATCTATAGTGAATACACCTAATAGATCTATTTTATTTGTAAGGGAACTTCTTAACCCAACTTCCATTCTTTGGGTTAATCTCCTACTTTCAAATTATGTCATGATATTATTATGTATTATTTTGTATTTTTACTTTATTTATGTGTACATATAGTGAATACACATAATAGATCTATTTTATTTTAAAAATGATCTTTTTAAGGACTTCGTCTCAATCTCCTTTCATTGAGTCATATTTGGTTTTATACACAACTTTCTTTTATACGGTATATAAACCCCTTTGACTTTTACGTTTATTCAAAATGAATCTTTTTTATACGAAGCGTTTTACTAAACGACAAAAGGGAATATTTTTCTTTCCGTACTTATGCGGCGACAATGACTTCTCCGCCGCCGTGACCATTATTTGAGTTTCGGCTTCCTCTACAAGCAATCATTTTTTTTGAAAAATAAATACAAAGTTTTAACTTTCTTTTATTTTGGTATTGAAAATGGTTTTGAAAGTGTTTTTATTATATCAATGTGTTGTATTGATATCTTGTGATTGAAATGTGGAAATGTTATGTTTCCTTTATGCATTTTTTATGTGATACGATTATGTTATGGTTTATGATGTGTTTAAACCTATTCATATGAGGAATGTATTGGACTTAATAAGTGACGGGTGGAGCCCGCTATAGCTCCTCGATGCATCGGTAGGTCTCATGAGACAACTAGACGTGGAATTGGCCGAGGCCCTTTCCCATTTTGAGTTATGGTTTTGGCCGAGGCCTTAATCATTTTAGATGTCTTGGCCGAGGCCTTGAAAAAGTGTTTCAGAATGTCTGGCATTATACATTCCCTCATTATGAAAGTGGTTATTGATATTACATGTGATTATTCGACCAGTAGAATATCCATGTGAAGAAGTAAATGGCATTATCTCATTTTACTTTTGCCATATTATGTTGAAGTTCATGTTTAAGAGGCTATTGTTTTAGTTATACATTGCCTTAAATGTTAATGTTTATTTATGAAAGCTTCCGCAATATTGTTATCCTTACTGAGCATCTGAGCTCACCCCTTTCAATGTTTTAATATTTTCCAGGATGTGAAGAAGTATTTTATGAATGACCTGCAGGGATAGTCAGAAGAGGATATGAGTGTGGACTATGAAGACTTTGTTATTAGTTTTTCACTTTATGATGTAATGTAAGACTTATGAATGTATCTAGTGTTTCCAAGGCTACTAAACTAATCGGTCTTTCGAGACTTGATCTTTTGTGATCATGCCTATGTTACGAAGTAACGCACCGGCTCTGGGTAGCTGGGGTCGGGGCGTTACAAAGTTGCAATTGATATCTTTACATAACAAAGGCCTCTGACTTTTTGGTGGATATTCGGATCCCTTAATCACTAAAAAATGTATCCACTCTATTGGAAATATCATTCGTGTACTATAATGATTTGAGAAATAAAAGGTCATGTTGGCGGTTTATTGCATGTGGGAGAAACTAATAAATGTTGGATGTTAACCAAGAGTACAAAGCCCCAGGAAGAGATCGAAGTGATTGAGTGGAAAGAATCCAAGAAAACATTTTTCAACAAATGTTTTCCTCATACTCTATGACTTAAAATAGAGAGAGAGTTCCTTAGAATTTAGAAAAGGGATGATTAATCAATATAGGTGTGTGATAAAAAATAAAAAATAATTTCACGATATGCCTCTGGCTTTTTCATTGAACCCAAACGTAAAGTCGATACTTATTTAGTTGGCTAAATATGAACATATGAAAATAATTTTAGATTCAAGAATTTAATATCTATAAAGAAATTATCTGATGTTCCCTCAAAGTAGAAATGGGGATCGATGAATCTCAAGGGTCACATGGTTCTAGAGATAGGAAGTGGATAATAGAGTTTAATTATGGAAGATAGATGGAGAAATATAATGGTGGTAAGAAAGTATAACATCCCACTTGTCAACAGTGAAGAAATAATAATCCTATAAATTTCAAAAATAGAATAGGGAAATGATTTATGTGTGTTAAGGAGGGGAACCAAGATATCAAATTTCAATGTGATAAACCCACTAGTGTGATGACAAAATTAAATGATATAGTCAACCCTTAGACTATTATCAAATATTTAAACTATAAGGAATAAATACACTATGAGCATAAGATCCTTAATCCATATGAATTGAAATGTTTTGAAGTAATTTAAATTTTCATTACCAGATGGGTCAAATCATTAATAAGGACTCATAATGGGATTTTTGAGATTCAGAATGCATAAAATTGTTGTTAGAGATGAGGAATGAGGCTCAGTAGGTTACTTGGGTGTTTGGATGAACTTTGTAGGCTTTAGGTTACGTTTCATAAGTTTTGGAGTATTCTAGAAAGGGTGTACGGTTTTGTGTGCACAAATTTTGAGTAAACAAGAAAAACTTTGATGATTATGGGGGTTTCAAATCCTTTTTAACTAATCATAATCGAGTTTCATAGTTTGATCATGATTTGGGGTAAACCGTGTGAGGAAAAAGGAGAAATCAAGTGAAGTTGAGGAGGGACTAAGGCATGGAACACAACCTGTGCACAATTTCATACAAACTGCGTGCCTTGATGTAGTTGGAAGGTAGTTCTAAAATCATGGTTGGCACATGTTTTTTCAAACCATGTGGCCCAACTGTGTGGGTAATGGGTGTTGGATTGTAGGGGTATGCACTGTTGGTGCACGATTTGGCCAACCATGCAGCCAAATCATGCAAGTGGGCTGGCCTTAGACAAATCCAACTGCACTGTTTTCACATGATTTGGAAAACCATGTGGCTAAACTAAATGACTACCTAAAATTCCATTAAAATGGAATTTTTACCATTTTACTTATTAGATTTTAAGTAACACCTTTCTTTCTCTCTTGTATTCATTACCTAGAGAAGGATTCTTTTACCTTCCTCCCTTATTTAATCATCAATAAAGAGGTTTTTTTGGTGGCGATTCATCAAAATTTTGAGGTAAGATATAACATATAGCATATTCCCTTATTCACACCATTCATTCCTTATAATTTTTGGAGTTTTATGGTTTAGGTATTCTTAATTATTTCACCAAATCATAGTGGAATCATATGTTTTCAATTGTGATTTTGGTTGGATTGCATATAGGAGATTCTTAGATGGATTCCACACATATTTTCATGGAGTTTCATCAAGGAATGTGACCATGGTGATTTTTTTAGTTTTTTACAAATGATTTAATTTAATTATTTGTCTAATTAGTATCACATATTAGGTATTTGGACTAAAATCTTTCTAGGGTTATGTCACGAGTCTTCGGTGAGTGGTTGGATTTGGTTTCAATACTACATGATAGTCTGATGAGTTTCTTTTCATTAAGACATGTTGCATTTTTGTTAATTAATTAATTAATTATAATTTTTATAATTAATTAATTATTTTTGTATGGTGTGAAAATAGAGTTTGGGTGATCTTGAAGAGCTTGGTTGGGTGCTGAGGGGTTTAGGTGAGGATTGGACGGGGATTGGAAAGACCTCCATGCTTTGGTAATGTGTTAGAAATATTTTTTTATGAGGTTGGTGGTCTATATTATTTACCTACAGTCTTGTAATTTTTTTTTGTGTATGTAGTGTGAAACTTAAATCCCATGAGTTTCATGTTTTCTTCCTTGGTTTAAATAAAGTAGTTGGGTGATCAGATTAACTTAATTAAGTTCAAGGGTTGATATGAGAAATTATTAAAAAGAGAATAATGGGTATAAATTGTAAATAAAGGGGTTGTGACTCTTAATGAGATAAAATATGGTGTTTTATGGGTTGATTTTTTTGAAATTTTATTGTGATTTTGAAATGAAATTAAATATTTTCATTGGGATTTGACCCTATTTGGGATTTCAAAGGGGGAATGATGTGTTTAAAATGATCTTGTATTTGAAATGGGTTATTGACCTCCAAGTGGGTTATAAAAAGTGGTTTTAAATGGATTTCAAATGTGGATTTGAAATTTGTGAGTGATTTCCCCTTGGTGTAAATGCTTTGACAGTTCTTGGGATGATTCTAATAGAAATATAGGCCTTGGGACTTATTTTGTTTTGAAATAGAATGGTCTGTGTCTTAAAATTGTGTTTTTTAAATGTTTAATGAGGGTATTCAATTTAGTTATTTTTTAATTTGAAAAAGGTTTGGTCTTTTTTGAGGCATGTTTTGGTTTTGAAGGAACATAGGTAACTTCACAAGTATTAATGGTTTGAAAAGTTTTTTTGTCTTTTATTTGACGTTTTTTATGGTCATAATGCTGATCATAGGTATTTCAAAAATGATGGAATGGTTTAGGTTCTAGATTGATGTTGTAGATAAAAAAAATTAAAAAAATGACGGAATGGTTTAGGTGTTGGATTGATGCTCTTGGAATTGGTAACATAATATGGATATGGTGGTAGAATAAGGCTCAAGAAACTAATAGTATACTTAATTATTAGAGTGTTAGACTGATGTTATGGTAGATTATGTTATTTCATGTGGAATAGGATGTGGAACTGATGCTCCTCCTTGCATTGGTCCAGACCGATGCTCTAGGCCCCACCGATGTTATGTATATATGGATATTAGAATGAGGCTTTGGAAACAACTATTATGTTTTGTTATGAGTGTGATAGACATTCTATTCAGTATCAATACTTATAGTTTAGTATATGGTAAGGTTCTGAACGGAGGTTCCAACCAAGTTTGATATTGATACTAACTTTTTATTTAGATTCCAGACCAATGTTCTTGGTGCTAATGGATCGTGTACATGATTTAAGTACCATTGATGTATATTTTATGCCTCTATGATTTGAATGAATAAGAAAAACCCCTTTTTGGTCTAGATACAATGTAACTTTTATGTTATGTTTTAGGGGTCAATTTTAGATCGTTTCATGTTTTGTTGGCTTGGGTGTCACTATAGAACCTAGGGTCCTATGGGTACTCAATGAGCTAATGAGTTCCTTAGCATTTATCTCTTTTCTTTACTATTTATTTATCCCATGGTTTATCTACAAACACTATTTCTCTAACTAGTATTTGATTTATATACCATTGGTGGAGCCCTAATATGTTTTACTCACAGCCTTCTAAGGCCACCATTTCACTTGGGTACCCAAGAATCTATTACATGTTACTATAGGAATAGGTTCGGGTTGAGGCCCATGTTGATTTTTTTGGTGAAGTGGGATTATTTGAGTGGTATTAGATGACTAGAAAGGGTTGGCTAAGTGATTATGTGGATCCCTTTTGTAGTTTATTTTATTTTTGGTATATTCTGTAACCATCCTTGTGGGTGGTTGGGTGTATGTAAGATAAGGCTATTTAGTATTTTATTTCATTTAATTCTATTATAGCATGTTTTAATTTATTTATGCTTCCTGCTTAATTTTATGTTTATGATTTTTTGTAAGTTTTTTTTTTCACTTTGATATGAAGTTATGGTCTACTCATGGTTTGGCTTTAGACCCCCACTGCTAGTCATCAACCTCTATTATATGAGGAGGCATGCTTGATGTCATGTGATGAACATGACCAGGGCACCAGTTTAGTGGCTTCCAGACTGAAGCATTACAAAGTGGTATTTGATCCATTTAATTTCCTATTATTTAACTATTTTGTGTTTTGAAGATAAGAGAGATTGGAATGCGTCAAATCTTTTGATGGATACCGGGATAGTGTTTAACAAACACCTATTATGGTCAGAATTACAGGTCAACGGGGGTTGTGATTAATGTTCCTAATTTTTGATGTTATTGTTGTAAAATATTTTCTCTTCATGTGATGAACATGTTTTTGGATCTACTAGTTTATGATGGATTTCAGGATATTAAAGCATTGTAAATAGGCCCATGTCTTGGTTTTGACTCTTGTCTCATAGAGACATGTGGCATCTCATGCTTCATGTGAGGCATGTAGGATCCACATGTTATAGGTCTTCTAGTGTGTGATTTTATGAATTTATTTATGATAAAAGGTCATCTGCATCTATGGAGAGACACTCGTCAACGAGGAAGCTAGTGTATCATCATACACAATTGGTTAGTGACCCTGATGGGTCAATGTGGTTTATGTGTATAACTGTTAAACCCCCCGCATGGGCAATTTTGTTTGGGATTAGTTTCATGTCTGGGCCCTCTAGGGAGTGATTTGACGTGCATATTCTTAGAGAGGATGTGTGCCCTGGTTTAAGGAGGTTGGTTAGTATATGGAACCATTATGGTGAGGGACCCTAAAGGAGGGTGTTTTCTTTTTTATGTCATATGACAATGATAAGGGTGCATATTGATGCCCAGTGAGTTTTGGAATTCTGTGAGTTGGCATAGACCTTGAGTGGTTGGACCTAGTGACCTTTTTATGTGACTCTAGTATTGGGGGTGATTCCATGTGGCTTTTGAGGGTGACCAATGAAAGTGTTTGACCATGTTACAAATGATTTTGGGTTCATGGGGCATAAATAGATGCTTTGTGATATTGATAAAAGTATACAAAGGGTGCGGCTTAGTACGGGGTTTTGGCACATTGGATGCCGTTGGTTTTGAGGAAAAGAACATGAGTAATAGTGGATTAACCTCGCAGTTGGTTTCAAGAGGGTTGGGCTTTTTTGTGTGCCTAGCCCTGGTAATGGATTCCCATATGAGTGTGTCTAGTGTCTATGAGATATATTGGTAGCATAAGGGGTGCTTGAGGAAGTTTGGTTTCATTTGTACGTATCCGCTACAGGTGGCGACCGTGTGTACGAGTTTGTTTTTGGTAAGAGGCACATGGAGGTGTCTGGTTTTCTAGAAATGGGGAGAACTTAGAGTATTAGTGTTTTTGTAGTATATGTGGTTTATTAGGGAATATCGATTAGGCGACTGACCCAGTTTACTCTGGATGTGTTTTTAGGAACAAGGTGAGAGCGTACATGAACTTGGAGGAACTTTGGAATGATGATCAAGTCTTGAGTGATCATATAAGTGGATTTGGATCTTGAGTTTCTTTTGGTATGGAAAGCAATATGGGTTCTTTATTTCAGGTGAGATAGTCATGCAAGGTATTCATGGACAATGGATAGGACTTGTGAGCTGAGGTTTCATAAATATTGAATAATTAGCGTTGGAATCAAGTTCTATGGTGGGTCACCAGAGAGGGTGTGTGATAGTTATGTGTTAATGGGATCTAGGATGTGTGAGTGGTTTGTGTCCTGGAGGGGGGATTGACTCTTGGTTCAGGCTTCCGAAGATCCTACGATCTTCTTGTAGGTATTCTCTTGGTGAATATTGTGTTTTTGTTGATTGTGATGATTTGGTGGATCTATTTGTGTGCAACGATTACAGAGTTTTGATGGAGGTTGTCTCATGAAGCATCAAGGTGAAGGGGTTTTGTGAAGGATTGTGATGTTTTAATGTTTCAAATTGTGATATGATTTTTGTGGTGGTGATTTCTTTGTGGCCTTATGGGTTGAGGTTCGAGGGTCGCTGCAACTATTCTCTTACAAGGGGTTGCTCCAGATGGGGTTCAAAGCTCTGGGTTTTCTCTTGGTCCTTGCTATCTAGAATTTGATGTTTTATAGGGTATGAAGTTTCCATCATTACTGGGCCCATGCATTCATAAACGAGACAGCTAGCCGAGCAGTGATGAGTATGAGGAAGACGATCTTAATGTTTTTGATGCCAAGTGGGGCTATTTTGTGTAGGATTGAATGAGTTTTTTGGCATTAAACTTTTTTACCATGGTGGTTTGGTTGTTTTTAAGTCCATTATGTCATGTTTGGTTCCACAATTTTTCCTCAAAAGTGTTGGAATAATAAAAAATCTAATATTTAGTCAATTAGTGATGCACTGTATTGTTTATTTTGTGGATCAAATGTTATAGATCATGTGTCTGAGGTGGTAGGGTTATGTGGGAAGTAGTTAGTAGGATTAAGTATGATGTGGATTTTATGGGATGATTTTGGGAATTGATTCTTGATGTTTTAAATGAGTTTGACATATATCTATAGTTAATAGTGACATAATAAATGAGAGGGTTATAATAGTGTTCATCAACAACACCTTAGTATACACTTAGTCCATAGATGATCATTCCATATACATTGACATCATCCTGAGTATGATAATAGGGAGATGACTATAAACTTAGATAATCAAATGTATTTTATTTGGATATGTGGTATCTTAGAGATTATGCTCACGGAGTGGTGTATGTAGAGCTGTATGGTGGGAAGCGAACCATTGACTGTTTATGAGTGAAGTCCTCATAATGGACAAAATTTCAATGAATACCATGGTTTTCATTATCTAATATTGGTAATGGTTGATGGGTTAATGTTTCATTTGGTCACTTAGGTGAGGGAAAGATGTCCACATCCAATTCTTGGGTTGGTAGTGGATGGAGCGTAGCCCAAAGTAGTTCAAGTAGTTTAGGTGATTCGATAACGATGACGCATTTATGTGGGGAGTGATATACCAGTCTTGGAGATACATACCTTATAATGGATGGGTCAAGGGTATGTGGAACTAGTTATGAATGAATCATGGTGGAACTATATGCCAGGGGGTAATCTTTGAGGTGCGTGCTTAGATTCCATAGGGAATGTAAATGGGAGATCAGTTGTGGTGGGTGATCAAGACAATCATTGGCTTCAGTCCCAAGCTAGTTTTAGAAAGTATTTCAGGTATGGACCCCATTCGATAGGTTTGGGTGGTTTTACAATACCCATGATTATGATTAATAGTAGTCAAACGAGATGACCATAGGCCAACCATCAGATCTAGGCATTTTTGAAATGATTTAGGCGCTTGGTGGTAGAACATGTTTAGGTTTAGTGGGATTTTACTTATGGAAATGGTGTTAAGGATTAGAAGCTGGTGGTTATAATTTGGAGCATATGGTGGGGATAACCATAGTTCGGTGAGTGATCAGGTGATTTTGTAATCAATATTTTTTTTGGATGAGATCAGGTAAGTTCTATTGTGGTGTTTGGTTTTGGTAATGGGTGTTATTATAGAGTCTTATATGGTTTAGGGCCTTGAGTTGGAGGTTGTGCTTTGGTTGTGTTTCGAGCTAGTGGAAAATGAATGAGGCTGTTCAATAAAAATGTGGTGAGAAAATCATGTCTGGTTTTGTAGGTCGACAACCACCAAGAATTCTCAAGTATGAGAAGTATTATGGTGGGGAGGTTATAAGACCCCACATCTGGATGGATCAAAAATTTTCAAAGGTATTTTATTTTTTCATTATCATAGGGGTTGGATCTTTAATAAGGACTCAAAATGTATTTTACTAGAGTTATTATTCCTCAAAGTGTTTTTTGTGGTAAGCAATGATTCTTGGAACCTGGCCTAGGTGTCTAGGAGAAACTGTGCAATACCTTGATGCTTAAGATGTATTTAGTTAATTTATAGCTAAGAAAAATTGATTTTCATGGTTATAGAATGGTTTTGGGTATATTTTGTGAGGAAAAAGGAGAAGATATGTGAGGTAGATGAGGGTCTATGACATGGCTCCCAACCTACACAGTTTTTCTAAAAAACCATGCCCCTTACTGTAGGTGAGAGGAAAGACTGACAACACGGTTGACACATAGTTTGCCAAACTATGTGAACTAACATGTGGGGTATGGGTGTTGGAAGGTTGTGGTGTGTATAGTTGGTGTACAGTTTGGCCCACCATGTGGCCAAACCATGAGAGTGGGTTGGCCTTGGATAGAGCCAACCACACGATTGGTACACAGTTTGGAAAACCATGCGACCAAACTGTGCATCTTCCAATAATTATATTAAAATGTTGTTTTTACCATTTTTTACCTCTAGGATTTTAATTCACCTCCCCCATTGCTCTCCCTCTTTAACAAATGAACTAGAGGAGGCTTCTCCTCCCTTCTTCCCATATTTAAGCCCCATCAAAGATATGTTTTAGTGGTGACTCTTTAGTGTTTTGAGGTAATATCTATCCTATAGTGTCTTCCCTTATTATTCCCAAAATTTCCTTCTAATTTTGGATTTTTATAGTTTAGGTATTATTTATGATTCCTCCATATCATGGTGGAATTGTTTTTCTTCCATGGTAATTTTGGTTGGCATGTATAGAGAAGATCCCGGGATGGATTCCACATGTCATTGAATGGTATCTCATCAAGATATGTGATGATAGTGAATTTTATTAGAGGTTTAAAAATGATTTAATTTAATTATTTTTTGAATTTTAATATCCTATTAGTTCATTAGACAAGAATGTTTTTGGAGTTATGTCGCATGTGTTTGATGAGTGGTTGGATTTGGTTTCAGTGTGACATGATGAACCAATGATTTTACTAGAATTATTCCATGTTGGGGTTTTTAATTGATTAATTATAATTGTTATAATTAATTAGTTATTCTGGTTTTGTGTGAGAAAAGATCTTGGGTGATCATGAAGAGCTTTATTGGGTGCTGAGGGGTTTAGAAAAGTCTCGTATAGGTCTTGGTAAGGCCACCGTTCTTTGGGAATGTGTTGGAAATATTCTTTGATGAGGTAGGTGGTCTATGACCTTTACCCATAGTCTTGTTAATTTATTTTTATGTGTATATGGTGTTCTCCTTAAATCCCATGAGTGGCATGTTTGCTTATTTTGTTTAAATAAAGTAGTTGGTTGATGATCTTACGATTTAGGCTTGATTTGATAAAATAGAAAAAATGGGATAATTGGTAGAACTTTGAAATAAAGGGGTTATGAATCTTAAAGGGATAAAATGTGGTATTTTATGTGTTGAGTTCTATTAAATGACTATGGTGATTTTGAAATGATTTTAAATATGTACATTGGTATTTGACCTAGTTTTGGGTGTCAAAGGGGGAAAGATGTGTTTTAAATGATATTGGTTTTGAAATGAGGTGTTTACCTACAAGAGGGTTATAAAAAGTTTTTTTAAATGGATTTCAAATGTGTATTTGAAATGGTTATGTCGTTTACTCCTTGGTGTAAATTATTTGGAAGTTATTAGAATGGTTCTAACAAAAATTTAGGCCTTGTGATTTTTTTTTCAAAGAGAAAGACCCATGTCTTAAAAGTGTGATTTTGAAATATTAAATGATGGTGTTTGGTTTAGTTCTTTTGGCATGTTAAATAGGGTTGGTTTTTGTTAAGGCATGTTTTGGTTTTAAAGGCCCATATTGACCTTAGTAATTTTTAATAGTTTAAAAAAGTATTTTTTTGTTTTCTTTAACATTTTTTATGGTTGTGATGTTGAGAATAGGTATTTAAGAAATTATGGAATGGTTAAGGTACTAGAATGATGATCTTGGCACAAGCAATTAAGAAATAATGGAATGGTTTAGATGCTTGATTGATGCTATGGGAACTGGTAGTATGCTAAAAATATGTTATCAGAATGAGGGTATCAACACTGATTTTATACTTTATGATTATAGTTCCATATTTATGCTATGGATGATAATGATTTACCATATTGAATAGGATGTTGGACTGATGCTCATCCTCTTTAGGTTGGACGAGATTAATGCTTTTGGAACCACCGATGTTAGGTATGGATGGATACTAGATAAAGGCTCCATGAACACTTGTTATGTTTTGTTATGAGTGAGATAGAAATGATATTTGGTATCGGTATTGATAGTTTGGTATATGGTAAGTGCTGGATAGAGGATCCAGATACAGTTGATATTGATGCTAACTTTTGATTTAGATGACAGACTAACATTATGGGTGATAACGTCTTGGGTATATGAGTTAGATATCGTGTATGTATGTTATAAGCCTATATGAACTGAATTAATAATAAATAACCCCTTTTTTGGTCAAGATATGTACTTCCTATGTTATACTTTAGGGTTCTGGTTTAGATCGTTTCATGTTTGGTTGGCCTGGGTGTCACTATACAACCCATGGGATGATGGGTCCTAGGTGATTCAGTGAGTTCCTTGGATTGAATCTATTTTCTATACTATTTATTTATTCCAATTTTTATCTACATACACTATTTCTTTGACTGGTATTTTCTTTAGACACCATTGGTGGTGACCTACTAAGTTTTACTCACACCCTGTTCAGGTCTCAATTGAACCAGGTTACCTGAGCAGCTATTACATGTTATTGTAGAAAAATGTTTGGGATGAGGCCTGTATTTAGTATTTTGTGGTCGAACATGATTTCTAGAGTGGTATTATATTACTGTATAGGTTGTCTTGGAAATGTTGTGGAGTCCTTTTATAGTTTCTTTTATTTTTGGTATGTCTGTAATTGGCCTAGGGGATGGTTGGTTATATGTATGACATGTTTTTTTGAGCTTTTATTGAATTTAATTTTATTATATCAAGTTTCAATTTATTTATTATTTTAACTTACTATGATGTGTATGATATGTGGTTGGTTTCTTCTGGTTGTGAACTCGTATTTGGGGGTATAGTCTCCTCATAGTTCCACATTAGACTCCAACTATTATTTAGTAGCCTCTAGAGTACAAGGAGGTGTGCTTGATGTCATGTGGAGAACCAGATCAGAGAACCCATTTAGTGGATTTTGGGATGGGATGATACAATGAGAAGAAATGCAATAAGCCAAGGATGTCAAAGATAATCGATTTCAAAATATTTTCATGGTTTAGAGAGAAAGGGAGAGAATATTCCATAAAAACTACAGAGGTGGATCTTGATAATGAAGTGGTGATAGGTTCCCTAGTTATTCATTTGAGGATAGTGAATATAATATTTTATTATATTTCTATGAATTATTTCACATCATACAAGTTTATTAGTACTATTTAAATGCCACCTTAAAACATGAAAGTCGAGTTACTGGTGTAAACAAAAAATGAGTCAATTATTATATCCTAAGTATACAACTTCTCACATGTCAATATTTGGAGGATGAATTTCCCATATAACATAGTGATACTCCATTTAGAGGAATTCAATCTATTATGAGTATAGATTGGATTTCCTTGTATAGAGATAACATAAATTACCAGGAGAAGGAAATCACCCCCTATATCATGAATTTCATGCTAGTTATATACAAGTGCATGAAGGGGGATGTATCTTATTTGGAATCATCATAAAAAGAATTAATATTATTGCATTATAATAAAGAGTATCTATATCAAATGATTGATACTAGAAAAAATATCATCCTTGAAGACATTCCCATTATAAGGAAAAATGCTTATGAATTCCTTGAAGAATTAACTAGTCTTCCTCTTAACTAAGAGTTTGAGTCCCAATAAAACTTATACTCTAATGTTTTCTAATATCCAAGTCTCTATATATAATGGCCACTATTTTTCTTGAAGAGATAAATAAGAAACTATAGGTGACACTAGATAATGGATTAATATGCCCAAGTGCTTCACCAGGGGGTGCATCAATATTTTTTTAAAGAATATGGATGAGTCAATGCATTTCTACATTGATTATCATGAGCTCAACAAGATCATGATAAAGAAAAATTATCATCTTCTATATATTGATGATTTGTTTGATCAGCAATGTAGAGCCCAATACTTCTCTAAGGTGGATCTTTCGTCAATAAATTATCAAGTAAAGGTGAAGAAAGAGGATATCCCCAAGATTTTTTTTCATACATGGTATGGGAACTATGAGTTCATAGTTATTCCATTTAGACTTAATAATGATCCAAAAATCATTATGGACATAATGAATAGTATTTAGGGATCACCTTAAAAATATTTGGTATTCATTATTGATGATATTTTTGTCTACTCTAAAATAATGGAGGAATATAAGGAGCATTTGAATGATATAATAAAGAACTTATGAAATGAAAAGTTATATTAAAAAAATAGTAAACTTGAGTTTTTAGGGAGAAATTAATATTAATGTGGTATATTATCACCAACAAAGATATATACATGGATCCTTCAAATATAGAGGCAATTTAAGGATGTCCCAAATCAATATCTATGATAGAGATCTATAGTTTCCTTGGATTATCTAGGGATTATCATCTATTTTTGAGAATCCTCTCATGATTATAAATCCCACTAAACAAAGATAACTATGAAGGGAGTGATGTTTTTATATACTGATGATTGTGATGTGATCATTAAAGAGTTTAATAAGAGGTAAGTAACTTAACTTGTGGTTACATTAAACAACAATGGGGAATAATGTTTGATATATAGTGAGGCATCCAAAAAAAGATTTTTTATGTATTCAAGAAAGATGAAAAAGTTATAGCCAATGCAGCCATTCAATTAAAACTCCATGAGCAGAAATACCCAATGAATGACCTGTAATTAGCCGTAGTGATCTTTTCATTTTATATTTGGTGACATTATATCAATGGAGGAGAATTATAACATATATACATATAATAAAATCTTTATGTATATATTAAAAAAAATCAATATGCAGCAATGAAGATGGTTATAACTAATCAAATATTATGACTATTTAATCCATTTCTTTCATGGAAAGGAGAAGAAAGTAGTAGATGCTCTAAGTAGAAGGGATCCTGTAACCCTATCCATGCAAAATACTGAAAGGGATCCAATATTCTTAGAAATTAAAAGGATAAATATGGGAATCATAAAAAGAATTTTATTATACCTTTCTCAAATAACTTCTAAATCATCTATTCTTGAGAGGATAAAGGAGGCCAAAATGATAACAAGGAGCTACAGAGAAATGTAGAAAATATTCTAGAGTTCAACTTTGTTAAAGGATAGTATGATAAGGTTTTGAAACCAAATATGTGTCCTATCAAAACCAAAACCTAATAAGGAATTTTTGATGATGAGAATAGATCATAATTCACTATTAACATAGGAATCAATAACATGTATAGAGATATGAAGAAAAACTTTTGGTGGGATAACATAAATAGAGAGATTAAAAAATTTGTGTCTCGATATTTGGTATTCCAACAAGTCAAGGCTGAGCAACATAATTCTAAGGGTACAATGAAACTATTACCTATACTAGTATGGTAACAGGAAAAAATAACCATGGACACATAATAGGACTCTTTAATACATTTTATGGCAATAAAACCATTAGGGTGGTTTTTGATTAACTTATAAAGTTAGTAAATTTATTTACTATCAAGGTAGATTCATAATTTGAATAACTTGATAAGAAATAAATAAGATAATTGTTAAGACTTCATGGATCACCACACTCCATTATATCCAATAAATATCCAAGGTTTATCTCAATGATTTGGATAATCCTTCAATAAGAGTTGGAAACAGAGAAAAGTTTTAGTGATGCTTATCACCCTAATATGGATGGACAGTCTAAAAAACCATTCAAACTCTTGAGGATATGCTAAGATCATGTTTAATGAATTTCCATGGATGCCGGGATCAACACCTTCCCCTTGTTAAGTTCTTATATCACAACCATTTTCATTATAACATTCAAATATCACCTTATGAGGCTCTGTATGAGAAGAGGTGTCAAAATCCAACATGATGGGATGAAGTTGGAAAGAGGAAGATAATGAGACTTGATCTTATCCAAGACATTTGAGTGAAGGTTCAAACCATTCATCGGTATATTAAATCTTCACAAAGTTGATAGAAAATCTATGCATACAAACATCGATGAGACTTGGAGTTTGATTTTGGAGATAAGGTGATCTTTCATATATAACTATAGAAGAAAGTAATGAGGTTTTTGGAAGAAGGGAAAACTTATTACATGATACATATTCCCATTTATGATTGTTTATCACATCAGAGATGTGTCATATCGACTAGAACTCCCAATAAACCTATCTTAAGTATATAAAGTGTTTCATGTGTACCTCTTAAGGAAGAACATACCAAAGTCCTCACATGTATTGAATATGAAGGTAGTACCTTTGAAAAGCGATCTTTTATTTGAATACCATTCATTGGATATCTTAGATGATAGATGATTTTTTTACAAAATAAGATAACTCAACTGGTCAATGTACTGTGGAAGAACAAAAAGTTTGAGGAAGCAACCTCGGAACCATAAGAGGCGATGAACCATAAGTAACCTCGTATATTTTAGTGTATGAAATGAAATTTTGAGGGAGAAATTTATGAAGGGGGTAAGAATGCAACGAACAAAACTTTTATAAATGAAATTACCTTTTTAATGGATAAATTCCATATTAGGTAATATAGTTATAATAAGCACATGAACTACATTATTTATTTTGGAAAATTGGAAAATATAGCATATCGATCATAAAATACCACTAAGAATCATAACCATTTACAACATATATCTTCTATAGTGACTATTAAGATAATTATATTTAATGGGTTATAATAATATCTAATTGACATATAAGGAATAAGTGATGACAACAACTAGTAGGATCATACCTTACAAATCCCATTTATTAGAGATTTTAAGGGAGATAACATCACTGAGATTTACCCTGGACCAAACCCAATCCAATATTCAATAACATGTACTTGAGTGAAATTGTTTATGGTATAAATTAAAGATTATTGATATCACTTCCCAAACAATGTTCACTAAACCACCCCAAGAAATTACCACCACCTTAAACCTTACCCTTAGGGCGTATATTAGTGAAATAAAAGGTTATGTATATAGACCCTAATAGTATGAATTTTCATATTTTCCTTTTTATAATCATTAATTTATTTACCACTGTTCATTATAAATTTATATACATGACTATATAATGAGTTTAATAAAGACTTTATTTTGATAGGAAGAAACCGAAATTGCATTTTTAAGAAATTTATATTTTCAATTAAAATAATAATTTTGATAAGTCCAATAATTTTGAAATAAATTATTTTTTCATGTAATATTATTATTAAATAATATGTATTTAAATAAAAATGATTTTAAAGTCATGTAAATTAGACATAATTTTTTTAATTATATGGGAATATTATGAGTCCATGAAAATTGACGGAGCGTGATTCCGAGGCCTGGAGTGCCCGAAATGAATTTATGAACATTTTTTCAGGTATGCTCAGTAAACGCACGAGTGACATTTTTTAACTTTTAAACTGGTGCTCAGAATTGAAATACAATGACATCGTTGAACTCAAAGTGCTGATATTTTCTTAAGGAGACCTTCACCTTGATTGTAGTGGGTCAAGGGTGGAAAGTAGTTTTTTCAAATTTTTGTTGGAGAAGGAAAAAAATAAAATAAATAACTTTTATTTTATTTTATTTGAAACCACCATTTTGAATGCTTGGTGGTGGGGACCACTCGAATCCCCAATTAATGTGGGGGAAACTATTGGAATTCCTCTAGTTAATGTACCAACTTAAATTTAATTAATATGGAAACTTTAATTAAATTAATTAACTTAATTTGTTAAGTTGTATTCTCACATTTGTTGTGTTTGGAAGATTTGTTGGCAAAGGAGAGCTTGGGAGAATTGTGTATAAACAATCTCTTGAACGAAGAAAACTTTCTCCATTGAAGAACTTCGTTGAAGGATCCCCAACGAGGAACATGTTCAATGATGACGAACCGACATCCTTCCTTTCCTCTCCTCACCGATTCCAATGAGAAATTGTGGTAGGGAATGTTGTTTTGAATACCCCTTATCATTTTCTCGTCAATCTTCTTGATCTAAGAACAACTATCCCACTTTCTACCATTCTAACGCGGTGGGTGGGGGCCAAATGAACACATCATAAACCCTTGGAAACCTTTGTGGTTTATGATGTTCTTGAATCGATGGAGACTTTCCGAGTCAAATGCGCGAGTTTTCGGAATGAAGAAGAGGCCACTAGGGTGCGCCCGATGACTTGAGGAACATCACTGACAACCCATACCAGCGAACACCACTGGTGGGACTCAGAATCGGTGGCTGGCCGCGATGACGTCTGTGGCACAACCGTGCCAATGGAGAAGGACCACGGCCCATTGGCTGCGGCGGAGCAGGGGCGACGGCCGACACACCATCAGCCGTGTGTAGGGGGCTGCAGCGCGTGACCGTGCCGCCAGACGTGCAGGAGCCGCGATATGAGGTCGTGGCGATGAAAGAGGGTTGCTGGCCGCTGGTGGTGGGGTGGCACGTGACCACGCCGTGGAAGAGGGCTAGCCGTTCGACCAACTGGGGTGCCAAGCAGGAACCTGGGTCCCACGTGCCAGCTACCAGTGCCACGTGGCGCTGGCCGGTTGGCCTCCCAACCCAAACATCCCAGCCTTTTGGGATACCCATGGGGCACTTCCCCCTTGGGTGACGGCTAGGGAAGACCTCACCATGGGGCCACCCAGCCACGGGCCGCCTAGCATGGGCCGTGTCGGCGGGCCAGGCCGGCGGGCCGGGCCGGACTGGACCCTGGGCCGGACCTGGGTCGGGCCTGGTCGACCTAAACTAAGTCAGGTTGGCTCAGGCCAGGTCGGGTCGGGTCGGTCCGACCGGGTCGAACCAGACCCAAACCATCTTTGACCCCTTTTGTGCCCCTGTGGCCATAACATGAGCTATGAGTATCCATTTTAAAAACTCTTTGCAGTGCCAAAAACCTTGGATCGAGGTAGTCCTTTTGGTATACCCGACTAGGGATTTGGATAAAGTTGGGTATGACCGGGTTGGATCAAACATGAATCCAACCACGCCCTCGGGACTAAAAGGACAATAACATACAGATCGAGCATGCAATTGACGCACCATCTATTGTGTTGAGACCCCTATTACGTGGCAGTCCTTTGGGATACTTCTTTGTGGGACTTCATGGAAGTTGGAGTACGGACCTGTGGCTTGAGGATCGGACCCTCCCAGAATCAATCGAGCATAGTGTGGGAACCCTGTGACTGGCTATAAGATGAGAAAGGGATCCTATGTGGGTCTGTGACTTGGGATCCTACGTGGGTCTGTGCTTTGGGATCCTACATGGGTCTTTGTTCTAGTATCCCTGTTGGATCCTCTCTAAAAATCCATGTGGGATTACTTTAGGATCCTACGTGGGTCTACCGTACTAGGATCCTATGTAGGTCAAATGATTTAGGATCCTACATGGGTTTGGATCTCAATAGAGTAAGACGATTCACTAGATGCATCTAATAATATTTACTACCGTACCTAAGTTATACCTAGTGTGAGATGAGTCTTTACCATTGTGGTAATCATCTGTGTGGTGTACCTTTGTGGTTCATACCTTCATGGTGATACCTTTGTGGTTCTCTTCTGTGTGGTGTTACCTTTTTGGTACTTATCTTCATGGTGTTGCCTTCCTGGTATTCTTTCATTTTTTGGGGAAATTGAGATTTGGGATTTTGAGTTGGGCCAGGTGTTTCCTCATGATTGAGATGGGTTTACTTGAAAACTTAGGTATATGTGTGGGCATATACCTAAGAAGGGTTGTCAGTTGTTTTCAAGCTTTAGGTTTATCCTTTGTGGATTTTGATAGACCTTCGGGGGCATCGTGGTCCCTACTGAGTATTGTTATACTCACCCATGCACAGGATACCCCCGCACCATGTTGTGTCTGGTGTAAACGACAGACATCGCTGACTGAGGATGAGGGTACCAGGACTGGACGGTGCCCAGAGGTGGACAATTCGGCATGACTATACGCCGAGGAGACGGGCAGACGTCGAGTGCTAAGTAGGTGATCTATACCTACACTTTTGGTAGGAACCTGAGAGGACAACCCAATAGTTGTTTTCCTTTTTCTTTTAGTTGTATCCTATTTCCAGTTGTACTTGTACCTTTACAGTTGGGCTTGTATTCCCTCCCATTTTACTTTCAGCACTCTTTTACTACAACATTTTACTTCACAATTGCTTCTTACCATGATCTTGGACCATGTGTTTGTACATGATTAAAGTAAATGCTATCCCATTTTAGAGAGTATTCCTTTTGGTGCTAGTCACCAGCCCCTGGCCTATGGAAGTCGGGTTTGGGGTAGTCACAGCACGGGCCCCGGGGGATGGGTCATGACAAATTGGTATCAGAGGAGTCTGTTATACTTTAGAACATTGGAATCTGATCTTTTAATGGTAATAGTGTTAAGATTTATGAGTGTGGTTATCAGTTTTGGGAATCCATTGTTGGTGCGGCGACCGATGTATCAATACACCAAGACCCTGACTTCTGATTTCTAACTCACTACACGAAAACACTAATTGTGTGTGTGTTTTGAAAAGTTTTCTTTGTGATCTCTTTGAGTCAGCTCACCAGGTATAA
Source organism: Viscum album (assembly GCA_963277665.1). Taxonomy (NCBI): domain Eukaryota; kingdom Viridiplantae; phylum Streptophyta; class Magnoliopsida; order Santalales; family Viscaceae; genus Viscum; species Viscum album. The sequence goes on from OY728141.1 coordinate 232,938,113, forward strand.
CTTATTGACCGTGGCACACCTATTTCTTTTCAGGATGCCTCCACGTAGAGAACCATCTAGGGTTCCAAGAAGAGTACGTGGTGATAGCCCACCGAGCGACGAGGCCTCAGTGTAGGGCCCTTTATCAATAGAGGAACCAACAGAGGCTCCAACGGTACTGTTACCCGTTGGGACACTCGTGGTACCGACCCCAGCAGTAGAGAGTGCACACCTCTTGAGCTCATTGCACGAGTTCTAGCACTAGAGGCCACCCTAGTTCAGGGGTGAGACAGACCCACATGAGGCTGAGGATTGGCTGGAGTCCATGGTGAGAGTCTTCTGACTGGTAGGGACACCAGCTGATCTCATGGCGATCCTTGAGCTTGATGCTCCAGGATCACGACAAGGTGACATTTCTCTAGGTAGTCTTTGAGACCCTATTTTGGGCAGAGTTTGTCCCATCAACCTTTCGCACAGTGCACATACATGAGCTTCTTCATCTAGAGCAGGGCAGCAGGACTGTGGCTCAGTACTCAGCGAGGTTCATCGACCTCTCACGCTACTCCACTAATATGGTGCGGGACACATTCTTTAGGGATTTGACCTTCAATCAGGGACTCATGTGTGAGATCAGGTCTTTGATGATTTCTCTCAGCATCCTGACACAGGTGGGGGTGTTAGTGTGAGCCCTCTTAGTGGGATGTTTTATTCCTGAGCAGTTACTAGGAGTGAGACCCACCACCAAGAATCATGTAGAGGATTCTTCTACAGTTGGAAGCAGAAAGATTTCACATAGGTCAAAGAGGACCATAACTATAGGTGGATGACCGTAGGATTTAGGGTCGGTTGTGTGGCGCACCCGAGACAGAGATAGTCATGTGAGGATCAGGAAGTGTTACACATGTGGCAGGTAGGGACACGTGGCTCATGACTGTCCGACCCACCATACGGATGATCAGAAGACGGTCGAAGGACCGCTCAGGCAGAGATAGAGGTTCAACTGAGGAGGTCTGTAGGGAGCAGGCAGACGTGGTAGAGGAGCTGGCTGTGAAACTGGTGGTGGGTGACGATTTTAGGTGTTACCACCACAACCACCAGGTGGTCCACCCTGAACACAGGGAGCAGGTGGACAGGGGCGAGCTCAACTCCAGGTAGCTGAGGCCTATGACCACGACACTCCAGAGATGAAATGAGGTACTATATGTGTCTAATCCACCTTATCTGCAATACTTATTGACATAGGTTTTAGTCAATCTTTTATTGCCACTTACCTTGTTCAGAGCTCAGAGATTCCGGTGGAACCATTGGCTCGATCCTTATGGATAGAGACTGCTACAGAAGAGGATTCGATGATTACACACTAGTTCCAGTAGTGTGAGGTTACTATAAGAGGAAATAGAATTGGCTGGGATCTTCTAGTAGTGGTGTCGAGGCCTTACGACGTCATATTTGGTATGGATTGGTTATCTGTAGTCCATGCCCAGATCAACTGCATTAGGTGAAAAGTGCGGTGTATCCATGAGGATGGGACTAGGTTTATTTTCATCGGCGATAAGGGAGCCTTTGTAGCACATGATGGAGTTACACAGAGGAGAGTGCATCCGATCACTCATCTGTTGGTAGCCTTACCCTCAGAGCAGTTGATGTAGAGAGTCCGAGTTATGCTATAGTGGTGGACCAATACATGGATGTATTCCCTGATGATGTTCTGAGTCTACCACCTCATAGAGATGTGGACTTTTAAATTTGCTTGAACCCTGGGACAACACCAATATCTACACAAGCGTATCAGATGGCTTCCGAGGAGGTTCGTGAGTTGTGGGTATAGTTGGAGGTCTTACAGGGGAAGGGGTTCATCCGGCCCAGTGTTTCTTCTTGGCCAGCCCCGATTTTGTTCTCCAAGAAGGTGGATGACAGCTTGAGACTTTGTGTTGAATATCAGTTCCTAAACCAATTGATCGTGAAGAACTATTACCCACTTTAGAGGATTGATGACCTCTTTGATTAGCTAAAGGGAGCACGATGGTTCTCGAAGATAGACCTCAAGTCATGTTATCACCAGCTCAGAGTACGAGATGAGGATGTGCAAAAGATGGATTTTAGATGTCGGTATGGCCACTACTAGTTCTTGGTTATGCCATTCGGCATGACCAATTCTCCAGAAGTGTTCATGGGACTAATGAACATGATCTTTTAGCCATATATTGATCACTTTGTGGTGGTATTCATTTATGAAATTCTGATCTACTTGGCTACTGAGGAGGATCATTCCTATCATTTGTAGATAGTTCTGGACACACTATGAGATCACTAGCTTTATGGTAAGCTCTCGAAGTACGAATTATAGATCCAAGAAGTTCATTTTCTGGGTCATGTCATCTCAGAGGCTGTAGTTGCAAGGGATCCAGTGAAGATTGAGGTGGTACTTGCTTGGAAGCCACCTAGGAGTGCGACAGAGGTACAGAGTTTCCTGGGATTGGCCGGATACTACTAGAGATTTGTGCCAGATTTATCTAGATTCGAAGCATCTTTATCAGTATTAGAGAAGAAGGGGCAACCCTTTGTGTTGTCAGAGATATGCCAATGGAGTTTTCAAGAGCTAAGGCATAGGCTGACTAGTGACCCCATCTTGAGTCTTCTAGAGGAGTGCGTTGGGTATGTAGTCTAATAAGACGCATCAGGGACCGGGCTTGGATGTGTCCTAATGCAGGAGTGAGAAGTTATCACATATGGTTCTCGACATCTGAGACTACTTAAGAAGAATTACGCTACCCATGACCTTGAGTTAGCAGTAGTTGTCATCGCTTTAAAGATGTGGTGGTATTACTTGATGGGAGAACATTTTACAGTCTACTCTGATCACAGGAGTCTTAGGTATATCTTCTCTCAGAAGGACCTAAACCCGAGACAACAATGTTGGCTTGAGTTCCTCCAAGAATATGACTTTGAGATAGTCTATACTCCTGGGAAGTGGAACATTGTAGTAGATGCACTCAGTAAGAGATCTGGTATACTGTTGCTAGGTGAGGCGACATAGTAGTTGGCCGATTTGCAGATATCCTTTGGGGATCGAGATAGAAATTTTTTTCTTCCATCTCTTATAGTCACTCCGCCACTCCTTCAGCAGGTCAAGGATCCATAGTGTGGGGACGCTGACTATGAGGCTCGATGTGATCGGATATCCACAGGACAAGCACCTGATGGATTTTATGATGGTGGGGAGCACATCATACTTTTCAGAGGATGTACAATGGTACCCGTGTCGCTTCGGGAGGAAGTGATGAGGGAGTACCATACGTCCCCTCTAGAAGTATATCTAGGAGTGGCGAAGATGTAACAGGACCTCCAACGATAGCATTGGTGGCCTGGAATGAAGAATTTAGTATCATAGTTTTTCTCTTGGTGCCTCACTTGTCAGTAAGTGAAGGCAGAGCATTAGGTACCAGCAGGGTTAGTTCAATCTTTAGAGGTTTCGGGGTGGAAGTGGGACGGGATATCCATGGACTTTATGACAGGACTTCACATACATCCAGGGGTCATGATTATATCTGGGTGATCTTTAACCTACTCACTAAGTTAGCCCACTTTTTACCAATCAGAGAGCAGAGTTTAGTAGAGAGGTTGGGACGCCTCTATGTGCATGAGATTGTGCGGCTACATGGAGTACCCTAAACGATTATCTCCGACCGTGATGCATGTTTCACTTCCCGGTTATAGAAGGGGTTGCAGGAGTCTTTCAGGACGCAGCTTTGTATGAAAACCACCTTCCATCCTCAGACGGATGGCCAGACTGAGCGGACCATACAAACCCTTGAGGACATGCTATGTTCTTGCGTCCTCGACTTTGGTCGCAACTGGAAGGATCAATATCTCTTGGTGGAGTTTTCATACAAAAACCGCTATAACTTCATGATTGGGATGAAACCTTTCAAGGCGTTGTACCAGCAACCTTGCAGATCACCACTGTGCTGGACTAACCCTGGGGAGTGAGCACTTGTGGGACCAGAGATGGTGCAGGCTACCACAGAGAAGGTGCAGATCATCCAGGAGCGGATGAAGACTACATAGAGTAGGCAGAAGTCTTATGCTGATAGGAGATGGAGACCTCTGGATTTTGAGGATGGGGAACATGTTTTTTTACGGGTCTCACATTGATGAGGTTTGCGGAGATTTGGCCGTGGTGTCAAGTTATCTATGAGGTTTATCGGACCCTTTTAGGTCCTCAACAGAGTTGGCGAGGTGGATTATTGCTTTTCTCTTCCACCTCAGCTGCATCGGGTGCACGACGTCTTCCGCGTATCCCAGCTGAGGAGATACGTGCATGACCCTTCACACATCATTGACTGGGGCGATCTTGACATCGATGGTGGGGAGAAATTTTCGGAGGTTCCAGTGGAGATTGAGGATCGACAGGAGTGGGTCCTTCGTGGGTGGTCGATACCTCTAGTGCACATTCTTTGGCAGCATGAGAACCTCCAGGAGAGCACATGGGAGTAAGAGGCTCAGATACATGCTTAGTACCCCCACTTGTTTTCCATGTTTTTGTGATATGGGTTATGGGGACGCAAAGTACTGAGGTGGGGAGAATGTAAAGACCCGGAAATTCTACATAATTGTTTTTAATTATATGGAAATATTACGAGTATGTGAAAATTTACAGTGTGTGATTCCGAGGTCGGAGTGCCTGAAATCAATTTCTGAACTTTTTTTTGGGTACGTTCAGCAAACGCACGAGCGACATTTTATAAATTTTGAACCGTTGCTCAGAATTGAAATCTATGGACATCGTTGAACTTGCAGTGCCGATATTCGCTTAAGGAGACCTTCACCTTGACCGCAGTGGGTCAAGGATGGAAGTTAGTTTTTAAGATTTTTGTGGGAGAAGGAAAAAAATAAAATAAATAACTTTTTATTTATTTTATTTGAAACCACCATTTTAAATTCTTGGTGGTGGGGACCACCCGAACCCCCAATTAATGTGGGGGAAACCCGTGGAATTACCCTAGTTAATGTGCCAACTTCAATTTAATTAATGTACCAACTTTAATTAAATTAATAAACTTAATTTATTAAGTTGGATTCTCACATTTCTTGTGGTTGGAGGATTTGTTGGCAAAGGAGATCTTGGTAGAATTGTGGAGAAAAAATCTCTCCAACGAAGAACACTTTCTTCAACGAAGAACTCCGTTAAAGGATCCCCAATGAGGAATGTCTTAAACGACGACAAACCAAAGTCCATACTTTCCACTCCTCACCGACGTCAAGGATCAATTGAGGTAGGGAATGTTGTTTTGAATACCCCTTATCCTATACTTGTCAATATTTTTGATTTAAGAACAAATATGATTCTTGCTACCGTTCAAACATAGTGGGTGCATGAAAAACAAACATGACCTGACCTCTTGGAAACTTTTGTGGTTTATGATGGTCTTGAATCAATGGTGACGTTTGGAGTCAAGTGCGGGAGTTTTTGGAATGAATAACAGGCCACCGAGGTATGCCCGGTGACCCGAGGAACGTCGCTGACAACCCATGCTGGCGACCAGTACCGGTGGGGCTCGGGAGCAGTGGCCAGCACTCCAGCCGGCCGTGATGACGTTAGCGGATGGAAAATGACTGATTGCGTGAAGAGGGTGGCAGCATGTGAAAACACCACTGGGCATGCATAAGCCACGACACAAGGCCGTGGTGCCGAAGTAGGGTGACTGACTCGCTGCCTGCCACCAGTTGTGGTGCGGCGTATGATCCTGCCGCGGAAGAGGGCTGGCTGTCCGGCCAGTCGGGGAGCTGACCAGGACCCCGGGTCCCGCGTGCCTACTGCTGGCACCACGTGGCGCCGACCAGTCGGTCTCCCAACCTTAATGGACCAACCATTGGGGGACCCAAGTGGCGCCTACCCCTTGGGTGCTGGCTAGGGCGGACCTCACCGCAGGGCCACCCAACCGCGGGCTGGGCCGGACCGAGCAAGCCAGGCTAGACCCTGGGCCGGACCCAGCAGGCTGGGCCAGACCTTGGGCCGAACCCGGGTTGGGCCGGGTCGACCCAAACCGAGTCGGGTTGGCCCAGGCCGGGTCGGTCTGACCGGGTCGGACCAGACCCAGACCAGCTTCGACCCCTTTTTCGCTCTTGTGGCCATAACTTGAGCTATGGGTATCCATTTGACGAGCTCTCTTCGGCATCAGAATCCTTGGATTGAGAAAGTCATTTTGGTATACCCTAATTGAGATTTGGATTAAGTTGGGGTATGGCCAAGTTGGATCGAACACGAATCCAATTGGGCCCTCGGGACTAAAAGGCCAATAACCTACCGACCGGACGTTCGATTGACGCACCGTCTGTTGCGTTGAGACCCCTATTACGTGGAGGTCCTTTGGGATAATTCTTCATGGGACATCATTGTAGTTAAATTATTGTCTTATGGCTTGACGAGAGGACCCTCCTTGAATCAAGTGAGCTTAGTACGAGAACCCTATGACTGGCTGTAAGATGAGAAAGGGATCCTATTTGGGTCTATGCCTTTGGATCCTATGTGGGTCTGTGCTTTGGGATCCTACGTGGGTCTGTGTTCCAGTATCCCACTTGGGTACACTTTAGGAAGCCATGTGGGATTACTTTAGGATCTTATGTGGGTCTGATATACTAGGATCCTGTGTGGGTCTAATGATTTAGGATCCTATGTGGGTCTTCCTCTCAACAGAGTTAGATGATTCAGTAAATGAATCTAATCATCTTTACTACCGTTCTGAAGTTATACCTGGTGTGAGTTGAGTCTTTACCTTTATGGTAATCATTTTTGTAACGTACCTTTGTGGTGGATACATTCGTGGTGATACCTTTGTGGTATTATTCTATGTGGTGTTACCTTTGTGGTACTTACCTTTGCGGTGTTACCTTCTTGGTATTCTTTCCTTTGTGGGACAGTTGAGCTTTTGGCTTTTGAGTTGGGCATTTTGTTTCCTCATGATTGATATGGGTTTACTCAATAACTTAGGTATATGTATGGGCATATACCTAAGAAGGGTTGTCAGTTGTTTTCATGCTTGAGGTTTATCCTTTGTGGATTTTGAGAGTCCTTCGTGGGTCTCAGGGTCCCTACTAAGTATTGTTATACTCACCCCTGCACGGGATACGCCCGATCCATGTTGTGTATGGTGCAGATGATGGACATTGCTGATTGAGGACGAGGGTGCCAGGACTGGATGGTTCCCAGAGGTGGACCATTCAACGTGATGGTAGGCAGAGGAGACAGGCGGACATGGAGTGCTGAGGAGACGATCTGTACCTACCCTTCAGGTAGGAACATTGGAGGACGACCCAATAGTTATTTTTCTTTATCTTTCAGTTGTATTGTATTTCCATTTGTACTTTTACCTTTACAGTTGGGCTTGTATTCTAGCCCCTTTTACTTTCAGCACTCTTTTACTACAACAGTTCACTTCACAGTTGCTTCATACCGTGTTCTTGGACCGTGTGTTTGTACAGGATTAAAGACAATGCCTTCCCATTTTAGGGAGTATGCCTTTGGTTCTAGTCACCAGCCCCTGGCCTATGAAAGGCAGCCTTGGGGTAGTCATGGAATGGGCTCTGGGGGATGGGTTGTGACAATGATAATATTATTCAATGAAGTCCAATGTAATTTTTATTAGGTTTGTAAATTTGTTAGTGTCTTAAAAAATAGTATTTTCTAGTAAATTAGGATTTTTATTCAAAGGTGTAAATTCCCATATTTAGAATTTTTTTAAAAAATCAATATTATTTTTGAAATAATGATATTAAAATTATCAAATGGTTAATTTTTACATAATTTTTTGAGATAGTCGTTTTTTGGTTAAAAATTAAATACGGTATAAATATATGGTATGTATTATGACTTCATAATAGCCAAAAAGTGATGTAATAAATACTATAAAATGAATCCATGACCATAAATAGTTTTCACCTTTAAAATACTATATATTTTTAAGTTATTTGATTAATTTTACAAAACATTAATGAGTCCTCCAAAACCACTATAATATTTTAAGGTTATAAAAACAATTATTTATAAACCTGACTCACCTCCACATCATGAATGGTATTTATAAATTATTTAGGTTCATATCCTAATAAAATGTTAAAAACCACCACACTATGGTAGAAACCATGTTAAAACCCATGGGAAGGTTTTTGGTTTTGATTTTTTATCACTTATAGTCCAAAACCTACGTTTAGAAATTAATAATGAATTTAAATATATTTTTCTATAAATACCCACCCAAACTCAAATTCCTATTCACTCAAAAAAAATTTACCATGAATTTAATACCTCCCTCCATCCCTATATAAATCCATAGAAAGGTGTTCTCAAGATCTTAATAAGATCATGATAATCTTTTAGAAGCACCCTTCAAAGGCAAGGGATTCTCATCCTCTTCATCTTTATTCACATTCATCCTTTGTATTAACCATGTTGATTTCAAATTTTTCATGTTAACATATATTTGTACTCATTACATTATTTTCCTTATTATTAAAAAGTAATGAGAGACCACAATTAACTCTAATTAATGCCTTCCATTATTTTTCATGTACAACTGTTTTGCTAATAAATTATACCATGATTTTCTATTCCAAAATTTTGTGTTGTGAATACTCATAACCATTTCCACTCAAGAGTATTCAATTTGTTTTACCTATCCTTCATTGGTTTGGTACTTCCATTTATATAACACTCACTTCTTAATCATGAGATTAAAAGTGATTAATGTTATTATTATATTGTATGATCTTGGTAGAACACAAATGAATATACATGATATGAATGTAACCCACACTTCTTATCCTAAGTATACTATGTTACAATGTATCGATAGTTTTCCTTAGCTTATACTTATGATGTCATGTTTGTAGTTGTTTACACATTGCCATGATGCCTTAATGTTATCATCTTATAACATTATTCAATATTCATGATTATGATTCTCAACTTATATGTCACCATGTTACACCCCTTAACCCATATATATTGCATTACTTCATATTTTTATTTTATTATTGAATTATTGGGCTTTATTTATCACCACTTTCTTATATATGTATCTAGATTATCTAATGTAGTTTTAGAATATAAAATGAATTTTAAGGTCATGTTATAGAGTTTTTAAATAATTTCATTTTATCCCTATTTCATGTTATTGTGATATGTATCTAAATACCCAAAGACACTAGGAATATCGATCTTTTGGGATTGTATTGTGTATCTTAATATAAGGACCGACCTTAAAACATTACATAATATTGAATTAAATGAACAATTAAAATTGAGGATATTTTTAGGTTTAGAATTCTATAGAATAAGGTCATAACTATTACATTACATCCCAAAAGTTACAAAGTATACACTTCTACTCAGTTCCCATATTTTTCACAAAAATAAAATTCTTGAAAAAATAGTTATGTCTAGTTCTATGTTTTAGACAACATGAATTTTTCTCTGATCCCATCCTTGACCCTATTCTACTTTATGTCCTATGAAAAAAAATTTAGGAACAAGTTATGAGCATAAAAAGCTAAGTAAGAGATACATAGAGAAATAAAAGTGTTAGTTTTTTTAAACAACAAGTAAACCATGAATACTTTATCATAAGTAATACTTTTCACCTATATGAAGTAGTAAATACTCTTCAATGAAATAAAAGTTCATTGGTTACACTTTTGTAGCCATAATATTACCATAAAACCCATATAAAGAACACATAACATATAAAGGTAACATGGGACATAAAATACTTAAATGGAATAACTATACGGTCGACTTACACACATATCACTAAATGCAATTGCCATACGACCAACTTCCATACCAAATGCATTAGAGGTTATAACACAACCACCTTTCCTTGTTTATCACAGCACCACCCGTCATTTGGGTTATCATATAACCACCCATCAAATCTCCATGTACCATTATAAAATCATAACACATAAAAAATATAAATGATAGATAACATTTCCAAATTTCAATCACAATATATCATTTAATTATATTGAAAAAAATCTATTATCAAAACATTTTTCAATACCAAAATATGAAAAAGTGTATATGGTATTTATTTTCCTTTTAAAAACATTACAGCTTATTAAGGAAGCCAAAGATCAAATAATACTAATGGGGGTGAAAAAGGTCATTGTCACTGCTTACGTTAAAACATTTTCTTTGGTTAGTAAAAATCCCCATAGAAAAAGATTCCCTTTCACTGAAATGAAAATTCAAAGGTATTTATATAGTGTTAAAAGAAAGCCATGTATTAAAACAAAATATTTCTCAATGAAAGGAGATTGAGACAAAGTTACTTACCTCGTGTCTGACTTGACCCGTTCATTCTTTAATATTCTGAATAAAAGACTAAAGTTAATTTATACTTTCTTAAGAACGATTTTTTTTTCAATTTTAACATTCATTTTAAATCACTTATTACCATGTTATAACATTATGTAACCATTTAAGTTAATTATGGTCCTTTTGTCGATATTTGGTACTTGAGAGTCAAAAATGAACTTCTTATAATTACAAGTTGCTCATGTGGTCAAATATCCATTATCTCTAGAATGATATTCATGAATTAGATATCATATATATCATATATATTCAGGATATGTATTTATTTAAAATAGTACATGACATTTGGAGATAAGAAATGAAATGCACCGTTCATGGAGACAGTACGCCGTATGTACGCATGAATGCTACTTTCATTTATATTTCTTATTTTAATGGAATTAAAACATAATGCTACATAGGTATATTATAATTACAATATAATATCATATATAATATCATTAATTCCATCCTTTATATGTCCCATATATGGCATTAATGAGTCATATCACTTTGAGGGGGCGGTAGTCCGCACTTCCTAAAATGAAATTATTGCATTTACCCATAATGGAAACCATAAAGGTATGATATAAATGAAATATACAGAATCATAAATAAAACATAAACATAATATATATCATATATAAATACATTTCCATCATAATGGACTCCATGAGAGGTAGTAGGATATAATTGAACAATCATCGTTTCATGAGGCATTAGTTTTTTCCGTCCACAGAAACAATATGTTCTTTAACAATTAGATGGAGGTGTGTGTAAGTGTTATTCGAATACTTCTCATAAAAATAATTTATGGGGTTGGAGAAGAAAAATAAAACAAAATAAAACAAAATAAAACCAAATAATTTAAGAGAAACCGTTACCTTTAATTCGGGTAACTCCCTTTGGTTTGAACCAAAAGGACTTCTTGAAGTGACTTCTACCTAAAGTAAGGCTTCTAAGTGGAAGATAGTGATATTGAGAGCTTATTTGGTAGGTTTTGGATGATATAAGGGTCTTGTGATGTGTTAGTAATGGGTTATAGATGAGGGATTTTTATAAGGGGGAGGAGGGGCTCTTTAGGAAAGTCTGAAAATATTATTTTATTATATAATGATTTTTGGTTTCTAAAGGTCAAAAACTTATTAAAGTCTAAGATAGGATGAATCATGGTTGAAATAAAATCATACAATAAGAAATGGATTGGTTTTGGATATTATTTTAGTATTTATAATCTTATTTATTTAAATCATTTATTAATGAGGTAAACACTACATCATTATTGTTTCATAAATAATTATATTTATATGGTGTCTAAAAATTATAAAAAAATGAAAAAAATGTAAGAAATATTTTTATATTTCCCATGAATATTTATAGTCAAAAGTATAACTTATATAACCTGATGTAAAAGTTAATTTACTAAAAGATATTTGTTTATGTCATTTTTTTCTTTACTTTAAGTTAATTAAAATAAAGTGTTATTACCGCTCTTAAGTGGCTCCATGGGGGTCCCCAAATCAACCCAAGGATGCCCATGGTCGGAAATGTATCAAAAAATAGGTTTAAGACACATGTTAGGGTGATTTTATATTATTATAGTAATATTGTTTTACCCTTATTTACCAGATTTACCCTTTAACCATGATAAATAAAATTTTTACTGAAGTAAATATTCATAATGTCTTAAAATAAAAGTTACCGATTTAAAAAATTCAGACCTCATGATTAAAAATATGATATCCATTTTTCCAAATTCAAAACACATAAGTGGCAGAAATTAATTTAAAATTAATTCATACTGTCAAATCAAAAAACATGTTTTTTAGAAATATTAACTATCAAAAGATTGACACTTGTTTATGTCCAATTTCAAAGTGAAATTAATTCCAATAACCAAAATTCGATTAAATGGTAAAAATATATTCTAATTAAACTTTTAAAACCAATTAATAATATTATCTAACCATATAAATAAATTAGATTAAAAGGCAGTTTTGAATTAAAATACAGTATTTTTTTACTATTCATTAAAAAATGAACTTTATCAGAAAAATACCAAAACTTCATCCAAATTATATTTTAATGTCCTGATTTTAAATAATAATAATTATTTGTCAAATAGAACATATTAAAGTGACAGAAACTAGATTTAAAGCGGGTTCTCCATCAAAAAGAGGTAAATCAACCTTTTAAAGTAAATTATGCTTAAAATTAGATTAATTCATATTTTTAGCCTCAAACTTTTATTTGATAAAGGTAAAAACATTTAAAAAACATGTTTAATAATATTGTAATTAGTTCTATTTATTCCTACCAATATAACGTCTCGGCGTTAACTACCATTTAAAATAATATTATTATATTATTCGTGTGCCATGTAAGATTTCAAAGAAACCCATTGTTGAATATCGGGTACGCCATCAAACATAGAAACCCCTTTAAAGTAAAATTAATATTTAATTCCTAAATATTAATTAAAATGAAAATATATTATTTCTTTATTTACCTGGAATGTTACACTTAATTTAATAGATCATGAAATAATGTTTATGAAAGATATGGGTTGTTATAACCATCACAAGAAGCTAAAGTATTATCTTGAAACTCAAAAAATAAAAAGATCAAATGAAACCAGTAAGGTGGTATAAAAAACCTGACTAGAAAATAGGATGCATATCTTCTATTAGACATAATTAGACCTAGAAACTGGCTCTACTTACACCCTTCATTCCAACTGGGTCCATACAAATTACTTGAAGATTCATTAATAGGATCATATAAGAAAACAAATCTAGAGATATATATAAATTAAATTTAAGGGATAAAAAAAACATAATGAAAATTAGAACTACCAAAACTTAGGTATAATAACATTTTTATCCCATACTATCCCCATGATTATTCTATGGGTAGTATAATTTGGTTGATTTTACCACACCGATAACACTTAAAATTCATAAAATGACTTCCATCCTTCTTTTCTTTTCTGATTTCTTAGATTTCCCCTTCACACTAAGAAACTTAGTCCCAGAATACACCCCACTACCCTTTACCCTCAGACTATGCATATGAAGATCCCTAGAAATAACCATGAACTTAGCTTCTAATAAGGTAATATAATCTATACAGTACATTATTGAATTATTAATGTAATTAAATAAATCATCTAAGTAATTCAATAATATATAGTATTGATCCTTATATTTTATCTACCCATCCATATTGGCTATGTCTAAAACCATCTTATTAGAATCATCTAAATGGACACTAATCAGGGCACTAAGGACCTTTTCAAAATTTTAAAGACACATTTTATTTTGAAACCTATCAATAAATATGTTGTCATATAATGATGTTCGTGTTTTGGCCAGATATCACAAAAATAGGTATCATAAAAAACATCACATGTGACTTTATCACATAGGTTAAACAATGATAGGGAGTATATTTTTATCATAACATCAAGTTCAACATCAACATAATAGGTTGAGGTATTCTCAATGGAAGGGATGGTGATTATAGTTGTCTTTGATCTACATAGAGGACAATGAAGTCCATTTTTGATAACAAGACTACCCATATTAACTACCAAAAAAGTAAAACCATTCTCTCTATTAAAATTCTAAAATATAAAACATAGAAGAAAAATTTATTAAACCCAATATAAAATATCTGATACCAATATTTGGGGGGATTAATCTGTGGAACATGAATATCCACTCAATAGCAACAAATAAATATCATGTTTATTAATGTTATTCTAAAATAAGAAAAAACAGAAGTGAAAATGAAAAGAAAAATAATGAAGATAATAGTAACAAAATAATCAAAACTAGTAAATGAAATATGAAAAAAAGTAAAGAAGAAAAGGATGTAATGTGATTCAGACTACATTATCTTACATTCATAGAAAGACCATACCTCACAATAATTTTATTATGCAAATAAACATGAAAAAGACTTTAAAATAGAGATGATAAAGGAAACAAAAAAACAAATAGAACCAAAGAAACTACTTAAATAAATAATTTTTATAGATCCATGACTTTTTATGAACTCAAGATGAGGATAAACCATGAATTATCATCTTATAATGACTCACCAACACACAAAGGACAATAAAAAAAATATTTACAATAGAAAACTGTAATAAGGAAGAAAATAATGCTTATAAGTCCATACATACAACATGAACCTAGAAGTAAATGTTTGGAATGAAAAATAATATTGCGAGGGTTGAAAATTTCCTTGAATATGGTCATTATTGATGATAGAAAACATAATAAAAAAATTAATATGATTTTAAATGGAAATTAAAATCATAATTCATATAAAACCTAGGTAATTAAATTAAATTATTTATTTTCATTGAATTTTTAATGAAATTGATAAATAGATTAATCTATGATTTTTAGTTGTTTTATTCATTTTTTTAATTAATTGAAAATCCATAAAATAATTTTTGAATTATGGAATTATTTTTTCAATAGTATTTTAATTATAATTTTCATTATTTTAAATCAATTATTTATTTTCTAGATATATCCTAAATTAAGAGTGTGATTTTCACGATTCACATATTTTTGAGAAAAAATGGCCAAGTCTCTGAGATTTTATAAGGATTCTAAGTGACTGTGTCTAAATTTTCTTTATCCTATATGAATTTTCTTTAAATATTTATTATAATTTTGAGTTGGAATTTTTTTTAAAAGGAATGGGCATCAATATTCCCAGTGAGATTTGTATGGCTTCAGTCATCTTCTTAAGACTCTAGCCTTACTGCATAAGACTTTTTATAAACAACTTATTACATTCCAAACATTCAAATAAGAGTCTTTCTACCACATAATAATTTACATATAGTACATTGAATCATATAATACCTCATCCTAGGTGTCATACTTTCCAATGGTTATATAAGACTTTCCCCAGGAGTCTCAGACGCTAAACTTTTCCAAAATCTATAGAAAATAATTAAAATTTGAAATTCATGAAATATATAGAGAAATAACTAAAATAAACATTATATTCTTTTGGCTAGACCAAATTAGGAAAAACTATTCCAATACACCACACATCAACCATCCGATGAGTTGAATAAGAATAAGATGAAGGGGAGGGATTAAAAATCTATAATATTTGAGAAAATTCTTTGGTAAAAGGATTTGTACTCTCAGAACTGTATGTGTGAAAATGATCCAAGGAAGAATAATTCTCACCACTCATGACACTAAAATTCAAAGAGAATGGAGAATAATATTTATAGTTCTTATAAATATTTCCCCACCTCATTTGAAAAGTGACCCCTAAACATGGCCTTTGTATGTTCTCATATTATATATGAATTTTTCTATAATTATTTTTACTATTTTAATTTAAAAATAACAATTATTTTATTTTCACCATGTTTTTAATATTTCATCCTTCTATAGTGATATCTAACTCAATATTTATGAAGAACAAACTTGTGGGAAGGTCCTCGGGGGAAGATTGTGTAGGAATCTAAATCCATGTATTCTATCATTTATTTTTCTCATACTTAATATGATAGTGAGTGGAAGGGAAGTAGAAAAATTATCATCATTTTATCTTCATATTTTATACTATGTTTCCCATAAAAACATTTATATCTCCCTCCTCTCAATCTGTACTACATAATATTGGAGGTGCGTGGATTGGGGGATGAACGATATAGTATTGAGTTAAGTGTTAGAACAGTCGACACCTCAGTTGAGTATGTTCACTTCCTATTCTCTATAGAGGGGGTAGGATGAATATAAAGAGATCAGTATCCTCAATATGTTTAGTACCAGAACATATATAGATAGGAGAAATAAATTATTATTTATGACTTAATTGTTAGAAGATAACAACTTCTTCATAATAAAGAACCCCTTTTGACCTAACCTAGAACCAGTCCCTTTCACCTTGATCTTTCCGTTTACTACATTAATTATATTTTCATTTCAAAAAACCAAAACCCAAAAAATATTCTCATTTTTTCCTTTCTCTAAAAACTTATAAAAATTATAAAAAATAAACAGACGTATAAGAATAATGAATCTATATTCCTAGATCCTAGAGATAAACAATTTAGGTCAAATTTTTATTGTACATTGGGATTTTTTTTAAATTATGTTGTAAAAACCCTCCACATCAACTACCTTTCAAAATTGAAATCATTTATAAAGAGCTTGGTTAATTATTTACTATGTTTTTACACATTTATAATTATTTTCTTTTCTTTCTTTCTTGTTTTGTTTTATTTATCTACTTGTTTCATTTTCTGTTTACTCATTAAAATGTAAAGTGTAGACCATTCATCACATAATACACTATAATTATCATCAACATTTATAATAGAACGATGATATTAAATATATGGTCAAAATATTTATTTATAACATCCATACTAATCAATATTACCACCCACAAGTGTAGGAAGAAAATGATGAACAATTACTTAATATGGATGAATTTTGGAACTTATTGATCAAGTCACATCCAAATTTAAAAATTAAATGGGGAAAAAAGAATAATTGAATTAGAGGGTGGTGGAATAATTTGTACCTACAGAAAATACCTACAAAATATCAACTATGAAGGTGGAACAAGATCCTAAATAATAAAACCCACCACTACTTAATCATAGAGATGTTTGTACAATGGCCTTGAATTTCAAAGAATAATTAGATGATGATACAAATTATGGGGATTAAGGTTAATTTAACTCAATCTATCTTGATTTTATTAAACCCCATTTGAGTACTCCTACTCAGTATACTATGAACACAACTCCAACAGTCACCTTGTAGGCCTCAGATAATGAAGTGAAAGTGAAAATGGATGGGATCTATTTTGAAGAAAAATTGTAAGACCTACCAATACCCACATACATATTAGGAAAAATTCAAGAGGGATTTAACTTAGATAATAAACTTTATGCTAAAACATAGGATGGAGAAACCTTTAAGATGAACTCATTTTATTCATATTTTATTCACACTACATTAAAATACAACCTCCCCAATATTTAAATGGAATATTGATCTCACAATATTCCAATATTAAATGATGATGATGAAGACACACTAGATGTAATTTAATTCGAGGATATAATTAAAGAACCCCATACTTCAATCATTTTAAATTTATTTTCAAGGTAAATTAATTAAAAATGAACAAAATGCCAAAAAATAAGGGGGACTTATTTAATTTAAATACAATTAATTAAAATTATATTTATCATGAACAATATTCAAATTTACTAATTATAAAACTATTGATTCAACACCATTTATGATTACATTTAAAGAATATTAAGAATCTTTAGAAGAGGGAAAAGAAGAACTGCTCTGGTTTCATGTTGAGATACTAGTAAAAGATGGTATGATATAATACTTTCATGATGAAAAACTTGTTCAGGATAAAAAAGACGTGAAGCCACACCTAAAATTAATTTTTAAACATTCAATGGGATACCCTAATGTTTGAATAGTTGAATAGGAGATGGATGAATATTACTTGTATAATCTTCTTAAATATTCTTTAGAGGAGTTTGAAGAAGAAGCCACTAATTTTTCTATGAAAAAATTGGAAGTAATTATGATGTTACCCTATGAATAGCCCACCAAGAATTACAAGGAGACCAAATAGAGGTAGGAAAATAATAATAAGTGGAGTACATATATATCATCCTTCTATCCCCACCTTATAATACAAATTATACTAAAATGGGTCCAAATACACACCATATTTCCAAAGAGGACCTACACATGAAGTATAAAGAGAAGAAGAAGGGAACCAAAAATATATTGTAGTTATAACTAAAGAAACAGAATACATTTTTATTTTGGGGATGAAAACATGGTAGTCCAGATGTGGATAGCTAAAATAAAAACCCTCTTAGGAGAGATAACCCTATACTATTTTCCCTTATATCATTATTTTTACATTTTATTTAGTTTTTTTTCTAAAAATATTACATTTAATTTCGTTTCTTCTGTATGTTTTCATGTGTAAAATATCTACGGATGCTAGCTTAAAGCTTTCAATACACAATAACATGGTTGATTCTATCATTTTACACTTTTTATCACTATAAAATTTTTTATTCTATTGAGCTTTAATGTTAAGTGATGAATAATTATGTGGGGGATGAAAACCTATTAAGGATTATTTTAATAATGGGTTTTAAAACATGTTAGTTAAATTATACATTCTTTTTTATTTTTTATTTTATATTTTTGGATCATTTTTAGGATAGTAAATTGAGTTTTAACTACTATGTTTCCAAGTGAAATATAACATGTTAGATTCAATGGATTCACTAATTTTGAAATTAGAGAATTTATATGAATTTTCAATGTGTTTTACAACTATTTTTATGTTTTTAACTTAGTTTAGTAAAATGGAAATGGATTCTTAAGACATGAAATGTGTAACAACCCTGAGTTTTAAAATGAAATCTGTATCTTGAAATAAATGTGTTTTATAATATACTATATAGTATTATACACATAAAGAAACTGACAATACTTTATTGCATTAAGAAATACTGTAAAATTAATCAGTAATGAAACCAATTAAAATTCCAAAAATTATAGCTGGGAAAAAAATGAAATAAAAAATCTAAAATGGGATAATATGTTTCTCCCCAATCAACTAAAATCATCACCACTATAGAAAAGAAAGAAAAATTTAGTAGGCCAATCAACATTATAGAAAATGGAAATATATAACCTTGAAGGAAATTAATTTAAATATTGAATGAAATAATGTAGTGGTATATAAAGGTGGTAATGTGACCATTGGAAATGTAATGTGACCATTGGAATAGTAACTTGACCATTGTAAATAGTAACATGTCCATTATGAATAGTAACCTGACCGCTGGAGTAGTAATTTTAGATAAAAATAATATATTATGATAAACATAATATTTATCATGATTAATGTATGTAAATATAAATTTTATAAGGCTTAAATATAGAGATCATGACTAAAAAACTCAAAAAAATATAAACACATTTTTAATAGACTATATTTTAATGTATTTTGTAAAAATAATTATTTTCATATTAAAAATTAAAATTACCTATTTTAGAAATTTATTTTGATAAAATTAATATATTTTTTGAAATCATCATGTCAAAATTTTCCAATGGTAATATTTTGGTAATTTTTTTGAAATAATTATATTTTTAACTGAACAGTAAAAATATTGTTTTTCACATAACCAATTTATCTTAAATTAAATAATTCATTATGAAATCATGAAATAATACTTTTTTACACCTGAAGATCATCCATGATATATTTTATTTCATAAATGAGTCATTAAAATATTATAAACTCAATTCCCAAACCTAAAAATTAATTTCCAAATCCTACAAATCTAAAGTATTACTTTAAAATATTATTGTCTCATTTATCCAAACTTTTTAATAAATTAATGAATTATAATTATAAAGGGGATTTAAATTCGTAAAACCATTATATTATATTGATATATGATTTAAAATATAAAAAATTCACAAATAATTTTTTTTTACCTTTGATATAATATTTTATTCATTAATTTATTCTAAAAATACCCTCTCCTCAAGTATATATAACCCGTATACCTTCACATGTAAAACCACTCCTCTCAAAAATTAAAAATCCTAAGCTTTAACGAAACCCCCCCCACCAATCCCCTTAGAATAATTAGAGAAATTCTGGAGAAATCCAACTCCACTCACCAAGGGAGCTATAGTGTCATACAAGAGAGGCTACCCCCTAGAGTGAGAGGCTTAAAAGCAAAAAATTAAAGTAAGAATTAATTAAATATTATTCTCATACCCAAATCCCTTTCTTTGGGTTTTCCCTCATTCATATCAATTTAATTATGGAAATTCCATTAATGTTATTTAAATATAATTTCATTTTTGTTCCCTTTAATTTTTAGGGATATACATGTTTCCAAAATTATTTTATGAAAAATACAATGATTTTACAAAATAAATATTCTTTAAAAAACACATATTGAATCCTCTTGAGTTATTTATTATTTTCCCCAAAATGATGATTCTTATACCAAATACTTTTTTTCTTTTCCATTTAGGAATACCAAGTTTATTCATGAAATCATGATTTATGAAATCCTTATGAAATACACCCCATTACAAGGGATTACTTCATGAATTTGATTGATATATATTCTATGTAGCATGCATGATTATATAAATGTTAGGATGTGATAGGTGGGGCTATAATTATATATCCCTCCAATGAATTGTGTAATGTGGTATTTCTCATGATATAATGTGTATTATGCATGAACATGATGCTAGATTTTGATCACAATAATAATTTTATAATTATGCACATATGTTTTGTGTGAGAATGATGCGATATTTCTTCAAAAATATGTGTGGTTTTTGACCACTATGACATGATGTTTCATTTTCACGTATTTCTACATTCCATGCATTTATAACTTGTTTCCCTGATGTTGTTGATGATGATCCTATTATTATTACCTGATGAAGATGATTACGCTCACCCATATAATATTGATTCATATCCCTTATTAATCCTTTTATTGGGATTTTAGATCACTTCTTTTTATTGATGTATATACTCATGTGATTACTTGTACTACGGAGAAACTGAGTCCCAATAAGAAGATATAAAAGAAATAATTATTTACATTTTATGTTTTATTATTTAAAATTTATGTATGATCCTAATTTTACCAAGAAACTAAACCTTTTGATAATGGATTTAAAAAAATATTATGTTTTTATATTAAAATGATGTAATAGTTATTAAAGAAAAATTAGGGTCACTATAGTTGGTATCATAGGGTGGTTTTGTTAATTTGAGAATTAGGGTTAAAAAACAAGAGTGAAAACCATAAGTATAAGTCTATTTATAGGTAAAACATCATAGAATAATATTTTTTTGAAAAGGATTAACCTAATGATACCATAAGATATTCCTTTAGTTTTAATTGGATAAAATAATAAATTATTCATGCTTTATTGACTTACTTTTATTTAAACCTTTTCTATTTTATAAAATGTTGGGAACCCGGAGATACATGGATAACAAACCATGTGATGGACAATGCATCGATTGTTAAAATGACATCCCCAATGCCATGGGATATGGAGTTCAAAACTTCATGGAAATTCTTTCCCAGTTTTCTCAAGATATGAGTAATAACCTGAACCATATGGAATATCCACCTTCCCCTAAGAAGGATCAACTATCCATTGAGACCTTTATACGACAATGACCACCAACATTTAGTGGAACTTCCAATCTGATTTTTATGGAACAATGGGTTAACTCAATGACGAATTTTTTTTCTATGATCCATTGTTATGAGAAAGAGAAAGTGACTCTATCCATTTATCATTTAGATATAGAGGCTAATCAATGGTGGGAATTGATAAATAACACAAATTCAAAGGATGAAATGGAAGAGATAGAGTGGGAAGAATTTAATAAAACATTTCTTAATAAGTATTTCCCTTAAAATATTTAAAAAAATATGGAAATAGAACTCATAGATATGAATAAAAAGGAATCTGAATCTATCATAGATTATAAGGAAAACTTCAAAAGGCTTTCAATATACTCCTAGGGTTTTGTTATCAATAAAGATAAAAAAATATATAGATTATTTAGTGTTTTTAAACTAGACCTTTGAAAGGCTCTAGCTATCTAATACTTTGTGAATTATGTAGAATTGGTTGGATGTGCTCTCAATGTAGAGATGAATTTCAGAGAATGGTCCTATGTTTATGGAGATAAGAATATAATAATGTAGTTTCAAGCTTGTGGGTCAAATGAAAAAGGTGGAAAGAGGATCCAACTAGCCACATGTCAAAAATGTGGGAAGAAGCATCATGGGAATTACCTTAAAGGGATAAAGAAATGATTTAAGTGTTAGAGATAAGGCCACTATGCTCCTGAATGAAGATGAGAATTCAAGAAGATGAAAAACATGATGGATGAATGGAAGGAAACTCCCAATGAACCACCCATGGTTCAATGCTTCAACTACAGGGAGAAATGGTACTATAAAAGACAATGAACTAAACCACGAGCCCTTGAGGGTAATTAGTGTAAACAACCACCAAATCCAAAGGAACACGGGAAATATTATTCCATCACTACTAATGATGTGGATCATGAAAATGAAGTCATATAAGGTACACTTTTTATTCACTTATGATTAAAAAAAGTTTTTTTTTGATTCAGGTTCTACGCATATCTTTATTTCTTGAAATTTTTCTAGAACTATTGAATTGAATCCCTAATACCTTGAATTAGATATATCTATAAAAAATGTATAGTGGTGAAGTAATTACAAACCAAGTGTTGGACTCTTCTACTATAAGTGTCTGTGGGAATATTCTTCTCATGAATATCTTAATACTCACCTTGTTGCAATTATACACTATACGAGGCATTGATTAGATCTCATTATATAGAGAACACATTAACATTTTGGAAAATGAAATATCTTTTCACATTCAACACCATCCCATGATCCTATAAAAATCCAAGTAAGACCATGAGTATCCTTTGGAAAATCCCTCAATGGTGTGGGTGTTGATACCTTGTATAGAAGAATACCTAGCCCAAATGGTTATGTCAAAGGAAAGCATTGAACTTAAGGAAATTCCAAATTCTATTGAATACACTAATGTATTTCCCAATAAGTTACATGGACTTTTCCCAGACCATGAGGTAGAGTTCTCAATAGATATTATACTCAAATCCACTCTAATATGAAATTTCCCTTACAGGATGGCCCCTATCAAACTAGAGGATTTAAAGAATGAGATGCAAATGCATTTAGACAAAGGCTTCATATTCTCTAGTGCGCCACCTTGGGGTGCACCAGTTTTCTTTTTCAAGAAGATGTATAGATCAATGTGGCTATGTATTGATTATCTGGAACTCAAAAATGTCCCCATAAATACAAAATATCATCTTCCAAGTATTGTTGAATTGTTCTATAAACTATGAGGATCTCAATACTTCTCAATGCTAGATCTTCATTCTGTATATCATAAACTAAATGTTGATATGGAAGATATTCAAAAGAACTATTTCTGTACAAGGAATGGACACTATGAGTTTTCAGTTATTCCATTTGGACTTACTAATTCTTCTATAATCATTATGTATTTGATTATTAGAGTCTTTATAGACTACCTAGACAAATTTTTGGTAGTTATTATCGATAATATTATCATTTACTCCAAGATAAATGAGGAATGTAAAGATAATATAAGGATTGTGATGGTGAATTAAAGAAAAAGAAAATATATTATATGTTTATAAAGTGTGATATTTGAATAAATCAAGTCACATTCTCGAGGAAAGTGATCAAAATAGAGGGAATTTCTTTGGACCCTTAAAAGATAAAGGTAATTGAGGAATGACCTAGACCCACTAGTGTCATCGAAATATATTATTATTTAATGGATTAGATGGTTACAACCAAAACTTTGTGAGAAATTTATAATGATTTTCTATCCCACTAACTAAGTTAACACAGAAAGGGGTAAAGTATGTCTGGATAGATGAATATGAGAAATTATTTAAAGAGATCAAGAAGATTCTAATAACTGCACCAATACTCACACAACTAACAAATGGGGAAGATTTTTTGATATAAATCAATTATTAAAAGAAATTCTAGGTTGAATACTCATGAAGAATGATAAAGTGATAGTAGATGCCTCATGATAGTTGAAGATCCATGAGTAGAACTACCCTATGTATGAACTAGAGTTATCAACTGTGATCTTCACTCTAAATATTTGGAAGAACTATCTCTATAGTGAGAAGTGTGACATATATACTAATCATAAGGGTCAAGAATATATAGTCTCAAAAAAGGATCTCAACATGCATCAAATAAGATGGTTAAATACAATCAAGTACTATAATTTCTCTACTCACTACCATTCGGGAAAGGTGAACAAGTTAACCGATGCTCTTAGCATAAAAAATATGTTACTCTATCCATGATGTAGATTAAGAGAGAATCTATCTTCTTGGACATGTAAAGGATGAATTTTTAAATCATAATGGTAGAGAATACATCCTACCTTTCCCAAATTATTTCCCAACCATCTATATAAGAGAATATCATGGAGTCCAAATGGGATTATCTGGAGTTACAAAAGAAGGTGAAATAAATAAAGGAAGTACAACTACATGAGTTTCACATCGATGATGATGGTGTGATTTGGTTTGTTATGAGGATTTATGCGCCTTCATCACTTGAGATAAAGAAGGAGGTATTGGAAAATTCATAGAACTCATCATCTTATATCCATCCTGAAAGTACCAAGATGTATTGCAATCTTCAAGAACACTTCTGGTGGGGAAACATAAAAGAGGATATTTCAGAGTATATATCAAGGTGTTTGGTATGTTATAAAGTTAATTTAGAGGTATATAAGTCCAAAGGGATGATAAAACCATTTTCTATACACACATGGAAATGAGATAATGTCACTATGGAATTTGTCACTAGTATCCTAAAGATATCCAAATGAAACAATGAAATATGTGTTGTGGTAGACTGAATCACCAAGACTGCCCATTCTATCACTATTTGGGATTATTTATTACATGAGAAAATTTCTAAGATATATATGAATGAAGTGGTGGGGCTACATGAGGTCACACATTAGATCATCTCTAACTATGATTTAACATTCAATGCTAAATTATAGAGAAGTATTCAACATTATTTGAGCATTGAATTGAATTTTAGAATGATGTATCACCCTCAGAATGATGTCCAATCATAAAGAACTATTCAGATTCTTGAGGAAATGCTATGATCTTACCTAATTAGATTTTAATGGAGGATGGTATCAACATGTCCCATTGATTGAGTTCTCATATAACAAAATTTTCCACTTAAGTATTCAAATGGCACCATATGAAGCTCTGTATATGAAGTGTTTTATAACTCCAACTTGTTGGGATGAAGTTTCAGAATGAAAGATACATGGACACGATCTTGTGAAATATATTTATGAGAAGGTTAAATCCATCCAATAACATATAAAAGCTACTCAAATTCAAAAAAAGAGCTATACTAACAACTATAAAAGGGATATGGAGTTTGATTTTGGTGAAAAATATTTTCTTTGAATATTACCATTGAAGAGAGTCATGTGGTTTGAAAATAAAGGGAATATTATCCAAAGGTACATAGACCCCTTTAAAATCCTTGTTCTCATAGGATAAGTTGCCTATCATCTTGAACATCCACAATGTATGGCTCATGTTCATGTAATGTTCCACATTTCATTCCTGAGGAAGTACATATCTAATCCCTCACATGTACTGAATCTAATGGTGGTATAAATAGAGAATTACCTCTCATATGAAGAGTATATGGGGAAGATATTAGACTATAGAGACAATGTTTTATACAATGGGAATTCGAGGAAATAATGAAACATAAGTGTCCTCATCTATTCCCAGCTGAGTTTATGATTAGAAATTATAGGGATGAAATTTCTAAATGGGGGAAGAATGTAACATCCCAGAGTTTATAAATGATATTTCTCTCTGGAAATAAATTTGTTTCAATATATACTATATAGTTTTATACACATAAAGAAATGGAAAATAATTTATTTCATTAACAAATACTCTTAATTTAATCGGTAATGAAACCAATTAAAATTAAAAAAATTACAATTGGAAAAAAAATATAAAATATAAAATATAAAATGGGAAAATATGGATCACCCCAATCTAATAGAATCTTCAGCCCCACCACTAACACTATAGAAAAGAAGTAAAATATTAATAAATAAATCAAAATTATAGAAAATGGAAAAATATAACCGTGAGATAAATTGAGTTGAATATTGAATGAATGAATGGAGTGGTATATATAAAAGGCAATGTGGCCATTAGAATATTAATGTGATATTTGGAATAGTAACCCGACCGTTGGGAATAGTAACATGACCGTTGGGAATGGTAGCATGACTGTTGGAATTGTAATTTTACAAAAAAATAAAAAATTGCAATATAAAAATATTTATCATGAATAATTTATATAAATATAAATCTTTATAATTCCAAAAAAATAAATATCACGATAAAGATACTCAAAACAAATATAAGAACATTTTTAATAAACTGTATTTTAAATAATTTTGTAAAAATCATTTTTTATAATAAAAATGAAAATTACGTATTTTATAAATTTATTTTGATAAAATTAATATCATTTTTGAAATCATCACGTCAAAATTTTCTAGTATTTAATTTTTCATAATTTTCTGAAATACTTCGATTTTTGGGTGAATAGTAAAAATATAGTTCTCTACATAATTAGTGTATCTTAAATGACATCATTAATAATGTAACCATGACATAATAATTTATAAAACTATAGATTTTTCCATTATATAGTTTATTTCATAAGTTATTCATTAAAATATGATAAACTTAATTCCCAAACCTAAAAAGTAATTTTTAAAGAAAAAAATCCAACGTATTATGTTAAAATATTATTTTCTCATTTTGCCACATTTCCTTTTATAAAAACTAATTAATTAAAATTATAAATTGGATTTAAAGTCTTAAAATGTCTATATTATATTTATATATGATTTATAATGTAAAAAAATCTATATGACATGTTTTACTATTGATATTATATTTTATTCTAAAAATACCCCCTTTCCTTAAGTATAAATAACCCCTCTACATTACCTTAAAAAACCACTCCTCACACCAATTAAAATTTCCAAGATATTCCCAAATGCTACCATTCAAACCCCTTATAATACTTAGTGACGTTTTTGTGTAATCCAATTCCAATCACCAAGGGGGTTATAGTGTCGTATATGGGAAGCTATAATGAAGAGAGAAAGGAATAAATTCTATGAAATAAAGTGGGAATTAAGGTAAGAAGATTCTCAAACCCAACTCCCTTTCTTGGGGGTTTCCATCATTCACCAAAATTTCATTTTGGATATTCCTTTAATGTTATTTTAATATCATTTAATTGTTCTTCCCTTTTCTTTTTGGGTATATTTATGTTTCTAATCTGATTTTATAACAAATAAAAAGATTTTCCAAAAGAACTATTCTTTCCAATAATCATCTCGAGTCCTTGTATTTATTCATTGTTTTCAATAAAATTATGATTTTTAAAAAAAATATGTTTTTCCATTTTACATTTGGGAACACCAAGTTCATTCATGAAATCATGATTGATGAAATCCTTATGAAACCCACTTATTTACATGGGATTACTTCATGACTTTCAAGGATATACATCCTACATGACATGCATGATTATGTAAATGTTATGATGTGATTAGTGGTCCTAGAATTATATATCCCTCTAATGCATTGGGTAATATGATTTAGCTCATGAGATAATGTGTATTATGTGTGAACATGATGCTTGCCTTGTTCACAGTGGTGATGACATTATTATGAATATATGTTATGTGTGAACTTGATGCTAGCTTTGTTCACAACTATGTGTGGTTTTTGGCCAGATTGACATGATGATTCATTTTTATTAATTTACACATTACATTCCTTTATCACATGTTTACCTAATGTTGTTGATGATGATCCTATACTTATTACTTGATGATGATGACTATTATCACCCATATGATTTTGATTCATGTACCTTATTCATTCTCTTTCTGAGATTTCAGCTTACCCATTTTATTGATGTATATCCTCAGGTGATTACTTGTACAAAGGATAACACGAGGTCCACTAATAAGATAGAGAAGAATGAATTAAATAATGTTTATGTTTTATTATGTAAAATTTATATATGAACCTAATTTTTATAAGACACTAAACATTTTTATCACGTATTTGTAATACTATTATATTGTTTATCTTAAAATGATGTAATTATTTTGAAAGAAAAAGCAGGGTCTCTATAAAATTATTGATAAAATTTTTAATCCCTTTCTCGTGGGACATTCTAAGCCCTTTCATACATATTCTTCCTTATAATGACTTTCTTGAGAGTCTCGAGTCATGTAGAGAAACTATAAATTACCTTGTGTCTATTTTAAACCATAAGATTCAAGCATGCTATATTTATTAAAGAGTCCATCATTCCATTAAAAATCAATTTTTGTAATTAACCGCTATTTTGGTCCATCTTGAAAATTGAACAAACTTAAGCTTTAAGAACCATGGAATTCCTATTAGTAAAGCCACCTTTCAATATAAATTCATCAACACATTCCAATATATTGTTTTCATTCTTGTTATATTTTCAATAATTGTGTGGGGATGTTGTTTCAATGGGAATCATAGGGAAGGAATTTATAATTATAGGTTGACTAAAAGGATTCCAACATTTTTTGGAAAGTAGGTTTTACAAGACATAATTTTTTATTAGAATAAGATTTCCTTTTTTATCTCAAAAAGAAATCATATTAAAAAATGAAAAAATTGTGTACATATAACATAATATAAATATAACAAAATTAAAATTATATATAAAAAGATGGAGAAATGTGTATGTTTATTAATTGTTATTTATAATTTGGTTGTGACCCACACAATAAGGAAAAAAAGGGAGAGTGAGTTGGAATTGATACATCATGTGAGGGGATGAGTGAGCTACATTAAATGTTCACACATGCTAAATTATTAAATGTTTAGTACTTAAGAGATTAAATACTCATCTCCCACCTCAATATTTTTAAAATCAAATCTTAACATCCCTTGAACCTCAAAAAAACCTACTAGAATCCCTCTTGAGTAGCACACTAGTTTCTTTTGGTAGATAACTCAGGACCTTGGAAATAAAATGTGTAACACCCCATTACCTTCTTTCAAGAACTTTTTTTTCACAATCCGACCCAAGCTGAGGCTCAAGAAAAAACTACCCCAAGCCCACCTCCATAGGCCAGGGGTTGGCGACCAGTAATGAAGGCACACAAAACTTCGGGAGGCCTTTTCCTAATAACCTATACATATACATGTAGAAAACACAATGAAAAAGTGAAAATAAAATTAAAAAAAAGATGTAACTGCAATAAATTAAAGTGAAGATGCATAAAACTCTAGACGGTACATGATTATAATAGTGAATACTGATATGTAATGTTTCAAAACACACACCCAAACTCTAATATGGTCCCAACCTAAATAAAATTGAAAAATAGTATTCTCGGAGTGATCTTAGCTCATGTATCCCAACTATGACCACCATACACGGTCCACATCGCCCGTATCCCTACGGTCCCCTATCATCACAATCAACCTGTCTGCATTCTGCAAAAGACACGACACATGTTGGGTGAAACCCATGTAGGGGTGAGTATATACACATCCAGTAGAACATCCCAAAAATGATAAGGGGGATCACTAAGAGATACAACCAAAGAGAAGTAGTAAATGGAACAAGGTACAATAAAATAGGATGGAAAGAGTGCAGCTAAACCCAAAAAAAGTGTGCAAGTAGGCTCATCCAAACACAAGGAGCTCAAAATAGTGAGAAGGTGAACCCTCCCATCGAGTCTTTTCTACTTATATCCAGAGAGTAGACCCGTTAAACCATGAGAATCTAGACACATAAAGCACATGGAATACCTCGTGCATTTTTCTCTCTCTTAGAAGTATGGTAACCAAGACCCAAGGAGTGGGTACTTTAGAAGAATATATATATATATATATATATATATATATATATATATATATATATATATATATGCTCAGTCAAAGAATCCAAAACAAGTAAGTAAGGGGATATCTATCTCACATGTCATCCTAAGGAGATGAGTGACCAACATTTTCAAGGTAAAACCATATTCATTGTCCAACACCTCATGTGTCTTCCCAGAAGCCACAAGTTAAAGGGGATCAAATCACCACACATCGATACAATCTTCTTTGGGTGGAACTAAAACACATTCAAGATTTTTGGTCGCACCTCAAGGATGTGTCTCGGTGGGGAAAGAGCCCCTCTTTCTTGTGAGTCCTTAGGAATGATGAACCACGCCTCCCCACTGTGCCTCACAGTCGAGGGTCTTCTCTAAATTATTGGGTACTACACTACCCAGACCGGTTGGAGGGTCAACATATATCATTAAGGACTACTCTACCCAGCCTACCTGGAAGATCATCCCGATATCTCATCATTAGGGACAACACTACATATCCCAACTGGAGGGTCATATTGGAAGGTCGTCGGGGACTACACTACCTAGATTCTACTAGAGGGTCATCCTGTTATCTCATCTTCAGGGACTACACAACCTAAAATAGCTGGAGGGTCATCCTGATATTTCATTGGGGACTACACTGCCCAGACTAGGTATAAGGTCATCCTGGTATGTCCTCGGGGACTACACTACCTAGCCTAGCAGGAGGGTCAGCCTAGAATCTCTTGTAAGAATTTTTGATCTTTGTCATCATCGGGTGTCGTCCTTGTATGTGCCAACCTGGAATATCCACATAGTATCTATAAATATAATCCTAATGGAACCATCACATTCTACATGAAAAAAACACTCAGTATAGAAATCTTGTGGTCCTAAATACATGTTCAAATGAAGGATATACAACGGATTGAAGTTTTCTCATTAGAGCTCAACTAGTACATGGCATGTGAGGGGGACCACACATTGTGTGGCCCCTCTTCACTGTCTAGAAGTGTCTCTGGCCAGACACGGGGTCCTACCCATGTATTAGTCTAGGACATGTAGGTGGACTACATGGCGTGTCCCACCTATTTAGGGATCAGACCATGTTTGTGTATGTAGACTCTGTGTTCATGTACTTCGGTACACAACATGCTAGTCCACACGGGATGTTGCCTGTGTGACCAAGACATGTCCGTGTGCTCAACAGATGGTGTGTTCCTAGACATGCCTCTTTCATACGACTCATCTCACACAAAGATGTGGTACATGTAATTTCAAGGGGAGAACACACCGTTCCTTCCTTTTGTTTTCCCAAACCCTAACACTGCCAATGAGGGTGGATACATGCCATGTGTTGTTCATTTAACAAGGCATGTATTTGAGAGTTTCACTAAAATCTATAGTTTCTGCCTATTCTTCATCTGCAATCGTTATCTACTCCATCCATGGTCAATGTCGCCTAAATATACCTCTAAAACTATGGATTTTACCAAAGAAAACGAGATCTCTTTTCCGTTCATAGAAAATAAGAATCATTCAAAAATGAGTGTTTGGATAGGTATTCTACTCACCACTATGGATTCATTACTCATCGCGTTGATTTAAAATCTTTGGATTGTTCATCCTTGTATCGTTCCATTTTCAGATCTATACCTCGCTTGAAAATCCATTACCATTTTATGATTCCGTCTCATTTTCGGGTGCCCAATCATTTTCTGGTCACCCGGAAATCATTGAACTGGGATCCACATGGATTCCATGGTGAATAATGTGTAGAAATTGAGGGGGAAAGGCACCAAAACAATGGTTTTGATAATTTTCCAAGAGTTCTTAGTCAACCATTCATAATTGTGCGATTCAGGTTAGATCAACCACAAAGAATAATGAACTGGTACCTGGAATCATGCAATGTTTGATTTCAAAGATACAGGTTGGAGAATAAATTAAAAAAATGTTCAAACATTTAATTCAAGGCATAATAACACTAATAATGAGTCCTACCAAGATTTGATAATTTTTTATTGATGAAGGAGGCGGATCCACTGTGCTTTGATCCATCTAGATCCAAGGGATCATCGTTCGCTATTCATTGTTCATCAACAGAAGGGAGAAGAGATGGGAGGAGTGGAAGCGTTGGAAAAAACTAGGTTTATGAGGCTAAATAATCATAATCAGGTTTATTGAACAATTTATTATTTAAAAGGATTTTAATTAATTAATTAAATTAATTAATAAAATCACTTAAAATGCACCACCAACGAGCAAGGGATGCGAACGTCCTACACTGGCTCATTTTATTTCACTCATAGGAGAAACCCCATGTTTCAATCCCATCCATTTCCTTGGATTTTTAATTTGATCCTATGATTATGATTTATCCCATTTTTCTTAATTAACAGTGTGTTTTCAATAAAAGATATATTAAATATTTTTGTATAATTAATTCTGGGAACTCCAGGCCTCGGAATCACACTCTATCTTAGTTCCTATATCTAGTATAATATCTAGAAATATTTTCAAGTATTATTAGAAAAAAACCAGGTATCTACATTTTTATCCACTATATTGATCTCTTTATGTTTGGGTCTTGTCTTGCATTTAATCTATTAATGTTTTGAAAATCTTGTCAGTTTTGAGGGATGTGCTTAATTGGTTCACGGTTAGGGAAATCATGTGATTTTGCCCAGAAAATCATGAAACCTATGCTGAGTCACTGGAAGGGGTGAAACTATTTATCCATACCATGAAAACACCTCTCCAAACATTTCCCCCTTAGAAAATGTTGTTTTTCATGATTGTTTCATTATTAAACTAACCATGTAGCCTGTAAGATCCCAGACCCTTGTTAAGGTATGTTTTTTCCCATGTTATAGTTTAAGTCCTTCCATTTGGATGAATAAGTGTTTTCTTAAGTCCTTAAGAAGGATTAGGGGTGTTCTAGGGGTTCAGAAAAAAAGGAAAAGGATTTTTTTGGGAAAGCTACACATTCTGCGCATGGTTAGTCCTAACTGTGCAAACATCCCAAGTAAATCATGCAGAATAAGGATTTTCAGACAGTAGCCTCTGCACAGTTTGTGCACAGTTTGGAAAACTGTGCGGGTAAACCATGCGGCCCAAAAAGATTTAAAAATTTACAAAAATGACATTACGGGGAATTAAGTACCAACTTGGGATTTAACTACTCCTCCCTTATTGCAACCCTTGGAATGAACCAAATCTCCAAAGATTCAAGGGTGATTCTAATTCAATATTAGGCCATTTAGAGTGCCATTAGTTGCATATTAAAGATCTGGGTAAGTCTAATCTCCTTCTTGTTTCTGTTTTTGATTTAGGGTTCATACCTTTTCTCAATCTCCTTTTGTAGCTCTCAAACCCCTTCTTTCCAGGGATATTTAGGTTGAGGCTTCAATGGGTGGTTGAATCAGGATCTAAGGCCTTGGTTGGGAGTGAATTCTCTAACAGATTCAAGGTAGGTGATGTACAAGTTATATCCCTTATTTTTTTTTGTAGATTTGTGCATGTAGGGTCTTTATTCTGGCCCTATTTTGATGAGTTCTTGGTTCCTTTGGCATGATGTGATTCATTGGGTGTCTAAATGATTAGTTGAACCCCTCTTGATTCCCATGAGATTCAAGGAGGATGACTCGACCAAATTAGGGCCACCCATGGGGTGTGCTGACCCTCTCGATAGGGATAATACAAATATAAGGTGTGAAATTAACACATGATGATGTAGTGTCTTTGAGAAAGGGTTAATTAGTTTATCTAATGGGTTAGAATATATTTTAGTTAGTTGGGACTAATGTGGATAATGTATAAGGGATTGTTTAGTTGGAATTTAAATGGGTTAAATGGGAATTATGGGAATCTGATAAGGAATTATGATTACACTTGAATATGCTTAGTGAGATAGGCAGGGGAAATTAGAAATGGAGCTAATTCATTAATTATTATAAATGTTGAATGTGTTAATGGATTGAGGCATAATATAAATTTCCCATTTATTGATAATGTTGGGATGTGGTAAATGATATTGGCTATGCTCGTTTTGATGTGGTTAATTGTGGTGAATGATAAATAAGAATGTGAACATGGCTTGGTAGGGTGGGGTATAGACTTGAGGTTCTACGCCCACAGGCCGAGCTAGACCAAGGTTCTAGCTCCACCCTCTAATGCAAGAGTTAGGGAAGGGGACAGAGTTCTATTCCCCTAATGGTTGCATTCCACCCGAATAGAGGATTCGAGGAGAGGATTATGAGGTTGTTATAATTTGATGCCTAGTGAGATTGGACTTGATTTTTATTCCCATATTCTTGAGAATATTGAACATTCCTAATCCATTGAACACATGAAAAAGGTAGATTAAACCATGAAATGTCAATGTAGAAAAAATGGATTTAATGGTAGTATAATTTAAAGGAGCATAGTCTAGAATGGCCTATATAACTATTTACCTTATTTGACATTAATTATCACTTGTGTGTACTATATACATTTATGAATATTTTTTAGACACAGTTGGTTGTGGCCTACTGAGTTATACTCACACCCTACACATGCCGCCATTGGGTACCCGAGTAGATTTCATGCTTGAAGGCCATGACAAGGGAAAGGTACATATACTAGGGAGTTGAGTTGGACATGGGACATGTATGGGTGAGGTTAGAGACTTGGCGTCCAGACCGTTTTGGGGATCCTGCATTTTGTCTTTCTATTGGGGTTTTATTCACTTGGAATTGTACCATGGAAAGACATATTTACTGTTGTATATTTTTATACCTAGTTTGGGAATTGGTTATTTAAGAATGTTATTTATTTCTCTATATTTTTTCTACTATTTAAACTATTTTCTACTGTGGATTAATCTAGTAGAGAGGGTATAGTCTCCCCACACATCCTATTGGACCCCTTCTAATAGTTGGAAACCTATAGAATACAGGGAAGTGCTGTTGAGGTCATGTGGTGACCCGGATTAGGGCACGAGTTTAGTGGCTTCAAGGTCAGGGACGTTACATAGAGAAACTTTGCACTACATCCTGTAGCCTAGTAAGGGTGCAAAATTAATACTAATTGTGTGGCCCAATCAAGAAAACTTTGTGCGTGGTATTATAATCCCATATTATTTTTTATTAAAACTAATAATAAAACTAGTTTAACCCCTAATCACTTATATTTGAACCTAATACGATTCTTTGATCTTTAGAGGCCCTCAAGAAGGTAAATTAACTCCTCCAACCTCTTCTATTTGTGAATTGAAGCTCTAATGATTGCATTTGATCTATTTTTAGTAAGTGGGTCTCCTCTCATTTGGTTTCTCTTGATCTTACATTTTATTCTTCTTATAGAGTGATATATAATCATTATATTTATTGAAATAAGTTTTTTAGGGATATTAATACTTAGTTTGATTCATTGATCTCCTTTTCTTTTGTTCTTTTTTGGTGTTTCCCTATTGTGGGTGTTGTTTTGATCACATGATTAATGGTTGGTGGTTCCATAATTCTTTAGCCTATAATTGAAACTCTAAAGTGATCGAATGATTTGAAATTAGTTTTAATTGATTTAAAAACATAAAATTGAGATGATTTGATGTATCATTTTAAAAGGCATGGAAATTTTGAAAAACACCCCACCTTCGATGGAACTGAAATTGTTGTTTTGATTTTGAGAAAAAAATGATTACTTGAATTTAAATTTGATTTAATGAATGATTTGGTGATGATTCGGGATAAAATTGGATTTAAATAAAATATTAATTTAAAAGGAATTAATTTAATGAAAACCTATGATTTTTTTTTGAAATTGAAAAGGAACATTGAACTTGAAATTTGGGTAATTGAATGGTGAATGATGAATTGATTTAAAATTAATTATTTTCCCAATAAAAATTTACTAATTTATTTATTTACACACATGAAATCATAAGTAGTTAGTAGGTGATTAGGGAAATCATTCTTAGAAATTTAAACCCTAGTAATTGATTGATAATGGAAACACTAACTAAAATAAGTTTAGCATGATTTCCCATGACGGGTCCCCTAATGGGGCGTTGACTAATTATCCCAATGTCTTGAGACTTAGGTAGTGTGCACACATACATGAGTCGTGATGATTATTTGAGAAGTTTGAGGATACTAAATCCTTAAAATAACATACTTCATGGATTATGACCATTTTTCTTTGATATGTATGACTTTTTTACACATTCCATTGTTTATATAACTATTTTATTCAGCCCATAATTTTCATATAATTTTTTTTACATAAAGTGTTCATTTGTGAAATCTTTTGATATATCTTCTATCTTTTGATCTGAAATCATGTTTTGGTTTAAAAAAATTCAAATGAATTTCCATGAATTAATTTTTTTAAAATTTATATTTGAAATAGTTCCATTATTGTAGAATTTATTAGGAATAGTGGGTGAGACCCTTTTGGGACTTTTATCTCACAACCTACCTTTGTCTTTGTGAGTTTGTAGATTTTATTTTTATAGGTCTATATAAAAGGAAAATTCTCATAATAGGAGGCATGTGTGATTAATTTATGGGAATTGGAGTGATGGTGGTGAACAATGGAGCTATGATCCCCTTATTGCATAGGGGTTGTGAGAATTTGTCTTAATATATTTTTTCCTTTTTTGGATGATGCTTACTTTGTGTTTTTTATCTATATTATTGTGGTACTTTTCTATTTTAGGAGTATTTGGAATTCCAACAATTTATCATTTTTTATTGTGTTGTTTTATCTCTATTTCTGGAAAAATTATTCCCTTTTATCTTTGATATGATTCCAGGTGCTAGTCCCCAACCTACATGGATCAAGAACACCCTTCAAGACATGTTAGGACCGATCCAGGTATCAATGTATCAAGGTATTCAAATAGTTTGTGAAAAATGGTATAATATAGTGTTGTGTTTCTTTCCTTGATGATAATATATAGTTTGAGATGTCTCGGTAGATAAGTGGTAGGATGGTCGAGACTTAAGAGGTAGTTCCAAGTGAGTTCCTGACCATCTCTCATCATAATGAGCCATTAGTCACTATAGGTGTTTGAGAAAAGTGTCTTTGAGGAATATTTAGATCTAATTCTCGTCTTTCCCTTGATTTTTATCTGAGTATCTTGAAATACAATATGTTTAAACTCTATCTGATGGAATTTATATTCTTGAATCAATTGATTTAATTGATGATATAATTATCCTTATTAATGGTTTTATGTTGCCTATTAATACTGTGCAACATCATACCTCCAAGGAGACTCTTTAATAGACCACATGATTAAGATACTAGTGAACCACAATAATATAATCCTCTATTTTATTATAATCTTGTTGAGATTATAGTGCATACTATCTAAGCTACAGGATAAGCAGCTACACCTATTACCATTCAATATTCTATAGTGGAAAATAAAAGGGATGGAGTTAGATATCATGCTCCCCAAACCATAATATTTCCAAGGATTAAATGATCCTCAAGAGGATGACTATTGGTTTAAAAATATTTAGTTGATTTTTGTGTTCTTGGAAACACTTGATTCAATCAAGGTTAAGTTTTATACCTTCAATATGGAAGGGTATAAAATAGGATAGTAGGATTTGATGATTAAAGCAAAGAAACATGAATTATTGGAGTGGAAATACATCAGATTACTTTTTATAGAACAATTTTATCTAGATTTTATGGTGTTGTTAATGTATATGGATTTTCTCAACCTATCTCAGGGTGATAATACCCTAAATCGGTATGTAAACCATTTTTCTGAACTTGTTCAGTTTTCTCCTGAAGTGGTATCAAATGAGAAATTGAAGGATTTAATATTTGATTGGATTATTTGATCTTCATTCAATATTAGGTTTTCATGTAGAGATATTGTTCTTATATGGACATGTTGAATAGATATTTGATAGATGATAATGACCTATTTAGTATGTTAGGTTTTATTTGAGTTTCTTTTTCTCCTAGTGGTAGTTTTGTTAGTTCCTATAAAGTAAATAGAAATAGTGATGATTTTCATATAATTTCTATATGAAAGGTTTCATAAAGACCTCATACAATTCTTGGTAGATGACTGATGACTTTCTTTCATAATGGAATGGTTGGGAATTCAAAACGAGTTTGCATTGAAGCACCCCTAATTTATGGTTCATGTTGAAAATCAGGTTATTTGTAGAAGTTATATAATGTATTTTATTCTCTATGTAATTTAATAGGCTCATCAGATCCTAAAGGTACTACGGTGAAATTAGATACTTCAAGAACTAAGGGTTTCTAAGAACATGCCTCCAAAATGAAGATTCTTTATGAAGTAGAAGAGTCTCTAGAGGAAGCTGATGTGGTTAATCAATCATGATAGGTATCATCAGTATTGATTAACCTTTAGTGAATTATTTATTTAATACTAGATCCTCTCACTCATTTATATCAAAATTTACTGTGAACTTGTTAAACCTTCCTACAATGTTTTTTTTCTTGTGTGATCGATGTTACTACGCCCCTCAGAAACAAGAGAGAACAAAGTATTTAATGAACCTATTGTATTTTATCTCTATCATAGATTGAGATAAATTATAATTTTCTTGTTCTCTATATGAAACCTATAAACATCACTGTTGGTATGGACTGGATGATTTCTTACAAGTCCCAAATTGGCTGTTATCTTCTTCGGGTCTTTTTTATTGTCCATGATAGGGTGTGCTTTGTTTTTCAGGGAGAATGAGATCAATGGTGGAGTAGAGATAGAAATTATTTTCTATATATAGATAAGGTAATAGCGGTCTTTTCATTTGAATTGGGGTGAGAATCCTTATTCAGTGATATCCCTCCAGTTTTATTTGAGTTTCCCAACATATTTCTTTATTAATTTTTTAATTTTACACTGGTAAGGGAGGTAGATTTCTCTATTGATTTGGTTCCTTGTACTCAGTTGTTGTCTTTTCCTTTTTACCATAAGGACCCATCTTAATTTGAATATTTGAATATCTATTTTGGTTATCTTATAGAAAAAGGATTTATACACCTCAACATGTCACCTTGGAAAGTGCCTGTTAGTTTTTCAAATAAAGTTGATGGGACACTCTTCCTTTAGGTTGATTACTGAAAATTCAATCAAGTTATGGTAAATAAAAAGTATTAGTTTCTTATATTGATGATTCTTTAATCAATTTAAGGGGAACAATGGTTTTATAAGATTAATCTTTGGTTTGGTTACCACCAGTTTATAATTAAATATTCTAACACCCCGAATACTACCTTCAAGAGTAGGTATAGCCATTACGAGTACCTTGCTATGCCTTTTGGTCTGAAAAATTCTCCTATAGTTTTTATGGAACTGATGAATAATATATTCCATGAGTATCTATATTATTTCATAGTTGTATTTTTGGTTGATATTTGGGTTTAAACCAAAACCATTGAAGATAATGTGCATTATTTTAAAGTAGTTATGGATATATTTAGTAATCTCCGACATTACATAAAGATATATAAATGTAATTTATGGATGTGGTAAGTTAATTTATTTAGAAAAATTGTTTCAGATCATGGTATTTCATTTTATCATGAGAAGGTAATGGATATTATGACATGGGATAAAACACATAATGTTTTCAAGACTCAAACATTCTTTGATTGGTGGGATGTTACCAAGGTTCATTAAATATTTCTTGGTGTTTTATTCTCCAATGACCTCTCTCACTTAGAAAGGGGTGAAGTTCTTGTATGATTTTTAATGTTAGTGTTAATTTGACAAGTTGAAGTATCTTTTAAATTCTATTCCAGTGTTAACTCTCACAAAGGTTTGGAAGGGCTATGTAATCTTTTGAGATGAATCTAGTTTGGGTTTAGATTAGATTCTTATGCAGTGTGTTCACATGGTATCCTATAATTCTATAAATCTTAGGACACTTGAGAAGAACTATCTTACCCATGATATTTAGATCACTACCATGATTCATTCTCTTATGAGTTGGTGGGATTACCTTATCAAATAAAGGTTTACTATTTTTTCATTCCACAAAATATTGAGTTATATATTATCTCCAAAATATTTGAACCTTCGACAGAGGTATTGGGTAGAATACCTAAAGTCCTTTGATTTTGATATTGCATACACCCCTAGTAAAGGTAATGTCATTTTTGATTATTTGAGTAGGAAAATTCCAACCCAGGCCATGAACGAATCATCATAAGAGTGAAATCTGATAGATCTCTTTAAATAGTTAAATTTTAGAGTTCTGTAGAATGTTATTGAAATTGTTTTGAAAAGAGTTTAGTTGTGAGATGATTATTTTTGAGTAGTAGCTTTATGCTTATTTTTTTGTAATTATAGACTCTCTTTATGATGGGGAGACCATTTGTGAGTGTTCATTATACTATGAGTATATTTTAGGTTTCAGGAACTGATATGTTGTGACTTTTCCTATGAGAAAAGACGTGATCAAGGATTTTCATAATTCCTAGTGGGTGGTGTACCCTGGTACCATGAATATGTTCTATGATATGTGCTTATTATTATAGTGT
Organism: Viscum album; assembly: GCA_963277665.1. Lineage (NCBI taxonomy): Eukaryota > Viridiplantae > Streptophyta > Magnoliopsida > Santalales > Viscaceae > Viscum > Viscum album. The sequence goes on from OY728141.1 coordinate 232,978,664, forward strand.
ATAGGTATTATATGGAACATTTATAACTATTTTTCTCATTATTATACATTCTAATAGGTCAAAGATGAGCAGCCGAAACCGTAGGGTTTGCTCATCTCTTTCTTATGGTGACCTAGAAGTTGGGTGATATTTCTATGGATTTCATGTATGGGTTTCCACATACCCTTAATAGGAATAATGTGATATACGAAGTGATTGGTCTATTAAAAAAATCATCTCACTTCATTCCCTTTTATGATATAACCAAAGTTGATGATTTGTGAAATCTCTATGTTAAAGAGATCATCAGATTGCATGGAGTTCCATCTACTATAGTTTCTAATATAGATCCCTAGTTCACTTATTTTTTAGAGAGGAATCTAGGAGGCATAAATATAACATGTTATATTAATCTTGACATATCATTAATTGATAGATGACTAGATAGAATAAGATATACAAATTCTGCAATACATGATAAACTCTTTCATTCTTGACTTTAGTAGAGTTTTAGATATACATTTGGTATTGTTTGAGTTAACCTACAATATTAGTCACAATTAATATATATTCATGGGATCATTTAAGACTTTATATCACTATCCCTATAATTATCCATTCTGTTAGTCTGAGATTGGTGAAGCTTCTTTAGTTGGTCTGAGTTTTGTCTAAGAGATGATGGAAAAGTTTTGGTTGTTTTGTTAGATAATGGTAATAGTATAGAGCCATTATAAATATTATAATTATCATCGTAAAATATATATAGAGTTTTCAGTTGGTGACTGGGTGTTTTTGAGAGTTTCTCCATAGTTGGGTCATCGACATCTTTGGAAGCAGGGGAATCTTGCATCGAGATTTGTGGGTCCTTTTGAAAATTTTGAGTAGTTCGGTAATGTGGGTTACCATTTATCTCTTCCAACTCAATTTAATTAAATGATTTTTTATGTATCATAGCTCAAGAATTATCTTTCTAACCCGTATCATGTCCCGATCTAGGAATATCTTGATATTGAACCCTATTTTTCAGCAATAGAGCATCTAGCCAGGTTTTTTGATTTTAAGATAAAGGTTATTCATAGGAAGAGTATAGTTTTGATATGTGTGCTATGGTAGGATGGTCTTGATTGACATGATACTTGGGATAATTATTCACTATTTAAATAGTAGTGGAATCATCTATTTGATATATAATCTTCTTAATAGGCTTTCAGGGGATATAACGTGTTTAGGGCGGGGAGGTTGTAACATCCCATTACCTTATTTCAAGAAATTCTTGATTTTTTGATCTAATTATGTTTTGTGCCTATCTTAATTTTTTGTTGTGATTTTTGAAAAATATTGTAGGCTTGGAGTCTATGCATAGTTGGTGCATGATTAGGTAAAACCATGCTATTTGGCCCAACAAACTGTGCAACCTATTTTGAGCCAATGGAAGGGGGAAAACAGTCTGTCCAAATCATGAGACCACACCTCAAAACCATGCACCCCTGTAAAATGGGGGTTTACATGGGTTGTGTAGGGTTAAACTAACCATGAATCCAAAACATGCACCCTATCGAGTATCCTAGTAAGGGATCATGTTTACTACTTACCATGAAACAAAACCAGGAAACAATGTGCACATGTTTTTATTCCCCTAAAATTTTAATTAAAAATCACGAGACAGTATTTTAACCCCTAATCAGAACCATTTGACCATAATATGATTATATGGTCTTTTAAGTCTCTCAATAGGTGAAATTGACTCCTCTAACCTCTTCTCTTTGTGAATCAAATCACCAATGATTGCATTCGATCTCCTTCCGGTATGTGGATATCCTATCTTTTGGTTTCTCTAGATATTCACTTCTCTCCTTAGTAGTGAGTGATAGATCATCATTTTATTGATGGATACAATCTTTATTTTTATGGATATTAATTTCTGGTTTGATTCCTTAATATCATTTTCCTTTACTATTCATTGTAATTTCCCTATTGTGAGTCTAGTTTTGATTGCATGATTAAATGTAGGTGGTTTCATAATTCTTAGCCAACAATTGAAATGATAAATTGGTTGTTTTTTTTTGAAATTAGTTTTTAATTTATTTAAAAACCTATAATCTATATTATTTTATGTATTATTTGAAAAGTTCATGGAAATTCTGAAAAATCCCCAACTTCAATGGAATTAAAATTGTTGGGTGATTTTTGAGAAAAATGATGGCATGAATTGTAATATTATTTGATGAAGGATTTGGTTTTAATTATTATGAAAATTTTCATAAAAATAAATATAATTTTAGAAGTTATGAATTTGATAAAATCCTATGATTTGGTTTTGAAACTAAAAATGAAAGTTTAACTAGAATTGATTCCAATTGAATAGGGAATAATTATTTTATTTTAAATAAATTATCTTCACAATATTTATTGAATAATTGGTTTATTGATTGATTGAATCACATTTGATCTTGATTTGTTAGTAGGTTATTAGGACAAGTATGATGGTAATTTTACTCCCCAGTAATGGATTGATAATGACAACACTAAGAAAACAATGTTTAGAATTAATTCCTATAATGGGCTCCCTAATAGGGTGTTAATTGATTATCACTATAGCTTTAGCCTTAGGGTGTGTGCACACATAGTTCAACTGTGATGACGGTTTGATAAGTGTGAGGATTTTATATCTAGAAACTAATATAATTCAGGATTTTTGACCATGGTGCTTTATTATGTTTGACTTGATTACACATGCCATTTTTTTAGAATAGTTTTATTAAAGAAAGCTATTTTATATAAATGTTTATTTTAGCCTTGTTTTTATATATATTCAATATTTTTACATGAAATTAGGTTTTGGTTGAGAAATATGTAACTGAATTTATATATACTATTTTATTTAAATTAAAATAATAAATTGTTAAATTGTTATAGAATTGATTATGGAAGACTTGGTGGGACCCTCATAAGATTTTTATCTAATTTCTTACATTTACTTTAAATATTTTTTATATTTTTTTATTCCATGTTAAGGTTATGGTAAATAACCTCTTGGAGGAGGAAAGTGTGACTGATTTGTGGGACCAAGAGTTATGATGATGAAAGATGGATCTATGATCCCCTTATTGCATATGGTTTGTGAGAATTTGTCTTGATGGATGTTTTTATATTTTAGATAATGTTTACTTTGGGTTTTTTATCCAATTTCTTATGGTACTTTTCTCTTTGATGAGTGTTTACTATCCCAATAATGTATTTTTTCTTCCTCCACTATTTTATCGCTCTTTATGGGGAAACTTTTCCCTTTGATATTTGATATGATTCTAGGTGATAGTTGCTAACCAATAGGGACTGGGATCACCCTTCAGGCCCAATCATGACTAGTCTAGGTATCAGTGTACTATGGTATTTGAGCTGGTTCTTGAATACATGGTAATATCACATGAACTATGGGAATGAGAAAAACTCTATTTTCATATGTTACTAGAGTGAAGAAGAGAAATTACTAAGCGTGGTAGGTTACGTAATGACTTGGGAATGATTTAATGGTTGAAAACGTGATAAAAATGAAATGGAAAGGGATCTAGACTAAAAGGGGAAGCATGATATTTTCAATAATGAATGAATTTTGTTATTATTATTTTCTAGTATTAGTGTTTGTAATTAAAGAGGATAATAATTTTCATTTGGTTAATTCATCGTGTTACCTAAGAGTGAAATAATATAAGTGATAGGGAGTGATGAGGGATAAATGTTTTCTAAATTTTAATATGTTTAACAATGTTAATTAATCTCACAATTCATATAAAACCTTACTAATTAACTTATATTTGTTACTTTTTTAATTTAGAAGGAAAGTGATAAAATGATTAATTTGTGTTTCTTATTTGTTTTATTAATTTTCAATTAATTTAAAATATATTTATTGATGTTTTAATTTGAGAATTAAATTATTAACATGATTTTAATTATAATTTTTATTATTTTAAATCAATTTTGGATTATCTAGACAAATCCTACAATACATATATTATTTTTTTGATTCTAAAATTTCTGAGAAAAAATGACTATGTACCTAAGATTTCATAAGACATATAAATGAGTGTTTCAGCCTATAAGAATTTTCTTCATCTCTTAAAATGAATTTTGACTTGTCCAATTTTTTTCAAAGGGCTCGAGTGTTACTCTTATTAGTGAGATTTGTAAGACTTTTTCAGTATTGTTAGACTTTGGTACTATCATGTAAGACTTTATCTTAGCATCGTAATAATTTCATATAATTCACATAATATTATTACTTCTGTATAATAGTTTTCACAAAGGTATTAAAATATTTTAAGAACTCATGCATAGCATCATAATTTCTAGTGGCCACGTATGATTTATCCAGGAGAATCAGACTCTAGACTTTAAAAAAAATCTATCGATAAAAAATAAAATTGAGAATTCTAAAAATAAATAGGAAATTAACTGAAATAAAGATCATATTTATTTGGTTATCCCAAATCATGAAATACTCTTCCAACCCACCATACAGTGATCCTTTAATGATCTGAAGAAGAAGAAGATGATGGGAATGGATGATGAAGTTGAAAGATTTGAGAAAATTCTATATTAAAAGTATTTGTAACCACATAACTATAAATGTAAAAAACATACAAGGAATAATATATTTAACTGTTCATGGTAAAAAATATTAAGTAGGAGGATCTAAAAGTTTGGGACTACATATAAATAGTTCCTCACCTCCAAATTTGAAAAGAGATCCCCAAAATTGGGCTTTATACTTTCTCAAATTAGATAATAAATTTTAATCTATTTATTTTATTACTTTTAATATAAAAGTAAGATTCTTGTTATGTTCAATGTGTTTAATATATATCCTCCATACACAATGATCTCTAACTCTATGGTTATAGAGAACTATCATGAAGTTATGTACCCATAAGATATTATGGGGGAATCTGAATCCCTACTTTTCAATTATATAATTTATTTTTATCTTCCTTGATGGGAAAGAATGTGGGAGGGAAGTGGATAGATTACCATCATATAATATTTCTATTTGTATCAGTGTTTTCCCATATATAGGAACATCTCTCTCTCCCCCTCTTGGTCTACTTTTCATAGGATTGGAGATGCATGGATTTAGGGACAAACTATATATGATGGAATTAGGTGTTGGGATAATGGATACCTCAGTTGAGTGTGTTCACTACATCTTCCATAAAGTGGAGGCATGATTGATATGTTGAGAGTGGTATCCCTTATGTGTTCAGTACCAAAAAGTATATGGTGAGGATAAATCAATGGATGGTTATGAGTTGATTGTTGGGTGAGAAAAACTACAGGATAATGATGAACCCTTTATGATCTAATTACAAATCGTTCCCTTTTACCTTATTTTTTAGTTTTCTTATTTTTTTATGTTTTAATTTAAGAAAAACAAAACCCAAACAATCTTATCATTTATTCCTTGATTTCAAGACATATGAAAATAATAAAAAAGAATCATAAGTGTGAGAATAATGATTCTCTACTCCTAGATCCTTAAGAGACAAAACAATGGTCCACTATTTATTGTATATAAATTATTATTTTTTTATTTATTATTTGACAATCCTCTAAAACAAAGGCTTATCAGTTTTCATCCTTAGAAATTTCAAGACGCGAAGCCTCCATTAGAATGAGGCTCCGACAAGGTTAAGAATGAGATGAAATTTTGGTAGATATTTGGATCGACTATCCATTCTTCAACTATCTCTTTCCTATATAAAATTTTCATTCTAATTAGAATTATCTCTTGGTGAAGGAAAACCTCTGGAATTGATAAAATTGATGTAATTGTGAAAAATTAATGAAATCATTGAGTCAGGGACACATTTTTTGTTGACAATAGATAAAATAATTGGTCTTTATAAAAAAAATAAAAAAATCAGTGCAACGTATGAATAAATTTATATTTCATGTAAGAATATGATCCATGATTCCCCAACTATATAATATTAACCATCATTGGATCTATATCAAGTGAATTCGCCCATTGTGGAATAATGTCTCCTCACCTGCTTCATGTTTTATTAAATCGCCCAGTACAAGAGACACGACAGATTAAGTCCCATGACCACGTGAGATTAAAACCTCCATCTCAAATCAGAATAATGAATCATATTAGATGATTAAATGAAAAATTTGAATCCCATATAATATTCTAAATACATATCATAGAATAATACAAATCCTTCCACAAAAGATTAACTCACTAGACAACTAGCTCATATCAAATTAAATAAATATTCTCACAAGATTAACTAAATGACTATGTAAAAATGACCCATGTGGTAATGAATTTCCCAAAAACAATCCTCATATAAAGTGGAAAAAACTGTATTGAGAAAAACAAAATCCAAACATTAATGGAACAATTTAATTATATAAAATTCATGGAAAAATAAAAGTCGCATGAAATATCCGGATAATAAATATGGAATCAATAAATGAAATCAAAGAATTTAGTTTATAACAGATCATTCATTCCAAAAAAATATATGGATACTTTAAATGGTATTACAGTTATATTATAAAAGTTTATTTTTTATATCAGTACCAAATGTACAATAAATGTGGATTTATTTATATCAAGGGAAATTTGGTGATCAATATAGGTTTTTTACACATCATGTGATATTTTGGGTGACAAAACACCCTAGTTCCATGTATGCGACAAGTTTAAATTAAATTTAATTTTATTTTAAGACTATTTTATTTTTTAAGAAAATATATAATAAAAGGAATGTAAGAAATCAATGAATAATCAATTAGATAGAGTGTAAAGGTATTATTTAAAATTTTATTTATACAGAAAAAAATTAGAATAGAATAAAAAAAGAACATGCAAAAAATATATCTGGTATAACATTTCATCATTTCATATTCTCTGTAATCATTTTCCTCCCATCATGACCCACCCCACTTCTATAATAATATCACCCCTACCAAAATCATGCACAAATATCCCCACTTCTTCTTTCCCCTTCAACGATCTTTTTGGTATTCAATCCCCACCATTACCCTTCTATTTGTATTCTAAGAAATGACCCCAATAGTTTCAAAAAATATAAAGGAACTATGGGAAAAAATAGATGATCAAAACTTTTAGGATAAGTTAACTATTATAAAAAGGCAATTTAGCAATAAAGTTTTAATGTCATTTTTTTGTAACTGATGTTAAAATTAATTCACGAAGATTTAAATGTAGGATTATGAAAAAACAACCTTAAAATTAAATCCAAATGACTTTAAATTTTAGTTTTTGAAAGAATGGACATTAAAATTTGTTCTGAGCAACTTTTAATGTATGTTTTAGAAAAAAGATGTTAAATACTTTTGAAAAAACTAATTCACACAACCTTATCCTCATTTTTTGAAGTGATCTTTTTAAAACCATCATCTTCTCAACTCGCGATAGTACCCAACCCACACTCGATATTCTATAATCATTAAATTTTCATATTTTTTTCTTTATAATATTCCATAATCTTTTCTTCTTCCACAATCTTCAATGTCATTCAGTCTATAGTAACCCTAATCCACTCAACTCGCCACTATGATCCAAAGATTTTATTTGATTGTTTTCTACTTCATTTTTGAAAACATTTCACCTCAATCTTACATCAATCACTTCTACTTACACTGTATTTGAGTGAATTCAGCAGAAATAAATAGCTATTTTCCATCATCTCCCTCCATATTTTATAAGTTATTTTATTTTAATTTTCGAAGATTAATTAATTATTTGTGAGTTAAAAATTTAATCCATATGTTAATTTTATATATATATATATATATATCATTTTCAATTATAATTTTTTTTTGTTAAAATTAGTTTCATGTTATAATTTTTTTTGTGATTATGAATTTTGTGTGAATTTAATTTTTTTAGTTATAAATATTTTTAATTATAATTTTTTCGTTATAATTTGTTTTTGGTTAAAACATATTTTTCATAAATTTTTTCATTTATATTTTTTTTTCAGATATAAATTTTTTATTAAAAATGCATGCATGTTTATATATTTAAATTCTTATATTTTTTAATTTTATCAGTTTGTATATAATTTTATATGTTTATATGTAATACTATATTCGTATATTATATTATTACATTAGGTAATTAATAATTCATAATTGGATAAATTCATGATGAACTAGTGATGAATGTTTATCTGTATTAATATATACATATAGTAATATATTTATTTCTATAATTTTTTTTAATTTTTATATTCTTTAGTTTTTTTACACATTAGTTTAGTTAAAACATAAAAAAGTAAATGTTTTTGTCTAATACGATCAATAATTTTATTTATTTATTACAATTATTAAATTCTGATATAATACATGTACATACACCTTTTTTTTAAGTAGGATACAACTTTATAAAAAAAACATAGAGTTAGGGAAACCATGGTATTTAAATTTATTTATTTAAACATATCTATAATAATTATATTATTTAATGAAATTAAACTTATATTTTTGTAAATTATGTATAGATCTTATTCTTATCCTAAGAGGACGATACCTAAATATGATAGGCATGATGTTACATGTTTACCAAAAATTTCACTTGCACATGGAGAGAAAATATTGACAATTATGTTTAATGATAATGACCAACCAACTAGACCAAATAGAACATAGTTTAGGACCTAACTAGATATATGTAGTTGTTATTGGACAAGTATTTTATTACAATATTAGAGGACCATCGACGAGTCATCAAAAGATCTGTTAAGGGATTCTATAATAGTAAAATTTATAAACTTATTTATTTAGTTTTTCAATTTTTTAAATATTATAAATTTCACATGTCTAATATTTAATAAATTATATTATAGATAAAATTTAATTTTCAAGAGATGAAATAAATTATGAAAAGTGTATATCCTTTATAGAAACTAGATGGAAAGATTTTAAGACAAATTTTATTTCATTTTATATTTTTAGGAGTACAAAAAACATGATAAATGCCTTAATATTGGGTTTATAGATATAGATACATGATATAAGTTCATATATAGTTGACATAAGTATGACTTTTTAGTATATTTTTATTGATTATAAAATTTATTTATTCAACTAATTTTAATTACATGATAACTTATTTATTTATTACTATGTTATAGGCATACAGGAAAACTTACCAAGTGATTGTTGAAGATATTCCATAAAGATATATTTTTATGTGATATATTTATGTGTTGAATGGTGTTACATGAAAATTATTATTTTCATGAAAAATAGGGTGTATCGTTATATAAACCTCTATACATGACTAAATGATAATGGTTATCATTAAATATAAATTTTCACATAAGCTATCATTAATGTACAATTTCAAGAGATGAAATGTATGAGAGGTGAAGAATTAATATGATGAATTCATATACTAGAAGGGGGAGGGGAGTGAAGAATTAATATGATAAGGGTTCCCCCTCATCCCTTGAAAGGGGGTTATCAAAAATCAATAAAAATGAAGGTCTTCGGGCCATTCGGGTGATGGAAGTAGTGTGTGTGCTTCCCCATGCTTGAACAATACTCCTTGACATGACACTATATTTTTTCCCTCCTTTTCATTATAAGACTCTAAAATATCATGGAGGTTGGTGGATCCCACTCAAATGTTGAGTGATTTAGGTGCAGCCTTTGGATACACCCCCAAGGTGGGATTCTTATTCCACTTAGCAATCTTTATGAAGACATATGATGATTACGAATATCTAGCAGTGAATCTTCGGTGTAAGGTACACAAATTTATAGCATGTTATTCATTTTAATTTTTTAAAAGGATTAATATTATCTTACATAATCCTTGGATTTGATTTATAAAGTTCTTCTATTATGTCTGATAAGTATTATTAGATCCATGAGAGACCAAAGAGATGAAGACGACACCGAAAAAAAGTATCATTTTTTTCCTATCATTTAGGATTTATAAAATGGTTTACCCTTACATAGAGTGGATACAAAAAGTTAACCAAAAACTTACCCTTAAAAAAATAAGATATGTAAGGGTAACCAAGGCATTAACCTTATATATATTGGTCTACATAAGGCTCCTCACAAATTACATTTACATGAAATAGAGTCTATATAAAGGTAGTTTTTTAAAGGGTTATGTAAATGCAATGGGTCGCTTACCATTATGGGATGAAGTTTGCATAAAGGTCATAACCTTATAAATAAGGTATACCTAAGGTTATCCTATTTGTTACCTTTATGAAAATGGTTTTTTTTACGTAGCACCATTACAAAGTGGTTCTTTAAGACTTACCCTTATGTGAGGTGTTCACATAAATGTAATTTTCTCTGCACCCTTATGCAGATTGAGATACATAAAGGTAATCTTCATATTACCTTTATGAAAAACATTATATTTAAGTTTTGTAAAGGTAAGAAGGGACTTATCATTATAAAATTCTTAAAGATGATCTGTGTAAGGTTAAATCCTTCTACCATTATGTAGTAATACACACATGTGCCAGGGTAATTATAATTTTTTTAAAATTTTTCAAAAAATGGTTTTAATAGTTAAAATTATTTTAATGGTTTATAAAATGTAAATAAATCATTATAAAAGGTATTTTGAGAATATTTCATTTATAAGGAATTTATAAATAGGTTAACTAATTATAAATTATTTATAATTTAATAAGTTTTTATGAAACATTTAGATTACCAAATATTAAATGTTAATATTTAAAATACATTTAAAATTATATGAAAATTTTTATGATATAAAAATAACGGTGTTCATGTAGAAATCATAAGAAATAATTTATAAAGGGATATAAATTATGAATTAAGGCCATAATATAAAATGTTTATATTTAAAATATGAATTGTCCATAATTAATTATTTTTAATTTTTTTAAATAAAAGTTGGCCTTATTTGAAAATTATTTAATCCACCTAAAAAAGTGTTTTGATTATCGATATTAACAAAGTTGAAATAATTATTAAGTATATGATATTTATATTATATAAAATGTTTATATAAAATAAATTGAATTATAAATCATTTATAATTTATATAATATCATATATTTTAATTTAAAAGTCCATATAATGATAAATATGAAAGATTTCATATTGGAATGAATATAAAGTGTATATATTCAAAATTTTGAAATGAATATAAAATTTTTATATTAAAAATTATGGAATTTCCATAATGTTAAAGATGAAAATTATAAAAATGGTTTATAATTATATTTGATTTATGTAATTTTCATAAATATTTATATCATGATTAAATATTTGAAATGTTATTTTATTTAAAATACAATTACATGTTATATTCATATTTAGTAAATTGTTTAAAAATGATAATATTTTTTATGATTTAGTATAAAATGTTAAACTACTTCTATATAGAGTCTTGCATTACATGTTAAGTATTGTTAATGAATTTAGTTTTTCATATACCTTTAACATAGTATGTATTTGAAGTTATTAGATTATATATAATTGTTGAATCTAGTTTTAACATATTATGTGATTAGAATTATGATACATTTTATTCTATCTTGATTAAAGTATCCCTGGGTAGAAGTACTTAGGGCCAGACCACCTACCAACTTAGAGTATTATGCCTTGTCTAGGTTTGTGAATGGGGTTGGATCTCTGTTTCTCTAAGATGGCTCATGTGGATAACTCCATGAATTTATGTGAAGTGTTATTGTACCTTATACATGTTATGAATATGGATATGTATGAATATGTTCAACTTCTATTTTTGGGAATGTAACACAAACATGTGGGTTTTCTAAAGAGTAAGAAATCAATTTGGTTTGAACATATTTCCTAGGTGGAAGGAATAAGATTACAAACTAAACCCTTAAAATAATTAATACATAAAAGAGAATGACATGAGAAAAGATGGATAGATTAAAATCCCCTTCAAATACTAAGTGTGAGATTCCTTCCAAATAGAAACATGTCAAGAAATCAATCATCCTGTTGTGTAATTTCATACCAATGTTCGGTACCCCTAGATTATCATGTATAATGAAATAATGTAATAAGTGACTATAAATTGTCTTATCATTTAGTTTCATGCCAAATATGGGTGTCCCTGGATTTTACTTTTTTATCTTGTTTTTGGGATTTTTTGGGAAACACATAGCTAGGAAGCCCTTACAGTTAGGATACCATTGGAATAGAGTAAAGTTTATCTATATAATGAACTGAAAAAATGTTTTTGGACTCATATATTCAAGAATAATATATGATATTATTAAGATGATTGCCTATGTAAATAAATAAATAGCGAGATTAATGCTAAATAAGAGTAACTGCTTTGTAAAATATGGATCCTGTACCACTAATGGTAATATAAATTTTTTAAAAAGGATTTATCATTTTAGTGGGAGCTCATTTTATAAAATTTTTTACTAAATGCTTAATAATAAAATGTATCCATTTAATAAAAGATTATATTCTAGATAAATATCATCACCCTAATTAAGAAAACATTGTGATAATGCTTGAAAGGAGAATATAAAATTAAGCTACTCTTGAGGTAGGTAACTTAAGAAAATTTCTTAATCTAGATTTGTGATTAATAAAAGTATGTAATGAAAATTATATGCGTCAAAATAGTTCCTTCCAAAAAAACCAAGTGTTGGAATATTTCATCCGGTGAATATAGATTCTTATGAATCTTATAATGAGTCACTTAACGATTTAAAGGAATTAGATGCTAAAAGGAAACATGAGTCATAGTCTCCACTTATGTACTTGATTTGATTGGGCACATCAATGATATATGGAGTTTTAGTTTCATATACTCAATATGATTAGGTTTATAAAATAATCAATTTGATTGAATATGTTAATTACATTATGTGAATAAAGGCTTCCATTAAGTTTTTTTTAGGTTAGAGAAACCAATTATATTATTTTGATAGATATAGGATCTGGACTGTATTTTTTACAAGTGTTCTGAATATATAGGAATTCAGAAGATGAAAATATTAAAATATTGATTCTGTTTTCATATAATGGAGAAAAGTAGATGCTACATTGATATATTAGATTCATCAAGACTCTATAAAATCAACAGGAGATGTTTATTTTATCTCATTTATCTCCTAATAAGAGCATGAAAATAATAATAATTTAAATGTAATGAGATGGGAGTTATAATACACAAGTTTTATGATTTTTTTAATTATATAACAAACATTAAGGAGTGAGTAAAAATATTTTGTTATAGTTATGGAATTTATATTATTTTCATATATGGAAATGTTACAACAACATGATTGACTTAAAACAATGTTTACTTAATATTCTCAAATTGTTGGTGATATAAATTTGAATTAGGAATATGATAAATAGGTTCTAAATTATTTTATAGATAGTACAAGTAGATAACATTTCCAACTAGAAGAAGAAATGTAGGTTGAAAGTCTCAAAAATGTTTATTTAGGAATCCAATTAAGGTAGTTGAAATTTAGGTTTTTCAAGATAGAAGATTTATAATTCAATATGTTTGGATTATACAAGTTATACATTATGAATTTTTTGAAATTACATGGAAATTCCATGTTAGGTATGAATTTTATAGAAATTAATTAATTAATTTTAAGGGTATATAATAATGAATGTACAATTTAAAAAGTTTTGTTAATATATATGATTTCAAAATAAAAAGAATAATTTATAGACCTTGTAGTTTATATTCATGATATGATGTAAATAGTCACTATATAGACTATTTGAATGATAAGAATTTTATTAATCTAAAATGAATCTAAGTAAAAGATGTTAATATTTATCTCATTTTTCTTATGCGATAAGAGAATTTGTTTGATTATGAAGAGTTTTTGCGAAAAAGTATGAGATTATTAATTTTATATACATGGGATCTGATTAATCAATTTCTATAACATGTTTTTAGAAAAAGATATGGATAAAATTGTTTTATCGAGGATAAAATGTTCATCCATGTATTTATTAAAATAAAAGGGAGTGTGTTACCAATACCAATCATCGATATATTTTAATGAAGTAGTATTTTAAATGAAAATGTTACAATCACATAGAAAACCACATAATATATGTAAGAAATAGTTTATTTGTTTAATATTTCAAGTAAAAGAAAATAAATGTTATTTACAAACAAAAAATGTCTGTTTTTTTCTTAGAAAGATATTTTGAAAAGAATATAACATCTATGATAATAGTGGGAGTATGTTTGATGTCAGATAAGGTAAAAATTAACAAATAAAGTGTAACCCCAATATTTAGTAAAAGTGTTTTTCACTTTATCTTAAAAGAGTTTAGAAGGTATGGTTAAAAATAATATAGGTAGTTACACTATTCCAAGGTAAATTATGATGTATAGGGTTTTAAGGGTGATGATAATAAACTTAGAAATAATTCTAAGTAGATTTTTTTTTGATATCATGCAATTTTATGTTGTGAAGTTAAGAAGTATAATACATTCAACAAGTTGAAAATTTGGGAATATGATTCCTAAATCTCACCATTATTTCTACTAAATTTATTTATAGATTTTTATCACTAATGTTTATGTAGGATTGTTTTATCTGATAGCCACATAGATATGTGATAGGAATTACATATGATGTAATGTGTTAACAAAATCCAAAAAAGTGTAGAAAACATATAGATGATATAGAAGTTTATCATATATGATATGATAAATTGGGATTTATTTTGGTTTTGTTAGTTATTATTAAAGAGTTTAGGAATATTAAAATATATCAAATTGAATGGAAACCTTCATTTTTATCATTATTTCACAATTTCTACATAAATATTTATTTAGATATACATTTCATTAAGTGAAATGATAATCATACTATTAAAGTATTGATTTAAGTTTATCTACAACCATTTTTAGAAATGGAGTATTAAAGATTATGATAAAATGTTATCATTTGTATGAGTATAATTATTGTATAGAAAAATATAATATACTCATGAGGAATAAGATAAATAATAAGATTATTTTTTGCATTGTATGACCAAATAACTATACCACATGGAGTATCATACATATGTTCTTTCATATAGTAGGGGGAATAGATCATATTTTTAAGGTAGAAACATTAAACATTACATAATATTGAGTTTTAAGTCAAGAATATTTTTTCTTAAATATCAGGTTCTTTACAGTTTATAGTTTTAGAGTAATAGGCCATAAAACTTACATAAATAAAAATTATATCCTAAATTGGACACTACTACATAGTATTTATTTCTCCCAAAAAACAAAACATTTATGATATAACAAGTTTTTTCCGAGATGTATATTCACAATTTTCATATTGACCTCACCCTTTTCTAGAGTATTCCCTAAAACCCTATGAAATACATTTTAAAATGTGTTATGAGTTCAAAAATATCAGAAAGGGACATATAAAAAAAATAGGGAACCAATTTTATCATGAATAATTAAACCAGATTCTTATTTTTAAAAATTAAAATTTGTCCTAAATATAAAAATTTAATTACCTAATAAATAAATTTTTGTCTTAAAGTATTTCATTATTTTTTTATGATAAATATTAAAAGAAAAAATAAAAATCCCTATGTTTCCTTTTCAATAATGAAAAATTATGAATTTTTTAAAACAAAAGTTAGAAATTTCACTCTTACTAAGTAGAATATAAATTCATTGAAACAAAATCCTTTGTGTAATAACATGGGTTAATAACACAAAAAATGGAATCCAAAGATCATTAAATAATAGGAAATTTTGAAGCACTGAATGAAATTACATAAACAGAAGTCAATTATAACTACCAAGGAAATATAACATGGTAGAAAAGGTCCCATAGTGGAATATGTTTACTCCCTAATCCCATAAAAAATGCCCCATGAGAAAAAATATTTACCCAATTCATTGGAGAACTATCTGGGCACACCCATATTTACATGTTCATGATTATGTGTGCCAAAAAAGGAAATAAATTCTTAGGTATAATCATAAGAATTACCCATGGAAAGATATGGGTTTCATAATATTTCCTCATATCATAATAAAAGTAAATGTAATAAATATTGTGTTTGAGAAATGAACATAAGGCTTGTATTACCCCATAAAAGGAAGTGAGAATAAGATAGGTATATATGTGAGAGAAATATATAAATATTATTGAATCATTTGATAATATTAAAGGTATAAATGATTGTGTTAGAGAGATAAAGGTCATAACCCAAAGAAAAAGGGCGGTCTGAGAGATTCCTTACACCCACATACAAAACATTTCAAAATATTAAAATAGAAATTCCATTTTTTTAAAAAATACATAGAACAAGGGAAAGGGGATTTATATTTAAAGAAAAAAAGGAATATAATAATTAAATAAAACATTTAAAATAATGTTTATGGAGGAGGGAAAATCGATTGATCATGTATATGTCAAAATAAAAAATTCATTTTACAAATAAACTCAAAACATTCCATATAAAATATATAAAAAGATTTATTTTTGATACCTTTGAAATAAAATTAAAAGAGACACACAAATGTTATTTAAAATTCATTTATTTATTTATAAATACATAAATAAAATAAATTTATCAATATTTAAATGGAAGATAAATATTTAGAAAATAAATATTTAAGACATTTAAAACTTGGTTTTAAATGTAATGTGACCCTTACTTAAAACTGTAAAAATACTATCTTTTAAAAAAATATAAAAAAATATAATTATGGTCTAAAATGTCCTTTAGAATCCATTGAGGCATAAATAATAATTTTCTTGAAACATCTAGAAGAACATGGACATGGAATAAAAATAGTTGGAAGGGAAACATTAAAATAGTATTTTTTATAGAAATTCCCTTACCTTGAATCCAACTCGTCACATATATTCTTTATCTTCGAAAATAATTAATTTATGATAATTATTTACTTTATTAAGATTCTTTTTAAATTTTATTATCGCTTTTATTTTATTTAATACCATTTTATATTCAATTACTTAATCATTTGATTTCTTATTGGACGTTTTGATGATATTTGGAACATAAATCTAAAATTAATTCGATAGGTTGACTATTGCCAATGAGGTCATTATTTCATCATATGAAAAATAATAATAATGAAATAATTATCATTTTTATACATAAATTATTATTTTAAATCTATCCATTAAATATAGTTATGAAAAATGAACTATGTTACAATCATGGATATAATAAGCTTTACGTATGAATGAGTAACGTTTTCCATTTTTCAATGATCAATATAGAAGGAACGTTAGTATTATTTTATCTTTATATAATTATAATTATATCATAAATATAATTAATTTCTTTAAAAATACTTATATATATAATCTATGTGATGCAGTAATGAAAAATGAATCACATTACTTTGTGGATGTGGTAATCTACATGTACAGACGAACGATGTTATCATTTTTAAATGATTAGAAAGGTAAGAAAATATATGATATGTTAATTTAAAGAATTATAAATATTTCAATAATATAATATATATACATTAAATACATCATCATAAATAGACATGAGATGTGATAATAGGAAAATAATTACATCATTTTGTGAGGCAGTATTCTATTGTACACATGAACGATGGTTTCATTTACCATTTGATGGATGTATGTCATTAAATTAACATATATCATATAATTATATGAGATATAAGTATATTATTATATCAGTATATTTTAGTAATATTTGAAAGAGGTGAAAAATAAATAAGACAAAAATGCACCGCTAATAACTATGCATCTTCTTTGAATAACCTCTTTAGGATTGCACTAAATCCTTCCTAGATTGGACTTATGATCCAAAAATTCCTCTAGGATTTTGGGATAGAATTAAAGATGGAATTTGGGAATGTAAATTTTGAACCAAAATGATTTTTATGTGTTAAGAAAATAAGAGAGGATATTCCCTTTTATAAGCATGGGGGGTGGTACTTTTGGAATTTATTAAAGTATTAAATTAATATTAATTAATTTTCATATTAAATTGGATCAAAAATGAAATAATTTGAATATAGAATGATTATAGGTATAAATAATATCATCCAATAAATTTTTTACAAGTTTAGGTGATATTTCACCCTAATTTTTTGGTTTTCTCCTGTGCTAACCTTTTTCGAAAATTTCCATGAACACAAAGTTTTTACTCATTAAGGGTAAAGATAGTCCCTAAAAAAGGATAATTTCTGAATAAATAAACAAGGTTAATATTTGAAACCATTAACCAATAAATTTTCTTAATATATTTTTTTTAGTAATTTTAAATCATTTAATATTATATTATTTATTACAAAATATCATTAATGTCTTTTTTGGAACTATTCATTTAATTTGACTTTGAAAAGAACATAAAAACAAAGGAATTATAATATATTCAATAAAAAAATTTATAGCATGTTATAATTATCTAAAATTCATGGAAAATAATAATAAATTTTATTTATATTACTTTTAATATTTTTAGAGTCATTTATTTTATTTTTTATTAATTAAATTAATACCATGTCAGCATTGCATAAACATTTAATGTAATTATTTAATTAAATAATTTATAAATAAATTAAAATGAAAAAAAATAATTTATCTTTTAAATGTGTATTTAGAAAAAAAATTATTTTTCTTTTATCTCTGTCACAAAATTTTATAGTTATTAAAATAAAGAAAGTCACAATTTTTTCATTATCTTTAACTTAAATATTATAAAGGTAAAAATCACCGAAATAAGGCACCAAGTGACCATATATTTGATAATTGGATGGAAATGACCTGAATAAACTCATAAAATGGGATAAATAAATGAATTTAGGTCAATTTGTAGTTTTTATCCTATTTTTTTAACCATAATTACCTGATTTACCCTTACCATGGTAATAAATATTTAATATAGTTACTATTCATTATGACTAAAAATTTAGGGGAGTTTTGGATGCGCCCGTAAGGGGATCTCTCTCTAGGTTTCCCTCTCGCCGCCACAGGCTCCTCCGCGGCGGAGGGCGCGACGCTCCTTCTCGATCTCGGTGGGCTGGTGGAGGTCTCCTGCTACTGGCTTGCGTTTCGTGGTACCTCGCTGGCTGTGGAGATGCACTAAGGACGGCGGTGGTTTCGGGTTCAGATCTGCAGGTGTAAGACCGGTCTCCGTCGACGACACACTCTCAGGAGCGCCTTTGGCTCTGTTCTATGTAGCTCGCTATCATCCTCTAGGGTGTTTCTTAGCGTTTGAGGTCTACGCTCATGCGTCGGTGTTTTGGGGGCTCCGACTCTTCTCAGTTTCTGAGCTGGTGGTTGAGGGATGCGGTCTCATTGAGGATAGAGGAGGGGAGGTTGGTGTTACTTCGGCGACGACGGGCTCCGGGATGGGCACGCCGGTGATCTGAACTGAAGTTGACCCCGGTGTGACGACGGCAAGATTGGCTTTCCGGTGCTGTGATGATGGGAAGCGGATGGATCTGACGCCGATGCGATGGGCATCCGCTTCGAGGCAGGCACGTGAATCGAGTTGAAGGGTGATGATGATGTTTAGTTTTTGAAATTTGAATTCTCGGTCTTCGGGAACCGGATACCCCTTAAACCAGCTTTTCTCTGCACTTTTCTTTTAATAAATTTGCGGGACCAGGTTTATGCCTGGTTCAGACTTTCCTGGTATGACTAAAAATTTAGTTAAACTTATTAACTATTATTAATTATTATGATTCCAAATATTTAAACTATTTTATCAAATCCAAATTTTATAAGTGGAATTATTTAATTTAAAATTAATCCCATAAATGCAACGAATAACTATTTTCCAATGAAAATGTTTCGATAAGTATAAACGTTTTTTATATCAAAATTCAACATAAAATTGATTAAAATTAAAAAATTGGATTAATAATAATATACTTGAACTAAATTAACTTTTAAAACCATTTTAAAACAAAATTACACTTTTTAATTATTTTAATAAAAATGGAATTTTTAATAAAAATAAGTTTTTTCACTATTCACAAAAAATTAATCATTTTAGAAAATTTACAAAACATAAATCATAGAAAATTTTAACATGTTGATTTAAAAAATTAATTTAATTTTTTCAAGTAAATTATATAAAACTGGAAAAATTAATTTTAAATTAAGCATGCAAAACATGATGAAATCACTTTTTAAAAAATGCAGTTTTAAAGAAAAAAATTGTTTCTTATCCCATTCCTAGAAAACATATTAGATGAATGATAAAATATTTTATTGAATATTTAGTATATATATTTCATTAAAATAATTAAAAAATAGTTATTAATCTAATTTATTACGATAAACATATATTGCGTCCATAAAGATTGTTTTTCATAAAAACATTTATTTTACTTTTAAATGAATTTTATTTTTATTTCCAAAAAATTAATAACAAAAGGATTTATTTCATACATGTGTAACACATATAATTTTCATAATTTAGTTAGAACCATTCATATCATTTAATTTAATGAATAGGTTTTAATGGTCATATTTAAATGGTTATATTTCACAGTTCATTTAGGCACGGTGTTGAGTTTTGTATACGCTATCAAAAATAGTTTTTTAGAAAAATATAATGGTGATACATTATTCTCACCTTTAATAAATTGAATCATCATAATATTATATTTGTATTAGTTAATAATGTTTTTACATATGAAAATACCTTTATTTAAATTTCACATTGTAAAAATACTTAATAAAACTTTTTCTTACAAGGGTCAACACATAAATAGGTTTCAAAATAAGTGAACATTAGTGGGAAGTGAAAATATAGACAAGGTGAAAAAAATGAAATGTCAATGTATTTATGGAGAGTGAGAGTGATCATTGATAAAAATAAAGTTAATGATGAAGATAAATTTAATGACCATAAAACTATAAATTGATGAGGTGTGAAAAAACCATAGATTCATAGAAAATGTAGATAATAGGATAAAATTATTTTTTTGAAGATCCTTTTAATATATTTGAAGAACTCTTTTACCATAAAGATGAAGAAAATACAGAAATATAATTACATGATAAGAATAATTTCATCCTTTAATTATTTTCCACCACAATATCTTATTTTTCTCCAAAAAATGAGCATTCATGATGATTTTTTCATGCTTGAAGCACTAAAAACAACATATAACATATCAAATAATCTAAAAAAGGATATCAATATCTTCCTCATATCTTTATAAATTAATCCAAAAAAATGGTTATCATAATATAATTCTCAAAATGAATTAAACAATATATAATGAAATACATCATTAATAAAAAAAACTTCGAAAATAAAACTAAAATTTCAACATAGATCATTGAATATATAACTAAATTTAAAATTCTTTAAAATATTACAAACTATGATTAAAATCCAAAGATTAGAATTATTTTACCAAATATTATTCCATGATAAATTTAATATTAATCTCCAAATAACATTCATCACTATTAATTTATCATACCAAAAATGTATATTCCCAAATCATATAATCACTAAGATGTAATAATAATTTCCATAAATAACCTAAATTTCTATAAATCCACATTAAAATCATATATTATTCTAAAATATTATTCAAAAATTATTCCTCAAATAAACTCCCATCGCTTAAAACCTAAAAATAGGTGTCTAAGACTTTGAACTTATGATAAAACATAAACTCATAAACATATGCTAGTATCTATAACTCTTAATTTAACCTCCCATTAAAACCTCATAATCTCAAAAGTTATCTAAACCTTTTTTCTGATACCAGCTATAAGGACACAACATTAAACATTAAATAATCTTATGTTTTAAGTCAAAAAATCATTTTCTTATTTTAGGATCTTTACGCTTTATAGATTTATTGAATTATCCCATTAACCTTACATAAATAAATATTAGATCAAAATTTTTCAACTACCACTTAGTATCCATTTTTTCCACAAACCAAAACTTTTATGATATAACAAGTTTTATTTCCAGGATGTATCTTCAAAATATTCATATAAACCTCAAAATTTCCCCTATTCTTCTTTAAAACCCTGTGAAATAAATTTTTAGATGTGGTATGAGAAATAAAATCATAGTAAGGGATATATAAAAAGAATGAAAGAAACACATCTGGTCATGAATAGTTATATGAGATTTTTCTATTTCAAAATTAAACTTTTGCCTCAAAACAAACATTCAATTTCCTATGAAATAAACTTCTCTACCCAAATAATTTCATAAAAAAATTCATAAAAAATATTAAAGGAAAAATAAAACTCATAAATATTCCTTTGAAATCATGAAATCTTATGAAAACTTTTTCAAAAAAAGTTATACATTTCACCCTTACAAAGTAGCATATACTTTCCTTTAAATATAAGCACTCAAGTAATCACATGGAATCATAACATAAAGAAGAATGTATAATAAGGTCACTGAAACATAGGAAATGTGGAAGAAACACAAAACATGGAATAAGTATATGTCATGGATAACTTCCAAGACAACAACACATGGTGGACATCGTCCCATAGTAGAGTTAGTTTACTCTTGAATCCCATACACAACGTCTCATAAGAAAAAATCATTACCCAATTCATTACAGTGTAATATAGGCACACCCATTATTAAATTCCTATAATTATGTGTTCCATAAAAGTAAATAAATCATAAGGAAAAATAATAATAATTAACCATGGAAAGACATGGGTTGTATATTCTTTCCTCATATGACAAATAAATAAAATTTCATAAAAATTATGTTTGTTAAATGAACATAAGGCATGTATTACCCCATAAAAGGGAGAGATAATAAGGTAGGTATATATGAAAAACACACACATATATATAATTTAAAATCATTACATAACATTAAATAGATATAGAAAGTTATTTAGATAGAAAAATTTCATAACCCAAAGAAAAAGTGTAGTTCATATATACCCCTTACATCCATAAGAAAAAAATTCCAAATATAAAAATATAAATTATAATTTAAAATATTTTTTAAAATACATAAAACAAGGTAAATAGAGTTTTTATTTGAATAAAAAAAGTAATCTTATAAATAAATTAAAATATAAAATAATGGTTGTGGTGGTAGGAAAATCCATTGATGCTATATAAAATAAAAAAACATTCATTTTGTAAAGAATGTCAAAACATTCTGTATAAAATACACAAAAAGATTCATCTTTAAAACTATTTAAAGAAAGTAAAAGGTGATATAAAATTTAATTTATAATTCATATTTGTATATATAAATAAATTAGCAAAATAATGTTAAGAATATGGATATTTAATAGAAATATTTAAAATATAAATCATTAAAAAATTTAAAATGTGATTTTTAATGTAAAGTGTCCCTCACGTAAAACCTTAAAATGATTACCATTTAAAACATTTTAAAGAAATTTAAATTAGGTAAAAAAACTTTATAATCCATTTAATCATAAATAATAAATTTATTGAAACATTTATTAGAACATGGATATGGAAGAAAAAGAGTTGAAAGTGAAGCTCTAAGAGTGTTTCCTAAGAAAGTACATTACCTTGAGTCCAACTTGTCACAAACGTTATTTATATTATTTAATAATAAAATTATGTTAATTTTTTTCCTTAATGAATAATTTTTTTAATTTTATTATCCATATTATTTTATTTTTTGTCATGTTATATTCAATTGCTTAATCATTTAAGTTCATATCGGAAATTTTGATCATATTCATCACATATGTCAAAAATAAATTTGATAGGTTGACTATGGTCAATGTGGTTATTATTTCATAATATAAAGAATAATAATAATGATATAATTATCATTCTTAAATATAAATTATACTTTTAAAACCAACTATGAAATAATATTAAGAAAAACAAGATACCTTACAATCAAGGAGATGATATGTCGTACGTACGAATGAGATACATTTTCCATATTTCAATGATCATGATGGAAATAAGGTAAGTGATATTTTATCTTTATATAAAGGAAATTATATCATAAATATCATATTATTTCTTTAAATACAATGATATATTCAATCCATATGATGTGGTAATGAAAAAAATCACATCGCTTTGAGGAGCTGGTAATCCATATGTACGCATAAATAACATTTTCTTATTTCAATGAATGGAAAGGAAAGAAAATATTTTATACTTTAATTTTAAATAATGATAAATATGTAATATATATATATATATATATATAGTAAATCCATCATCATAAACAACCATGAGATGTGATGATGGAAAATGAATTGTATCGGCTCGCGAGGTGGTAGTCTGTTGTACACACAAATTGGTATAATTTCCCATTTGATAGAAGAGGAGGTGGATATAGGTTATTAAATTAACATAATAAAATATTAGTATATATGAGATACTGATTTTATTATATCAGCATGGTTTAATATAATTTTAAAGAGGTTTAATAATAAATAAAACAAAAATGATCAGTTATGAACTATACCTCTTCTTCAAACAACATTTTTAGGATAATATGGACACACATATCAAAATTTGAAAATTTTAAATATTTATTTACCTACCAAATACTGTAGAATCAATTAGTATGGTTGAACCATAGAGAGAATATAAGTATACACTAAGAATATCCTCTTGGAATAATGTTCAGGCAGATGAGTTCGTAATGTGATTAACAACTAAAAAGTTTTAAAACTAAATCACTATTTAAAAAATGACTATTTAAATTAACTAAAACTATATAAGTGGAATAATGAATGAAATAAATTGGCCAAGATGGAATTTTCATAGTCGTGACTTCCGTTCAAGTGTATGTCCTGCCAATTATTTAATTTCCACATATGATTATTTATTTATTCAATTATCACCGATTACAAATTTAATCCAAATAATATTTGGTCTCGTTCTTTTATGTTACACATTATTCTAATTTTCACACAAATTATCAATCATTTAATTATCTATCATGACAAATATTTTTTTGCATCATTATAGAATTGAATCTCTTAGTGAAATACAATGACTCATTTCTCACAAATTCGAATTATCTACCTCCATTGGGTTCGCTCAAAACAGAGTACTTATCTGGTATCAATTAGGCAATATTGAAGGAAATATCACACAAAGTATAAAATTTTTAAATTAATATATTTATTTATTCATAATTTTCTCGCGCTCTTGATAGTGTTCTGGATAAATAAATTCTATGATGAACTCCCACTTATGATTACTTATTAGGTATCACACGAACTGGAACCAAATCATGCTTGTAGAGATCAATAAAAATTAATTTAAACGAAGATATAATTAATTAAATTAACATCCAATTTAAATTAATTAAAAAGGAAATCAATTATGGGAATAAATTAAAGACATGCATTCACCGTCACATTTTTCACGACTCCAAAACAAAATAATTATCCCACCATCACAACAACATGACACATAAAATAATAAATATAAGATGTCACCATGCTCGTGTTATTTCCATGGTCACCGAAATCCAATGAAAATGATCTCCCAATAATAATCTCCCTTTCATGGATCACCACAATATTGAAAAAATGATTATAGTGGCCTGCATCAAAGTTGATCGCAATAGAAGATGGAGGCTGGCTGCGGAGAGTAGGATGTCATGGTTGGCCTAGTGCGTGGTTGTTGGGGAGGGGGGTATGCTGTATGGGGAGGGGAGGGGAAGGGTAAGGGGCTGAGATAAGATAGGGGAAGAGGATGGGTGTGGGGTGCCTGGGTTTAGAGGGGCGAGTGGAGGGGTGGGTGATGGGGGGGGGGGGTGAGGGGCGACGGGTCTAGTCGATGAGGGGGTGGGGTGTGCGCTGGGATGTGGGTGGTGGGGTAGGTGTGTGGTTGTCAGGATGGAGGGGTGAAGCACCAAGGATAAAGGGGAAAGGGTATTGGAGGTTGGGGTGGGGCATTGGATTAGGTGGGTGGGGAGAGGAGTGGGTCAAGGGGAGGTGGGGAGGTGGGGTAGGCGGGTAAATATGGAGGGGAGGGGGGAAAGTAAAAATGAAAAAAAATATCAAACAAATTAAAACTAAATTTAAAATTCAAAATTAAAATAATCTAAAAATCAAAATGTTAAATAATATTAATAAAATAATAATAATAATAACACCCACAAAATAATTCATAAAAAAATAACAAAGCATAATTGTATAAATACATATTATATTTACAAGTTATAATTAATTTAACTTTTTAATAAACTAAACTAATAAACTAAAATTAATGAAACTAAGAAAAAAATATTAAATGTTAATAAATTAAAAAATTAATAAAATCTAGAAATAAAAATAAATAAGTAATTTTATTATATAATTAACTAAAATCTATAAAAATAACTAAAATTATACAAAACTATAGAATTAAACTAAAAATAAAAAAATACATAAAATATTTAATTAAAAATATGTTAAACAATTATAAAAATACATGTAAAATCCATATAAATCATAATAAATAAATCATTCCTAGATTGGTTTTACTATAAAATCAAGGAATAAAGGATTTGGGGATGGAATTGAGTAAGATATTTATTTAGGTATTTTCCAAACCAAAATTATTTTGAAGTGTAAAGAAAATAGGAGAGGAGGTTCCCTTTTATATACAAAGTGTAAAATCCCAGGTAAATAAAGAAATAGTACATTATCATTTTAATTAATATTTGTGAATTAAATATTAATTTTACTTTAAAGGGGTTCATATGTTCTATGGCATACCCGATACGAAACAACAGGTTTCTTTGAAATCTTACGTTTCACACAAGGCTGAGTCGTACTAAAATAATAATAATATAATATTATTATTTTAAATGATAGTTAACGCCTAGACATTGTAATGGAATTAATTAACATAACTAACTAAAATATGATTATACATGTTTGTTAAATGTTTTTACATTTATCAAATAAAAGTTAAAGGCTTAAAATGTGAATTAATCTAATTTTATGCATAATTTACTTTAATAGGTTGATTTACCACCTTTTGATGGAGAACCCTATTTAAATCTATTTTTTGTCACTTTTATATGTTATAATGGAAAAAAATATTATTCTTTAGAATAGGGAAATCAAAATATAATTTGGATGAAATTTTGGTATTTTTCTGATAAAGGTGATTTTTTAATGAATATTAAGAAATAATGTATTTTAATTCAAAAATGCCATGTAATATAATTTATTTATATGGTTATATTATCTTTTTAATTGATTTTAAAGTGTAATTAGATTATATTTTTACCATTTAATCTAATTTTGGTCATTGGAATTAATTTCACTTTGAAATTGGACATAAACAAGTGTCAATCTTTTGATAGTTATTATTTCTTAAAAACACGCCTTTTGTTTTGATAGTAGGAATTAATTTTAAATTAATATTTGACACTTATATGTTTTGAATTTGGAAAAATGGATTCCATATTTTGAATCAAGAGGTCCAAATTTTTTAAATAGGTTACATTTATTTTTAGACATTATGAATATTTATTTCACTAAATATTCTATTTACCATGGTTAAAGGGTAAACCTGGAAAATAATGGAAAACAAATATTACTATAATAATATAAAATTACCCAAACATGTTTTCTAATCCTATTTTATGATAATGTTACAACCATGGCCATACTTGGGTCGATTTTTGGACCCCATGGAGCCACTTGGGAGTGATAATGAAACTTTATTTTAATTAACTTAATGTTAAGACAAAAATGACACAAACAAATATCTTTTAGTAAATTTATTTTTAAATAGGGTTATATAAGTTATATTTTCAACTATAAATATTATTTGGAAATATAAAAATATTTCCTAAATCATGGTATTTTTTTTACAATTTTTATACGTCAAATAAATAAAATTATTTATGACACAATAATGATGTTGTTTTTACCTCATTAATAAACGATTTAAATAAATAAGATTATAAAGACTAAAATAATATCCAAACCCTGTCCAATTATTATTTTATGATTTCATTTAGACCATGAGACATCTTATATTTTACTTTAATAAGTTTTGGACATTTAGAAACCGAGAATCATTATATAATAATATAATAGTTTCACACTTTCTTAAAGAGCCCCCTCCTCCCCCTTATAAAAAGACCTCATCTATAACCCATTCCTCACACATCTAAAGCCCCTTGGATCATCCAAAATCTGTCCAATTATTCTCCCTACATCCCTATCCTCCTCCTAGAAGCCTTAACTTAGGAATAAGACACTTCAACAAACCCTTTTGGTTCAAACCAAAGGGAGTTATCCAATTTAAAGGTAACGTCTTCTCTTAAGTTATTTTGTTTTATTTTACTTATCCACCCCCTAAACTCTATTTATTACTTTATTTTATAAAACAAAAAGTATACTTAATATACTAGTATGTTTTTATGAGATTTTTTCAAACTACACATACAAACACCTCCATCTAATGGGTAAAGAACATACTGTTTCTATGGATGGAAAACTAACGTCTCACGAAACGATGATTGTTCCATTATCTCATTCCTCCTCTCATGGTGGAAATTATGATGAAAAAATACTTATATATGATATATATTATGTTTATTTTTTCTTTATGATTCTGTATTTTTAATTTATAGCATACCTTTATGGTTTCCATTACTTGTTAACATAATAATTTCAATTTTGGAAGTGCGGACTAGCGCCCCGTCCAAGTGATATGAGTCATTAATACCATATGTGGGACGTATAAAGGATGGATTTAATGATATTATATATTATATTATACTTTAATTATAATATACCTATGTATAATTATGTTTTAATTTTTTTAAAATAATAAATAGAAATGAAAGTAGCGTTCATGCGTACGTACAACTTACCATCTCCGTGAATGGTGCATTTCATTTATTATCTCCAAATGTTATGTACTATTACAAATACATAAATATACTAGATATATATGATATATATTATATCTAAATCATGAATATCATTCTGGAGATAATGGATATTTGACCACATGAACAACTTTTAATTATAAGATGTTCATTTTTGACTCAAGTACCAAATATCGACAAAATGACCATTATTAACATAAATGATTACATAATGTTAAAACATGGTAATAAGTGATTTAAAAATAATTATAAGATTGAAAAAATGGTTCTTAAGCAATTAGAAATTTACTTTAGTTTATAATTTAGGATATTAAAGAACGAATGGGTCAAATGGGACACGAGGTAAGGGAATTTGTCTCAATCTCCTTTCATTGAGGCATATTTTGTTCTAATACAAAAATTTAGTTTATAAGATGTATAAAAACTTTCGAATTTCCATTTCATTCAAAGGGAATATTTTTATAGAAGCATTAAACTAAATGAAATTTTTTTTTCTTTTAAGATATACGGTGACAACGACATTTTAGCCGCCACGAGTATTATTTGATCTTTGGCTTCCTTAACAAGCTGTAATTTTTTAAAATGAAAATAAATAAATATACTCTTTTATGTATTTTGGTATTGAAAATGGTTTTGATAATGGATTTTTTATGTCAATTTATTTAAGTGATATATTGTGATTGAAATGTGGAAATGTTTTCTTTCCTTTATATTTGTTGTATGTGTTATGATTTTATAATAGTACTTGGAAATTTGATGGGTGGTTACATGATAAACCAAATGATGGGTGGTTCCATGATAAAATAGTATGGGTGGTTATGTTATAACCTCCAATGCATTGGGTATGGAAGTCACCTTATAGCTATTCCATATAGTGATATGTGTGGAAGTCGACCATATGGTTATTTCATTTAAGTATATTTATGTCCCAAGTTACCTTTATATGATATGTGTTCTCTTTATAGGGTTTATGGTAATATTTTGGTTACAAAATGGTAAGAAATGATCTTTTATTCAGTGAATATTTTTTACTACTTCATAAAGTTAAAAATTATTACTTATGATAAAGTATTCATGGTTTACATGTTATTTTGAAAAATTAACAATTTTACTTCTTTGTGTATCCCTTACTGAGCTTTTTTATGCTCATCCCAAGATTTGAAATGTTTTTCACAAGACATAAAGTGGAATAGGGTCAAGGATGGGATCAAGGAAAAGTCATACAATCTAAAACATGGAACTAGACATGACTTTTTTTAGGAGTTTTTATTTTGTGAAAAAATGGAAACTGAGTATATGTGTCTACATGTAATATTAAATTTGTTATGTATATGTTATGACCTAATTCTCTAAAGCTCTAAACATGAAAATATCCTCAATGTGAATTATTAACTTAATTCAAGAATATGAAATGTTTAAGTCTAGCTCCTTATAGTTGGTATCATCAGTCGGTTTAGATAACTTTAGGAGTTAGGGTATTGTTAAATTAATATCCATAAATAAATTTATGATAAGATTGAAGTGATATAGCATTTAAAAATTACCATGTTTCATCCCTTAAGATATTTTTGTGTTCAGAATGGTTTTCCATAGAGGAAACATGGAAGCTATGTTGGGAAGACATCAGGAGGAAGAAAACCTTCCAAATTAGCAACCTGAGATGGTCAGAATCGGAACTGAACAATTTGTTGTACTGATGGAACAATTGACTCAAGATATAAACCGTGGTGGTATCCATGCATGAGATCTTCCAAATCAACCACATAGGAACATGTCAGTAGTGGAGCATTTCATGAGGTAACATCCCACATCATTCAGAGGATCATCTAACCCGGTGCTAGCAGAAGGGTGGATTAAAGCACTAGAGAAGATTTTCAATGTTATGGGGGTGTTCAAAACATCAAAAGGTTAGTCTTGCTATTTATAGGTTTTAAGTTGAAGCTGATCAGTGGTGGTTGATGGTGAAAAATATCAGGGATATTGAGGAGATTTATGCAATTGATTGGGATTAATTCAAAGGTATGTTTCTTGAGAAATATTTCCCTATGGTGGTTTGTATTAGGATGGAAAAATAATTCCTAGAATTGAGGTAGGATGATGATTTAGTGGCTGCTTATGAATCCAAATTCACTCGACTGACAAGGTATACTCCAAATTTCATATGAGATATTGATAATAAAATCAACCACTTTTACTCAAGATTAATTCAAAAGTATTGAAGAGCTTCAGCTACTCGTGAGTTCAGAATTTATGAAAAACTTATGTGATGTGAGGAGAAGGTGGAAATGGAGTTTGCTGATGATCAGGTGTTCTTTAAAAACAACATAATAAGAGGTCCAATTGGCAAGAAAAGGGAAAGAATTCATCAAATAAGCATAGAGGTAAGAAAACTAAATATCCATCTTGTGAGAAGTGTGGTAAAAATCATCTTAGAGAATGTTTATCAAAGTCTGGAAAGTGCTTCCAGTGTGGTAAGTCTGGTCATATTGCTTGTAACTGTAAGGAATATGATCAAGCAGGAAATGAAAAGCAAGAGGTAAGATATTTTAAGTGAAATTAAATGGGTCATTATGCAGATGAGTGTCCAATGAAGAACTCAACTGATAGAAAGAAGCCAGACTACAAGCAGAAAGGGGTGGTGAAATCCATTACAACTACTTTAGCAGATGTTGGGCCATCGAATGAAGTAGTATCAGGTATACTTGCAGTTTGTTTATATTATTCCGAAGTGTTGTTTGATTCAGTGTCTACACATTATTTCATTTCTAAGAAGTTTACTTGTAAATTGGGAATTCCATCTCAAGATTTGAATCCTGAACTTATGGAAAAAACACATAGAGGAAATGTTGAGAGAAAAAGAAATTATAAGAACCTTCATGTCATTGTGTGTGGAAAGAATCTACCTAAAAAACTTATTGTTTTGCCTCTTATAGAGTTTTATGTTATTTTGGGTAAGGATTGGTTGTTTTTTATCATAATAAGATTGACTACATAGCTAAATAGGTTTCTTTTCAGAAAAATTTTCAGTTTGTGTACAAGAATGAACCCTTAATTTTGATAACATATCAAGAAGCTGAGAAACTAGTAAAAGATGGAAATGAATTTTATCTTGCACATATTGTTGAAAGAAAAGGAATTGTTCTGATTAATGATGTGAAAGTGGTAAATGAGTAACATGATGTTTTTCCTGATGAGTTTCCAGGTATTATACCTGACCGAGAAGTTGAATTTACTGTTAACTGAGTTCCTTATTCTAATCCAATTTCAAAACCCCCTTATCGAATGGCTTAAATTGAACTTTTAGAGTTAAAGAAGCAATTGTAGGAGTTATTAGATAAAGTTTTCATTCGACCCAGTCCATCACCATGGGGTGATTCTGTCTTGTTTGTTAAAAATAATGATGGTTCAATGAGACTTTTCATTGAATAGAGAGCATTTAATAACATCACTTTTAAGAACAAGTATCATTTGCCTCATATCGATGATTTGTTTGATCCGGTCTCGGGGTCTAAGTGTTTTTCAATGATTGTCTTGAGGTCAGGGTACTATCAGTTGAAAGTAAATGAAGAAGACATCCCAAAGACCATGTTTTATACTAGATATGGCCATTATGAATTTGTAGTTATGCCTTTTGGTTTACCCAATGCACCTGCTTTATTCATGGATCTTATGAATAAAATTTTCTTTGAGTTATTGGAAAATTTTGTGGTTGTGTTCATTGATGATATTTTGGTTTATTATAAAAGAAAAGAGGAACATGAAAGTCATTTTAGTGTTGTCTTGAAAACCATAAAAGAAGATAAACTGTATGGGAAATTCAGCAAGTGTAAGTTTTGGTTACAACAAATTTCTTTCCTTGGTCACGTTGTTTCAAAAAATGGCATAATTATTGATCCTGATAAAACAAAAGTTGTTGAAGAATGGAAAAGACCCATAAATATAACCGAGATCCATAGTTTTCTTGGTTTGGCTGGTTAATACCAGAGGTTTTTTGAGAAGTTTGCGTGGTTATCTAGTCCAATGACTAAGTTAACTCTAAAAGGAGTTAAGTTTATTTGGACAAAGGAATGTAATGATTGTTTTTAGGAATTAAAAAGAATATTGGTGAATGATATTATTTCGGAATTACCTTCTAGAAATGGTGAGTTTTTTATCTATAGTGATGCTTCCTTAAAAGGAATTGGTTGTGTCCTTATGCAAAATGATCAGGTAATTGCTTATGTTTCACGTTAGTTGAACCCTCATGAGTTAAATTACCCTACACATGATTTGGAATTAGCTACTATTGTTTTTTCTTTAAAAATTTTAAGGCATCATTTCTATGGAGTAAAATGTGAAATATATACTAACCACAAAATTTTGAAGAATATATTCACTCAAAAATAATTAAACATGAGACAGATGAGATGGCTAGAATTAATCAAGGATTATGATTGCATGATCCTTTACCATTTGAGAAAAGAAAATAAAGTGGCTAATGCTTTGAGTCAAAAAAGTAATGCTTCATTAACCATGCTATGTTTGGAATGGGATCCTTTGGATTTTTATTTGATGAACTTTGTCATAGAAATTGTTGGTGCAAGAAATTCTTCTATTTTATTTCAGGTGTCAGTGAAATCATCTCTATAAGATAGAATAAAGTAGTGTATAAGGAAGACAATGAGTTGTAGAAAAAGGTAGAGTTGGTTCAGAAGGGTAAGTTGCCTGATTTTAATATTGATAATGAATGTATTTTGAGATTTGGAAAGAGATTATGTGTGCATTGTGATTCATAGTTGAAGAATGAGTTGTTATATAAAGCTCATAGTTCCCTGTTTTCAATTCATCCTAGCAGTACTAAGCTGTTCAGAGATATTCGGGAGTATGACTAGTGGGATGGAATGAAAAGAGATATTGCTGATTTTACTGTGAAGTGTTCGACTTGTTTGTAGGTTAAAGTATAGCAACAGTTATTGAAAGGGATGCTTCAGTCTTTATTGATGCCAGAGTGGAAATGGGAAAATATATCCATGGACTTCATTGTGGGATCACAAAATATATCTTGAGGTAACAATACAATCTGGGTTATTATTGATCAATTGACTAAATCTACTAATTTCTTTCCTATTCGAGATACTTTGCCTATAGATCAACTTTATCAGTTGTATATTAAAGAGATATTCAGGTTTCATGGTGTTCCCCTCCCCATTGTATCTGATCATGATCCAAAGTTTACTCCTAACTTTTGGAAAGGCCTTCAGAAGTTGTTGGGTACTGAATTAAATTTTAGTAAATATTTTCATCCTCAATTATATGGGCAGTCAGAATGAAAAATTCAGTCCTTGGAGGATAAGTTACGTTCTTTCTCGATGGATTATTTGGGAAGTTGGGACCAACATCTTTCTTTGGTTGAATTTTCTTATAATAACAGTTTTCATTCCATTATACAGATGGCTCCATTTGAGGAATAATATGGAAAGAGATGTTGAACTCCATATTTTTGGGATGAAGTAGATGAAAAGAAGCTGATGGGACCAGAATTGGTAGAAGAGATGTCAGAAAAGGTACAGTTGATCTAGAAGTATATGAGAATAGTTCAAAGCATGTAGAGAAGTTAAGTGGATAATCGGAGGAAGGATCTTTCTTTTGAGGAAGGTGGCTATGTCTTTCTCAATGTTTCTCCATGGAAGAGTGTGATGCATTTTCGTAAGAAGGAAATGAAGAGTCTAAGGTTAATTGGTACTTATGAAATCCAAGAAAAGGAAGGATCAGTTCCCTATAGAGTGTCTTTACCTCCAAGTTTGTCCCATGTACACAATTTTTTTTTCATATGTCAATGTAGAGAAAGTATATTCTAGATCCATCTCATGTTTTGAGCCCCTAGGTAGTTCTGTTTGAAGAGAATCTCTCTTACGAGGAACAACCAGTCCAGATTCTTGACTATAGAGAGACAGTGTTGTAGAATAAAGTAATTCACCAGGTAAAGGTTTTCTGAAAAAAACCATATGGTTGAAGAGGAAACATGGGAATCTGAAAATTCTATGAGGGATAAATACCCCAACTTATTTGATAAGTGAATAAAATTGCGAGGACACAATTTCCAAAAGGGGGGAAGGTTGTAACATCCTAGGTAAATAAAGAAATAATACATTTTAATTTTAATTAATATTTGTGCATTAAATATTAATTTTACTTTAAAGGGGTTGCTATGTTTGATGGCATACCTGATAAGCAATAATGGGTTTTTTTGAAATCTTACATTGCACACAAGGCTGAGTCATACTAAAATAATAATAATATAATATTATTATTTTAAATGGTAGTTAACGCCTAGCTGTTTTAATGGATGAAATAAACTGAACTAACTAAAATATGATTATACATGTTTGTTAAATGTTTTTACATTTATCCTACAAAATTTAAAGGCTTAAAATGTGAATTAATAAAATTATAAGCATAATTTACTTTAAAAGGTTGATTTACCTCCTTTTGATGGAGAATCCTGCTTAAATATAGTTATTTTTTAATTTTATATGTTTTATTTGATAAAAAATATTATTCTTTAGAATAGGGACATCAAAATATAATTTGATTAAATTTTTGTATTTTTCTGATAAAGTTCATTTTTTAATGAATAATAAAAAATACTGTATTTTATTTCAAAGTTTCCTTTCAATAAAATTTATTTATATGGTTAGATTACTTTTTTTAATTGGTTTTAAAGTGTAATTAGATTATTTTTTTACCATTTAATCTAATTTTGGTCAATGAAATTAATTTCACTTTGAAATTGGACATAAAAAAGTGTAAATCTTTTGATAGTTATTATTTCTTAAAAACACGCCTTTTGTATTAACAGCGGGAATTAATTTTAAATTAATTTCTGCCACTTCTATGTTTTGAATTTGGAAAATTTGATTCCATATTTGTAATCTAGATTTCCCAATTGTGTAAATAGGTAGCTTTTATTTTTAGACATTATGAATATTTACTTTAGTAAATATTTTATTTACCATGGTTAAAGTGTAAATCTGGTAAATAAGGGTAAAACAATATTACTATAATAATATAAAATTACCCAAAAATTTGTTCTAATCCTATAGGTTGATATATTTATGACCATGGTAATCCTTGTGTTGATTTTGGGACCCCATGGAGCCACTTGGGAGTTATAATGACACTTTATTTTAATTAACTTAAAGTAAAGTCAAAATTGACATAAATAAATATCTTTTAGTAAATTAACTTTTACATAGGTTATATAAGTTAT
Source organism: Viscum album (assembly GCA_963277665.1). NCBI lineage: Eukaryota > Viridiplantae > Streptophyta > Magnoliopsida > Santalales > Viscaceae > Viscum > Viscum album. Next base: position 233,014,759 of record OY728141.1, read on the forward strand.
ATTTTCAACTATAAATATTATTTGTAAAGATAAAACAATTTAATACAACATGGTTTTTTTTATAATTTTTATACATCAAATAAATAAATTTTTTTATGCCACAATAATGATGCAATGTTTACCTCATTAATAAATGATTTAAATAAATAAGATTATAAAGATTAAAATAATATCCAAAACCTGTCAAAATATTATTTTATTATTTTATTTCGACCATGAGTCATATTATAGTTAACTTTAATATGTTTTAGACCTTTAGAAATAGAAAATAATTATATAATAAAATAATATTTTCACACTTTCCTAAAGAGCCCCTCCCCCCTTATAAAAATCCCTCACCTATATCCCATTCCTCACAACTATCAAGCCAATTTTATTGTCCAACCTATTCCCAATTAATTTTCTTACATCCCGCTACTCCTCCTAGAAGCCTTAACTTATGCATAAGGCACTTCAATAACCCCTTTTGGTTCAAACCAGAGGGAGTTACCCGATTTAAAGGTAACATTTTCTCTTAAGTTCTTTTGTTTTATTTTACATATGAAACCCCCTAAACTCTATTTATTCCTTTATTTTATTAGAACACCAGTATCCTAAATATAATAGGATGTTGTTATGAGAATTATTTGAACTCCAATTACACACACCTCCATTTAACGGAGAAAGAACATACTGTTTTTGTGGATGTAAAACCAACGCCTCACGAAACAATGATTATTCCATTATCTCATACCGCCTCTCATGGTGGCCATTATGATGGTACTATATTTATATATGATATATATTATGCTTATGGTTTCATTATGATTCTTTATTTTTAATTTATAGCAAACCTTTATGGTTTCCATTATGGGTAAATGTGATAATTTCATTTTAAGAAGTGCGGACTACCACCACCTCAAAGTGATATGACTCATTAATGCCATATGTGGTACCTATAAAAGATGGAGTTAATGATATTATACATGATATTATATTAGAATTATGATATAATTATGTATCATTATGTTTTAATTCCATTAAAATAAGAAATAGAAATGAAAGTAGCGTTCAAGCGTACGTACGGCTTACCGTCTCCATGAACAGTGCATTTCATTTCTTATCTCCAAATGGTGTACTATTATAAATACATACATATACTGGATATATATGATATATATGATATATACATCATTAATATCATTCTGGAGAAAATAGATATTTGACCACATGAACAACTTGTAATTATAAGTAGTTCATTTTTGACTCAAGTACCAAATATTGACAAAATGACCGTTATTAACATAAATGATTACATAATGTTTTAAAATGGTAATAAGTGATTTAAAAGGAATGATAAAATTGAAAAAAATGGTTCTTAAGCAAGTTTAAATTAACTTTAGTTTATTATTCAAGATAATAAAGAATGAACGGGTCAAATGGGACATGAGGTAAGGGACTTCGTCTCAATCTCCTTTCATTGAGGCATATTTTTTTTTAATACAAAACATTATTTTATAAGCTATATAAACAACTTTTTATTTTCATTTCATTCAAGTAGAATCTTTTTCTACAAATCATTTTACTAAATGAAAAAAATAATGTTTCTTTTAAAGTAAGCGGTGACAATGACCTTTCAGCCGCCGTGAGTATTATTTGATCTTTGGCTTCCTTAACAAGCTATAATTTTTTTAAATGGAAAATAAATAACATATACTCTTTTATGTATTTTGGTATTGAAAATGGTTTTGATAATGTATTTTTTATTTCAATTTATTAAAGTGATATATTGTGATTGAAATGTGGAAATGTTTTCTTTCCTTTATATTTTTTGTATGTGTTATGATTTTATAATGGTACTTAGAAATTTGACTGGTGGGTACATGATAAAACAAATTACGGGTGGTTCCGTGATAAACTAGGATGAGTGGATATGTTATAACCTCCAAGGCATTGGTTGTGGAAGTTAGCCGTTTGGCTATTCCATTTACTGATATTCATGGAAGTCGACCGTATGGTTATTCCATTTAAGTATGTTTATGTCCCAAGTTTCCTTTATATATTATGTTTTCTCTTTATGGGTTTTATGGTAATATTTTGGTTAAAAAATTGTAAGCAGTGACCTTTTATTCAGTGAACTATATTTACTACTTCATAAAGGTGAAAAGTGTTACTTATGATAAAGTATTCATGGTTTCCGTGTTATTTTGAAAAACTAACAGTTTTCCTTCTTTGTGTATCCCTTACTGAGCTTTTTATGCTAATACCAAGTTTTTGAAATGTTATTCACATGACATAAAGTCGAATAGGGTCAAGGATAGGTTCAAGGAAAAGTTGGGCAGTCTAAAACCTGGAACTAAACATGACCTTTTTTAAGAATTTTTATTTTGTGAAAAAATGGAAACTAAGCATATGTGTCTACATGTAATATTAAAGTTGTTATATATATTTTATAACCTATTTATCTAAATATCTAAACCTGAAAAGATAATCAATGTTAATTATTAACTTAATTCAAGAATATGCAATGTTTAAGGCTGGGTCCTTAAATAAAGGGAGGGTTACTTTTGGAATATGATAAAGTATTAAATTAATATAAATTAATTTTAATATTAAAATGGCACAAAACTAAAATAATTAGAGTATATGATTATTATGGGTTGAAAAAAAAATCATAAAATAAAATTTTTACTAGTTATGTGATTTTTTCACCAATATCTTTTGGTTTTACCCTATGTTATCGTTTTTAACAATTACCATGACAAAAAAGTTTTTACATTTTAGGATTAAATAGAGTGAATATAGAAAGAAAATTTTCCAATAAATATAACATGGTTTATATTTTCAACCATATACTAATAACATGAAAAAATATAGGATTTGTTTAAATTTTAAATCATTTTATAAAATATAATTAATGTCATTTTTAGAACTATTCATTTAATTTGACTTTGAAAACAAAATGACATAAATAAAATTCTAATATTTTCCATTAAAACCTCTATAATATTTTATATTTATCTAAAAAATTAACGTAAAAAATAATTCATTCAATTTATATTACTTTTAGTATTTTTAAAAATATTTTTTATTTTTTGTTAATGAAATACATACTCTTTAAGCATTGAACAAGCATTTCAGGTAATTATTTCATTAATAAAAATTATTAATAAATTAACATTAAAAAATTATTTATCTTCAAATTAACTATTTATAATTTAATATAAGTTATTTTTTTTCTTGTGAAAAAACATTATAGTCATTAAAATTAAGAAAGGGACATTTTTGCCTTTATCTTTTACTAAAATATTATATAGGTAAAAATAAAATAACTTAAACACCTATTTTCTAAATATTCAAGATTTGTATGGAAATGGAAAAACTCCACTCATATAATTGTATAAAATAATGTGTTGGGGTCAATTTGTAGTTCTTATCATATTTTTTTAACCATAATAACCTGATTTATGCTTACTATGGTAATAAATTTTTACTATAGTTACTATTCATAATGAATGAAAATTTAGTTGAACTTATTAAATATAATTAATTATTATAATTAAAAATATGCAATACATTTTATAAGATTCAATTCAGATAAGTGAAAAAATTTAATTTAAAATTAAATCCACAAACGTGACAAAAATAAGTTTTCCAAAGAGAACTTTTCCTTAAGTTTAAAAAATATTCATATCCAAATTCAGAATAAAATTTATTACAATGATCTAAAATGGATTAATAATTATATATTTGAGCCAATTTTACATTAAAAACCATTTAAAAAATAAAACCTTTTAAATTATATAAGTGAAAAGATATTTTTTAATAAAAATCATTATTTTAAACTATTCATCAAGAAATAATATTTTCATAAAATTATAAAAAAAATGCTTAGATAATTTTTAAATGTTGATTTTAAAAATATAATTTCAATTTTTAAAACAAATTTTCTAAAATTGGAAAAAATTGATTTAAATAAGCACACAAAATGTGACAGAAACACTTTTTAGAAAAATACAGTTTTAGGTATAAAACTAGATATATTCTTATCCCATCCCTAGAAATCATATTAAATGAATGATAAAAAATTTGATTGAAAACATAAAAAATAAATTTCATTAATATAATTCACAAATATTGAAAATTTTAATTTATTATGATAAAAACATATCACACGCATGAAGACAATTTTTAAGCATTTTTTTCTTTCAAATGTTTTTTATTTTCATTTTTAGTAAATTGATAACCAATGAATTTATTTCATACATTTGTAAATAATATAATTATCATAATTTAGTTATTTCTATTCATACCCTCCAATTTAATATATATATTATAAAAATCATATGTAAATAGTAATATCTCATGGTTTATTCAGGCTTAGTGTTGCATGTCGTATATGCTATCAAACATAGTTTTATTTTTTTAAATTTCTAAGGGTTTTAAAATATTTGAGTCCCCATTACCATATTTTGGAGAGATACCAACAATTATAACCTCCATACTATCATACCTTACTTACAAAAGTCTACATATTGACTTAGGTAATACATGGGTGGTTGGGTATGTTGCAGATCATGTCATCGATTGGAGCTTAACAAAGACAAAATTTATCCTCATGTATGAAGAGTATAACATATAGGCCCTTGGTTAATATATAATATGGGAATGTGAAACCACACCTATATATAATATATATCTGGATAAGGGTCATGTGATGTGCTTATCCATAAGGTTAAATGACAGGCGATGTATTCATCGAGCAGATCAGTCTACACTCTCAGAATCTATAATAGATGAGTTGGCTATATGGTATTGAAAAGTTCCATTTTTCATGGTTACTTGATGAATTGGAAAATAGAAAATATGATAATTTACATTTTCATATAATACAGACTTGTGGAAATGGGTATAGTGATACATGTGTTTGATGGAGATCAAGCTAGATCTCTTTATAGATTAAGTAGTATTGATGCTTTCCTATAGGCCTCTATTTTCATACATATATGGATATAGAGATTTATATTTGTTTTAAAAACTATAAAGGCATGTGGGGTCACAATTTAGAGTTTATTTAATGGGGATTCAGTTTTAATTAGATAGCTACTATAAAAGATATTTAGAGTTAATCCAAAAGTTATTTTAGTGGGTGTTCACAAGGTATTGCATATGATGTGATACAAGGTGAAGTTAATGATAGATTTCCAAAAATGTTTTTGAAGATATCGAATAGATTTTTGGACATGGATTCAAATTTTATTGTATATGATATAATATAAGGTGAAATGGAAGAAATTATTTTAGGCTTTAGTGAAATTGGAGGATTGATAGAGATATACTCTAAATCCATATTTGTATATAATATATTTATGAGTATAATGGTATTTTCTGAAAATTATGATTTTCATAAAAAATAGGATGTATATTTATATACATATATATTTGAAATGTAATGATAATTTTTATCCTTCAATATAGTCTTACACATAATCTATCATTAATTTACAATTTTATGACATGAAAAATATGGGAGGTGAATCATTAATATGATGAATTCATATACTAGATGGATAATTTATTCATGGATAATAATGCATGAATTAATGAAAAATATTGGGTAGAATATTATATAACCTATTTATACCATTTCCATGTGATGATAATAGCGTGTGTGCTTTCTTATGATGTTTGATACTCCATAAAACGATTCTATCTTTTATCTATCTCTATTACACTGTGATACGCTTTCCTGTTGTGATGATTAGGTGATCCTATATGAACATTGAGTGATTCAAGCACAACCCATGGATAAACCACATATATGGGATGATTTTTCAACTTAATGACATTTATAAAACTATACGATGATGATGAAGGTATAATAGTGTCTCTTCAGGATATGGTACATATATTTATAACATGTGTTTCATTTCAATTTTTAAACATTTTTCATATTATCTTCTATCGAGATCCTAAAATTTGGTTTATAAATTTCTTCCATTGTGTCTAATAAATGTTATTAGATTCATACAAAACCTAACAGATGCATATTACTATAACTAATACCCTCATATATTATCATGTGAAGGGTATCCTTTATTAGAGGAGAAAATAATTGTCAAAAATAAAATGAATTAAGATCCAAGTTAAGTAATAACTTATAAGTGGTTCAATATAACCCACCATACCATCCAAATCATCATGAATAATGGAAAAGGGAAATAATGATAAAAATGGGAAGTATATAATCAATGTAAAAAAAAAATTAGCTGATAATATTTTAAGTAATTAAATTATAAATTTTTTCAATATTTCTAGTTAGTAAATTTATCCCACTAATATATAATTTGATTATATTATTTAATGATTCTTTTAAGGATAAAATGAAATAGGGGACCTTTATCAATAATGGTAGGATTGAAATTATTATAAATTCTTTATGAAATTTTAAATACTTGATCCACATTATAGGGTGCAAGGTAGGTACCGGTTTTATAAATTTTTTTGGTTGTTCCCCTTATGAAAAATTGATGGAGAAAGAATGAAAGAGAGAAATACATTCCTTGAAGGTTGAGTTTTTATATTTTAATGAGTCTATATATTATATAATTAAATCATATATCGAGTCAATTCTTTTAGAAGTGATGAGAAAGACCCAGCCTATGTAGCTTACCTACCTAGATCCTCCTCCTCCTAGTTTAGAGTTGACCATGTACAATGAGTTGAATGTAGGGGATCCTCATGTACACATTATAACATATAAAATCATAAATAATATAACGTATTATTTACATCATCATATTATGAATCCATGTTAGGTAATAGTAATAGAAAATGATATTATTGATCTAACTACTACAGTGTCATTACCTACTAAGGATATGAAAACACATATTTAAATACACTTGAATTCATGATTTATTGCGTAATGATAAAATTAATAAAACCACAGAAGATTATGAGGAATAGTGTATTCAGGTAATTAGGTATATAACATAATAAATTTCAAAAATAAATACAATAGTATTATTTTTAAAACTCAACAACATGCGATCATATTCTATAGATCTTCTAAAACTGCACGAGATAACTTGAAGACATTCATAAGAAAGGGGTGAGATATAAATACCTATAAGGGAATAATTAAAGAATAACATGATGAAATTAACAAATGTGAGTAAATTGGAATATCAAAGAGACAAAAAAAGGTTTGAATAAAAATCATGAACAATGGCACTTTATATAACATGATAACATCAAGGTAACATAGGAATGTGATAGGAACATAAAACATGACAAAAGAATAATTTAAGGCTAACTTCCAAGACAACATAATAGAGTTTAAAGAGTACCATAATGGATTAGGTTAACTCTAAATTACCATATATAATTTTACATTAGATAAAAACATTACCCAATTAATTTTAGGGATATATAATTTTGGTCCTACCCATCACATTCATATCACGTAAATTCATAAGTATGCCACCTAGATCATACAAAATATGGATGTATTTCATCAATTTTGATACCATGATTAAGGAGTGGAAGATAAATACATGGAATTACCCAATAAATTAAGGATATATACGTATATTTTAATACCCTTGATTGGAAATGGGGATGCATTTTCACTACACAATTGTTTGGAATAAAATTAATTGGATAATTTCAACAGAAAAATAATGGAACATAAAGATTCACAGGGGAGATTAATAAGAGTTAAAGGGGAATCTCATTACTTTCAGAAAATAATGAATGTAAGAGTTATATGTAATTATATAACCCAATATGAACAATTTTATATTAAATGGAATAATACAAAGAATGTTCTTGAATAAATAAGAGAAGGATATGATCCCATACCATGAGAGGGTGCTTATTAAATACTGGGAGGAGCTTCTTAGGATATTAAGGGAACATTGGGAGGAATATAGAGAGGTAAGGGTAGAGTACGTTTTTTCACAAAGATTTTTTAGTGAATAGAAATGGGAGGTTTGGTGGGGGTTATATAAAAAAATAAAGGGGAATTATTTATTAATTCCCAAACATAGGTTTTGGACTCTATATGATAAAGTAATCAAAACCACAAAATGTACAATGGTTTTTTCACATGGTTTCTACCAAATTGAATTAGTTTTTATTATTTATAATTATAATAAATGAACTTATTAAAATAATACCCTTGGTGATGTGGAAGTGAGTCTTGATTATAAAGAATTTCTTTTAAAACCTTAAAATATAATATAGATTTTTGGAGGATTCATTAAGGATTTATAAAATTAATAGAATAACATTATAGAACATCATTTTAAAGGGAATATATATATTTTTATGGATACATTATATTGGATATATTTCATCACTTTTGGGTTATTATGACATCATAATACATATCATATATTTATATCGTATTTGATTTTTACCCGAAAAAATTGATTGTATCATTAAATTATGAAAAATTCACTGTTGGATAATTGTAACATACTAATTTAAAAAATAATATTTATTTAATAAAAATATTTTTATAAATATCATAATTTGATATTTTAAATCAAAAATCCTTATTAATTAAAAAATAATCGTTTTTGGTAAATATTATCTTTCTGATCCTTATAAAAATTACATTTGACTTCATAAAATTATATTATATTTTTTTAAAAAAAATATTATTTAATAATAAAATTTTATTTATTTCAAAAAATCATGAATTAATAAAAAAAGTTTCTTGATTGAAACTATATATTTCTCAAAAATACCATTTTTGTTTCATCGTATCAAAATATAATTTTTACCAAACTTATTAATTAATCATTATAAGTTAATAAAAGACAAATATAATCATTTTAAAAATATAAAAATTCATACTGTTAGGGTTTAGATACATATCCCTTTATTACAGTAATTAATTCCCTAAGGGTAAGGTGTGTGATGTTGATATTATCTTAGGGTGGTTCGACAAATATGGTACGGGATGAGATCTTAAGGAGCTTTAAATTATTCTATAAACGATTTCACTCATGATTTAGTTTTGAATCTTATCTTGGCCTTGGGCAAGGGAAAATCTCAATGATGTTATCTTCCATAGATGATTGGATAAATGGGATTTATAGGGTACAATCTTAATGGTTGAGTCCATCGCTTTATTTGAACATTCCAATTGGATTTATCATAACCCTTAATATATAATAATCATATGATCATTGTATAAAAACTATATTATCAATCATTATGATGACTAATAATCTTTTAAATCTATCAGGATATAACTTATAACTGTTTTAAAAAACTAAAGCAAGTACATATGTTTTCTATAACTAAATTAATTGAAAATTAATTTATCAATTCCAAATAGAGTTTCATTTATAAAACTGTATGTCATTAAATTATTCCCCCTTTAGAAATTTTTCACTCAAAGTTTTTATTTCATTCCTTTAAACAATGAGAATATATTTGTTTCATTTAACCTTTTGGTTCCCTTGTTTCTTCCTCAAGCTAGTAGTTCCACCATAGTACTTTAAAAAGTTGAGTTTTTTTGTACAAATTTTTCTCTATGATCTAATATTTTAACCAACTACTCCTCGCATAGAAGATCGTTCTCCAATGGTACCACCTTTGTATTTTGGGCACATGAGGGGTATGGTATCTACTTCCTCAAAAGGGATAAATGGAACATTTATTTTTCTTGAGATAGGTTATGTGGGATTGATATTCGATAGGCCATGACTCCGATGTGATCGAGTATATCAAATGGAATTATGTATCTTGGACTAAGATTTCCCTTCTTTCCACACCTCATGAATTTATTCCATAAGGATATATGAAGGAACACTTTATCTCCAACCTCAAACTCTAGATCATGCTTATGATTATATGTATAGATTTTATATTGAATTTTTGTGGATTTTATATGATTATTAATGGTTTGAAACTACTCTATAATCTCTTGGAAAAGATTACGTCCCATCACCTTCCACTCTCCAACTTCATCCCTTCATGTTGGAGTCCAACACCTCTTCCCACACAGATCCTTATAATGTTCCATTTGAATACTATAATAGAAATTGATATTGTATGATAACTCCACTAGGGGATTGTTTTTATCCCAATATCCTAGTAAATCCATTTAATTTTTTCTTAATATATGCTCTAGAGTTTTAATGGCTATCTTAGACTAACCATCAGTTTGAAGGTGATAAGCAGTGATAAAACTCAATTTTATATCCATGATTTCTAAACAATTATCTAAAACCTAATGGTAAAACTCATATATTTATCCAATAAAATAGAAAGTGGAACTCTATTTAGTATTTCCACTTTACCTATGTATATCTTTGTGATTTGTCTAAGAGAAAAATGTTCATTGTTTGCATTGAAATTTGTTGACTTGTTAAGGCGATCAACTACAACCTAGATGTGTTATTTTCTTTTATGTTTCCTAGGGAGTCATAAGTCAAAATCCATGGTTATGTTTTCCTATTTCAATACTAATATGGGTAATGGTTGCATCATATCCCTATAATTCTATCATTTGACCTTGAATTGTTGGAATACAAAGCCTTGAGATACAAATTCTACAATCTCCCTCACCATGTTATCACACTAGAAGTTTGTCTTTAGATATCTATACATCTCAGCGTTTCCCAATAAATAGAGATGGATGATATATCTACATCATCCAAAAGATTCCAATTTAGTTATGGTTTTGATATTATTAATATTTAGGTTCAAATCCTTATAACTCCATCTTTATAAAATTTGAACTCCAAAATATTCACAATCTTTTTTTGTAGCACCTCATCATCTTTCTAGGCCTCCTTGATCCCATAAATAATGTATGGTTGAGTATTAATTTGTGAAAGGTAGGAGGAATATCATTTTATGATTCCCATGTCCATCCTTTTCATGTCCAAGAAGATTGGATCCCTTATATTCCTCATAATGGATAGTGTTATAGGATCCTTTTTACTCACGGAATTTGGAACTTTATTTGCTTTCCCAATATGATAATGGATTGAAAAATCAAAATAATTTATCATATATAACTACCATGGTTGGCACATATTTATATCCATTTGTGTGAATATGTATTTGATGCTTTTATAATCCATATATTTATATGTCAAACTTCTCCCCATAGAGATAATGTCAACAAATCTTAAGCATGAAGATCAATGCACCCTTTTCTAGATCACGTGTTGTGTATTGTTTTTCAGGGATCATTAATTGGTGGGAGGTATAGGCTATCAATTTTTCATCTTTCATGAGTACACAACCCAATCCCTTTTTGGACACTTCACTGTAGATCTCAAATCCTTCACCACTGGTGGTTAATGTTAGTACAGGTGTAGTGATTAGAGACTTCTTCAACTCTTTAATGATTTGTTAGAATCTATAATTCTAGAAAAACAAGAAACCATTCTTAGTTAGCTTGTTTTGTGAGATTGAAAATTATGAGATGTTTCTAAAAAATCTATTATAGTACCCATTTAATCCAATAAAACTATTTATGTTCTTCATAGATATTAGTATTGATCATTATCCCATTGCCTCTATTTCTAAATGATCCATATATATATACTTACTGGTGATAACATTACCTAGGAAGGTTACATTATCCATCTAGAACTCACATTTACTATACTTCACAAATAAAATTTCCTTTCATAAAGTCTTTAGTATGACATTCAAATGCTCCTCATGCTCCTCATTTATTTTGGAGTATATAAGAATATAATCTATAAAGACTTCGAAAAATTTGTTCAAGTAATCCCTAAAGACTCTATTCATCAATTCCATTTATATTTTCAAAGCATTACTGACTCCAAATAGAATCACTATAAACTCCATCTAAATATAATTTTTTTTAATCCACTTTAAGTGAAAGTCAGAGACCATAGTTCACAAAACAAGGACCACTACATGATAAAAGAGATCACAAAATTATTAAGCACATGAATAAGATTATCTGATGCAGACACTCTATATAATTCATAGTGCATAGTAGTAGCTTGGGTGTCTAGATCCTCCCTGATAAGTTCTTCAAGGTGAGAAACCATTCTGTCCATGCTCTGAATGAATTCTTCTAAGGTGATTTTTCCTTGGTTGAAGTCCTGGGTGATGATTCGGTCTTGCTTGTGTATCCATGATTCTTTCCCCTCAGTGGTCTCAAAAATAAATCTTCTATTATAAATTATTAAAATTTACTCATTTTAGGAATTGGGCCGAAGGAATTTTTCAATAATTTATTCATTTGACTGGAATATGAGCCTCAAACACTCCCCAACCTCTTCCTCCATCACTCTTGGTTCTCTTCTTGGTTCACCACTTTCCCCATCTTATAGGTCTTTGCTTTCCTTACTTTCATATTTCCTGGCCAACTTGGTTTCCATCGGTTTAGGAATGTGATAATAGACTTTGCATCCCTTGGGGTTTTTCCTATGGACCACAATGCATTTCCCCGAGTCACACTTTACTTTTGGCCCATTCTTCCTTTTTGGGATGTGGGGGACTTTCACTTGAAAATAGTCCAAAAAATCAATTGAGAGATGGATATAAATTTCATCACTTGAATAATCTTCCTCAGGCATCAACATTTGTTCTTGAACCACCACACCTTAAAAATGGGTTTTTAACTCAACCCCCGAGCCTTCTTTGAGAGGCCTCAGCCTGCACAGAGAGTCCACCTTCCCTTCTTTAACCTCCATGCCATTTTTCTTCTTCCCCTCACTCTCAGAATTTTGAAATGATGAGGACTTAGTAATGGGAATTTTTGGTTCCAAGGGTCCCAAGACACTAACACCATACTTACTTCCTTTTCCATTATAATATTCTATATCAGCGAGAAAAAAATACTTCCCCTATAATGAGATTACAGATGGAACAACCTCTTTTCTGTAGTCACCCATAGGGACATCAATACATGGTAACAAGTCTGAACCTATGGTCTACTCGCATCCTCAAACCATGAATTGATATTTATTGTTAGTTTCTTCCAAGTCCCGACCTTGAGGATCCCTAGGTCTGTGGACATCACTGACTAAAAAGTTCACTACCCCATCTTCGATAGTGCTGATTGAGACCTGATACTCCACCACATCCACATACAAGGAGACCTACTTATCCATTCCATCCACCTGCACTACCTCCACTCCACCCACCTGTAAAGGGATTATCCCCAAATCATGCCTTAAGCGGGATAGGATGTCCACGACCCGCGGTTCAAGAGACTTAACCTTAGCATCATTCACTGGAACTGGTGCCACTGAAGAAGGGAACTAAATGAGCTGGAACCCCCAAGAACTACCTTCTGGATCAGACCTTAATACCTTGCCTCAAAAAGTTTGAATCCTGAATGGTTCCAATTTTTCTGAGACTACCCCGTGCGCCTACCAAGACCTATCCAAACCAACACAACCCTGAGTCTGCTTCATTACATCTGAGTCAACCTGCACCTTAGACCCTTTTGGTTGGGGGATCAAAATTTTCCAAGCTCTTTGTCCATGACGTCATACAAGGAATGTATGTCCTAACCGTTGACATCCTAAGAAGTATGCTGGACAAGACTCGAAAACCACATGTTGCTTCCATCTAAATTCTTTACCAACCAAAATCCAAATCCAATCCACACCACCGTCGTCGACTCATCCCGATTCCTGTTGAACTCTAAGGACCAGAGAAAGAGGTAAAATCCACATCCATTGAGATCTCTAGGAGCGCTGATCCATGATGAGATAAGATCAAACTCTAAGGAAAAGAATATCATCACATGGTGCCGGCCGAGAAGACCCACCACTGCATGATCTTGAAGCCCCATGATTCAAACACGAATCTATCAATGCCATCAACCAAAGTACAGAGCCCCTACAATGATCCACCATCATCGTCTTGTAGAGATCCAATGTAGAAATAAATTAAATTGTGGAAATAGTGAGATGGGGAAAACCCTTGTGGGGGTCGGGAACCATAGGGCACAGAGGAATCATCAGGAAGAGAGGAAGGAGATCAAGGATGGTTAAAGGGATAAAGCTCCAGAAATTTTCCCGTCCCTCTTCCGGGGAGGGCGGGGTTGAGGCATCATGCATCACTTATAGGGATTCTCCATCTCCTGGACTTTGGAGTTTCTCTACTCTCTCCACATTCCACTCTCAAAATGAACTCATAGTGCCCATACCTTGTATGAAAATTAGTCTTTGGGATATCCTCCTTCTTCAACTTTACTTGATAATATCTTGATCTAAGATCCACCTAAGAGAAGTACTATGATCCACATAACTAATAGAAATATTCATAAATACATGTAAAATGATACTTTTATTTATCATGATATTATTTATCTCATAGAAATCAATGCAGAGGCATATTTACACATCATTTTTCTTGACAAACGGATCGGTTCACCCCTTAGAGAAGCACTTGGTTGTATAAAACATTTATCCAATTTTTTCTATAGTTGTTTCTATGGATCATATAGTTCAATAATTTATATTATATATAGAGTATAGGATATTAGAGAAGATCTAGGTATAAGTTTTATTAATAAATAATCCTCTTATCTAATAGGAATACAAGGATATTCTTTGGGAAACACCTCAGCAAATTCTTTTACAATGGGAATGTCATAAATGATGATATTTTCTTTATACTCAATCATTTGTTCTAGATATTCTTTGTCATAATGTAATGAAATCCATTATTGGGATTATGATACCAGATAATATTAATCCTCTTCCTTTCAATTGTATATAATTGGAGGGATTTTTTTATATATCAAGGGTGATTTCCTTCTCTTGGCAATTTATGCTAGCCCTATACAAGGAAAGAAAACCCCTTCCTAGAATATCAAAAAATTACACTAAAGGGGTATAAGTTTTTCTAGTAAATTTATCCCAAAAATTTGGAAATGGGATGAGTTAAATTATTAGAATGATACAATTGACTCATTTTCTATCTTCACCAATAACTCATCTTACTTGTATTGAGGTGGTGTTGGAATATTTCTACTAACTTACATGATATAAAAGAATGCATAAAACCAGAATCAAATAGTATAATCACTATAATTGAATGAATAACTAGAATACCTATCACCACATCATTATTAGGATCCACCTTAGCAATTGCGATGGTATAAAATTTCTATTTATCTCTAATATTTGGATGTTGTTCTTGTTGATTGTTGTCGACAACCCTTAGATTAGTGCATTAACTCACACAGTGTCCCAGTTTATTATAGTTGAAACATTGGAAAATAGGCTAAGGGTTGATTTGAGAATTCCATTTTTCCATCACATTTTTGTGTTTATCCCATCAAAAGCTGCTAGCTAGATTCCCTTCTATCCCACACCAAAAGTATTTCCTTATCCCCTTCAGGTAATTTTTGGGATTATTCATCCTACACTTTTGACAAGTGGGATGCTGGACTTTTTTTCCAATATAAGTTTTCTCCATAATACCACCATGATTAAAATCCATTACTCTCTTATTATCTTTAACCCCATGATACCCTTGAGATTCACTGTTATCCTTTTTGACTTTGAGGGAACAGAATACAATTTCCCCATTATTGTTAAAGTTTTGAATCACAAAATATTTTCATATAATTAACTTTAATGCACCAAATAAGCGGTCAAATAAACATTCACTGGAGGTGACGAAGACAAAGTCATATTATAAAAGTATTGGGATGTGTTCTTCACACACCCCAATGGATTAACCATTTTTTACTTAGGGAAATGGAAATACCTCTCCATTTTAATTCAAAGGGTTTGAGGGAAATATTTATTGATTTATTTTTCAAAAATTACATCCACTCCATCACTTCGATATCCTCTTCATGCTTCATATGTTTGATGAATTTCCACAATTGAATAAATTATACCTCCATATGATAAACAACCAACATGAAATTTTCTTACTCAGAGCATTGAAGGATGGAGAAGATATTTTCAATGGAGTTTATACATTTTTCTATGATTAATGGATTGGTAGATACACTAAAATTTGAAGTCCTTTGTCACATAAAGGTCTCAATTGAAACATTCTGTTTCTCGAGAGGACTCAATAATTCCTCCAAATTAGTTTTTTGGTTCTAAACATGAGTTTATTGATAATTTTTTGTCATTAATTTCATCAATCCTTCTCTCATTAGGTTGTGTATCTCATTTTGGCAGTCATCACATTTCTCATCACAATAGTTGTTGAATCAGTTTCTTTTATTTACAACCCTTGAATAAAAAAAATGGGAAATTAAGGATGAGAATTTTTAAAATATTATATAAAAATATGTGAATCCATTAACATCAAATTTATAACTCATATATTATTTTACATATGATTTTATAGGTTTCAATCTAAGTTATCCCTCATTTATTTCATAACATAATGTTTTATTTGAATTTTTATTCCCTTAATAATGTTATGTAATGATCTTGGAAATTTATCAAAGAATACACCCTTGGAGTGTTAAAAAATAGGTGTGTAGTAAGGAACATTGTGATGCACCTAATGACAATCAAGTCTAGCTCAATTCTCTCCACCTATGGTTATTACCACTAGGAACTACTATTCTAAATCCGCATCAAATTATAGTATCTAGATTGGGATGTGTTTACTTGGAAACCACTTAGTTTATATTTTACCAAAATTTAGGGATGATTACCTGTATTTATTCTTATAAAAAAGGATTTCACAAGTGTTTTATATCCTAATCCCTAAAAATAATTGGGCCTTTCTATGATTCCAACTATGACAAAACATATTTTAATACACTTTAATTCATGATTTGTTACACAATGATACACTTAATACAACCACAAAAGATAATTATCCATAGTGTATTGTTGTAATTAGGCACATAAAATAATCAATTTCAAAATAAATGTTAAAAAATGATTTTAAAATCTCTATAACATGTGCTTATAATACCTAGATCCTCTAAAAACATACATGATAATCAGGGGAAATAAAAAACAAATGGGTGAGCTATAAAGACAAGTAATGTAAAAAATCAAAGAATATCATGATGAAAGTAATACATGAGATTCAGTAGGAACATTTATGATAAAAGAAGGGTGATAATAATAATATTGAACAAAGATGCATGATATAACATGATAATATCAAGGAAACATACGAATGTGTAAATAACATAAAACATAACATTAACATAAGTCAAGGATAACTAGAAAGAAGACAGCACATAGTGTAAAAAGTACAATAATGGATTAGGTTCACTCCCTCATACCATAAATAACATATAATGGGGAAAAAATTACCCAATGAATTTTAGGTCTATATAGTTCTGGTCCAACCCATCACATTCATATCATGTACATGAAAAAGTGTGCCACATAGATCATACAACATAAGTATGTATTTCACCACTTTTAATCCCATGATTAAGGAGATTGATATAAATACATAGAAGTGACCAATCAATGAATTATAGGTACATATATGTGGATACCCATGAGAGGAAGAGGGGATGGTCATTCACTATACAATTGTCTGGTATGAAAAATCGTAGGATAATTTTCACATCATAAGAGGGGTACATAAAGATTCATAGGATGGAGTAATGATAGTGAAAGAGGTTTATAATCACTTGGAAATAATAATGAAAGTAAGAGGGGGATATAATAACATATCCCAACATGAAAAATTGTAAATTAAAGGGTATAATACGAATGAGGTGGTTGAATAAAGAGGATAGGGAGAGGATCCATTACTTTGAGAGGGTTCTTTTTAATGATTGGGAGGATCTTCTTAAGAGCTTAGGGGAACCTTGGGAGGACTATAGAGAGGTAAGGGAAGAGTAAATTCATGATATAAGAGTGTATAGTGAAGTGTAAGGGGATATTGGGTGGGTTTATATAACAAAATAAATGGGAATTATTTATTAATTTCCAAACTTATGTTTCAGACTCTATATGATAGTGTATTCAAAAACAAAGATCATACAGTGTTTTTCCCATGTTTTATCCCAAAGTTGAGGTTTTATTTATTTTATAATGATAAGAAACAAAATTTCTAATATAATACCTTTGGTTATGTGGAAGTGATCCATGTTTATAAAGAACTGCTCTTAAAACCCAAAAATATAATATAGTTTTTGGAGGATTCATAAAGGATTTATCAAATTAATCAAATAACTTCAAAAAAAAATTTAAAGGGAAAATATATTTGTTGTTATTAATTACTTTTATGGAGTATATTACATCATATTTGGGTCATTATGATTCTATAATACATATTATATATTTATTCAGTATTTAATTTTAACCAAAAAATTTGACTGTCAGTAAAAATTATGAAAAATTAAATGTTGGATAATTTCAACGTGATGATTTAAAAAAAATATTTTTATTCATAAAAATAATTATATAAATATTAGAATTTAATCCTTCAAATAAAAAATCCTCATTTGTTGAAAAACACTTGTTTTTTAGAATAACTGTTTTCTAACCCTGAAAAAAGTACATTTTACTTAATAAATTTTTATAATAATTTTTATTTAATAAGTAATATTTAATATGATATTTTATTAAAATATAATTTATTTAAAAACTTATTGAATTCATCCAAAAGTGTCTTATGATTGAAAAAATATATTTTCCAAGAATTCCATTTGGGTTCATCGTATCAAAATCTATTTTTTTATCAAACTTATTATTTAATAAAATAAAGTAAAAAAAGATAGGTATAATCGTTATAAAAATTTATAAAAGTCATACTATTTGGGTCAATATACACAAACCTTTGTTAAACTGTTGAATTTAATAAGGTTAAGGTTTGTGATGGTGAGATTATCTTGGGATGGTTTGACCAACCTAGTTTGGGTCATGATCTTGATGAGCTTGAACATATCCTATAAATGATTTCACTAATGCTTTAGTTTTTGAATATTAGCTTGAGTTTGGTCAAAAAAAATCCCAATGATAGCATATCCCTCAAAATCATTGATAAATGTGCTTTATAGTGAATGATACTATTGTTCAAGGCTATCGCTTCCATTGTCTATTTCAATTGTATTTATCATAACCCTTAATGTATACTAATCATAAGATCAATATATAAAAACTATAATTTCAACAGTTATGATGCTTAACTATATTTTAAATCTGATAGGATGTAACTTATAATGGTCCTAAATAACCAAAGTAAGTGTATGTGTTTTCTATAACTATGTTACTTGAATGTAAATTTATTCATTCTAAAGGAAGTTTCATTTATATAAATTTGGGCTGTTATAGAGGAGGTGACCATAGTTAGATAACGTATTTGTCATTTTTTTACTTTTTTCAACTACTAATTTTCATGTATTAACATATGAGGTATTCATGGTTTTCCATTTTTTATCTAGAATTAAACTCAAATTCCTTATATGTTTTTATCATAGTTACCATATATAAGAGTATCTAAAATCAATGGAATCATTGCAAAGGAAATGAAAACTTCAGGAACCTAAACCGTTATATATTTCTCAAGATGTTGATGGTACAACCATGTTGTCACAAATTTCTTTAATATTACAAAATTATTACAAATTTTCAATGAATTTTGATATTTTAGGTAGAGATTATTTTTTTAATATGTTTAAAGATGACATAATTGATGTTATAATGGGTAAGGATCTCACTATACCCGTCTTGTAGCAGTTTTCCATACAAGTAAATTTAAATTATATATTTAATTTCTATAATTAAACATATGTTACATTGACTTAATTTTATAGTTTTCTAATTAATTATCTACAAAAAACTTTATTAAAATATGATTTCACTTATGTTTATCATTTTATGGATCCAAAATTTATTTCAACACTTATGTAATACCACAACCAAGATTCCTGAATTAGTTATATTTCAAAAATATTATTAACAAACATATTAAAATTTTTCCATTCCTTTATTAGTAAGAAAGAATATAAATATGAACAACTATTCATTATTCTATTAATAATTTTTGATATTCTTTATTTTAGTGGTAATTGGATGTTATGTATATTTTTCCAAAAATCATTTCAAGACATATTGTTTATGCTGTTTTTGTCGTGTTTGAACAAGATTTAACAAGTTGTTAAAGAAGAAAGACTTATTTTATTATTTTAGTTTTTAATATTAATATTTTAGTTTTGAATATATTTTTATAATTAATTATTGAAATTATTACATTCCACGTATTGAGTTCAAAAAGGCTCACATTAAAATAGTGAAACTTGAAAAAATTGAATATGTGAAAGTTCATGTATATGAATTTTATATTAGTGAATACATGTTTTTTATTACATATCTAATGTTTCTATTCTAAAATTATTGTCTCATAGAAATAATATCATCATAAAAATGGTGTTTCGAATGTGGGTATTAGGTTTTATGAATCATTTAAGTGATAATCACAATTTAAAAAATAATAGATTTTAAAAAAGGTTAGTTTCAATATAACACTTATAATTTAAACAAATATGTAATATTTTTAAATTAATAATAATTTATATTGTACATTTTTATGATTTTTCAATATATATTATAAATTAAATGAAACACATTTACAATTTATTTTCAAACTAATTTCTAAATTTTACTAATTTGTAGATGTTGTTTAATTTTGATGCATATTTTTAAAAGATACTGTGAATGTTTTATTGATCTCTACTGATGTTGTTTTTACTATTTTTTGATAATATTTCGGTTATGTGGTATATATTTATTGGTTTTCAATCATGTATTTTGTAATATGTATTTTTAAAAAATTATTTAATTTTAATGTCTATTTTAAGAAAAAACAATACTAAAAGCTCTTTCCACACCGAATTTACTAACATACGACATGGAAAGTTGAGTATGATGGCTTTCAACATCCTTTTTTTATAAAACTAACATTGAAATCCTTCCATAGGAAATATTTTATAAGCCATTTTATCGTTATTTTATAAAAAACAACATTGATAGTCCCACTTTTAAAATACTCGATATTAACAATTTTTAACCAACATTAATTGGGGAAAAACCTGAAGTAGATGTTGTTTTTTAAACTAGTGGTTCTAATATCACTCAATGTTAGTGAGTCTATTGTATGTGTGACATTTTATAGGTTTTAGGGAGGTATTATAATAATTATTTATAGTCAATGATGTTTTAAAAAAGAGGAAATATGAAATTTTTTGTTCAATATAATGATTTTACAAGGAAGTATACGAATGATTTATTACCTAAAGCTATATATCATAGTGTGATATATCTAAATGTTATATAATACGATATATATATAATATTAGGCATATAATATACCATGGTTTTGGTATTTCATAAGGAATGATATAAGATATTATACCACTCCCTTTGCTGATATCATAGGCTTTTATATATAGATATCATATTACCATAATGAATCATAATGTATGATTTTTAATATTGTATTTGGATTCCTTTGGAAACTGAGTGACAAATGTTATTGTTCCCATATTCTCACATGTTGGCTATCATTAATGATATGTTTTTATAATATGAAATAGTTGGTAAATCCAAGTCACCTAATAATTAAGATCATGGTTAAACATTTGAAAAAATTGAAAACATATCGATATACTTGAATGTTGATATAAAATATAAGTAAATTCAAAAAAGACTCAAGAATGTCCTGAGACTTCAATAAATAGGAAAAATTCCATGGAAATTGTTGATGTAATCCATGGTTTCTACCTCAATGATCTCTTACTTTCGTTCCCTTTTCTATCCAAGGCAATATCATATTGTAGGATTGGGGAGGGTCCTTCCAATGCAATGGGTGATTCATCCAACCTATGGATACACTATGGAGGAGGGTGTCTATTGGAAAACTATTAGTGTTTTTCATCAACCATATGATTAATGAATTATTCAATAATGTTCATCAGTGACAGGTACAAAACAAAACATTCTGTATTTTATATAAATCATGGTTTCAACTTCAAGAATCATAGATCTTGGTTTTAAGGTTTCTTATTTATTCCACTATGTTGATTAGTTGTTGATCGATCCTTAGAAATCCTTAAATGCTATTAGAGATTTTTAATATTGATGATACAAGACCTATCAAAAAATATAGTAGAAATTTTCTTTTGTGTCTTGGTATATTATATTTAATATTCTAAATATCAATTATGTCACACCATATGATATGGGATATCATTTATGGTTTCTCAGTTCAAATCCTTAAGTTTCTGAGATATCTTAGAATATGATATAACCCATATTAGCATACTATAGTACTTA
Source organism: Viscum album (assembly GCA_963277665.1). Classification (NCBI taxonomy): domain Eukaryota; kingdom Viridiplantae; phylum Streptophyta; class Magnoliopsida; order Santalales; family Viscaceae; genus Viscum; species Viscum album. The sequence continues at coordinate 233,036,991 of OY728141.1, forward strand.
AGGGATGGAAAAAAGATCATCACCTCACCTATACAACATATATGATATTGTAAAACCTGACTCCAGGCACTAGTTACCCATATAAAAAGGATTATTGTAATCCGTGATAGTCGAAGGCACCGAGTTACTCATAAAAAAGTCCCTACGTGCAAGGTTTTTATTATAAATACCATATCAAATGTTGTAAATACCAGTACACACAATATTTAAAATATAAAAAGTTCATGTAATATTTCATTCGATGATAATCGATCATATGGCACAATTAATAACACTAAAATTAGTTTTATATGTTTCAACCTATCAATCACCCTATATGATATAACTGATACCATACATTACAATTGATATGAATATTTTTTAATTTCAATTTAGAATTTAATATAATGGTATATAAAATGTCCATAAATCATATAAAAAATTATTTTAGGTTATTTATTTAATTTATAAAATCATTCAAAATTAATTAATATTAAGATGTTTATAAATTAATTAAATATTTATGAAACATTTAATAAATAAATATCCATAATATTAAATGTAAATAATCAAATTTATTTCGAAATTATATGGCATGATTTATAAGTTAGATGTAAATTTTTTATATAGAAATTATAAATGTAATTTATAAAATGATTATAAATTTAAAAATAAGGCAAAAATAAAAATAGTTTTGTATTTAAAATTATGAATTATTCATAATATTTCATTTGTGTTTTTCAAATTAAATACCATACTTGAGAAATAATTATACCATATTAAAATAAATTTTTATAATTGATATTATCCATGTTTAAATAATATAAATATATGATATTTAGAATATAAAACATTATTTACACAATATAATTGGAATATATATTTTTTATATTTCATTTAATATCATATATTTATAGTAAAATTTCATATAATCAATAATATAGACAATTTTATATTGGAATAAACATAAATTGTTTTTATATTTAAATTATGGATGGTAATACCAAATGGATAAATTATAAAATTTTTGTAGTTTCCCCATTTATCAATTATTCATAAATATTTTATCTCATGTTTAAATTAATGATTTTTTCATCAATTTATTTTAATCCTTACTATATTCAATAACATATATTGTTTATATTATTAATGAATGTATTCTTTACTTTAAGGAGTTAAACATCTTCTATAAATTTTCATACATGCATATAAGAAGTTACATGTTATGTATGATAATTATTGTAGTTTTTTTCTACCTTTTATTAGACTTATTCAATGTTATGAATATGGATTAGGAATTTAGTTATTGTTTTTACACATTGGGTGTTAAAATTATAACGAAATAGAAAACTTTATTATGTAAAGTATCCTCTGGTAGAGGGAATTTCGATCGGACTACTCATTGTCCAAGAGGATTCTACCTTGTCTATAAACATGTGGGTTGACTATATATATATATATATATATATATATATATATATATATATATATCCAAACACACTCTTGAGGGGATTATTGATTTAATATGATGTTATTACTTTTCATGAATGTTTTTCATATAACATATGTATGATATGTATTACGATATGTATGAATATATTTTTATTTTAATAGGGGTTAGTAACACAGGCTATATGTAGTGTAAAGAGTTAAACACCAATATGATTTATACATATTTATCTCATGGAAGGAATAACATTTCAAAATAAATCATTAGAAGCATGTATACATTTTAAGATAATAACACGAGATATGATGGTGAGATAAAATCTCTTTTAAAATAATACTAAGTGTAAACTTCCATATAAAGAAAGAACATCTTAATAACACAATCATTCAACAGGGTATAATATTATAAAATAAGTTTCCCATGGGGTATTTTATATAAAGTGTTTTGTAAATAGATAACACAAAAAACTAGGTAACCATATAAAAATTTGAGGTTTGGGTTACACTTATATTTGAAACCCTTTGGAAGGATATTAGTGGAATGGTGTTGTGTTTATCAATATGATGTATTGGATAAATATTTGTTCTCTCAACTATCCAAGAGTCATATATGATATGATTGGTATAATTACCTAATTGAATAAATATTTGGTGAGAGGAACAAAAATATTTGGCTCATTTTTTAGTAAAATATATATTACAAATAAGTAATGGGTATGGTTTTTTTTTAAAATGGATCATAATTTTAGTGGGATCACATTTAACAATAATTCTTATTAAACGAATGTAAATCATGATAATCATTTGATAAAGAATTTTTTCATTGATAAAATAACATCAAAATCATCCTACATAACATTGAGAAAAATTCCTTATAAATAAGAATCTTAAGGTAAGTAAATTCATAAATTGGTATAGAAACATGAGAACTATTTTTAAAGAGGAATAATTCTACGTGGTAAAGAAATCCCTTTTGGAGTAACCAACTGTTGAATTTTTTTAACTAGTGAATCTAGATTCTTTTGAGAAGCATAAGATGATTCCATCAAGGTTTCAAAATCATTGGATATAAGAAAACCATATTAAATATAGTCTCTACTCATATATTTTATATTATTGACTATGTTAATGAATTATAGAGACTATATATTTTCATTAAGGCATGTTCTGGTTTGGGGATTCATTCTAGTATCATGATTGGAAATGTTCTGAAAAAGTAATTTAGTTCAAGAAATGTTTACACTATTTTAACAATTTTTTGAGGCTATATGAACTAAGGGATGAAATTATTAGGTTCTCATGCTGTATTGAAAACACAAGTGGGTTAAAGTTCAAACCATAAAAAGAAAAATTAATTGGAGAGTCCAATAATGTTTCGTCAAAATATCTAATATTGGTCATTGGAACCTATGATAGGGTTCAGCAAGGAGGAAAAATGTTTCCTTATGATGGAATTGTCTACAATAACTATAGGATTATAAGAAACTTCATCGAAAGTCTTCATTAGGTAATGATTTTATAGAAATTAGTTCTTTGGGTTTAAAGGGTATATGATACAAAACTTATGATTTATAAGTGTTTTAAATATGAATAAGTTAAAAATAAATTAAATAATTGATTTATATAGTAGTTTTAATTTAAAATATGAAGCAAAGGGTTTCTAATTCATTAATTTGAATACAACGGAATATATAAATCTCAGATGGATCTAAATAAAGGATACAAATTTCTATCTTTTTTATCTTATATGATATGCAATGTTTTTTATTAACAATGTGTCATTATGAATAATATGAGATAATGGATTAAACACAAATATTTTATGATTTATTAGATTCTATAACATGCTTGAAAATAGGATAAGGGTAAAAGAATTTTTATTTTGGGTTAAAGTGCTTATTTAGTTATTTTTTAAAACATAAGGGATTTGATCCCACCACCTCCAGTGGAATATTTTAGATAATAAAGTCTATTTTAGAGTAAATCCTTAAATAGAATAACATATAATGTATATATAATAGTTTATTTGTTAAAAATTACCAGTAAGAGGAAATAAGTGTTATTTTTAAACAAAAAGGATTTTTTGTATCTTAGAAATATACTATGAAGAGAATATAGTTTCTACGAAGATTGGGGGAGTATTTTTTGGAATTAAAGAAGTTAAAATATAACAAAAAAATACTAAAAATAGTAAAATAAAAGTGAATGTTACTTAAATATCGTAAAATATTTTCTAGTATGTTGATAATGAGAAATGTAAAGGTTATATTTAATTATCTAAAAAAAGTTCATATCATTTTTTATCTCAAAAGAGTTTAGCATATTTTGGTAAAGAATAATTTGAAGAGTTATATATATTTTAAAAATTCTATCAAGGAATATCTTGAGGGAAAGGGTTCCAAGAATGATAATGATAATAAACTTAGAAATATTTTCAAGTTGAAAATAATTGTTATTAACTTTATAACTGTAGATGGTTTGAATTAAAAAAAGTTTGAATATTTTATTTATGGAATTAAATATTATAAAATATGATTAATAAGTCTCATCATTATTCATGATGTTGTAATTCATATATGTAACTCAGAAATGGGTTTTTTGATAGGGTTTTTATCAAGTGGTCACATAGAATGTGGCAGTAATTAGATAGATACATATTGAGTTTAAAAAATCCCGGAAAGTTCATAGAACATAGTGATGATCTAGTTATATATCATATAGGTTATTATTAGATGAGTATTTATGTGTTATTCTGTTAATGTTTTTAATAGAATCTATGGACATAAATTTATTTTTGTATACAAAATACAATATCCACCTTTTCACATTAGCTATAAATAGGATATGAATTAACCCCTCAAAGTATGACTTTGTGTTTTACCTAATGAATGATCATAATAGAAAATTATAGAGTGTAGTGAAATGTTATGGTTAGTATGAGTAGGATTTTATATAGAGATATAGAGTATGAACATGTGTTAAATTTTTTTCTTTTTGTTCTAGATTCCCCCCAAGTATACTTCATGGAGTGTCATACCCAATGTATTTGGTATACAAGGGGTGATTGGTTAATATTTGGATTCCCATAATACCAAAGGTTCAAGAGATACCTAGAATGATAATATTTATATTTTTATAGCTTTCTTATGTAATCCTTGATGCTTAGCTAATTAGTAGATGTTTGGATATGTTTCTAATCATGTCATTAGTTAGAGCTTAACCATTATGTGAGTATTTATCCCATATGATTTATATGACATATGGTCCCTTGAATAAGATAAATTAAGGAAGTGTATGAATTTCACCAGATAATAAATGATATATTATTATCTATTAAGTGATGGTAATGTGATGTGATCATTTATAAGAGTGGATGAAATGTGATGCATTCACCAACCTGGTCAGTCTATGCTCATAGAATTGAGAAAATATATAGAGGATATTTTGGGATTACATACTATATGTGCCATATTCAATAAATGACTTGTAAAATGGTATCATGTGAAAATGTATGTGTGCATATGATACAAATGGCTGTTACAAGTATCCATATGCACGTGTTTTTTTGAGATCACTCCACATCCATTTATAGATTGAGTAGTGCTTGTGCTTTACCAGATGTAACAACCCAGGCAATTCTTGAATAAATCATTTCCATGTATTTTAAATAATAATTAGTTTGATATTATAGATTTATATTCATTATAAAAATGTTACGTTTTTTTAAATAAATAAGGAAATAGTATTATTAAAAACATAATACATATCTTGCTGGGACCTACACTTAAAAATATCAATCCATTCATATTTCTCAAAACTATTTCCCCACACAACACATTAAAAAAAGGGTTTTGAAATTTTTCAGAATGATGGATGGGACCTAGACATTAAATCTAGGTATCACTATGCATCTCATTAGAATTAGAATTAATCCATATGTAATTCTGAAAATGTTCCCCAATGCATGTATAATTTGTAGACAGGGAAAATGTTTTTTTTTCATTTTATCTAGACCAGGTATTGGAGTTTTGGGTATCACTACATATATTATCAAAATTTGAATCAAGCCACATATAGTTCGGGAAAATTTCCCTATGCCCGTCTGATTCATACACATAGAAAAACAAGCAATATTTATTTTGTTATTGTTAGACCCAGGATCAAAGATCCTGGTGTCGATATATATCCCATTGGAATGAGAATAAATATACATGTACTTAGGGGTGTCTATGGGCCTGGTTAGATCAGGATGGGTCACATGCTTCATGAGCAGCTAACCCAACCCCAACCAACCTGTTGGGGTCAGGTTACCCAATTCCTGGCCAAAGGAACCAACCCAACCTAACCCACTATGGGTTGGGTCAGTTTGGGTCAGGTTATATGTTTAAAACCTGACCCCACCCAACCCAACCAGATGGAATCACACTCAGAACCAAATCTGCTGCTTAGACCCATCCCCCCAGACCCATACTCAGACCCAGCACCCCCAGCACCCCCACCTGTGGCAGCCTCCCCTCCCACCAGGCCCATGTATTAGCCCCCTCCCCTACAGATTCCTCCCCCCTCTCCCTTTCCCCCAGAACCTCCCACATGAAACCCCCCATTAGCCCCCCACTCCCCCTGTAATTGCCTCCTCTCCCACTAGCACCCCCATAAGGCCCCTATAATTGCCTCCCCTCCCCCAACTCCCTGAAGTAACCCCCCATAGAAGTATCTCCCTCCCCTAAAACATCATCCCCAACCTCCAGACCCCAAAAAAACCAAACCCCCTACAATAGAGTCCCTTCCCCTACTACAGACCCCCAGTACCTTATAGAGAAACCCCCCAACTCCACCCCCTAGTAGCCCTATTGTAGTGCGTTATATGCATCCATACCCAGAACCAACTGGATAAAAATAAAAGTAAAATTATATGTAAACTATTTTAGGAAACAGTAATAATAATTATCATGTCTAGAAGTATATAAAAAAATAATAACATAAAAACTAGTCATGTTAACATTGATATCAAACCCCCATTGTTTTACAAAATTGATAGTTTAAAATCTACATGCATGCACTCCGACTCACATAAGAGCATGAATAAATTACCTGAGAATCTTTTATTTCATCTAAAAAAGTAACCATAAAAATAGTCATCTAGAATGTCCATAAAATTATTATAATATTTTAAAGAAACCCACAATCCAATAAAACCTACTATGAAAACCTAAATTCAATTGTTAATAGTTATTTTTCGCTAGAGAACATCATGATAAACAAACAAAATATTAAGTCGGTTTTATTAACAAAAAACATGTCAACTATAAATAAAATTACCAACTAGTAAAAATTTAAAGGTAATGAAATAAAAATTTGAACATTCCAAAAATAATTTTATTCTTTATTCATCAAAATTAATAACATTCCTACAAATAAATTCATGTCCTGCAAAAATAATTCATCATAATAATAAAATCATAACTTATGTCAATCAAAATCATTTAAACAAAAAATTCTATATACATTCCAATAAACATCATTTATTTTATTTTCTATAACATTATTAAAATCCTAACTTATGAAAAAATAATTATTCACTAATAACAAAAATGGGTGAAAATTTTAAACATGAAATATTATGTGCATGTCAATCCCAAATTACACTAAATGATTCCAAACCTCATTAAATTTAAACTTTCTTATTTACCAAGGTTCATTTTACCATATGGGTTTTCTATTATCATTATAAATAACTTATGGACTATTGTGAATTATTGGTTTCTCTTAGACATACCATCTACCTCTACGAAGATCAAAAATTAAACACAAAAATTTAAAATAATTTTATATAATACCCACTCTTATTTTGTGAATTTTTTTCCATTCTATAATAATGTACTAATAAATTTTACTGCTCTGATACACTCAAGGAAACATTTAAGTAAGGTAAAATCATAAAATATTTTTTTTTCAGTACTTACACCTCATTACAAAACTCCCACTACTTAAAACCCATTCAAGAAATGGCTTCCTTCTTAAGAATAAGTACAAATTTATCCCAATGGTTCTTACCTCTTATGTGTCTTATTTTCCTACCCTTTTTCTTCTTTCATGGTAATGAAATATAATACAATTTTATCATAATAAAGACACATTAACTGAATATTTCTAAAATAATAAAATTTTTAGTAAAGATAACCAAGAGAAATCCTCACCCCAAGAGACCCAATTTCACCAATTTCATATACTGTACTGATTTAAACTTATATGGGTTCTAATGTATAAGTCACATAATAGTTCTATTTATAGGAAAAAAATTTAGATTTTCCACGACATATGAGCCTAAAATAAATGACATGATGATCTTAGTCTTATGACCATAATCTATAAGATACATTTCATGGTTCCTTTTCAATTAAAGTCATAATACTAGTATTTATCACATGACCTAATAAGGTATGATACATCCAACACATATGGAACTAAAATCGAATTTACTCTTTATTGATTGATTATAATTATAAATCCAAATTTATAAAGATAGGATCCATATATTTGTATATTTATTTAAACTATAAAGTGAAACTATTTGATTTATGAATCCCCTTCACGGGATATGTAGGAATCCCCCTTACAACCCAATCCAAAAAATATTTCACCATTCAATTCCATCTATTTTACCCTTAAAACATCATGAATGATCCGTACCTATAGTTGACTATTAATCATTTCTAGATGAACATAAATCCTACTATATACTTGTTTCTTCTAAGATAAAAAAAACTATATCATATATTTAAGTCCGTATATGAGATCATAAATTCCAAAGTACCATTAATTTATCTTCAATTGTATGAAACTCCAAAATATCATTATGTATAACTGGGATACCATAAATCAAAATATAAAATTCATACTTTTTTTATGAAATAAATATTCACTATTCAATTATTTTCTCATAAGATATCTTAAATAATAGAATACCCTTGATGCATTTATAGATTTCAAGAAATTTAAGTGTACCTTTAAATACTACATGGAGAACCTAAATCTATACTGCCTACATAGAGGGTATTAATATTAATTTTAGCATTACTATCAGGTGTCCTTATGGACATATGCATCTCCATTTCTATAAAAAAATTTCAAATAATAAAATGAAAAAAATATATTGTTGAAAACCAAAAAAATTTTAAAATTATGTTGGTGATGAGATAATGAACTATTTCAATGGTTATTTAATGATAAAAAGACCCATGTTCTTCGCTACAATATATTGCTTGTTATTGATTTTTTTTAATTGAGTGTGTTCGTTGGTAAAAATCCAATAATCCATGGATCCATGCACTTGTTGACTTTACATAAACATCCACCTATAGTGATACATCCTAAATGAATGAATCAAAACATTCCTAGATATAAATGAACTCTAAAATGATCTTTAAGTTTCACTAGGGTACCTTAACTCCAATATAAACTATTTATTCTTTGGGGGTGATCTTTGTATTTGATGAAATTATATTTTAAACCACTTTAAAACTACCATGATGGAATTTAATTATATAGGAAATTAAAATACATTATTAAAATATAGTATAACAACATGAATCCACCTCCCCATGACATAATAATGATATTAAATAAAAAATTAAAGAATAAAATTTAATCTAATAAAGTTTCCATTAAAATTATTATGTTTTAATGGATCACAATCATAATGGGTTTTCTCCTTGATTATATGTAATGAAATTTATGATAATTTAGAATACCATCCAATATAGTATTATAAAAATAATTTTTAAAACAATCATAAATTTATACCCTAATGAAGAGTCATCTATAATCATTTCTTCTTCTATTTTAGACATTGAAAATTTTATCATGAATTGTAGTAGATGATGGAATGTCTAAAAAAAATAAAATATAAGAAATAACAAGTCAGTATTTTTCTTTTTAGAACAATGGTTATTAATTCATAAATTTAAAATGATTTTTTTTAATTGTAACTAATATAAGAAATTACACTTCTTCTAGTTTCTTTTGAATGTCAATTGGTGTATACTTTCTGATCCAATTTTTTGAGAAAATTAATTGCTCAACGATGTTAGGATTCAAACAACTATGAAACATATCAAGGAATCTTACTCATGTACTAAAATAGAACTCTGAAGATACTCTAGTTAAAGGAATTACTAGAATATAAAAATCATCCTAAAAATAATCAATATCTAGATATTACTCTAGTTCATTCATTTGTTGTGTCAATTTCCCTTTCCTTTTCTTTAATCTATATCCATCTTTCCATTTATCATCACCCTCACTATCAGTACTAGAAACATGAATATGTGACTCTTGATGAGAACATGACATGAATTTATCAACAACATGAATGGGATATTTGCATTTTTGAAACTCATAGAGGTAATTCAGAACCTCTGTTAATTTACTAATCCAATCATTCTTATCTTCATCATCAAACAAAATTTCAAAACTATCCAAAACATATTCTAATTTATATTGGGGATCATGAAAAACAAACACAAGTAATAGAGTATTAAAATTGGAACCAATACCACAATACTTTTCCAAATTAACCTTCATTGCAATAGCCATTGAACTCATAGTAATATCATGACCCTTTCTCGACTTCTTTCTTTTTCTATATATGTCACAAAGAGTATGAAATAAAGTGTTACATGTAACATACATAGAACTAGAAAACTCAATAGTTATATCATAAAATATTTTTATAAACTTGAAAAATACACGAGTATGCTCCCAATCATATACTAGAGGATCCCCACCTTCACAGAGAAGATCACTCCTAAAACTTGCATCCCCCTAAAGGTGAATAAATAATTTCTCATAATTCTCAAAAAATACAACATAAAGTAAAAAATAATTCCACCTAGAAAGACAATATATAATTATGTATTGTTCGCTAGGAAATTTTAACTACATGGTGATTCTATTGAAAAGATCTAATCTAGAAGGTGAACTACTCACAAATTTGTAGGAAACTCTAATTCTAGCAATTGATGTTGAAATTTACTTTATCCCATCACTAAAAATAAGGTTTAAAATATGTGCAGAACATCTCATATACATATAATCTCCATTAAGAATATACCCATTCCAATCATTACTCATCCTCACCAAATAACTAATCACTAAATTATTAGAACTAGCATCATTCGTGCTAATAGTATTAATCCTTTTAATCACCCATTATTTTAATGATTATTCTAATAATTGACCAATTATTTCCCCTTTATGATCCTCAAAAAGAAAAAATCAGATTATTATTATTTTATTTAAGATCTAATCATCATCAATAAAATATGTAGTCACACACATATAATTTAGATTCTGAATTGAAGTCCATGTGTAGGTGGAAATACATACCATATGAGAGAACATATAAAAAATAGATTTTAAATTTTCTTCCCCAGTCAAATATAACTAAAATAAATCCCTAGAAACTTTTTCCCTAGATGGAACATGAAATTGAGGTTAAACAACATTATCAAATTCTCTAAAACCTTTATTCTCAACATATTTAAATGATAATTAATCAATGATTATCATTTTAGAAAGAGATATTCTGAACTCTCCATGGTTAAAATGATATATTGAAATTTTAAATTTCCTCTCATCCTCATATTTAAACTTCTTTATAATATCAATATTGGTTTGACTTTGGTCAATATTTTTGTGAGGTTTTTTATTTCACCTTGTATAATACATATTCAAATTACTAGTTTCATGTAGTACAAATGTACAAGCATAATCTTTTCCACAATATTTAAAAACAACACTCCCAATTTTCTTATGAAAATTATCCCAATAATGAGAAACTCTAGAAACAGTATGAGAATTAGGAATTATTACCCTTTTAGGAGGCATCTTACCATATATCTTTTCAAATGGTATGCTGCTACCCCCCTTATATTTCTACAATTTAATATTTAGTAATAGTAGACCCTATATGACTTTGGGTTCCTAACAAATTCATGGATTAAAAAAACTTATTCTATCACTTTACAAGAATGGATTGCTACTGTCGGAAAAATAATTCCACCCATAACCCACTGGCAAGACTCTGTCTACTATGGCACACCCCTGAGAGAAGAATAAGAAATGGGTATGAGTGATAGTGTATTTTTCATTAGAAACACATCATAATGGGAAATATAATAAGAAATAGAATGATAAAAAATAACTACTTACCAGGATAGAATGTACACATGATAGCAGGTAGGAGGAGGAGGTGAGGCATATCAGGATGGATTTCTCATGATTTCCCACGGGGGAGGTTTTATAGGAGGAGGTGGGTGAGGAGGTATTTTCTGGGTGGGTTCATAGGTGTTAAAAGATTCAGTAATATAGAAGGGTAGAAGGATGGCTTTTTCATGAGGGAATGAGAAGAGAGAATAGAAGGTGAGGGGTTGGTAAGCTTAGGGAAGGAAAAGGAAAGAGGAAAGGGAGGGGGTTGGGTTTTGTTTCACCTATTGATCATAAGGGAATGAGAAAAAAAAGGAGGGATAAGGGTTTCACCATGTGAGGTATGGTCGGGATCAGGGGGAGGAGGAGGAGAAGGAGTGCGTGAGAAAGGGAGGGAGGGAATAACCTGTCCATGAGGGGGTATTTTTTTACATACACCCATGAGGTCGCAGATCGGGTTGGGTATAAATGTATCCACCTCGAGACCCAACCCAACCCAGGAATGGGTTGACCCGGAATAAACCCAAACCAAGTTTTTTTGTAACCCGACCTAGCCAAACCCGACCTAGTCAGGTTTGGTAGAACCCATCGGGTTGGGCTAGGTCTGGAAACCCCTATGCGTAGTTCTTGAAAAGATTTTGTAGTTTATCATCATGAAATGAGGAAGTTGGACATGAAATTTGACATCTTGTGGTGAGGACATGATAATTATGGAAATTATACTCACAAAGGCGGACCAAGTTCCACTATGAAGTGGTAATTATGTGAGTGGGACTTATGCATGGGGGCTACCCATTATTTCTTCCTCATGTCTAGCTAGGAGGGAATCTTGACACATTGAGGGGTTAAAGGGATTCAATTAGGACTTATACCTAAGATGAAGGCCCATATTTAAAGGACCACAAGGAGTGTCATAGTTCATGGTACTTTGGGGGTTTCTTAACATAAAACGAGTGAGGTGTTATCCATGTAGTTTAACGTCATATGGTGATGATGAATGATGTTTTGCAGTTTTAGTTTGCACGACTAGGACCTTATGTCATACTGTTTGTCATGATGTTAAAAGGATTATTATAACACATAGTTTAATGACATGAAACATGAACGTTATGTCATGAATTTTAAGGTCATGATACAAGGAACAACTATGTAGTTTAACGTATTTCATATGGTATTATATTAGCATGTTTACATGAAATACTTCTTTAATAATTTTTCATTGGTTGGGGTCATAATGATCTCTCCTTCCATTTAGATTGAGTAATAAACTCTGTTAGAGTAGACCTTCTATATGGAGTAAGGCCTATCCCACATTGCTGAAAGCTTTAGAGACTTTATTCCCATTACCATCAGAGTTGTGAACACCAATACAAGTTATCGTTGGAGGAAAAAACAGAGGCAATCCTTCTTGTTAAAGGATCATTATATTTGATTTTGATAGACATCCAAGTGATGAATGGTATGAAATCTTATTTCATATAGTTTCTCTAATTCATCCGATTTTTTCTATGATTTGTCATCTATAGACAGATGATCACATTTTTTTTCACATCCAATATCATTTTTTTATTTTGAAACACTTTTAAAGAGAAGTGAGAACCCTTGCCGCAACACAGATTAATCCCCAAAAGATATGACATTTTTGTTGAAGAACAATTTGATCTGATTAGAATCAAACTCCCTAAACATTATCCAGGGTCTATAGATTACCTGAGTGCTAGGATAGACCTTCAATATGTCTTCATAATGTTCCGCCAAGATGTCCCAAGACTGCATATATTCCTCCAAGTTAATCTTCCTCATGTTTAAACCTCTAATCAAGATGCGATTCTGCCTATCGATCTATTTACCTTACCCCTTTTTTGTTTCTACTTTAAGCATTTTCCCCAATATTTTTTGGAAAAGACTTTTTATATTTATCCAAATTTTTCTAGAGTATGTTTGATAGGGTATTGTTGAATGACTATTTCTTCCCATTAGCTACAGCATGGTAGCTGGATGAATGGTTGGATTTGATATCATATCCTTAAGATATATTTTCCACCTCAACTGAACATAAATTAGTGAAATTATCTATTAGTATTTTATGAGGGACACCAAATCTAGTAATGATGTTGTATTTCATAAATTCAACAATTCTTTTGGCCCCAAATTCATTGATGGGTGTTTCTTTATTCCATTTAGAGAAGAATTCAGTAGTAGTTAAGATGTATTTGAACTGTTTGGTTGTATCTGGAGGGTATGGACCCACAACATCCATTCCCTATATGGATAATGGAAAGGAGTATTTGGATGTATGTAGAAACTATAGTGGTTGTTGGATGAAGTTGAAATGCACTTTGAAGGAAAGAAATTTCTTAGTGAATTCTGCATAATCCTATTTCATTGATGGTTAGAAGTATAAAATACTTCGTAATTGGTTGGAAATATTATATCCAAAATGATGGGCATCGTAGGCCCTGGCATGAAAATTACTTATAAAAATAGTAGTATCTTATCTACCAATTAACATGCGAAGGAATCCATCAAATCCTCATCTATAAAAGACTTTTTGGTGATTTGGACTACCATAAATAGTTAAGTTGGCAGCTTTCCATCAGTTTTTCTCTTTTTTAGATCTATCTATTGGGATTAATCTATCTTTAAGTTAACACATGATTAGAATAATTCTCCCAGTGGTAGGAACATACAGTTCATTTATAGGACTGAATTCATTAATCTATTCTGTTCTGACTTGAATAAAAGGTGAAACTATTCAGAAATGCACAATAATGATGATTGTTTTGTCCTGGTTTGGATCCACTAGTGTTCTGGGTGCATTTTCCAATGCATATTTTTGGGTATTTTGTGATCATGGTATGTGAGTAATTGTTTGATCCAAGGGTAATTCCACCACTAACATATGAAAAAATTCAATTAGAGGGATTATTTCTTCTTTTCTGATAGTGTAATCCACATTGATGTGTTTTATTACCAACTATGATTATCCTTTCACCTCTAGGTGGTCCAATGGTATTTAGATCACTATAACCAAACCTACATCAATGAAATTATATTCCACCTCATTTCCATTATAAATTTATGATAACAGGAATGAGTAAGATAAATATACCTTCATTTGTGGAGATAAGCATGATCCCTAACCTGAAATTTTTGAGTTTAAGGTCTCCCATTCTCCTCCTTAGTGGGCTCCTGGATGCACTGTTAAAATAAATTTTCCACATTTAGGGTCTGAATTTAATAGATAATATATCTTCATCTGGAAATTCATTATTTAATGATGTTGTTTCTGAAGATGGTTGTTCAACACATAAATATGCCAAGGCCTGACAATTTACTACCTTCCAAGGCACAAATTATATATCAAACTACTACAAGATAACCACCCACCATGAAAGATGTCCTATCTACATAGGAAAACTGAGGATATATTTGAACAGGTTATTGTGAGAGACCAATTGGACTTCATGGTGCTATAAGTAGTGTAGCAGTTTCTGAAACATAAAGATTAACACCATAAAAATCTTCTTGATATTTGAATAATGAGTCTCATCATCGATCATGGTTCGAATGAGATAATAAAGGTTGTTTCTATTACTATCATCATCATTTTGTGTAAGGAAGGTTCCTAGTGATCACTCGAAGGATATAACATATAGGATGAGTGTATTTTCATCAAAAATTTGAATTAATACCGATGGACTCAAGAGGTATTTCTTGAGAGTTTCAAATGATTATTGGTTGTCCTTGTTCTATCAATATGTGACCCCCATATTCATTAGTCTGATGAAGGGAAAATAGTCTCCTATAAGGTTTGATTTTAAGTATTAGATACAGTCCAAGTGTCCTCGAAGTCCTCTTAACTCTTTAAGTTTTATAGGAGGTGACATGTAAAGGATATATTTTGTTTTCTCATGGTCAACTTCGATGTTGTGATGGTGTACGATGAATTTGAAAAAATTCCATGATGCTACCCCGAAAGAACATTTTTTGGGGTTCATCTTAAGGATAAGTTATCATATATTGTTGAAGATAGTCTATACGTCTGCCAGGTGGTTATTTATTTGATGGTATTTAATCGGTAAATTACAAATATAGAATTTAAATAACTTCCCTATGATGGTATTGATGATGTGGTGCATGTCACATTTTCATGTGGCACATACATTCTTTAAACCATAGAGAATTACCAGATAGAAGAATACTCCTCAGAGAGGGGGGTGAATGTAGTGGATTATTTATCTTTTGGGGAAATTTAAAATGGTTTGTACCCTGAATAGACATCCATGAAGGAGATGGATTTATAAATATCTATTCCATCAATCAGGATTTCCATGATTGGAACTAATAAGTCATCTTTTCTATAGTTCTAGTTAAGAGCTCTAAAGTCAATGAAAACTCTAATTTGTCCATTTTACTTCTTCACGGGGACAATATTGGATATCCATTTTGGATAATGTACCTCTCAGATGAAGTTTTCCTTGATGAAATTATCCACTTTTGCCTCAATTTTTGAGGTCTGAGTTGAGTGTGTCCTTATGGCTGCCTGTTTATATCCTTGATGGTTTTTAGGTAAAACCAAGTGATGGGAGGCCACCTTGGGGTCAAGGAATAACATATCTACATAATTATAAGTAAAAACATCCTAATGTTTCTTTATAAAGGAATTATATGCCTCCTAATCCTCATAATTCATGGATACACTAATCAATTGTATCATGGATCTTAATCTATAGGGACATTTTTTTATCTAATCTAATCAAGAGTGGTGGAGACACCTTTCTCAAACGTTATAAGAGAATCCCTGAGGTCTTACTCCTTTTCCTATTACTCATGCTTTATCTATTCTACCTTTTCCTGGGAAGTAAGTGATTGAGAATGTTTCTTAAAGTTAGGAGAGGAGTCTCTATTTGGACATCCAGAAGATGAAGCAACCATTTCTAGTTCAATTGATGGATCTAAGGGGGGGATGAGGGAAAAATAATGATCAAATTAATTTTACCCCATTGACAAGAAAACTAATTCCAGCCTAGCTAATGGAGCATGGATTTATTAATACTCAAGGGATGGAATGAAGAAATTTTCATCCAGGGATTCATGATTGTTCAGAGAGTTAAAAACTTCTCCTAATCATTCAATCTTAGTTATCACAACTAATATTATGGAATTTAATGAATTTTTTCATGAATTTAGGACCAACCCCTCAATTTGATAGATGAGGAGCATGTGATCTAAACCAAGTAGTTTGAAAGGGTTATTTGGAATCATCTATAGACCATTTAGGTCATTGATTGAATTGACATTGTCAGCCGTGGATTGTTTCCCTCCCTTATGGTAGAATCCTACTTCAATGTACTTTGATTCATAGGATTCTAAGGGGGATTTATATCCATAAATAATCCCAATTTGACTATTGATATAGTATTTGAGGAATTAGTGTAATGATGATGGAATATCCACGTACTGATGTATCCAAGGTCTTCCCAATCTAACTTTTAAGGTTGTATCCTATATAAAAACTCTAAATTCTAAGTCAGACAAGAGATATATGAATTGAGTAATTAGTTTAATTTTTCCAAGAGGATTTTGATCATTATTTTCATCACCCATATCATTAGGGTATAGGTAGATAAGTTAGATTCATTCATGCTTTGTTAATGAAGTGTTCATATTGGGATGAGGCTGAATCCTGAGCTATTATCAATGAAGGCTCATTGAATATCAATGTCATTTATCCTTCCAGATAAATACAAGGGTCTGACGTGTCACTATATGATGGATTCCTCATCATAGTCTGTGAAAGAAATGACAATGAGTAATTCTACAGGATCATTATCTACATGATACACTTTGGAAACAACAACCTCAAATTCAAATTCATGGGTCCCCAAGAAGGCCTCAATGAGTGCTTCCTAGAATTATTTCAATAGACTCAAGGAATCTAGGATTGATAAATCACCCAAAATTAGGGATAGTTCTTAAAAATATCATACTTTTCATCTAAAGGCCTATGTTTTCCACCATGGGGTTATTCTTTTTCAGGTTCACTAGGAACTAAATTACTTGATTTGTATGGGTCAGACCATGGGATATGAGCTGAAGCAGCCTCTACCTTTTGTAGATTAGGTCAGCTAGGCCTTCCTACATGCCAAAGCTGACTAGGTGATGAAGTATCCTCTAACCAATATTATAGGATAATCATGTCAGGGAGACCCTATCACATGTATGGTAACTTGTATGCTCTTTTGAATATTAGTAGATAGTTTTCCCATGAGTTTAAGCTGCTTAGACAATTTGAGCATGTGCGTGGTTAAAGTAGAAACTCTTGGAACGATTACTTATTCCCCAGTATCCTTGAATTTGGTAGCCTTTTCCCCCAGTACCCTAATCAAGTGTAGGGAACTCAATTTCATAATCATACCCATCATCTGAGAAGGGTTCTATTATGTGAATAATGCTAATGGATTTTAAGATCTACTCCTCATTTGATGGAGATTCTGTTTGGTGGGTAGTCCCCTGTTGTACCATTTGGATGGGCACCACCCATACTTTTGGAACTATTGGAATGAATTTTGATAAAATAAAATAAATCTTTGGAGTTTGTATAAGATAATATTTGGGTATCATCTTCTTACACTTCTTAACATGTCTCTTTTTGGATCACTGGATTTTAGAGGATTGAGATTCCAATGAATTTGGATATGTTATAGTAGAAGTGATTTAAGGAACAATAGACTATTTCAACTATGTTCTGAGGATAACATGAGTTTTTTTATCATCATTATGACCATAAAAGTACTGAAATTATATACACCCTTACTCTTGACTTCCTTAAATTCATTTTTCTCCTATGGATTCATGGTAGAAATACATTCTACCTAAGTTAGAAAAATTTTCAGGGTTACTTTACCATAGTCCACCATTTTTTGTAGGAGGAATCTGAAAAAAAATTCCTGGATGGTGTGCCCCAATACGTTATGGAAGGGAAAATATTTTGGGAGATATTTATAACTGTCTTTGATCGGATTCTTCGGATTTGTAATCTTGATCACATTGTTTTCCAATGCCGATATGATGTCGCTGGGGATTGGTCATTTCGAAAAGAATAAAACTTATTTGTAAAATCCTCAAAATATTTTCACTTATTTTATTTTTGATAATATTAAAAAGGAGATCGTTGTTTCTACTGCTCAGAAGGTGTGTCCACATGGTATGGTTAAAGCATTAGAGAAGGAACGGGTATAGGGGCCCACATAACTATAACAGTGGAAGTTTTTTTCTTTCCCTATTCTCCTTCGTTGAGTTTGTGGAATTAATACAGACATTTATTTTGTCCCCATAATGGAGTATTCCACCCTTTGAGTGATTATCAAGAGGTCCTAAAACCCCCATGTCTATTTCATAGGGATAAGTGGCATGTGATTCTCATTATAAAGATTCGATATACATATAGAAAACACATATTCTTGAGGGGGTGGTAGGTTCATGAAGTCTGTCAACATTTTCCATCGGGAAATAAAATCCAAGAACCTTTAATTCTATTTCTTTATGCATTTCGAGAGGTTAAGGACTATTGTCTCCAAAAGTAACAAGCTGAATTAGAAGAGAAACTTTCAAAAGAGGCATTCCCACCCCATATTTGACCAAACCTGCAAAATTGTTTACCATACAATAGATAATCCTTGTATGGATTCCCTAAATAACCTGACTTTGAGTTCCTCCTCTTGATCAGGGGTCCCCATAATGGGAGCATAGTGAAAGAATAAATGTTTCAAATGATACATTGGGTTTCAAGAGTAACTAAAAACTAGAAATTTAGTATTCCTGATGTTTTTCTAGGAGAGAGTGGGATTTACCCATTCATGGAAAGGATTCTTTTTCAGTGTTATTGGCATGCGCCATTCCGCCATAGCTTCCAATCAATCTATGAGTGATTGAAGAGCATTATTGATCCCTTGAGAGACATATGGCTGAGCCGGGGCAGGAATAGGTTCAATGGACAATAGGGCCATCTGTGGTAGTACCGCTTGTATTTTTTATGGGTAGCCTATTGGGGTTGGTTGGTAAGGATGCACCTAGGTCCATTCTGGTTGTACACCCAATGAAGAGAACTCATAGTCTGCTATCACGGGATCCAAATATACTGGTGGTTGGTACTGTACATTGAGTGAGTGTTCCAGTACTAATTTAGTCACCTTGAAAAACTCTCTTTTTCAAAGGTATTCTGGTTGGGATTGAGAGTTGAGAAACTACTTTCAGAACATATCCAGTAGAAAGGCTTCCTTAGAGTAGATCGACATCGAGTCTTGTCAATTCATTCATATATTATTCACGCTTAGAAAATGATTCTTTAAGTGAAATTGGTTTGACCTCTCTAGGATGTAGGTGAGGCAAAATATTTCCCTTACCCTTTTCCTTGTTTGATATATTTTGTGAAGGAAATACAAGATTATTTTAGGGAATGTCCAGATTCAAGAAAAGCATTTGGTTCTTGGTACACAATCCTCCTTAAATTGTTTCGGTGTGGATGACATCATGAACCATAGATTCATCATTCAACTCCTTTAAACTAGCCTCATGATCTGTAGTGTTTCTAAGGACAATGTTGATGATATTTAATAATTCATATCACATTGCATACATTTGACCAATGTATTTCAAATTCATCTCCAAAAGTCTCTTCCTCTCTTTTTCTAGTTTTCATGGAGATATTTTTTTGGATTGTATTTCTATGTGAGTATGTAGACATTTCAGTCCAAATTTTCCCTAGTAAGGGTATTGGATCACGAGATGCGATGAATTAGTAGAACCCATTATGTTGTGTTTCCCTAATCTGGAGAAGAATGATTTCTATCAGGGGGTTGTTAAGGTGAAAAATCCCCCATTCCTGGGGGATGGGACTTTTACCATTATACTTTCAAAACTCATTGATCCTGGTTTTCTATCCTTGAGGGTAGGGTTGAAAAATCCCTCAACCCTACGGGTTGGGGTTGCTCCTGAAATATCATGGTTGCTACTACCATGGATACCATTCTTTTTTTGCAGATATTTTTTGGAACATAGGGTGGGATCATCATATACTATTCACTTAGATCAACCAATTCTAGAGATCGTTTTTCAATTTCAGTAATTTACATTATTTGATGATGGAATTCCCCTAAATGGGAGGCTTTCTAAATTTTTTTAGATGTTTGGTGAAAACTAATCTCAATAGGCTACTTTCATTTGGCCAGACGTCGATGAGAGTCATACAAAGCCTCTTTTTGTTAAGAACATCTTTAGTTGTGAACATTGTCCATTTTATAAATTTGATCTAAATCTATGACATCATATGATACCACTTTCGATAGGAATTGCTGGTTAGGGAGCATAGTGAAATGTAACACTATGTGTGAACCTGGTCCTATGATATAAAAACTAGATAGGGAATCTATGATCATCTGTCTCAATCTTTTTATTACAATGAGGCATTCATATTGAAGGTAACCTTATTGCTTCTCAGGATTCCATGGATCTTGGAGAGCCAATGAGTCAATCTGGAATTTCATCCAATCTTTTACCTTAACATGAACTTGATACTCGTTGTAGGGAAATAATTTCTCTCTCACGTGACAAAGAGTTTTCCAAATGTTGATGCGTATTTCAAGCACACAATATTCGGGTAGTATATCTAGAATGCTATTTTGAGGGGTGGATAATGGCTAGAACATGACTGGTTTTTCATATCTAGCTAGTTGTTTCCTCATATTTATCATGTCATCGTAATTCTTTACTATATGTTCCTCTACCTAGTCCAACCAAAGTAGATTATTCCTAGAGACTTTATCATAATCAACAAGGATGGTATGGTCTTCTTTTGTTATATTGGAATTCAGGAGATCCAAGGGAGGTTAGAAGAATGACCATCTCTTTGGGTTTTCTTCTAGCTGAGAAATGATTTCAATTTCTAATGGCAAGTAATTATACATTATTGGACTTACATTACCAAGTTCCGCATGGTAGGAGGGATTCCTCCTTAATACATCGCCAAAGAGAAGACTCTCAGAAAACATGAAACACTACTGCAAAGGGAACATCCACAGTAAATTAAATTACGAGGAGGACTACCAAGGTAGATTATAGTTAGGGTAAAACCATATTTATCCTTTATTTTCTGACCATGCGGAGGGATGTCGTGAATCTCATCAGGAGATGGGCTCTTAAGATCGATATAATTATGGTCATGAAGCAAGCCTTTATCTCTAAGTGTTTTAGGAGAATAAGATCTTGATCTACCAAAAATAAGCATTTGAGGGCTTCAAGAACCCCATAATTATGTTGAGATGGATTTTAGATCGAATCAACATTTTCTAGTAGTATTTGGTGAGTCTTCTTATTGTATTATTTCTTATTAGTGATTGGGGACACTTGCTGGTGGAATTGGTCCTCATATATAGGGTTTTTTATTGCCTTGGAGTAGTCATTGGGATAGGCCAGTTATCTCTTACTAGAATGGTTGTGTTTTCTCAATTCGATTATCCATATATTGTGGGGGAGTTTTCCCAATAAATATCTTGAATTAGAGAAGAGGTGTGTGTCTGCTTCGAGGTGGCATGCTGATGACCCACCCTATTTATGGGGATAGAGTTGTTTATCCATCCATCTAGAACTATTTTTTTACCATAGTGATGTCCGAGAATGTCGTTAGAATGTGGTTAGGGATTTTCATCTCCCATTTCAACATTGTCAGGATATGCTTGGTCACCTCAACAATTGGAACGGGGATATATCCCCATTCTGTATTTGTAGAAGGGGTATGTGCCTGCTCCTATACACAATTTATTACTATTGGATACTAGAAATACTATTTTGTGGGGGAATATAGTTGATTTTGAAACCTATTTTTAAATAGGAAATTTCTAGATGACTTCTCCAGGTTCTGCTAGATGAAATTGATATCAGACATGATAAATGCAGGTAGGTGTGTGCGCCTATTTGAGGTTGGCCATGAAACTTGGTTGGATGGATTATTCAAGTGAAATAAGATGATTCTACTGATAGGATTCATTATTGTAGGTAAGTTTATATTCATTCCCATATATTCCCACTATATTTGAATGATAAAATTTCTTGATTTCTACCAAGTGAGTTTGATGGCAGGTTGAGTTAAGGTGGGTAAGTGTGTGTCCCAGCTCACAGTTTTTCACCAAACTAGGTTGGTGGGATTATATAGAGGTGTAAAGGTGTGACCCTACTCCATAATGAAATGTTTTTTCTTCTGATGGGTCATATTTCATGCCTAGGTCTAAATTACCTAGTCCGTACGGATGATTACGACACCCTCATCATGTTGAGGGTTCATTACCACACGGTGTTGGCGGAAAAAAATATTGGCATAGAACATTTGGAAGGACCTCCATGTATTCTAGATGAGGTTTTATGTGGCCTCTTGATCCACCTCCTTGAGGTAATGGAGGTAATGGTTGTTGCATTCTAAGGATAAACTCTTGAAATGATTGAAGATGATGGTTTTCGTCGTCTTCTTCTAGATAACTAGTCATCGCTGACAGAATGACTAGTGGGGCATGGAAATATAGAGGGCTTAAAAGGTATCCTCCATGTTCAGGATCATACCATTCTATAATTACTCCCTTATTAGTGCATTTGAGACCCATTTTTGAAGACATTAGGTTGGTGATGATGTCCTTTTCTTGGAAGAAGACCTAGCATAAACAGTAACCATGGCATACATTGGTGAAATATGGAAGGAAGCCATTGGATTGAAGGGAGTTCTGAAACAAAGTGCCTAGATATATGAAAAAAAGAAAATACCATCAATGTAGAATCTAATTTGGATGAAAACATGCATGATTTATAATCTTGTTTGGCCCTCATCCATTTTGAGAGAGGCAGGGGACTGAATAGTAGGTGACATGATCATCTTGGTTATGGATTCATGTTAGGTTCACCATTTTTTATTTTCTGTGAAAATATTCTTTCAGTCTATAATGAAATGGTCTGATGAGGATTGGGTAGTATATAATTTTTACCTTATGACATATCTTCCATAGTTTTCATTCATGTATGGTTCACCATTTTTTTTTCTATAGAAAACTTGTCGCCCGATACTGATTCCGGGCGATTGAATTGTGGGCAATCATTCACATCAGGTTCACTATTTATGAACAGTTTCCAATAGGTTTATCCATGGAACCAGAAACACCCAATAATTATATATCAATGAAGGACCTTCTTTCCAAAGGTAGGCACTCATTAAGGGAATTTTTCCAATGATTCATAAGAACTCACATTGGTCAAGAGGATGTGAGGTTGGGTTAATCACACCCTTTTTGGGGGAATTTTTTCATACTCCAGGACTCTCTTATAGATATAAGATTGTTAAAATTTATTTATTAATTCCCATGTATGATATGGATTAAAATTTAATTAACAATCAATTATTATCATGTGTGGAATTTAGAATCATCTATATGTATATGAGGTTCTTCATTAGTGGATATATCATTATGTATCAGAGGTTCTCCAATAATGGTACCCTCTTATGTACTAATAAGGGATTCTTTGGTCACTATTATGATGAAGATGATTTTCTAGACGCACAGTGGGGAGCTATGAAGTGTGCCTTTATCTAGGGAGACAAAAGTAGTTTTGATGTTGGGATCAAACCCATGGATGGGCTTCCTATATATCCCTGTGAGAGGAATCAGAATCCATATTGTTTTATTCCACATAACATGACACATAATACATTATAAGGTCATGTGATAAGCACTAAACTATGCAGTTTAATGTTATGTGGCTTGTATGTCTTGGTGTAAGGTGCCTAATCAAAGTTTGGTGTGAGAATTATACCGAAAAATTTTGTGGAACCTGGAAGGGATATGAATTCCTAGGTTGAATTAAAACCCTCTAGGAATCAAGACTAGGGAGATTGGAGTGGATTTGGGGTGCTGGGTTTGGACCTCAAGGAGGCTTCATACATATCCCATTTGGACAAGAATCAAATCCCACATAGTTCAGAGATGAGGAACCAAGTATATTGGGGACCCTATAATGTTTTGTCTTGTAAGGGAGTTTACAACTTTGAGATAATTAAGTTAGGGATTATTCTAAAAGAGGATTCCTTGTGGAATGGGGGTTATGATTGGGTCTTACTCCTGGTGAGGACGACCATGGGTTGGTCTGGTTTTGGACTTACTTCTGAGAAGGATGGCCATAGGTTGGGTTGGTACTTGCTCTTGAGAAGGATTCCATTGATTGGTAGGGGATTACACTTTGAATGAGGTCCATGGATATGTTACACTGGGAATTACTTATGAGGAGGAGGCCCATAGTTTTGAGATCATGTAGATGTCATGACCACCATCAAACCCTAATCCCATGCGAGTAATGCTCGGTGTGAGAAACTAGAGGAAGAAGATGAACCAAGAAACCACATGATCTCTCTTACTCTGGTGGAAGAGGGTGAGGTTACAAGAGTAGAAGAAAGGAATTTGATGCGCCCATTCCCTATCCCTGTTTGTATCTAGGATAGTCACATAATATAATCTATCTGGGTATGAACTTGGAGGTGAAGAGGAGTAAGAGTGCATCACCCCGCAAAAAGGATAGGGGCTTACTCCAAGAGGGGTTCCCTAAAATTGGTTCTGTAGAAAGGGAGGAGGATCTCATTCCATGTTGAATGGAAAATCATGAACAATCCTCGCCTTCCCCACATGGAACTAGAGGTAATGGGTCCTAGAGATAACAATGGTAGGACATGGTCCAAACAGTACCACAAACTGGGTTTCCGTAGCACCACCCTTTAACAGTGCTAAAAAAAGCGCTGATATTGGGGGTGCCTTTATCAGCACTTAAAAATGCGCTAATAAAGGGGGTTCCTTTATCAGTGCTAAAAAAAGCCCTGATAAAGGGCACTTTTGACAATGATGTTAAAAGTGACCCTTTATCAGCGCTTTTTTTAGTAGCACTGATAAAGGGGGGCTTTATCAGTGGTTTTTTTCTTAGCCCTGATAAAGTGTATATTTCAAAAAAAAATTATATATCATAAAAAAATTATATTGATATATAAATATATAAGTATATTTATATTGATATAAATATAATATATATTTTTTAAATATGTTTTAGATAAGTATAAACAAACTTTTTCACTTAATATATAAGATATGTAAAATATCTTAAAAATTATTAATTAATAATTTTCTATTTATCATCAACTAATAATCATTTAATAACAATTTGAAGATGCAAAAAAAAAATCTAAAATAAGTTAAAAACAAGAATCAAATTTCAAACGAGCATAAATTTTGATCCGGGTGTACGTTTGAGCTCTAAAGCATATCAAATCGAAGCCTGCGATGATATCTACACTCCAGTGACCCAAGGGAACCTTCTGCCACATTTTTCGTGGAAAAAAGGCCCAGAAGGCCTCGAAAACTGAGTTTTTAGATAGGGTAGCCACATTTTTTTACATTCGATGGAATTTCAGCCTCCTTTCAGGGGGTCTTTTTGACCTTTTTCACTAGGGACTGAATTTATTCTCAGGGGTTACATTTATATTGATATTATGGATTCAAAATTTTATCGTTTTTCTAAATTTAATGTTATTTATAATCAATTATATAACAATATATATATATATATATTATAAATTCACCAATAAAAATTTAATTTTATAATTAAATAAATAATCATATTTACATATAAAGTATATTTATCAATATATAAGGCTGATCTAAATAAATAACTGATATCCATTTTATTTAAAATACAAATATATTAATATTTATATACCTATATGATGTTTGTGTGTGTCTATGTATATATATTTGTATGCTTCTATATTGAAAAAACTGATATATATTATCCATATTTTTTAAACATATGTATATACATATTAATATATAATATTGGTAAATATATATATAAATAAGTATAATTATACTTACAAATACACCTATAATACGTGTGTGTGTTTTGTAAATAAGTATTTATTTATTTATAAACACAAAAAAATCATATTTGATCTTATAAATATATATTAATATATGAATAAATATATAAATATTACTATATATGTATGTATATATATATATATTAATATACGAATATATATATATATATATATATTAATATACAAATATATATATATATACGAATATATATATATATATATATTAATATAAGTAAATGTATATATATTAATATAAATATATAAATATATATATGTTAATATAAATATATATTAATATACGAGTAAATATAACTAAATTTTTATATAAATAAATAGATATAATAATAAATGAACAACAAAGAAATACGGTGGAGTGGTAAAGGATTAGGAGTGCAGTCAATAGTTCCACATTTTGAATCCTCGGGGTGGCAGGTCGCGCGTGCAGGTGGAATAAAGGCTAGTGTTGTTAAAGGGTGGGTGGGGGCACTATTAAAGGCTGAGGGGGCATGCGGTCTAGGGAATGTGGGATGGGGTGAGGCACTGTTAAATGAAGATTAAAGCACTGTTGAAGCCCCTCCTAAATTATAGAAATATTATTTTTTTAATGTTTTTTAACTTTTATCAGCACTTTTAAAAAAGTGCTTATAAAGACCCCTTTTATCAGCAATTTTTTAGCACTAATAAAATGGGATTTTATCAGTGCTTTTTTGAGTGATGATAAAAGGGACCCCTTTATCCTCGTTGAGATTAAAAATTCTTTTTTAGCATTGTAAATGGAATTTTCTATAACTGATAAAGGCCATATTTGTAGTAGTGAATCCCTGATATTCGAGATTGAGAACTCCCTGACACTGTCCCCAAGGTCAGGGTCTTTATGACCATGGGAATGAAAATCCACATGAACCCTTGAGACCCTGACCGTATGGTAGGATAAGTGTGAGAAAACTCTATCTATAGGAATTAAAATCCAAATGAGACACATTATGATGTGATTTTTCATATAGTTTTTCATGTTTATAGGCTTCAGTGAAGGTTTCAACTTGGCCCCATTTGGGTGAGGGAGAAAAATGAAATGGATTCTTAAAATGGTATCTTAGAATAGGGCTCAAATAGGGGCTCACACAGTTCTTGGCTTAGAGGGAATAGGTGCCTCGCGTAGGGCCTGGGAGGAATTTGAAGTGCTTCATGTAGGGGGGATAGGCCTGTGCTAGTTGAGTAGGCCTTGGGAAATGGACCTCCTGAGCTAAAAAACATGGGATATGATTTATTATAAGCACTAAAAGTCTCCTCAGTCATCCCTATATGATGATCTCAGTGTCCCTATTTAAGGAAGTGGGCCTCACTTAAGTGGTTTCCCACTAGAGGAGAAGGGGTCCACATGAAGGTATCTTGTGTTTGTAACCTAAAGGGACTTTGATCTCACTTACCCCCTTAATAATATCTTCTCTATAGTTTAATCTCTTCTCTATAGTTTTGTGTGACTAGAGCTTGATGGAATCTTCTGATTTCCCAGTCCTGCAAATGAAGATCCCAACAGTCCTATTTGTATATGAATATGTGGCCCTGGTCGATGGATCAGTCCTGTGTAGGTATCAGGAACCGGTGTCTGACGTAGGTGTATTGTGTAGTGGTTCCATGTATTTTAGTGGTGTGTAGGTGGTGTATGAAGGTTCCATCTAAAGGGGTTTATTCACCTTTTGGGATGCATGACTTAGACCTGCTCTTACCTCTTAGCGTGCAGGGTTGGTGTGCATAGGACCGCCTAGGAGAATGACTTGGGAAAACCTACTACTCAATACCACAAGGGCCATTCCCCTGAACATATTCTTAGGATCAATGCTAGGATACAACCCTGTAACATTGTCCTGGTCCATTTTTTACCATCACCGACCACCCATGAAAAATGGGGAGTCATTCTACAAAGTTTTCTAGCCTGGTTGAGGTTGTTTTGTGTCGTGCCACCTGAAAATACAATATTCTTCTCATTCTAGTGTAAAGACACATTTCAAATAAAACTCAACATTTGATTTCTATGTGATGATAACATCGTGAATTCTATAGAAAATTACATGGAACACATTTCATAGTTCCAACACTCTATTTTCAGGTAATTTTTCTAAAATCTCGATTTCTCTCATTTCGGATCGAATTAGTGGCCAATATTCAACAAGAAAAAACTTACGAGTATAAGGTATGAAGTTACTAGGTTTATCATTAATTTTAAAGGAATTATGGGGTGTTATTAAATATTCATTTTTGGTGGTACAAGGGAAACCTTTAATAAATTAACTCATGATATAAAATTGATTAATTGATGTTATGGGATGTATTTAGGAATTCCCTTGTTTTTTTGATTATTCAAGGACGAGTATGGGGATATTGGTAGTTTGGGATGTTGTTAAATTTTATTTAATTTAAATTAATTACATGTGATTTGATTTCATTGGTTCTATGGGAACATGAGGGGCGTGGTCGAAGGTATTGAGGTGATTTTGACCACTGGTACTAGGATGAAATGGTTCATTAGGATAAGGGTGTGGATTGAGATACATGGGGTGATGGTGATCAGCTAGTTCAGGTGAAATGGTCTTTAGGATTGAAGTGATAAGGTCATTAGGTTGAGGGATGGACCTGTAGTACTTAGGATGATGTTGACAATAATACATGGGTGACATTGTCACCAATGCAAATAGGGTTTCCGGATGGTGTGTATTAGGGAATTTTGATGATTTTCACTTACCATTTTTGTCCAACTTTGTCATTGGAGTTGTGTACACATTGATAGGAATAATTTTAGGTGTTATTGACCACTCATTATGGGGGAATTACTTTCTATATATTATGGATTAGGAGATAATGTTGACAATATATTATGGAGGAGGTTTTACCCATTGAAATCTATGGTTGATGATGATAGACCATTGAGAGTTGATGTTGAGACCATCGGTTGGGGGACAAGGCTCACCATTGTATTTGAGGATAATGTTCAAAGATTATTAGAGGAAAAAAATTACTATTACTAGGGACATATGGCTATTGCTTTATTGGGGATTTATTATACTTTGGAGAATGGATATCTCAATTCCTTAAAATGTTAAGCTATTGATCCAACCATGATTTTCTGATAAGAGATCCGTGGGATATAGAAATTATAGTTTGGAATGGAATAAACATTCTAGTTACTTGATTAGTGGAATGAGATTTCAGTGAAATATTTATGGGAGGAGACCGTGGGCTCCCAAGGTGTGATATTCCTTAGGGTATGCTTGGGCACTAATCCATGGGTCCTCGCTACAAAAACTATATATTTTTAGAAATTTAATGTATGAAAATATATATTTGGGGACATGAATTCAGAGATGTAATGACATTGGTTGAAGTAGGTGAAATGATCACTTATCACTGTTGATCACATGTGGAATGCGTTATTTATTATTATGTGTGAGTTTTTGCTATTTACTTGCATATTCATACACTTTATTATTATGGATATAGGATATGAACACATTGATGGTGGTATACTGAGTTCATACTCACGCCTTGTATAGTCCCCTTGAGACTCATGTAGAATTTAATGTTTTTGAGATTATGAAAGGGATCAAGATTAGGATCTGGAGCATAGTGATTAGGGATGTACTTCTTTAACATGGGATGAATGGTAGTGGACCAGGTGGTTCCTATTCATAAAGCTGAAACATTTTTTGGGTTCTTAAATAGATGTAATTATATGTTACACCACATAAGGCCTTGATTATCT
The DNA here is from genome assembly GCA_963277665.1 of Viscum album. NCBI lineage: Eukaryota > Viridiplantae > Streptophyta > Magnoliopsida > Santalales > Viscaceae > Viscum > Viscum album. The sequence continues at coordinate 233,067,338 of OY728141.1, forward strand.
ATTTTTTATGACATGATATGACATGTTTATTTATCAGAAAATGGCATGATTCCTTTGGGTAATATATTATTATTGGTGTTTATTTTGCTTCCACTAATTTTTATTGTTTCTTATATTATTATGGTTCTTATTACACTATGTAATATATATATATACCATTATTATTATCACCACTAGAAAATATATTCTCCCCATTATCACCTAATAATACCCCCGCTGCTATTCAGTAGCCTTTGGTGCATGCGGAGGCACGCCTAAGGCCTAGTGGCCAACCGGCCCAAAGCACATGTTAATTGGAAAACTGGGTCGGTGCACTACACTTCCATGTTAGTATTTTTGAATTTTCAAAAATTGATTCAATATTTGGAATTATTTGGTCCAAATTTGGTAAATAGGCCCCTTTTATTTTTTGTCAATATGAATAGCAACCTAAGAAATTTTTATTACCACGGTAAAGGGTAAATCAGGTAATTAATGTTAGAAATAAAATAATGAGGTCTAAAAATGAACCTAACACATTTTTTAATTTTATTGGAATAGTCTATTTATTTCATATTCATGCAATATTTAGTTATATGGATTTTTACCATTTGGATGTGATTACTACCTTTATAAAATTTTATTTAAGGAAAAGTAAAAAATCTCACACTATTGTTTTTCATAACTATAACTATTTTAAAATTGGGATAACCATAGGTTATGTTTAATTATAAATATTTTTTGAAAAATAAAAAATTCATCTTAATCATGTATTTTTTTTAAATTTTATTAAATGAATAAATACCTTATATATTTATACAACACTAATGCAGTAAATATTCAATTAAATGAAAAATCAAATAAATGATATTAGAAATATAAAAAGTAATATAATTTTAGATAATTAATGTGATCCAAAAATTTAATATACTCTCACAATATGTTTGGGATGTATTAAAAGATAATTTTTTTAATTTTATTTGTCTTATTGATGTTATTAAAATCAAAATAATGAATATTTATAAAAAATGACATTAATGATATATTATAATAAATCATATTTAATTAAATGATATTAAATTACTAAAAATCATATATTTATCCCAATGATTAGTATACAGTTTATAATATCAACCTCCATCCATTTATTTATCATTTAACTATTTATTGTAACTATATTGACCCTCAAAAGTAAATATCCCTATAGTCATGATATGTGTGAAAGGAGTTAATAAGGGGCCAAAAAATATATGGGTAAAACTATGATCAAAATTTTCATAATTTATATTTTATGAGGATATTTAGACACATAATCATAATATCTTTTAGATGAATCATTTTGGATCCATTTTTAACTGAAAATCAATAAATATTAATTTAATTATTTGAGAAATTCTAAGTGTGTCCCTACCCTCTCTTATAAAAGGGAATAACTTATTACAATTGATTAACACTATAAAACCGATTTGGTTTAGAATATATCTACCCAAATACATTCCAAATATTCCTACCCACTTTCTAAAGGAAATAGTTATGATAAAATACCAACTTTAATGGTTTTAAGGTGTTAAAAAAAGGAGGTTCTCTAAAGAAGAGGTATCCTTTTTAATCGAGTGTTTCTGTTTTATTTCTTCTTCCATATCCATAAAATCTTCCGTAATAATTATTATATAATAAAAAAATCTTAAATATACTTAGTTTATTTATATTAATTTAACAAAATATATCCATCTCATCTTCCATAAAAGTTAAAAACCCATTGTTCTTCTATACGATGGACAGATGCCTCACGAACCGATGTAATTCATTTTCCATCACAGTCTCTCATGACTGGATTATAATGAAGGAATATATATATATTCATGAAATATTTTACATTCAGAAAATATAATTTGTCATTACCTTCGTTCCATTCCATTCATTGAAAAATGTTAACATCATTCATGCGTACATGTGGACTACCACCTCCACGAAACTATGTGATTCGTTTTTCGTCACCACATCACATGGAAGAAATATTTAAGTATATTTAAAGAATTCATATGTTATTTATGATACTAATATAATTATTTTAAAATAAAATAATATTTACCTTATTTCCATAATTATATTTGAAAAATGGAAACATTACACATGCGTACGTATGACCCACCATCTTTATGATTGTAACATAGTTCATTTTTCATAAACATATATAATTACTGGATTTAATAGTATAACTGATGTATAAAAATGATATTTATGTCATTATTATTTTTTATATGATTTAATACTTACCTCTTTTTCCATTTTCAACCTACCAAAGTCATTTTGGGATTCTGAACCGAATATTGTTGAAACATCCGTTTTGAAATTAAATAATTAAGTAATTTTTATAACATGGTAATAAGTGAAAAAAAGAGAATAATAAACATGAAAATGGTTTTCAAGAAATTAATTAGATAACATAAATCTATTATTCATGAAGATAAATATTTGATGATTTAGACTCAAGGTAAGGAACTTTCTTTAAAAAAAATCCTATTTTCAAGTTTCCCTTAAAACTCTCATTTTCTTATTTATCCATATATTTAATGTTATTTTACAAAATTTTTTATGGAAATAAAATTTTTATAAAGTAAATTTGTTTGTATTTTTTACTTTATTTCAATGTTTTCCAAAAGGAATATTTTGATGGAATTTTTTGACATTCATTACAAATGACAAAAAAGAATGTTCTATTTTAACATATACAACAATTACAACAGTTCCCCCCATAATAATCTCTTTTTGAAATTTGGATTCCTCTATATGATTTCATTTTTCATTCATTGGAAAAATATATTTCTCATTTGTAGTTATTTTTTAATTGAAAGTTTATTTTAAGATAAATTTTATTTTGATATCTTAAAGTGTTTTCAAATGGGTATAAAAGAGTATTTAAAAGGCATCTTTCATGATATGGTCCTTGGATATTTTTTATGATGGATTGAGCCCCACTATATTATATATGTGAGACTAATATAGGTTATACAATGGGAGTGCCCACGTATCATAGGGTGATTCTTTTATATATTATAAGATGGTTTCTCCTAGATAGTGCTCCAATGTGTTAGGTAATGATTATGTTCTTCAAAGAATCATATTAGAAGTCGGTTGTATGGGCATTCCAATTTTTTTGGGGTTTGTAAGGGATTTAAGATGATGATGTCCTAAGGAACCTACATGACATTTCTATACTTTCTAATGTCTTGGAAATTATTTGACTTAAAAATATAAGATAATGATTTTTTAATGAAAAAATAATGCTATTTTTAGATAAAAAGGTATATTCTTAATAATTGGTTTTACATGGGTTTTCATGTTTTTTCCCTAGACTAATAGATTTCTTCTTCTAATTTTCCATAATATTATTTTTATACTCCTCCCATATGTTAAAATTTTTATCATAAGGTTTAAGGATATGTAATGGAAAATAGAAAGTCAAGTTGGATGTTGTGAATATTTGTCTTGAAAGGAAATAGTGTTTTATTTTAAAAGTTTATATTAGGTGAAAATGGATGCTGATTAAAATTTTCCACTTTATATATATATATATTTATATATATATGAGTTTATTATATAAGGGTAATGTCCCAACACTCAAAATATCTAAACATAAAACATATTTTGGAATGTAAGAATGTGAATTGTAGTTTAAAGTCTGTCGAATATATATTATTTAAGGATGGATCCTTACAATTGGTATCAGAGTAAGGTTTCTATAACTTTATGGGTTTGGATAATTATAATATAATACCCATAAAATATTTAACCTAATGGTTAATTTGAAAAGATATAGCACTTAAATATTACCTTGTTTCTTCAACTAAATTATGTTTGTTTAGAATAATGTTCTAGAGAAGAAATAAAAATGATGTAGTAAGAAGTAACCAAGAGAATAATATCCTACCAAATCAAAAATATAATTTTTTTGGAACTTAATTTGAGTAGTTTATTATTATTATTATGGCCCAATTTATGCAAGATATAAATGGTTGTGGAATCCATGCTAGAGAGCATCCAAAATCTACAATAAAGGAAAATATCAATAGTGGATCATTTTATGAGGCAACATCCTCCATAATTAAGAGGATATTATGACCTAGAGGTAGTTGAGGGGTGGAAAAATTCCATAGAGAATATATTTGTAACGACCCGAAATTTTGAATAAATCTTGTTTCCTAATTTTGTGTGTTATTTTATTTTTCACACTCAAGAAAACTATTTCATTTGATAACATGAGTATAATTAAGATGTGACCGTTGGGATTTGACTGTTATACGACCATTGGTCAATATGACCACTGGAAACTAAACGTTTCGGTTATTGTCTCTAAATACAAGTGATATTGGTTAATTAATATAGAAAGAAGATTCAATGGGCTCACCCAGTAGTCTTGGACCGATCGAAGCCCATCTAACAGAACTTGGGAAGGAGGTAGCACCACAGGGCTTTTCTCTGGACCAAACCCAAGCCGAACTTCATCCTGTGAAGCTAGAACGGAATCGCCTTCATGAGAAGTTCAAAATGATAAAAATTACTACTCATGCGATGTTTTCCGAGCCTCCCTCGAATTCTCTCACCTTAGCACACCTTACGGTTAGGTCCTATACTGGTGTGATAAGGGGCTATGCAAGGAGACCGTAACTACCTTGTGTAATCCTTTATTTTAAATAAAAATTTTGATTTCTTCTTATGATGAAGTTTATGAATTTTCAAATGTCCGGATAAATATAGTATGCATATTTTTGGTGAATTTTAGAGAAAGGATATTATAAAAATGTTTATGTAAACCTTATATATATAAAAATGTGTAATGATTTTCGAAAAGTGGTCTTCTACAACTATGTTCAGTACGAAATTTAGAGTCTAATAAGATCAACCTAATTTTTGATGAATAGTAAATTATGAATAGTGATTTTATGTTTAGGATTAGTAATGTGAACAAATAGATTAGTAATATCACTTAAAGAAATTATTAATATAATCTAGGAACCTTGATTAAGTAATGTGATTCAATAAAATAGGTAAATTACTGTTTCATTAATTATTAGTCAAGTATTAGTTTTTTCGAGTGAATAGTATTTTTTAATTATTAATTAAATTTAAAATATTTAAAATATTATTTTTATAAAATGGATTTCATTTTTGAACTCAGAGCATCGATATTATGTTAAGGCAATTTTTGGGGGTTTTTCTGAGAAAAAACGAATTTTCAGTGAATAGTGCATTTATTTAAAAATTTAATTAAAATTATTTAAAAAGTTATTTTTATAAAATGGAGTTCATTTTGGAAATCAGAGCATCGATATTTGGTTAAGGTGAAATTTTGGGATTTTTCTGAGAAAGTTGAATTTTCGATGAATAGTGAAAATACAGTTTTAGGGTTTCAGTATGTTTAATGACATCATAACAGTGTCATGATGGTTCCATGAGATATTTTAAGGGTTGGCCAACCAAAGGTGATTGTTATTGTATGGGGGACCCATTTGGCCAATACCCTGGGCAAATACCCTGGGCAAGCCCATGGTTTTTCCAAAACCACCAATGAGGTGTCCCTTGGCCATTAATGCCTTGTCCCCTCACTTTCCCTATAAATACCAGGACATACTCTCATCCATTGGACTCCCAACTCTCCCCCAACGATGATCTGGTCTAATTACCTTCCAAGGAGTCCTCTCAAGGTCCCCCCAAGCCCTCAAGGTCCCAACCATTGTGTTTTAAGAGTTACGTTTTAAGGTAAGGGATCTGACCTCTCCCTTTCTTTTCAAGTAATCTCTTTTATGTCATTTCTTTTATGCTCCATGTTCTTATGTTGGAGTATGTTCTTTTATATTCATCATACTGACCTTTTAATGTTCATATGATTAAAGACCCCCTCTTATTCTCATCATTTCGTTTTATGAATGTTTATGTGGCGTCGTTAGGCTGCCGAAATTTTTGTAATAGATTCTTTCCCCCTTCTCATTTTCAAGTTTTATTTTCTTGTCAAGTCTTTAAAGTTCTTTTTTTTATGTTGGGGTATGATATATATATCTATCATACTGATATTTTATGTTCATATAACGAGGGACCCTATTTGATCTCATCAATTCATTTTTGTTGAAGTTTAAGTGGCGCTGTTAGGCTGCCGAATTTTTAAGGGATTCTTTCACCTTTCTCATTTTTCAAAGTTCTACCTTCATGTCAAGCCTTCCAAGTTCCTTTTTATTATGTTGGGGTATGATATCTAAATATATCATACTGATATTTCATGTTAATATGATGAGATACCCTATTTGATCTCGTCAATTCATTTTTGTTGAAGTTTAAGTGGCGCCGTTAGGCTGTCGAATTTTTAAGGGATTCTTTCACCTTTCTCATTTTTCAAAGTTCTACTTTCATGTCAAGTCTTTAAAGTTCCTTTTTATTATGATGGGGTATGATCTATAAATATATAATACTTATATTTTATGTTCATATGATGAGAGCCCCTATTTGATCTCGTCAATTCATTTTTTTTTTGAAGTTTAAGTGGCGCCGTTAGGCTACCAAATTTTTAAGGGATTCTTTCACCTTTCTCATTTTTCAAAGTTATACTTTCATGTCAAGTCTTTAAAGTTCCTTTTTATTATGTTGGGGTATTATCTCTATATCTATCATACTTATCTGTTATGTTCATATGATGAGAGACCCTATTTTGATCTCGTCAATTCATTTTTTTTTGAAGTTTAAGGGGCGCTGTTAGGCTGCCGAATTTTTAAGGGATTCTTTCACCTTCCTCATTTTTCAAAGTTCTACTTTCATGTAAAGTCTTTAAAGTTCCTTTTTATTATGTTGGGGTATTATATCTATATCTATCATACTGATCTTTTATTTTCATATGATGAGATACCCTATTTGATCTTTTCAATTCATTTTTTTTGATGTTTAAGTGGTGCTGTTAGGGTGCCGAATTTTCATAAGAGAAATCATATTTTTGTCTTCCTTTCATATTCTTCATTTCATCTGGTATATCTTTCAAATTTCATTAACATGTTCTTAAATCCTTTATATTCTGGCCCTCTTCTATTTTATGGGTCATTTATGAATGTTTGACCCATGTTCCCTCTCTTTTCAATGTTTTCTAAAACCCTGAAACATAGCCGTTATGCTGCAGAATTTCCATCTCAAAATGTCTCTCTCTTTTTCTAAAGTTATTTTATTTTATTAAGTTAATACTCAAATCTCCCTATTATTTAGGGGTATTGACATATATACTATGTTTTTTTATTTTAAATTCTGGGATTTACATACATGAGACCCTCTTTCCCTTTCCGTTAGTTTAAAGTGACATAAAGATCATGTCTTTAAAGCAGTTTTAAATAGTTATGATTATGAAATGAAACCCATTAATTTTATGTTTTATGTGTTGTTTATAAAATGATTGATGATGATATATGTGGCTCACATGATAATAATGACATGTCAAGGGTGCGCCCTGATAACGCTCCAATGCATTGGGTAAAGACTTAATCTCTAGAGATGACCATTTAGACTGATACCTTGGTGAATAACCTTGGTAATTTTTATTGACACCTTGGGGATGGACCTTGGTGAAACGGAAATGATTATCATTGTTAGATGTTGTAGCCACATCTTTAAGTTATGAAAAACGTTATTTTTATTATGATATGCCTTGTGATTGCTTTCTCATGCCTTAAAGTTCTTTTTAATGACCTTATTGAAGTATCTCATGTTCACATGTAAAATGTTTCTCTTGTTTCCCTTACTGGGCCTTCTGCTCACCCTTTCTTTTGATGTTTTCCCCAGGTTATGAGATGCAGTAATAAACCTAGGATGAACTTAGGGAGAAGCCTTTCATGTGTTTAAGAAGAATGTTTTATGTTGTTTTCATGTTTTATGTTCCTGGTTTCCAAGACACTAAACCTTAAAGATCCTCCGTTTTTTATTTTGTAATAAAATTTAATGTTATAAAAAGGTGGGATGCCACAGTTGGTATCAAACGATGGTGTAGTTGTTTGTGTAAATTAGGATATGAAAACTTTAGGAAGAACCCTATACAAAAGTTTAAATAAAGGAAATCTTCTTGGTATTTTGGTGAGTATTGAGTAAGGGGTTGCCATGAAAATACATCCCTGTCTGGATACGAGCAGGTAGATGTGGCTATGGAACAGATGTATATAGGGGTAAAACTCGAAAACACCACTTTGAGCTAGACTCGAACGGGAACTGGTACACGACAACGGGCCTTGCTGCACTCTTGGTTATGACACTCCCAGGGGATATGCTTTGGTAAATTCATAAGCTTAATATGAACCATTATTAAAGGAACAAACATAAAATAAAATAAAGATTCACATAAGAATATATGATCATGGATAACCTAGTTTGAAACCTAGGGGATCACAAGTTAGGGTATACTTTTCTTCTAAAAGTTATCCTTATATGATTTAAGTTTCTTTTCAGGATTATTTGCTAAGTATTTAAGCCCCTAATTATACTTTATTTTCTTAGTTAATGGTGGGAAATGGAAGAACATGTCCCAAGAACCAATGTGATAGGAAATGAAACGATTTCCGTATTAATATGACAGAGATGATTAGGGGATTAAAATATGATTATTATTTTGGAAGACGTTCACTATTTTGGGGACCCTATATGATCGAGGTAAATAGATTACTACGATATTTTATTTGAGGAGTAGAGGTTGACTTATATTTTGGAAAAACGATGAATTTAAGGTGGACTTATAGTAATCTAGGTTACTTATAGGAATGATAAACCTATCTTGGGTAAAATATGTTTAGGTTAGATACTTTTGTTATAAGATGTTAGGAGTGGTTGATGTTGTTTGGAGATGAATGATGAAGTTTATTTTGGAAGACTATGTTATCAATTACTTCTTGTATTTGGGTTTCAGTCTTAGTTTAGTTTATTTTGAGGAATTTTAAGGACAATTATTTATGGAATGGTCTATGATGAACTTTGTGTAGTACCATGGAACTTTGAATATTTAACAGTAGTTTTCCTTCCTATGGGACTCTTTCTTTTTGAAGAGTTGTTTTATCTTACCCTTTTTGTTTTTGGGATAATGTTTAAAGATAAAAGAAATAGATAGTTAATCTTTCGTGGATTATGTGATTCTTTAGAATATGATTCTTGCGTTTTGATGAGACCAAGTGTTCTTGAATGCTCATCATTTGGAGAAAAGATTTTTTTTGGTAGAAACTTTTTAAAGGATGAAACTCTACTTGAAGGTTGGTATATTTCCTTAAGTTTTTGTTCTATGTAGTAAATTAATTCCTCAAAATTATGAAAAAGAATGTAAAACAAAAACATTGTTGGTTTATGTTTCCAACTAGGTAATCAAAGATCGTTTACACACATCATAAGTTTGTGATTTTCTCAGGGTTAACTTTCTCCTAATCAGGTTTTCTATCACTCCCCCTCAGAACATAACCCTTTGTTTCTTTCTTCCATATACATGTTTTCCTACATGGAATCCTAGTATGGGTTAACTAAGTTGGAATTTGTACTTAGTTTTCATTCTTTTAATGTAATAGTGTTACTGACTCTTTTTTCGATGTGGGACTTTCAATGAAATTTTAAAACCCAATTTTAAAAAATCACGAGGATGCAATTTCTTAAGGGGGGAAGATTATAACGACCCGAAATTTTGAATAAATGTTTTTTCCCAATTTTGTGTGTTATTTTATTTTTCATACTCAACAAAACTATTTCATTTGATAACATGAGTATAATTAAAATGCGACCGTTGGGTTTTGACTGTTATATGACCATCAACCAATATGACCACTAGAAACTAAACATTTTGGTTATTGTCGTTAAATACAAGTGATATTGGTTAATTAATATAGAAAGAAGATTCGATGGCCTCACCCAGTAGTCTTGGACCGATCGAAGCCCATCTAACAGGACATGAGAAGGAGGTAGCACCACTAGGCTTTGCTCTGGACCAAACCCAAGCTGAACTTCATCGTGTGAAGCTAGAACAGAATCGCCTTCACGAGAAGTTCAAACTGATAGAAATTACTACTCGTGCGATGTTTGCTGAGCCTCCCTCGGATTCTCTCACCTTAGCACACCTTACTCTTAGGTCCTATGCTGGTGTGATAAGGGGCTATGTAAGGAGACCATAACTACCTTGTGTAATCCTTTGTTTTAAATAAATTTTTTGATTTCTTCTTATGATGAAATTTATGAATTTTCAAATGTCCGGATAAATATAGTATGCATATTTTTTGTGAATTTTAGAGAAAGGATATTTTAAAAATGTTTATGTAAACCTTAGTTAAATAAAAATGTGTAATGATTTTCAAAAAATGGTCTTCTACAATTATGTTCAGTACGAAATTTAGAGTCTAATAAGATCAACTTAATTTTTGATGAATAGTAAATTATGAATAGTTATTTTATTCTTAGGATTAGTAATGTGACCAAATAGATTAGTAATATCACTTAACGAAGTTATTAATATAATCTCGGAACCTTGAAGAAGTAACGTGATTCAACAAAATTGGTAAATAATTGTTTCATTAATTATTAGTCATGTATTACTTTTTTCAGGTGAACAGTTTTTTTAAATTAATAATTAAATTAAAAATATTCAGAAAATTATTTTTATATAATGGATTTCATTTTTGAACTCAGATAATCGATATTATGTTAAGGTAATTTTTGGGGATTTTTTTGAGAAAAACAAATTTTCAGTGAATAGTTTATTTATTTAAAAATTAAATTAGAAATATTTAGAAAATTATTTTTATAAAATGGAGTTCATTTTTGAAATCAGAGCATCGATATTTGGTTAAGGTGAAAATTTGGGATTTTTCTGAGAAATTTGAATTTTCAATGAATAGTGTAATTGCAGTTTTAGGGTTTCAGTATGTTTAATGACATCATAACTGTGTCATGATGGTTCCATGAGATATTTTAAGGGTTGTTCGACCAAAGGTGATGAATTATTTTATGGGGGGACCCATGTGTCCAATACCATGGTCAAATACCATGGACAAGCCCATGGTTTTGCGAAAACCACCAATGAGGTGTCCCTAGGCCATTAATGCCTTGTCCCCTCACTTTCTCTATAAATACCAAGAAATAATCTCATCCATTTGACTCCCACCTCTCCACCAATGAAGCTATGGTCTCATTACCTCCCAAGGAGTCCTTTGAAGGTGCCCCCAAACTCTCAAGGTCCCAACCTTTGAGTTTTAAGAGTTACGTTTTAAGGTAAGGGATCCGACCTCTCCCTTTCTTTTCTACTAATCTCTTTTATGTCATTTATATTACGCTCCATGTTATTTTGTTATAGGATGTTCTATTATAATCATATTAATTCCCTTTTAATGTTCATATTATTATAGAACCCCTCTTACTCTCATCATTTCGTTTTATGAATGTTTAAGTGGCGCCGTTAGGCTGCCGGAAGTTTTGTAACAGATTCTTTCACCCTTCTCATTTTCAAGTTCTATTTTTTATCAATTCTTTCAAGTTCCTTTTTGTTATGTTGGGGTATGATATCTATATATATCATACTGATCTTTTATTTTCATGTGATGAGGTACCCTATTTGATCTCGTCAATTCATTTTTGTTGAAGTTTAAGTGGCACCGTTAGGCTGCTGAATTTTTAAGGGATTCTTTCACCTTTCTCATTTTTCAAAGTTCTACTTTCATGTCAAGCCTTTCAAGTTCCTTTTTTATGTTGTGGTATGATATATAAATATATAATACTTATTTTTCATGTTCATATGATGAGAGTCCCTATTTGATCTCGTCAATTAACTTTTGTGGTAGTTTAAGTGACGCTATTAGGTTGCCAAATTTTTAAGGGATTCTTTCACCTTTCTCATTTTTCAAAGTTCTACTTTCATGTCAAGTCTTTCACGTTTCTTTTTATTATGTTGGGGTATTATATCTAGATCTATCATAATTATCTTTTATGTTCATATGATGAGAGACCCTATTTGATCTCGTCAATTCATTTTTTTGAAGTTTAAGTGGTGCCGTTAGGCTGTCGAATTTTTAAGGGATTCTTTCACCTTTCTCATTTTTCAAAGTTCTAATTTCATGTCAAGTCTTTCAAGTTCCTTTTTATTATGTTGGGGTATAATCTATATATCTATCATACTAATATTTTGTGTTCATATTATGAGATACCCTATTTTGATCTCGTCAATTCATTTTTGTTGATGTTTAAGGGGCGCCGTTAGGCTGCCAAATTTTTAAGGTATTTTTTCACCTTTCTAATTTTTCAAAGTTCTACTTTCATGTAAAGTCTTTCAAGTTCCTTTTTATTATGTTGGGGTATTATCTCTATATCTATAATACTTATCTTTTATGTTCATATGATGATAGACCCTATTTTATATCATCAATTCATTTTTGTTGAAGTTTAAGTGGCGCCGTTAGGCAGCCAAATTTTCATAAGAGAAATCTTATTTTTGTCTTCCTTTCATGTTCTTCATTTCATATGGTATATCTTTAAAATTTAATTACCATATTCTTAAATCCTTTATATTCGGACCCTCAAATGTTTTATGGGTCATTTATGAATTTTTGACCCATGTTTTCTCTCTTTTCAAGGTTTTCTAAAACCCCCAAACATAGCCGTTATACTGTAGAATTTCCATCTCAAAATATATCTCTCTTTTTATAAAGTTATTTTATTTTATGAAGTTAATACTCAAAGATCTCTATTCTATAGGGGTATTAACATATATACCAAGTTTTTCTATTTTAAATTCTGGGATTTACATACATGAGACCCACTTTCCCTTTCCGTGGGTTTAAAGTGACATAAAGATCATGTCTTTAAAGCAATTTTAAAACGTTATGATTATGAAATGAAACCCATTTATTTTATGCTTTATGGGTTGTTTATTAAATTATTGATGATGATATATGTGGCTCACATGATAATAAAGACATGTCAAGGGTGCGCCCTGATAGCGCTCTAATGCATTGGGTAAAGACTTAATCTCTAGAGATGACCATTTAGACTGATACCTTGATGAATAACCTTGGTAATTTTTATTGACACCTTGGGGATAGACCTTGGTGAAACAGAAATGATTGTATTTGTTAAACGATGTATCCACATCTTCAAGTTATGATAAAATTTATTTTTATTATGATATTCCTCATTATTTCTTTCTCATGCCTTAAAGTTCTTTTCATGACCTTATTGAAGTATCTCAAGTTCACATGTAAAATGTTTCTCTTGTTTCCCTTACTGGGCCTTCTACTCACCCTTTCTTTTGATGTTGGTCCCCAAGTTATGAGATGCAGTAATGAACCTAGGATGAACTTAAGGAGAAGCCTTTAAAATGTTTAAGAAGAATGTTTCATGTTGTTTTCATGTTTTATGTTATTGGATTCCAAGACACTAAACCTTAAATATCCTCAGTTTTGTATTTTGTAATAAAAGTTAATGTTATAAAAAGGCAGGATGCTATAATATTTGAATTCATGGGGTGTTTAGAATATCAAAAGTCAACCCTTTATATTTATTATTTTGAAGGTGAAAATGATCAATAATGGTATTTGGTTAAGAATAAAAAAGAGGGAGATGAGATTTCTTCCTCGTAATGGGACACAATTATGAATATATATTTTTAAGAAATATTTCCCTAAGGTTTTTTGACTCAATAAAAAGAAACAATTATTAGAATTGAGGAAAAAGGATAAATATTCTATACATCTATATAAATTAAATTTTACATGATTGGACATGTATGTACTGAATTTTATTTGGGATCTTAATAGTAAGATCAATTTGTTTTAAATTGGATTGAAACCAAGATATCAAAGGGAATTAGCTTTTGGTGAATTCTAAAGTTATTATTAAATTTTTCAGTTTTTTGAGTATTTAGGAATGTGGTTCATCAATGATCATGTATTCTATGAGAACAAGAAAAAGAAAAGGCCCATATGGCAGAAAATGGGGAACTATTCATCAAAGAAAACTAGAGGTATGAAAATTATTTTATCATATTGTGATAAGTAGAGTGAACATAATCTTGGGGAATGTGTAGTAAGCTTTGGAAAGTGTTACCAGTGTGGTAAGTTTGGTCATAAGGATCATTAATGAAAATAAAAGAGTCATCAGAAATAAGAGAATAAGTTAATCAATAGCTATCCATTGGTGATATTCTTCAATATCAGTGATTTGGGTAATTGTGCTAATATATTTCTGAAGATAGTTACTCAGGATTGAAATCATCAAGAACAAAAGAAGAAAGGTATGGAAGAATATTTTTCTATTACAATTGTTAGTGCATGTCCATATAATGAAGTTGGGATAAGTATGTTACTTATTTATTAAAATCACTCCAATAACTTACATTTCTATGGATGTCCACATTATTACATTTTTGAGAAATTTTCTAGAGTACTGAGAATATCACATCATGAAAGTATGATAGAAATTTTGGTGAAAACTCTGGGTGAAAATTTTAATGAAACCAAGATTTATAGGAATCTTATTATTGTTATCAGTGAAATGGTGTTTCTTGCAAGTCATGAAGAACTACCCATGGTTGAGTTTTATATTATTTTGAGTATCGATTAGATTTCACTTTATCATGCTATGATACATTAAAGAGAAAAGAAAGTCTGGTTCAATGATTACCTACCATTTATAACTTACTAAAATGTTGATATATTGATTAGAAATGAAATTTAATGTTATTTAGAACATGTTATTTAAAATAAAGCGACTATATAGATTAGTTATGTGTTAGTAGTGAATGAATATATGGATTTTTTCCTAGTTATTTGCTGGGTGTTATCCATGATTGGGAGGTTGTGTTTATTATTAAATCAGTACCTGATTCTAAGATAATTTCAAAACACCATTATTGAATTGATAAAGTAGAACTTTTTGAATTGAAAGATCAATTACATGATTTTCTATATAAAGGTTTTAGTAATCCAAGTACTTAACCTTATAGTACTTATATTTTGTTTATTAAAATGGAATATGGTTGCATGGTGTTTTACATTTATTATAGAGTTGTAAATAACATTAATGTTAATAACATGCATGATTTTCCTCATATTGAAGATTTATTTGATAAAGTCCAGAGAGAATAATATTTTTTAAAGATTGATCTTTGGTTGGGGTACCATTAGTAGAAGCTAAAAAAGAAAAATTAAGTTATTCCAAATACCACATTTCATACTAGATATAGGCACTACGAGTTTATAGTTATGCCCTTTGAGTTATCTAATGTACTAGAGGTTTTTATGTATTTTGTGAATAGATTATTCCATGAATATTTTGATAAGTTCGTGGTTGTTTTTATTGATTATATATTTGTATTTTCTAAAATTCAAGAGGATTATGAAATAAATTTGAGAGTTTTTTTTCAAACCTTAATAGAAAATAACCTGTATGGAAAATTTAGTAAGTGTGAACATTGGTTGGAAAAAGTTCCTTTTATTTATAATACTATTTTTAAATATGGAATAATGATTAAAAATGATAAAAATAATGTTTTTGGGGATTATCAAAGAATTTTTCATATCAAATTTATTTATATTTTTCTTGGTTTAGTAGGTCACTACTAGTGGTCTATTGAAAACATTTCTTGACTGTATATCTGCATGACTAACTTAACTTGAAAAGGAGTTAAATTATTTTGGGTGAAATAATGCAATGATTTTTTTCAGGAACTAAAAATAATATTTGTGAATGCTCCAATTTTTTCCCTTAACTCAAGTGTTGGGGAATTTTTAATCAATAATGATGCTTTATTGAAGGGACTTCATTACTTTCTAATGCATAATGATCATGTAATTTTGTACGTTTCAAAAAAAACATCATGAGTTAAATTATCCTACACGTGATCTAGAATTAGATGATATGGTTTTTAATTTAAAAATTTAAAGACATAATTTATATGAATCCATGTGTTAAATTTATACTGATCAAAATGTTTGAAGAATATATTCACTCAAAAATAGTTTAACATGATACAAATAATATGGATCGAACTGATTAAGGATTATGAATGCATAATTATCTATCATCCTAGAAAAGAAAAATAGTATTTGATTCTATGACAGAGAAAAATTATGCTACATTAACAATGTTATGTTTATGCCATTACCCTTTGGTAAATGATTTTATGAATTTTGGACTTGATGATATGGGTGAAAAAACATCATCTATTTTTTTTCAGGTTTAAGAGTCTACTTTGAAAGATAGGATTAAGAAATTTTGGAATGAAGACCATGGGTTATATTAAATGTTGGAATTTGTTAAGAAGGTTATGTTTACTGAATTTAATATTATAAAATAAAGTGTTTTGAGAATTGTAATGTGATTATGTGTTTCTCATAATTATCATTGAAGGGATGATTTTCGAGTGAAGCTCAAATTTCCATGTTTTATATTCATCCCAGAAGTACTAAGATGTAAAAAGACAATTGAGGGTATTACTGGGGGATGGAATAAAAAGAGATATTGATGAATTTACCATGGAACATTTAACTTTTCAACAGGTTAAATAAGAACAACAATTACCAAATAGGATGCTTCTACCATTTTATAGTACTAGTGTGGAAATGGGGAAAAATATATTTGGATTTCAAAGTGGTATTTCCAAATACATCTAAAGGTAATAATGTTATTTGGGTTATTATTGGTCGATTAACTAAATCTATGCATTGTATCCCCATTGAAGATACTATGTCTTTGGATAAACTCTCTTGATTTATTCTCAAATATATAGTTAGGTAACATGCAGTTACTCTATCCATTGTATTTAACCACAATCTAAGGTTTAATTCAAATTTGGGGAACGGACTTCAGAAGTATTTAGGTACTAAATTAAATTCAATTAATATTTTCCTTCTAAATATGATGAATATTCTGAAAAAAAATTATACCTTAGAAGAAATTCTTTTTGTCTTTTCAGTAGATTAGTAGGGGAGTTAAGATAATAATCTTTCTTAATATTAGTTTTAATATAATAATAGTTTTCCTTCTAGTTTACAGATGGAACCTATTGAGGAATTATTTGGAAAGAGATGTCAAACACCATCTTTTTGGGATGATGTATGTGAAAGGAAGCTGATAAGACCATATTTGGTAAAACAATGATTGAGAAGGTGAAGCTAATTCGGTAACATATGAGGAAATCTCAAATAATTAGAGAAAAAATAATTATTTTGAGGTAGATGATCATGTTCTTATTAAATTGTCTCCATAGAAAAGTGTTATATATTTTGGTAAAAAGGGAAAGATATTTCCATGGTTTATTGGACCATATGAAATCCTAGAGAACGTTTGATTAGTTTCTTAATGAGTGTCTTTGCCTTCATGTTTATGCCAGGTATACAATGTTTTTCATGTTTCTATAATAAGAAAGTATGATCCAAATTTATCTCATGTTCTGATCCATGAAGTAGTTTAGTCAAAAGAGAAACTATATTATGAGGAACAAATATTCCATATTATTGACCATATAGAGAAAGTATTTCAGAATAAGATAATTAACTAGGTTATTGTTTTTTTCAAAAACCATACGGTTAAAGAAGTAACATGGGAGTCTAAAAATTATATGAGGGAAAGTTATCTCCACTTATTTAACATGCGAATGAAATTATGAGGATTAATTTTCCAAATGGGTGAAGAATGTAAAAAACCCAGGTAATTTTTGAATAAATTGTTTTAATATATTATAAATATTCATTATTTATATATTATAGTCATATTCCTTATAAAAATGTTAATCATTTTTTAAAATTAAAAAGGAAATAGTTTTATTACACTCTTTTCTTATCAGGTTTTATTTAGAAATTTAATTTTTACGTTATAGAATTTTAATTAGATAAAATAATCTCATTTTTTAATTCTTCATGTTAAAAATATCCTATGATAAATATTTGATAATTTTCTGAAATGATTAATTTTTAGTGAATAGTTAAAAATTATGATTTTCTTATAAACAATTGTATTTTTTTCTAGTATTTACCAAGAAAAATTCTATTTTTATGAGTCTTAAAATTACATTTGTTACTTTGGATTTAAAATAATCAAATTATTATTATTTTTAAATGAATTGTATACTTTAATATAGTATAAATCATTTTTATAACAAAAAGGTTTTTTTGAAAAACTATTTTTCATCACATTTTGACAGTTTAATTTTAAATTAAATCGAGACACGTTTTTATTTTGAATTATGAATAATGAATTCCATATTTGGAATTACTGGTTCCATTTTTTTAAATATGTCCCTTTTATTTTTTGTCAATATGAATAGTAACCTTAGTAATTTTTGTTACCACGATAAAGGGTAAATTGAGCAATTAATGTTAAAAATAAAATGAAAAGGACTATAAATTGACCCTATCACTTGCCTTAATATTATTCTATGTGTCCATTTTTTCCATACTCATCCATAAATTTGTAATATGTACTTTTTCATTTTGTATTTTTTTATAATCATTATAATGTTTCATTTAAAGAAAAGTAAAAAAATATCACACACTTATTTTTAGTAAGTATACTATTTTTAACATATGGTGATATAAAGGATATGTTTTGTTATAAATATTATTTTTAAATCTCAATGATTTATATTATTTATTGAAATTTATTTTTAATTTTTAGCAAACCAATAATTACATTAAATATTTATACAATACTGATGTAGTTGTTATTCAATTAATAAAAAAAATAAAAAAAGTGATATAAAAATTATTAAAATTAATATAATTTGATGTAATTGACATGATTTTTTAAGATTAACATAACACATAAGGGATTTATTAAAATTTAATTTCTGAATTTTACTTATTTTCTTGATGTTATTAAAATCAATGTAATTAATTGTTCTACGAATTAATATTAATGCTATATTATAATAAATAATATTTCATTAAATTATATAAAATTCATAAAAATATTATATTTTTCCAATTTATTAGGATATGATTTAAAATATCAACCAGAGTCTATTTATGGTCTTCTTGTGTCACAAACCAAGATGATATGACATCCAACCCGACACTAACCTGGCTATTGACATGGCCCGAAGGTCATTCTCAATCTACACGGGCTAACAACTAGTACCTATGAATCAAACATCACTATTGGGAAGGATTTGTTCCTTAATATTCAACAATATACAACCATATGGAGAACACTTCATAAGATAAGAAACATCCATAACCAAAAGAGATACATTTATAACTAGATAAATAGTTTTACATTTTAAAAAAACACAAATACCAAGATAGGGAGGGGAACCAACTACCCAACCAAAACCTCCATGAAACAAGAGGGTAAACACCCCCATTCCACCTCCAACAACACCTTAAAGATAAGGATCACTAGAAATCAGATCCAACATCACCACCATAAAGAATCTTACATTTACCTTGGTTAATCATAACAAGGTCTACATGTACCCAAGGGTGTATGTAGGGTTTGAGCCAAAGCCTAGTAGGATATCACCCGAAAATATTCTTTTCCATAACATAATAAGAAACATCAACATGAAAGTTTTCAAAGGAAAGAAAATAATACATACTTTTAGAGGAACATGATTTGAAAATTAAATGGGAAAGGATAAGTCTACCATATGCCAATAGTAGGCATAACATAACATGTGAAACATAGATAACCCTTAAGTCATAAGGGTTATTTGGGAAAAAGATCCTCATACCTAGGTGATATAGTATAAAAACCATGACCCACAACATCCTCATGCACAAGCCACTAGAGAAAAATACATCCAATTTTCTAGTGGTCTACAATCATTATCATAGTTTAGTTATTATTTTAGCATCAATCCGACTAAATGGAATGTGGCCTGTCTCTTCTGGTCTTCCTAGCATACTAGACCTATTCTTCCCAACCTAGTTTCCATGGATTTCTTCTCAATTTCCACTTCTCATGTCACAAGAACCACTACTAACACAAACACACTTTCAACATTGAAATCACATAATCCAAAAAACAATTTTCAATAAGAGAAACATGTTCAAAACCCATTACATACATAAACATGTACAATGTTTTAATATTCAATGAAAACCATCCATTTTAATTTTTAAATTCATCTTTTAACCCATACGATGAACAAAATACTTTGAAAACGTCATTATTACCACCCACACAATTCATAGAACCAATTTAAAGAGCATTGCAAGCATACCAAAATCATCTAATGATGCAAAATCATGGAATCACTTACCTATATCTGGGAAACTTCTTGAATTTGGTGTAAAAACACATCCGCACCACAGGGAGACCCTATAAAGGAAAGATCATAATTTAAAAATCAATATTAAACTCAAAGAACCACTGTTCAACCGTCTTTAGGGAAACTGAACCTATAGGAGAAAGAATAACCCAAGATAAAAGGAGAATAATACCAATAATAAGGAAGAAATTGGAGGAATAAAGGATTACTTGAAGAAATCTTTAAGATTCCACACCAAATCCACTAAATGAGTGAGGTATAAGGGAGATAAGATTGAGGGGAGTGGTACCTTGTGCTGTGAAGCTATAATGGGGAGTGTAAAGATGGATTTGGGGTTAAACTCAAATAAGGAAAAATGGGTAAATAAAATATTTTTAATTATATGGGTAGGATGCATAGTTTTCCAAACTTTGTGGAAACAGTTCAGATTCCTATATCCAAGAGGAAACTAAATTCATGGTTTTATTGGGAAAAGAACATTCCCGTGTGGTCAACCTTGTGCCTCATGAATATCCACTTTTCTAAGAATAGGGTTTACCATACACCCCTAAAGTCAACCATGAGACTCAAAAATATCCACTACTTTGGGATTAGGGTCTTCCACACACCCATGCCACAAATTTTACAGTCTAGAAAGTTCCATTGTTTATGATGCAAGGTCTCTTCTAGGCTGGGGCATGGTTTCTACTAATCATGCACCAACCGCACACCACCTGCTGTCGGGTCCAAAAGCATCATTTTTCATCAAAAACACCTGGGAAAGATAAGGAACCAATATCAGACCAAAATAAATATAGATATGATAATTCTCCCCACCATGAAAACTTTCCGCCCTCCGAAATCAGCTCAAAGTATTATGAGAGAATAAAAATGTATACTTCTCTTCAAACCAAAAATTCCACTCCCATGACTTTTGATCATTGTTACCATGCTTCCAATGAAATTGAACCAATGGTATAGCTTCCTATGAATCACTTTCCCTTGGGAATCCAAAATCCATCGTAGTCACTTGAACATAGAAAAATCAGGTTATAACTCTAGCTCTTCCCAATTTAGCACATGAAACAGATATAAAGTATAATTTTTTTAGTTGAGAGACATGGAAAACATTATAAATTGATGTGAAATGAGATGAAAAAGATAACTGGAATTCCACCTTACCAACTCTCTCAAAATTTGGTAAAGGTCTAAAATACCTTGGTGTTATATTCCCCTACTTACCAAGACGTCAGTGACCCAATATTGGGGCCACTTTCAGAAATAGCCAATCACTAATTGATAATTCCACGGTTTGACACCTATGATTGGCATAAGGCTTATAGAGACTCTGCATTTTGTATAAAATCTACCTAATCAACAAGACTTTTTCAGAAGTCTCTTTCCGAAGTCTTATACCCAACAACATGGTCTCACACACATCTTCCCAACATAAAAGAGACTGAAATGACTAAACATAAATCACCTAAAAGGGAGACATTATTATCAAGGATTGGTAACTACTATTATTAAAAAACTCAAACAACCCCAAATGGCTATCCCTTTAGCCTCCGAAATCCAACACACATGTCGAGATCATGTATTTTGAGATTTGGATATTGTGCACTATCTAGTCATCCATTTCAGCATGGTATGACGTAATAAACTTGATCTGCAACCCCATTTCCTTCTAAAGGACTTCCAAAATTGAAAAGTAAAATGGGGGTCCCTATCTGAAACAATTTTCTATGACACACCATGAATCCTCACTATCCTTTGAATATACAACTGACCAAATTCATCATCCACTTTGAATGAATCCCTAATCATAATGAAATGGGATGATATGGTCAGATATTTAGTCACTACCCAAATTTAATTCCTTCTTTGGTGTGTATGAGTTAAGCCAAAAAATCCATGGAGACCCTGTCCCACTTCCACGTAATAATGGGTGGTGGATGAAGTAAACTAGAGGTCCTTTTGTGCACTAATTTAATCTGTTGGAATTTATAACACCGAGATAAAATATTAGTTAAATACCTTCTCATGCCTTACCACCAAACTGATGATGCGCATCGTAAAACATCATGATGGTCTTGAGATGAATAGTCCACTGAGACTAGTTCCTATACTACATCAGCACCTTCCAAAACAACAATGACACAACACCACGACCCTTGAAGAAGATAACCCCATATTAAGACAATAACCGGTCATAGGAACCTCCGCACCATTTAGGAACTGCATAGACTATTGGCATACCTCGTCTCCAGGATCCTCCTTAAAAATCAACTCTATAAGGGAGGAAACCAGCTAAAAACTGCTGAAGAACATACCTACACTATAATTCTTTCTCTCTAGGTGTTTTCGGGGAAGAAAACCCCTCAAATTCAACTCATCACTGGACTCTTTCAAAGAATTCACTTGCATCTTGCATCTCAAGGCATCTGTTACCACAATACCTTTTCCTGGGGAATACACGATATTAAAATCAAACACATGATTGTACTCCACCAAATGTAACTAACTCTAATTCAGATATTTATAAGAGAATATGTTTCCCAACATCTAATTTTACATGTAAACCAAAAATTTCTCTCCTAATAATTAACAAAACCATGTTTTTAAAGAATGCATAACTACCTCTAATTCCAAGTCATGAGATGGTTAATTCTTTTCAGGTGGTCAGATTTGGTGAGAACCATATGCCACTATGTGATCATCCTATATCAACACACACCCAAGACCTATACCTAAGGCATCCAAATAGACAACATATACATTTCCATATTTCAGTAAGATCAGAACAGGGGTAGTGGTCAACCAACACTTAATCTCGTAAAAGGACACCTTATATTCTGTACTCCATTTGATCTTTTCCACTTTATAGGTAAGAATAATCATGGGTGAATAACGAGGGAAATCTATAATTAATCACCTATAATACCCTTCCAATCCAAAAAATATTATGATTTGGAAGTCATTCATTAGTTTCTACCATGACATCACATCACTGATCTTCTTAGGATCCATTGAAACCCCACATTCTAAGATCACATGACCCAAATACTTCACCTCCCTCATATGAAAGGTGCAGTTAGAGAAATTAACATAGAGTAAATGATCTTGAAGGGTTACTAGCACAATATTTATATGCTTCCCATGCTCTTCCTTGGACTTGTAATTGACAAGGATGTCATCTAAAAATACCCATAAAAAAGAATTGAGGTGGTGATGGAACAACCTATTCATAAGAACAATTAAAAATATTTGAGGATTTTTCAACCCAAATGGCATGAAAAAATTCTCAAAATGGGCGTACCTTCTTTGGAAAGCTATTTTAGGAACATCTTACTCTTTAACTCTGACCTAGTGATACCCGAAAAGAAAAAAGATCATAGAGAACCACCTTTCCCCCTTGATCTCATCAAAGAGGTTGCTAATATGGGGAACAAGATATATTTTCTTGATCATTACCTTATTTAGATTTTGGTAATTGATACATAACTTGATAGATCCATTGACCTTATTTTTAAACATAAATGGGGGAGCACAAGGTGGGACACTTGGGTGAATGAATCCTTTGGATTCCAAATCATCTAACAATATCATTAACTCCCTCCACTCAGTGGGGTCTATATGATATGAGGGAAGAGATATTGACTATGTCCCCAATTCCATATTAATGGTGAACTCCACATCATGATTCAGAGTTAGAATTATATATCATATAGGAATACCCTTGGAAACTCATCCACCCTTGGAAACACATCCACTCTACCATCATCCTCCAACATGAGTGAGGAAATATGAAAGATGAGATTGACCAACTCTAGAAGTGGAGGTCCAGTACATCTTGAAGGAGGATCCTATTCACCTTGAAAAAATTTAGGTATTTAATTAGGTTCCATAAAAATCACTCACCGAGGATAACAATTGACATGCACCTAAAACTAAACCATCCAATCCATACTGAGGATCCCGTCAAAGATGTACATTTTGAAAAATAGTAAATCACATTTTTTCTTGACCCAAAATAGAGAGAGAACACAATATGGAATTATGAAACCATAATTTATCTTATTTCTAAGAGGAATCAATAATTACATCACATACATCAGGTTATTGGTCGATAGTTTCAATAAATCCATTAGACAGGTAAAAATGAAAGAGTTAGAAGCACCTGTATCAAACAGAATAGCAACTATGGATGATGTGATAAGAATCATGCCTCAAAACATTATTGTCCCGACATTATATTATGATGTCATTTGATATGTAGCATGAAGGTGCCTTATTTCTTCTTGAGCATGATAATGACTGCTGACCTACGGACCTACCAGATTTGACTCTGCACAAAATAAGATCAAGCTCTACTTCTGCATCCACTAAACAAGGAAACTAATTTCTTAGATAGTTATGACTGGTATTTCATTCCCTTAGAGGCCACAGAACCCACAACCCTTGATATTGATGTATTTATCAATAAAACCACTATAATTGAACAATATTTCCACATCGATGATAATGTTTGGTTGGATTTGAACATGTTGACCATATACGCCCCACCTTCCCACACTGATGGCATAGAACTGACCCAACATCTAAGGCCACAGGAAAAAGTGGTCTGGAAGGATGGCTTCAACTACCACCTCCCCTATTTTCATGCACATATCGCTTCATTTTCTTCTTAGATGACTATTTCCTTGTCCCATTGCGAAAACTACCCTAAAAACAATGTATTATTGAGTGGCCAGTCTCCACCATCAATGAATGATCAACCACCTCAGTATAAATCTTCAAATTTAACAAGAATACCTGGGATCAAATGTACTGTCGCAACCCCATTTCAAACCGTTGAGCATTCAACTACTCATTGGATACTACCTCTGGTATGAAATTTACTAACTCAAAAAAATGGTTGGCATACTAAAACATGGTGTAATCCCCCTAGTGGAGATCGAGTAACTCCTAGGTCTTGGTGAAGGTCAAGGTCTCAGGTAAATACAACTCATTGAAAATGACCTTGAAGTCCTTATAACTCATCTGCTCATGCTTCCCAGCATGAACCACTAAGTCCCACCACCTCTAACTGCGACATTATAGAAATAAAGAATCAACCTCCACCTTAACTACATTAAGAGTATCAAGGAACCCAAACATCCTCTCAATCTTCTCAATCTAATATTTATCTTCATGGGGATCCATACTACATAGGAAAGATGAAGTCTTATTCTTAAGAAACTCTTTATCTGTAACCTTTTTAGGATCTGGTTTGGATTCCATGATCAGATCAAGACCATGGCCCACTCCCTAAACCAATTCTTGGATAGCCTTAAAAACTAATTATACTAGACTCTAATCAAATGGTGATGGATAAATATCTCTATCCTCTATTTATGGTTGTGAGGTAAGTCCTCAGGAAGTCATCATTCTATAATAATCAATAAATACAAGGAAAACCATCAACACACCATTCTAAAAAAATTTCAACAACAACAACAAATTCTAAATGATTCCTTAAACCAAATCAAAACCATATTTAATAAAATAAAAATCAAACCCACTTCACCCCCACCCGGTGTCCATGCATATTCTACGACATGTACGTCTCACCCAGAGGAGAAGTCAATCCAGATCCCAACATCCCATGGTGAACCTAGAACTATCATGAGGTGTGTTGGCGAGACACACCAATTATATACATCCTCAAGCATTGATAGTCTTAGCTCCGGTCTACCAGGACTCTCCCAAATAACATGAAAAAAATAATGGGTGAAATCTGGTTCTGATACAATTTTTTCATGATCCACGTTGAGATTCCATCCAACCCAACACTCGAACTGATCTATGACATGACTTGAAGTGTGTTCCCAGTCCCTATAGGCTAGAAACTAGTGCCTAGGAATCCAACATCACTATTGAGAACAGTTTCCCCCATACTATTGAACCATAAACAACCACATCAACAACATATTATACCATAAGAAATATCCATAACCAAAAGAGATACGATTATCATAAGTTAAACCATTTTACATTTTTAAACAAAAAACAAATATATGAAAATTGGGAGGGTAACCAACTACCCAAACAAAAACTCAATTAAATATGAGGGTCAACGCCCTCATTCCACCTCCACCAACACCTATAATAGAAGGAACCCTAGAAACCAGATCCACCATCACCACCATGAAAAAACATTCCATTAATTGGGTTAAACATAACAAGGTCTACATACACCAAAGGGTGTATGTAGTGTGTGAGGAAAATCCAAATAGGATAAAGCCAAAATAGATTGCATTCTATAACATAATATGAAAAATCAACATGGTGGTTTTAAAAACAAATAAAAGAAAATCCAATTTTAAAGAATCATACTTTCAAAATTAAATGGGATAAGTAATGTAAACCATATGTCAATGCTAATAATAGAGTCACATGAGCACCATAGGTAACTCCTAAGGCACTTGGGTTAGTTAAGACCTAGATACTCATACCTTAGTGATATGGTATAGAAAATACGACCCATAGTTTTCTCATAAACGATCCACCAGAGAGGAATAAATATAAATTTACAGTTGTCTCCAATCATCATCATAGTTTAGATAGTTTTTAGCATCAATAATTCTAAGGGGAACTAGGCCTCATCTCTTCTGATATACCTAGCATACTAGACCTAATCTTTACAACCTATTTACCACGGATTCCATTTGTACTCAATTTCCACTTCTCATATCACAATAACCACCAATTACATAAATAAACTTTCAACATTGAAATCAACCAAGACAAGAAATTTTTTTTAATAAGAAAACAATTTTCAAAACCCCTAACACACACATGTACAACATTAGAAATGTCCATGAAAACTCTCCATTTTCATTTTGAATATCATAATTAAACCCATAATCCCTTAATAAATCTTTGAAAACATTTTTTATACCACCTTTACAATTCATTGAACCAGTTTAGAAATATTTCAAGAATAACCAAATCATCCAGTAATTTTAAATCATGGAATCAACTACCTCAAGAATGGAAACTTCTAGAATCCAGTGGATAAACACAAAGAAACCATAATGAGACCCTATAAATGGAATATCATACCATAAACATCAAGATTAATCTCATGGAACCAATGTTCAACCCACTTTTGGGAAACCAAATCCACCAAAGAAAGAAGAACCTAAGAGAGAAGGAGAACAATACCAAGAAGAAGGAAGAAATGAGAGGAGTAATGTCTTACCTAAATAAATATTGAATATTCCACACCAAATAACCCAAATGAATGAAGTCGAAGGGGTCTAAGAGGGAGGGGGTGAGGCACCTAGGGTTGTGATGCTCGAATAGGGTGAAGAAGGGTGGTTTTGTGGTTAAATTAAAAGAGGTGAAAATGCTAAATTCCACATTTTTAATGATATGGGTAGACCACATAGTTTGGATGCACAGTTTCCCAAACCATGCATCAACAATGTGGATTCCTCTTTCAAAGAGGAAACTAACTACACAGTTTTCATAGGAAGAGTGCACACCCATGTGGTTGACTGTGTGCCTTAGGAAGACACAATGGACTAGGCGCACAGTTATTTGTATGCTCATATGGAAGGATTTGATTCCTGGAGAGTTCCAATGTCCAGGGTGAACGGTCTCTTCTAGTTTGGTGCATAGTTTCTACTAACCATACACTAAATTTGCATAACTAGATTTCGTGTAAAAAAACTCCATTTTTCATAAAAAAATCTGGAAAGATAACGAACTAAGATAATACCAAAATAGAAAATAAAATACCACAAAAAAGTGATTGATGTGATAATTTTTCCATTTATAGTGATTGTAATGACCCTTAAAGAGTAGAAATCCTTGTTATCATGACAATTGTAAAAGGGATAACAAGGGGTTAAAAAACTATAAGGAAAAAATTATGATCAAAACTAATATAATTTTTATTGTATGAGATTATTTTTAACAATACTCTTCTTGTCTTTAAAATATATCATTTTGGATAAATTTGTAATTAAAATTTCTTTATATTAATCTAATATTTTGATAAATCCTAAGAGTTCTCCATCCATCTATTATAATGGGAATATATTTTCCCCTTAATTCACATTCAAAACCCCATTTTTTAGAAAATATGTTTCCAAATAACTTCCTCACATTTTCATCACTATATGGAGGCCTTATTTAGGGATGAATACAAACCATAGTGGTCTTAATGGGTTATGAAAACACGTTTGTCTGATGAAGAAGTATCATTTTTAACCGAGCATTTCTATTTTATTTCTTCTTAAACCTCCTTAAAATATTCTTTATCCATGATTATATAAAAAAGAGTATTTTATATATAATGAGTTGTTTTATGTTAATTTAACTACCTGTATCGATATCCTCTTCCATCACATGGGAAATGAAACCATCGTTTGTGTGTACGGAGGACTACCATCTCACAAACTGATGTAATTCATTTTAAATAACCATATATTATGGATGAATTATAATATGGGAATTAATGTTTATATATGATATTCATGACATATGAATCATTATTAATAGATAATATATCATTACATTATTTCATTTCCATTCACTAAAAAGTGAAAATGTTGTTTGTGCGTACGTGTGGTTTACTACCTCCACAAAGTGAGGTGATTCATTTTTCATCACCACATCACATGGTCGATATATATAAGTATATTTTAATAATTAATATGATATTTATGATATTATTATCATTATAGAAATATAAAATAATATTTACCTTATTTTCATAATGATCATTGAAAAATTGAAATGTTACTCAAGAGTAAGTGTAACCCACCGTCTCAAGGACTGTAACAATATTCATTTTTCTAAACCATATTTAATGGTTGGAAATAAAATTATAATTTAAGTAAAAAATGATAACTATTCCATGATTATTATTCTATATTTTATAGAATAATGATCACTTAAACCATAGTCAACCTACTGAAGTCATTTTGGACTTATAAACCGAATATCGTTAAAACATCGAGTGCGAACTTAAATAATTAAGTAATTGTTATAACATGGTAAAAAGTGAAATAAATAGAGAAATAAAAATAAAAAAATTTCTTAGGCATGTAAATAATTAAAATAAGTTTACAATTAAAGATGTTAAATAACATACATGATGAGTCAGATTTAGGTATGGGGATTTCTTTTAAAACTGATTTTTTAAAGTTTCCATTAATACTCACTTTTTATTCCATATCCATATTTGTAAAGTTATTTTGTGGATTTTTTTATATGAGAAAATGTTTATAAATTAAATTTTATATCTCTATTTACTTTCTTTCAAAGGTTATTAAAATGAAACTTTTTAAATAATGATATGACTTTCTTTACAAAATACAAAAAAATGTTTTCTTTTAATGAATACGATGACAATGACTTTTCCCACCACTATAACCATTCTTTAATTTTTTTATTACTCTATAAGAATTCATTTTTTCTTCAAAGAAAAAAATATATTTCTTTTTTCTCATTATTTTTTAATTTATTTTTTTTATAGGATAAGATATTTTGATATCCGAATGTCTTTTTCACATAGGTTTAAAAGAGATTTTCAAGGTTTTTATTCATAATACTATGAAATTGTTTAATAAGGGCTGATCCCCATTATATATCGTGGGTAACCCTGATATAGAATATCAAATGGGTGCACCCAAATAGTGTTGAGTGAGACCTTTAAATATTATATGATGGGTGTTCCTAGATAATGCTTCAATGCATTGGGTAATGATTATGTTTTCTAGAGAATTATATTAGAATCCAAACTTATGGTTATTAAAATATTTAATTGTTTTTTAGGGTTATAATATGATAATGTCTTAAGCCAACCACATTACTTTTATATTCTTTATAATGAGTTTTAATGGAAATAATTTCATTTTAAAAGGTAAGATAATGATATTTTTAAAGGAAAAAGTATGCTCTATTTAGATAAAAATGAAAATTTTTATTAAATGTGTTTTTTAGCGATTTCATATTTTCACTAGACTAATTGATTTATTCTTAATATTTCACTTATTGATAATTTTAATATTATCCCACATTTTAAAAAAAATTAATAGGGTTTAAGGATGGGTAAGGTAAATTAAAAAGTTAAGTTGAAAGTCATGAAAAGAAATCATATTTTATTTTAAAAATTTTATTTTCTTGAATGAATTGGTACTGATTAGATGCGTCCACTTTTTATATATGTGCTATTGTTATGTAATATTTATAACCTAACTATATAAATCTTAAAATAAAAAATATCTTTGGTAAGGTAAGAAATTAAATTCTAGTTTAAATTCACTATAATATATATTGTTTATGGATGGGTCCTTACACCAGAGACTGATATTTTCTTATATTTATGAATTTTTGAATTCTTATTTATTTTTAATGATATAAATGTGTTTAGGGTAGGAATTTTTGGTTTAATGAAAGGGTATTGAGTTTTACATATAAGTATTATCTGAAAGTGTTTTAGAGGTTATCCAACTGGAGTATTGGATGGATATTCATAAGGTATTACATATAATTTGACACATGGTAAAGTTGATTATATCTTTCCAAAATAGTTTTAGAATATATCCAAAAGGATTTTTTGATATTATTTCACAAGTTATTGTATGCGATACAATATAAGGTGAAATTTAACTAAGTCTATGAGGCTTTAAAAAAAGTAGGATAATGAAACACATATTCTATAAATACCTATATTGTAGTTTATAATATCTATATTTTATATAATAAGGCATGCATGGAAGATTAGGTATATAGTATATCTTGGTTTGGGTATGTTATAAGGAATGATATCAAATATCATGCCACTTCATTTAATGATAACATATTGTATATTATATAGACATTGTATGATGAATCAAAATATATGATTTGTAAGATGGGAAAAAATTTCCTTTGGTATACAAGTGATGAATGCTATTATTTAGGTATTCTCACATGCTTTCCATCATTAACGATGAATGTTTCATAAAATAAAACATTTGGGAGATTAAAATCACTTAAGAATTAAGTGAATGTATGAATGTTTCAAAACATTGTAGACATTTGGATTTAATAGAATGTTAACGTAACATTTATGTAAATACCATGACGGCTAAATAATTCCATGAGGATTATATTAACAGGACAATGGAAATGGAGATGGTTGATAAAATATGTAGTTTCTCTATTGAATCTATCTTCTTTCCCTTACCTTTACTAACTAAGATACTACTATATCATGGGATGAAGGAGGGTCTTTCCTGGGAGATGAGTGATTGTTATTACCAATGGATACCCCATGGAAGGGGGAGTCCTTATAATTACTCTTATTGATCTTCATAAACAATATGATTTATGACTAATGTGAAACTTTTCTTAAATGTAAGGTACACAACATAATGTTATTTATTATATATAAATTAGGGTTTTGACTTCATCCATTTTAGATATTAGTTTTAAGGGCTTCTTGTTATTTCTAGTGTGTTGATTAAATATTGATCAATCCTTAGAAACCATTTAGTTTAACACCTCACATTTCCAGTGGAAACTAAATAACATTATATTTATTAATTTTTCATTCTCATGAAATAAAATACCAATGCAAAAAACAAAAAAAAATAACCCCTCACTTTCTCTCTAGAATCCCATAGTTAAAAATCATTCAATCAAACATAACTTAAGAGGTCATTATAGAATAAATATATTATAGTTTGAAACATGATGTTTTATTTATATATCAAAAAATAAGATAGAATATCACCCTCTTCATATGTATAATTACCCACCATCCCTATATATAATCACTCTACATAAAGGAATACTTCTGGGAAGATGAACATGACATGTTCTATCCCTCTAGGGAGATTGTAGATGCTTCCGTTTTCTTTTTTAAATAAATCCACACAATTAATGAAATATAAATTGGATTAAACCACCCTTAATGTTTAAATAACCCTAATTAATACTTGTTAGAACCTAGAGAATAATTATTTTGATGTTCTCAGAAAATATTTCAAAATTTTCATTATAGATCTTATCACTTCAATGTCAGTTTTTAAAATAACCATATAGACATTTGGATTTTGCATCAAATTCACCACCATCATCAATACTTAGATGATATATTTTACATATAGTTTATTAATATCATGTTAAAAGTCCTTAAAAATCCAAGGTCCTGTTATAACTAACCTACAGAAAGGAAAATATCTTTTTAAATATACAAACAATTATTCGAGGTTGATGGGTTTTGAAGGTATTTATTATACCTTTAAAAAGAAGAAGTTGTAATAAAAATACAACCACATGATCTACCAAGGGATTGAAGGATCCAGGCACTACAGAAGCATGGTTGGGATGACACCCAACATTGATTTTTAACATGATCAATGATTATTCCAGGATCAATAGGATGATGAATGCTAGTCTCCACAGAATATAATCAAAGATTTAGATAAAGAAGAAAGATGCCCAAAACCTTTAAGAGAGGATCATACACACCATGTTTATAATTAATTTAATTAATTTCTTAAAGAAAATAATATCCAGATCTTTGGTATTTTAATCGTTAATGACATTGATTGTCTAGAATGAAGCTTCCGGATTATGTCCTTGTGCTTGTAAGGATCCAAACTAGAATCCCTCTAGTGGTGATCCACACGTCCACCTATGGCCTCTGATCAACACCTCTCATTCTAAGAGTGCTAGAGAGGTGAAGCAAGGGTATTTTGTCATTTATTATTGATCACTTGTTCTTCAGTATTGAATAACATATCTCATTATTGAGAGTGGAGAAAAGAGGATTCAAGAGAGAAATTGTTTTGATCAACAATTCTCAATTCACCAGGCATGTGGTGCGGTGTGGTGTACAATAAAATAGGTATACTTTTCTATTTATATACATGGAATTTCAGTTACAATATTTAATTTCATAGAAAAATTTAATATATTCATGAACTTAGAGAAAACCTAAGAATTTAATAATAATACCGCGTCATTATTTACGGTGCGCCAACTTGAGAAAAATGGAATTATAAATAAAATTCCACCTCAAAAAATACTAGTAGCGTTATTTTAATTTGTGTCAACTAGTTAAATAATTATTTACCATCTTGTAAATAATTAATTAACTACCAGACCAAACTTAGTCCGCTCGAACTCCACTTCCATTTATTGAACACTCGAATAAATAACAAAATAATTTATTCTCTTAAATAAATATTTCATTTACAAACTAGAAAATAAATATTTATTAAATGTTCAATAAAATAAATAAATAAATTTTAATTAATTTATGTGATCATTTTTACTTGAATAAAATTATTCCACAGTCTCAAGATTAATACTTATTTCATTAATTAAATTCAAATAGAATTTAATCGAGAAAAAAAAAACACTTAGTGTGTGGATTATTACTCGTTGGAATTAGGAAGGATTACTTAAAGTCCAAGAGTACTGTATAGAAATGGGTCAAGGAACCCAAGAGAAAGAACATAAAGTCAAAATGATGACATCCACAAACTAACGCTCACAGTGTAATATAATCCAATTATCACAATATCTCATCAAGCAAGTTTCATGATTGTGTCATCAAATTTTATGCTTGATACATCATTCTTTGACTAAATCAAATAAACTCATCATTACACTATAAACATAGAATTTCAAATGATGGTTATATTTCAATCAAAGAGATGTGAAATCAACTTTCATAAATGGAAGGGACAAATCCTTCCTCAACTTGTCCATTAATAACATGCGACTCATGACACACCCAATGTACCATACTTCCGGCCAACTATCTGCATGTCAGTTTTCGTCAGTAAATCAATGTGCGTAAGTAATGACATGTATTAATGATAATCTTAAAGTCTAAGTACCATTACACATTCTCAAAGATAGAAATATCCAATAACACCAAAACATGAAGAATTCGTACAAGCGGGTTTGTTCTCATAATCTTATATCATGGAGATTACCAAGTGAGAACTTCATGAGAGGAAGTATCATTTGCTTACGAGTACTCGCACCTGATGGTCTACATGCCATTTTTCCCATCATAGTATGTCATCCAACCAAAAAACTATATTTAAGACTATTGTTATTTCATTTCAAGGTTCTCATCATAGTGTTGAACTTCCATGACCTTATCAGTGTAACAAATACTGTAAGACATTATTACATCATAGTCATACAAAACAATGAACAATATGTAATAATACATTAAATATTCATGTAATCAAGGTAAAACTAGTTGGTTCTAGGAAACCAACTATTACAAACTCCCACTTGATCTGGAGCCAACTGCCTACAACTTTTAGTCCACTAGACCTCAAAAGGTGATCATGTTTCTGTTGAGTCAAGTCTTTAGTCAAGGGGTCCACCATGTTGTCTTTCATGGAAATACTGCTCACTACAACTTCACCTATCTGAGAAAACTCCCTCAATAGATGATACTTCTAAAGTATGTGCTTCATCTACTGATGTGACCTTGGATATTTTGTGAGAGCCACCACTGAAGTATTATCACAGTACAATGTGATGGGATCTTTACTACTAGGTATAAAATCTAGATCCTAGATAAATCTTCTCATCCAAACTTCTTCTTTAACTGCCTTACAAGATGAGATATACTCAGACTCTACTATAGAATCATCAACCACCCTCTACTTTGAGCTCTTCCAGCTCACTACAACTCCATTCAAAATGAATATGTATCCCGTTTGCGACTTCATGTCATATTGATCAGTCTAGAAACTAGCATCTACATATCCTCTGATGACTAGTTCCTCATCTCCTCTATAAACCAAGAACATATCCTTTGTACGCCTCAGATACTTTAGGGTAGTCTTGACTAACATCCAATGACGGTCACCTGGGTCAGCTTGATATCTGCCTATTGCACTCAATGTGTTGGAAACCTTCAGCCTAGTACATATCATGGAATACATGACTGATCCAATCACTATTGCGTATGGATTCCTTGCCATTATTATTCTTTCCTCATGTGTCTGAGGAAACATTTTCTTAGAATGATGAATGACATGTGACGTTGGAAACAACCCCCTTTTGGATTTTCCCTACCGAATCTCTTCAGTATCTTACCAATGTATGTACTTTGATATAGTCCAAGAAATTTGTTGGATCTATAATGATGGATCTTGATCCCAAGAATATATGCTTCCTCACATAGGCCTTTCATGGAGAAACATTGATTCAACCATGCCTTAACAGACTATAAGACTGGTATCTCATTTTCAATATGTAATATGTCATCATCATATACTATTTGGAAAATGACTGCCCTCCTTCTAAACCATTTGTAGAAACAATGCTCACATACATTCTTGATAAAACAAAATTCTTTTATGTCTTCATCAAAATGAATTTTTCATGACAGGGATGCTTTATTTTATCCATAAATGGATTTTTTGCAACTTTCATACCTTATTGGCATCCTTTGGAGTCACAAACCCTTTAGGTTGTGTCATGTAGACATCTTCCCAAAGGTTCCCATTAAAGAATTCTGTTTTGAAATCCATTTTCCCAATCTCATAGTCAGGTATGCCTCAAGGGAAAGTACAATTCTGATGGAGTTCATCATTGTAACTGGTGATAAGGTTTCATCGTAGTTAATTCTTTAATGCTGTTTAAACTCTTTTGCAACCTGTCGTGCCTTATATATACTGACTTGTGCTTCCATGTCCAGTTACTTTTTTAATACCCATTTCCAACCAATAGGCATTACATAAACTGGAGGATCTACCAAAATCCAGACATTGTTTTGGTACATGGAATCCATTTTAGAATTTATGGCTTTTTGCCACTTGGCAACGTCTGTGCCACTTACTACATCCTTGTAGGTTATAGGATGCTTATTATCAACTAATAATGAGTCACCATCCTCGGTACCTAGAAAACAGTACCGTTCCGGTTCACTAACCACTCTTTTAATCTTACATAGTACTTGTGTCTCTGGAACAAATTCGTCTTCCATGGGGCTTTGTGGAATCTGTTCCTATACCAAATCTTGTGTACCTTGAGCCTTGACTTCATCAAATTCTATCTTGATCCCACTATCTCTTTTGGAGATGTGCTCTCTTTCAAGGAATATGGAATGTCCTGCCACTATAACTTTTTTCTAAGGGGTTGTATAGGTAATATTCCATTTTTTCCTTGGGGTATCCTATAAAGGTAAACTTTGTGCCTTAGGGCGCGATTTTGTTACCTATAGAGGCCTAAAAAATGCTTCACTACCCCACATATGTAAATTTGATAACATGGATTTTCTTCCCCTCCAGAACTTGTATAGAATACCATTTATCAATTAATTTGGTACTTTGTTTAGTATATCTGCCAATATTTGTAACGCATACCCCCAAAAGGATAATGGAAGACTTTTATGACTCATCATTAATCTCACTATGTCCAACAAGGTGTAGTTCTTCCTTTATCTTAAACCAATCCATTGAGGTGTGTAAGGAGGAGTAAGTTGGGATAGGATCCTAAAGTCTCGTAAGTAATAAATGAAGTCCTGATTAAGATATTCCCCACCTCAGTCTGAGCAGAGTTTCTTAATATTCTTACCAAGTTGGTTCTCAACTTCATTCTAGTATTCCTTGAACTTATAAAAGGAATCCAACTTAAAAATCATTAAGTATATATAACCATATCTACTAAAATAATTAGTAAATGTTATTATGTATAAGTACCCACCCCTTGCTTCGACTGGAAATGGTCCACACACATTGATATGAACC
Organism: Viscum album; assembly: GCA_963277665.1. NCBI lineage: Eukaryota > Viridiplantae > Streptophyta > Magnoliopsida > Santalales > Viscaceae > Viscum > Viscum album. The sequence goes on from OY728141.1 coordinate 233,104,319, forward strand.
AATTAAAGAAGATCTTTATCCCTTTCACCTTTCCCACCAAATGGGGTTTGGTCATTTTGCATTGTAAACATGCATGACATATGCCAAGTGGTTTTAGTTCAAAAGAATATAAATATCCATCTTGATGTAACTTTGTTAAGTGTTTCTCATTTACATGGCCTAGCCGGTGATGCCAAAGTTGGGTATGGTATTAGTCATGTGAAGTATCTTTGTCATCTATTTTCATTACTTGGTTTGTGTAATCCAATGTATAAAGACTATTGTATAAATATTCCTTACCAAAAAATGATATCTTTATAAAAGAAGAAACATTCATTTCCAAACCTGAAAACAAATCCATCTATATCTAGTCTAGATACATAAATTATTATTTTTGGTTATTGAAGGCACATAATTACAACCCTTTAACACCAAGATCATCCCAATTGGAAATGTGAGGTGGTAGTCCCTAATAGCTATGACAACAAGTGTGGATCCATTGGTTGCTCGTAGATCAACCTCCCCACGATCAATATTCCTGAATTTACTTGGTTCCTGTATTTTTATACATATGTGAGAACCAAAAGCTGTATCTAATACCCAATTTGTAGAAACAGAAAGATTTCATTCGATAAAAAACCTACCTAAGGCTTCCCCTTTCTTCTTAAGTTGAGTACAGTTCTTCTTACAGTGGCCCTTCTTGCCACATGAAAAACAAACAGCCTCCTGTTCTGTTGCCTTACCATTTATGTTCCTTTTCTTGGAAGGCCATGAAGAAGATTTGGTCTTAAAGATCTTTGCCTTTCCTTTCCTCTTATTTACAATAAGGATAGAATACTTTTTTCACTTCATATCTTTGTCCACTTGGAGAATGGGGATAATAAGATCAGATAGATTCTTCTCAATTTGTTTCAAATTGAAATTGACAACAATGTTAGAGAAGATCTCTAGGAGTGATCTGAGAATGCGATTAGTGCCCTGTTCTTCGAGGAGTTTAGACCCTAGAACCTCTAGGTGATCAATGTAGCCAATGAGATTGGATACATGAGGCTTGGCAAGGGAAAATTCTCCAAGATTACTCAGAAAGAGTTCCTTAGAGATCTCAAACCTTTCATGTCTTTCTCTCTCCTGGTAAAGAGCATAGAGGTTCTCGAGCATGATATAAGCATCCATGTTTTCATGTGACTTCATTAGCTCACTAGAAATTGATGATAGCATTTAATGTTGACCATGTCATTCATATGTTTATCATAGACCAAGAAATACTCATCACTCACCTCTTTTGCAAGCGGATCGGGTAATTATGACTCTATCATGTAAGATTGTTGTTCATGCTGTAGGATTACCTGAAGGCGTCTAAACCATTCCTAGAAGTTATTTCTAGTGAGCATGTTGTATTTATCAAGAATTGATTGCTTGGATAGTGTGGTTGAAGGGATTGCCATTTTTATTCTATAATTAAAAGATAATATCATTAGTACTTTCTTGATTACATTTTTGAAAAATAATAAATTTTATTAAGTCTCCCACAATTTTATCAAGTCCCAATGGCCCTCACCATTGAACTCAGAATTTCCAGTTTCCATGACATTATAGTGGAAAGGATCCATATTCTCCTTCACATAACCCCAAAAGGGTTGGTCAAGCTATTAAAAGGTATTTATGTAGGTAGGTCTTCTCCTACTATGGGATTGCAGCTCCTTGATCTGTTGAGTGGACTCTCCAATCCTGAAATCATGACTTTGGATTCTCTCAACTCTTTCCTCCAATATTAAACCAAGTCTAGAAAGGGATACTCCCCTTGATGTAATATGGTCGAGTCAACCCAAAAACTTTCTTAAAGGCTTCCTGTAAAAAAGTACGTGTCCCAACAAAGGTTGGTCAAACACATAGTTTTATTGAGTTTTCCCTTAATCAAGTAATGGACGGCTTGTAATGACTTAATATTTTATTTGAGGGATTTTTATCTATTTTGCAAGAATTTCTTATTATCATTATCACACAATTGTTAATATTAAGTGTAACTTACTTAAGTAATTGACAATGTCTTGATAATATTTACGCATAAGTCTGGTTTATTTTAGTTCCATCTTGCATGCTTGTTTAATTCATTAATTATGTGATCATGAAAACACATCCATAATGATAAAACATGAAACTGACAGAAATAAAATAATGTAAATGGCATGATCATGAGATTTTCTAATGGTTAATTAATCTAGTGGATGATAAATTAACCCTGACCTAGGGGAGAAACACATTGAACCTTTTAGGTTCGTGTTTATAACTTCCACTTGTCCACCTATTTATCTCCTGGGATTGGTTTCATCTTGACTCTTGCTTGAACCGCCTCCACTAGATTGGGAATCCCATCCACTACATATGCCTTTATTAACTCACATGTAGGTGAGGGGTAAAAATGGGCTTTATATAAAAGAAATATTGGGCACATAGGACCTACATATTAAGGAGGAGAAGGATCGTAGGCCAACAAATTTATTTCAGATAAATTAAAAGAAACCATCCAAAGACAAAGTTCTTGGTCTCACTCATGATCATCCATACATGCAATGATATTTACACATTAATAAAACTAGAAATGAATTATTTAATCATTCTTATTTAAGATAAATCATGATCAAATCAATTAATTATTATCTTTAATTAATAAAACATTTTATCTTAAAGTTTTTTCGGAATTTTCTTATGTTTCTCATCCATCATAATTTTAAACAAAAAATTCATTTAAAATTATCTTTTTAAATAAATTGTACCTTGGATGCATTTTGGTGAATTCCAATTCATAACTACCTAATGAGTAGAAATGTACATTACACAGATGTTAAATTAAATACACATATATAAAACACCTACCACGTGTTGTGTGTCATCTTTACACCCACATGATGGTAAAAATCTAAAGGGTTTGTATGATATAATAATAAAATTTAATAAATCTGCGTAATTTGGATGAGTAAATGACGTGTAGTTCCAACTACACGGCGTGTACTATTTTTCACCGTCTATCTGATGTACATGTATGGGGAAACACATGTGAGTGTTTTTCAGAAATATTCGGAGTACCCGGAGTGTCCTGTTGTCCACACGCCCTATAGTTCCTCGTTACACGGTCTCCAACTGAGAAAGCCTTCTACGGGGTAAATGGTCCAACCCTAACCTGAAGGGACTATACGCTGTGTCCATTGGTCCACACAACATGTAATCCAGAAACCACGTGCCACCTGTTCCTGGTCAACACACGAAATCATTTAAGTCTTAGAAATACTCCAACACATGATTTGGTTTGGGGAACTGGTATGATACATTGAATCTTGACTACATGACATGTACTACTTAACACACGCCATGTGTTCTGGTGTTTTATGGCCAGGAAGATTTGGCACCTCTGGATGAGATCCGAAATTTTATTTTTATCAAAATTAAAAGAAAAGATCGTTTCTGTAAGGTGAACGAGAAAAAAAAGGAGGAATAGATCTCAAGATTCAGATTAACAGAACAATTAACTTTAATTGAAACTACTATATTTTTAAATGCATAATTCATAAAAAAAATGTTTAAATAATTATAAACTATGATGTAACTTCTATGATACCTCTTGAAGGTTCTGGGCACAGCAGAAGCATGGTTGGGACAATACCCAACTTTTATTTTTACCATGATCAATGATTATTCTGGGATTAATATGATGATGAATTCTAGTCTTCATGGAATATAATCAAACATTTAGATAAAGAAGAAAGAGGCCTGAAACCTTTAAGAGAGGATATTTCACATCATGTTTATAATTAATTTAATTAATTTCATAAAGAAACTAATACCTGGATCTTCAATATTTTATTCGTTAATGATGTTGATCGTCCATAATGACCCTTTCAGAATATCTTATGGCGCTTGTAAGGATACAAACTATAATACCTCTAACGGTTATCCACATGGGCTCTAATGGCCTCAGATCGACAACGCTCGTTCTCTGGGTTCTAGTGCGGTGAAGTACGTGTCTTGTGTCGGTCATTATTGATCGCTTATTCTTTGGCCTTGAAGAACCTATCTCGTTCTTGAGAGGGGAGAGAAGTGGATTCAAGAGAGAAATTGTTTGGCTCAACAATTCTCAATTCACCAGGCGTGTGGTGTGGTGTGGTGTATGGAACAATAGGTGTACTTGTCTATTTATATAAAAAGAATTTCAGTAACAATATTTAATTTCATAGAAAAAGTTAAATACATTTAAGAACTTAGAGAAAACCCATGAATTTAATAATAATACCGTGTCATTATTTATGGTGCACCAACTTGCGCAAAACGAAATTATAAATAAAATTCTGTGTCACAAAATAATACCAGCATTATTTTAATGTGTTCCAACTAGTTAAATAATTATTTACAGTCTTGAAAATAATTATTTTACTACTGGACCGACCTTGGTCCGCTCGAACTCCACTTCCATTTATTGACCTCCCAAATAAATAAATAAATAATTTATTCTCTTAAATAAATATTTTATTTACAAACTACTAAATAAATAATTATTAAATTTCCAATAAAATAAATAAATATATTTTATTTTATTTATGCGATCATTTTAAATTAAATAAAATTATTTCATGGTCTTGAGAATAATAACTATTTCATTAATTAAATTCAAAAACAATTTAATCGAGACCACCAAAAACACTTAGTGTGGGACCCTATCGGATTATTTCTCATTGGAATTAGGCGGGCTTGCCTAAATTTCAAGAGTACTATCTAGAAATGGGTCAAAGCACCCAAGAGAAGGAACATAAAGTCACAACAATGACATCCATATACAAACACTCACTGTGTAATATAATCCCTTTCCCGCAATATCTCAACTAGTAGGTCTCATGATTGTGTCAACAACTTTTATTCATGATACGTCTTTCTTTGACTACTTGAAATAAACTCGTCATTACACCATAACCATCGAATTTCATGTGACGTTTCAATTTCAATAAAAGGGCTGAGATATCAAATTCCATAAATGGAAGGGATAAATCCTTCCCTGACTTATCCATTAATAACATGCCACTCATGACGCACCCAACATACCCTACTTCCCGCCAACTGTCTGGGGGACGATTTTCGTTAGTAAATCAAAGTGCGTAAGTCATGACATGTATTAACGATAATCATAAAGTCTAAGGATCATTAAACACGCTCGCAGATAGAAGTATCTGATGACACCAAAACATGTATAATTCCTACTAGCAGGTATGTTCTCATAATCATATATCGTGGAGTTTAGAAAGTGTGAAATTCATGAGAGGAAGTATCATCTGCTTACATGTACTTTCACCTGACGGTATGCTTTCTATGTGTCCCTTTATAGTATGTTATCCAATCACAGAACTATATTTAAGAATATCTTTATTACATTTCAAGGTTCCCATCATAGTGGGTAACATCCATGACTTTATCAATGTAACAAATACTCTAGGACATTATTACATCATAGTCATGAAGAACAATGAACAATATGTAATAATATATTAAATATCCATGTAATCAAAGAAAAAATAGTTGGTTCTAAGACAAAAACTCTTACAGAGATGGAACTATAAGAACATAAATGGAAAACATAAACAAAAAACACTTTTAAAGGGTCTATATAGTCTCTACCCTTATTTTATGTGTTTTCTAAACATTTATAAACACCAACCAATGATTACATACCTATGAAGGTGATCCATCGATTGTGTAAATCATATATCAAATCCACATTACCCTTATTTTTACATGACCCTTAGATGTTTTATGGAATTTTATTTATGTGAATAAAATCATTAAAAAAATATTTTTGACAAAGGTTATTTTTATAATTTATAGGAAATCCTATATAGAGCTATGTTTCGAATTTTTCCGCTAAAATAACCCTTGTAAAATATAAAATTTTATATCCCTTATTAATATAATTGATGTAAAAACTTATCTTTAACATCCTTTATTTTTGGAACTAACCTAATATATGAGAATTATTTCTTAAAATGTGTATATTTTCACATCAATTTACGATAATAACCATCATGAAATATTTTACCCATATTTGGTTAATTTAAAAAATAACATGATATAATATAAATATTATATTTGTGAAATTATAAAGATAATATTTAACACATACCACTAAAATAACAGATGTGGTTAATAAATTTACACATCAGATATAAAAATCAGCCTGAGAAACATATTTAATTTATATTTTAAAATTATTTATTTTTGGAAATCGACATGAAAATCATAAAAATAAACTAATTCCAAATAAAGTTTATAGAATTCAAAGTCTAATAATTTAGTTTCATGGGAATAGATATTTTGAATTTACATCGCTTACTTCTTTTTTACTATAATATTTTAATTTTTATTACTATATATCACGAGTAAAATATAAAATCTAGGTATAAAATAATAGATTTAGTCACATATAAGGAATTAATTTGTACTTTTAATTACATATATATTATAATTATTTACTATTAATATATATATCATCACTTTTTGTGTATTTTTATGCATTGATTTAATGTGATAACGTCTTTGGAATATCTATTGCATTAAAATGTTATAACAGTTCCCCTATATGATGAGAATATTGAAGTGTTATGATAATATTCATAAATATATGTTTTATGGTTAGATGGAATCATATAATTGGATATGACTGATATTTAATATCATGGTAAAAAGGATCACAAGACATTGAGACTTATTCTAATGAATTTGACCTTTAGTAATCTCCATGAGAGGAGGTTATGAGAATAAAACCACCTATAGGAATTAAACATAATATATGTTTCATTAGATATTCCTATCCATGTATGTGTGTATTGGTCCTTATACTCGAGATTATTATTAAATCATATCATGATTCATGCACTTAGATGTATTGATTAAAACTAAGATGAAATATTCTGACAATGGGGTATGATATTTTGGGTGCATAACAAGTAATGTGTCTTTAATGGATATGTCAATGAAGGATTTATCCCTCACCAGTTTTTAGAATTATATATATATGTCCATTTGATTAGAATGGAATTTAATGATTAAAGTTCATGTTCATGATGATTTTATTAGAATGTTCATTTCTATAATTTTTTATTAATGGAAAATGAAAAATATTTTTATTAAAACCCAAAATAAGAGAAAAAGTGAAGATGTATAGGGTTATTAAAGAAGTTATTCACTCATGAAATGTAAACATTATAGATCATAATCTAATTTATAGGGATAATTATAATCCTAATGATAATTTGATTCAGAGTCTATAGGTCTATGACACTTGGTAAACATGGTTGGATTCAAGTATGGGTAGTCTTTCCTATATCTTGATTTCCTACAAAGGACATCTTGTAAACCTTCATCATCCAAAGAAATTTTTTTCCCATTATAGAATTCCTGAATAAATGAAAGAATTTTAGGGAAATCAACCTCTATATCATCCCATTTTCTATAGATTCACTGTGTCTCTCTTAATTTATTGATTTAATAATGGATCATTGAGAGATTTTCACCATCACCTGGATTTGAATGCCCCTTAATTATAAGAGCAGTGTCCTATTAATAATGATATACAAGATTAAGGAAAACCTCCCCTACTATGAAATTATCATGAGTCTATAATTTTTTCCATTATCCCGAGCCTCCGGATTCACTTGTTCCAACTTCTAAGAAGACTCCTTAAAAATTTATGAAGAACCATCACTGAAATTTTCATTAACCCTATCAAGAGAGGATTTTATATCTCCAATGGAAAAAAAATTATTATGTATTTCCTATGTGATAAATTTATTACTACAAGAATATTTATGGTTCCCTTTTAATAAAAAAGTGAAAACCACATTCTATCAACAGTTATCCTTATTTTTTTTGAAAATTGGGTCAAAATTTGGAATGTCTTTAATAATCCACTTTTAAAGAGATATCATCATCTAGTACTGATATAACTACGTTATAAATCAACAAATATCTGAAGTGTACCTCCACCATGTCCCTAGAACAATGACCAAATTTGGAAACCTCATTATTCCTATACATTTGGATCAAAATTCCCACAATAGTGGATATATCAAATAAAATCATAGGATTACACAAGAAATAATTAAGACAAAAAATTTTGATCTAGAATTGATCCCTAGTATTTTTAATATAAAATTTATTAAATCCAAAAATCCCATCTTGATAGCATACCATACCAAGATTATAAGAGATTGAATAGATCACCCATGACATAGGATTCAGATCCTATGATGTGAAAATGATGTGAAAGAATCCCTGACCCATGAGAAAACATCTCCAATCATAAAAACCCCATATAGAGGTCACATTATGAATTAAATTTTCTATTTTAAAAATATTTCCTTGAGTGGGTAGAATAATCGTATCAACGATGGTGTGATCAAAAAATTTTAATCTACAAAATATTGACTGCCTATTAACAAATACATAAGTAGTGTCACCTATTTTCATGATGTTGTTCCAGAAATGTTTTTTAAAGTGAAAAAGTCCTATTTGATTCCATTACATTTTGTGTGTGACCAAAACATGTACATTTAGTCATCCTGCTGGAGATTTTTGTAGCCATCCAAATTCTAGGTTGATTCAACTCAGTAGTTGTTCATCCCTACATCACCATTGCTGCAGTACTAGTTCAATGCGATATGAAAGCTTAATCTACTAAACCTGTAGATCATTGGTTCACCATAGTTTCCTAAGTAATCAAAGATTAGGAAAATCTATTTTCATTGATCACAACCACCATATTGAGGTCAATATCATTAACCTTGGTCTCAACCACAATATTCTTTCAATGGTTAATCATCCATACTACAACCACTAGGGGTTGATGAGTACCGTTCTTCTTGGTCTTTAGTGTTTTCACACAATGATCTATCAGTAATGTTTTGAGGTTTGGTCAAAATGTGTTGATTACCTATAGAGGGTTTCCACCCTTGTGTCTTTTTCCTTTATGATAACATTACAAGACTGGTCAACTTTTTTGACAATGAATAAATAATTCCAAAAAAAGATTAATTCTTATTTGTAAATTAATTATAAATTATATGTAAAAGATCATTCCTTGAGGATTATGGGGTTGCTATTTTTTATGTTCAGAGAATAATCTAATGAAACTAATAAAATTACCTTATTGGGAATGGACCCATATTCTTCTGATATGCCACAAACCATTAAGTTATATCAATGTGGCCACAAATTAATTTATTAGTATTTATTAATTTATGATATATTTTTGAATTTGATGTTACTTTTTTATTTATACTTTATTTTTTCTTAATAAAAATGTCAATATATAACATTTTTTACATTCTTATAACCTAGAATAGGTTAATAAAAATTAAACAATGCTTGAACATCCCATATAGAGCTGTGAGATACTTTTATCAGATAACATAGGACAACACGACGATTAACTGAAAATGTACACATCATGTATCCATATTCACTACACCTAGATGATCCATAAAAATTATTTAACTTCACGTGGAGAAGACTATGTGGTGTCAATACATGTCTCATGTTGAATGTGACAAATTGCATGATACTTGATGGGACACACAATGTGCAACTGGTGTAAATGTCATGTAACACACACTTTTCAGTCCATAGAAAACATGGAATTTATGTTTTCAATTGACATGAAATGTATTAATTACATGACATGTGTTGGAATCTTGCCATGAAAAATAGGCAAGATGAGAGTACATGGAATTTATCTTGAGTATACGTTGTGTAACCCAGAAATGTTCACATAGATTTCACGTATAGTCTACAGGTGTGTTTCATAGATGGATAGACTATGAAAGAAACATTTCATAGTAGGTTGTACGTTGTGTGCTACACCTATTTACATGGATTAAAACTAAACTGAGGTTGTTTACCATGTAAATTAATTACACAAAATTGAAATTAATTGTGACATTAAACAAGAATAAAAATGTGTAGCTGGCATACATGGTAGTGTGATAGGTTTTACTGAATATTAAATGTCTAATTTATTTCCAGGTTAATTTCTGAACTACTCATTATGTGTGGTTAATGTACACACCATTTACTTCACATGATTTTAAATTAGTACAAAATTAACATATTAACTTGTGATGTGTGTCATAAATTCCAAGATAACTACTTTGATAGACTCAAAGATCTACATTCCATGTAATTATGTGATAATCTATGCACTCTGCATTCTATGTAAGTAAAAAACACATGAAGATAACCAAGACAGACACAAGATAGATTAGAGATTCACACGTTGAATGTCCTCCTTAAACAAGTCATGTAATTATGTAATTTTAGATTAAATTAATTAATTTTAAATTAAAAATTATTGGTATATTCAATACTATTTGGATAGAAAATTAATATAATGAATTAATTAATTAATTAATAATATAATTAATCTATCAATTAGAGTAATTTATTTTATTAAATAAATAATTAAAAGGAATCCTATTTGGTATTTAAATGCATATATATTGAATCTATGAATTATAATGAGGTTAACTAACCTATGTATGTGCCATATTTAATTTAATTTAATTTTAATTGCACGGGTTTTTATAATAATAATGGTTAAATTCAACTTATTATATGTGAGTCATACACTCCTTATATTATATACGAGCCTATAGTTCCATGATTTATTTTATGTAATCCCATACCCATGGTTCCCCTCACCCGTGTATGAGTAAAGCATATTATAAAGATGGAGCTCCTAGAAAAAATTAGGTTTTTCAAGTTTGGATCCAAGGTGAAACCAACCAAGGAGAAATATATTTGAATAGGTGGCATGATGAAAACTGAACCAGGATTGGTTTAAGAGTTATTCCCATAGGTTTAAGGTTTAGTTTATCACTAAATTAATAAATCAACCATTGTAAAATCTAATTATCTTGACACTTATATTTATATATTTTTGTAAAATTTTTGGCCAAATATTTATGTTTATTAGATTATTTATCATGATTAAATAAAATAAATAAATTAATAATAATATAAGATGGAATAATATAAAATGATTTTGTATAAATTATTTTATTGCGATATTATTAATCACTTATGTAAAATCTAAAAAAATTAACAAGAATATAAATGATAAAATAAGTTATATTTTTTCAAAAATATAAAACTCGCTAAAATTAAATATCATTTCATTAAATCCTTCCATTATTTAAGTTAAAATGGAACCATGGTTCAAAGTTCTTATATTACATCTATTAGGGTGCTTTCAATTATTGAAGAGTTAAAGAAAAGTTTTGGGTCAACCTAAACTAGTTCACATCAAGGGTTGATCAGTTATGTTATTGTTGTGGAAACAAGTTTGAAAGTTTTTAAGAAATCCATGTTTAGGATTTAAGGATTAGGGTGTCCACTCAAATGATTAAGTAACTTCAAGTTAATTCAGTGGGAGATAACCACCTACTTAAATACTTTAAATATATTTTCATACTTTCTTATAGGTTCTGAGAAGGGAAATATAGATCCTTCATACTACAATATCCAAACAACAGGATATTATAAATCCATTGGTGTGGGATATTGAGATTTGGTAAAATAGTTGAAGAATAATAAATAAAATTATTATGTCATATTTTGGAAATCAACATAAAGTATTAAAACCACCTTTTTTATAGAAAATGAAATGTCATTGATTTAATCATTATCTATGTTTTTGATTTTAAAGAATGATAACCTCATCACCTATAGTATCTTTCAAGAGTGGTATATGTGCTTGATCATTTTACTATTCCAAGAATAGAAGTCTTACATACTAGAGTACCTTGTTTCTGAAGAATATACTTAGGAAGTGAGTGAGGGGAATCTCTCTATTTACTTGAGACACTAGGATGATATGGTAGATGTACATTGTTTATGTTATTATCCATGTATATTGAGCTCCAAAATCTATATGAAAACATAGATGCATACTATATGTTTTTCTCCTCTATTATCTATATTAGGTGAAGGCTATTCAAGAGTAGTATGAGATCTCAAAGGAACTATTCATGTGAAAACACATAGAAGGTTTATCGGTTGTTCCTCATGGAGTCAAAATGATTAGCTAAAATGATAGTTTAGAAATCTTGGGTTTTAAGATACCTGGTGATCTATGAAATATTCTCACACTTTCTTCACTCACTCAATTATTCTATATATTCATTGTGAATTATAAAATAAAAAATATTGAGAAGTTTCTCAAGATCTTGTTATACTGATTCACTAAGCTAATAAATCCACGAGGCAATAGAAACCCGGAGTACATATCATGAACAAGAGGAAGGGAAAGTAAATGTACCCAAAGACTCATTACAAGTTTAAGACTTCTAAATAATAAAGAAAAAGAAAAAGAATCATAATGATTTTCATGTGGAAAGAAGGGACACTGGAAGAGGAACTACACCACATCAACGAAATAAAGGTATGCTTCAGGTGTGTTTTTTGATGAATTTTAATTTTCCATATCCATGAGTTTTTTATTATATATATATTTTGGTACTCACATTTGTATCCAAATATATAATCCATTTAGATCCAAGAAGGTTGAAAAAGGTGATGAGGATCTTTGAGTTTCCAATGGAGTAAAAATTATTACCATGGCTATATGAGACTACAACCTTACATTTCTAACAAGAATGATTCTAGAGTTAAAGACTTGTTATTATCTTCCACGTGTTACCAAAAATCATTATATCCATGTATAATTTAGATATATATGGAGTTATATTCAAATTTAAAAATAAAATATAATACATTTATAAATATATATTGTTATATAAAGACACACCTCAATAATGATCTTTATATACCAGAATACAAAAAATATAGTGTTGGAAATAGATAAAAAATAAGGTTCACATGAATTGTTTCACACATACTTGTATAATAACTAAATTGGTCATGTACATGATACGTTCATGAAAAAAATGTTTATATTGGTATTTAGATTCATTTAAACTAAAGAAACTTGATAAATGTCAAACATGCTTGTAAAGAAAAATGATTGAAACACCATTTGGTTGAAAAGTGAATGGTTCATAGAGATTTTTGGAATGGTTTATATGGACATATGTGGACCCTTTCCAATTGAATCAATAGCTGTATAATTTTACTAAAAACTTTTATTGAGGACTTTAATATACATATAATATTCCAGTTAATGATTTATAAGTTTGAATCATTTAAGAAGTTTAAGGAGTTGAGAATGAAGTAGAAAATTATCTTGGTAAGAAGATAATGAAATTTCAATATGATTAATGTGGAGAATATCTAAACCAAGATTTTATTAACTATCTCATGGAGTTTGGGAGTCTATCTCAACTCACACATGATTATACACTATAGTATAATGGTGTTAGAGAATGGAGGAACCACACATTGCTAGACATGGTGTGGTAGATGATGAGTCATGAAAATAATCCATTATCATCTTGGTGATATTAATTATAGGTATCACAACACATACTAAAATAAGTGAAAAATAAATTAAAAAATGGTATTCCATATGAATTAATATATGAGAAGTAATTAATTTCATCACATACCAATGTATGGGGTTACAAGGCATTTATTAAATACACTTATTGATAAAAAAACTATCACTCTAAGGGGAAATGTGTATCTTTATGGGATATTACATGGAAGAAAGGGATACTATCTATATGAACCCTCATAAAAGAATGTAATGTTGGAAGGTTAGTCCATATTACTTAAGAAGAATCACATCTCTAAAAAAGATAACTGGAGAAATATAAAACTTTGATGAAGTTGGTGCTCAATATACACATGAGTTAGTGCAATAAAAAATTCCTTATAATCTCAGGGAAGAGGTTGTTATATAGAAATGATCACTTTATAGTGTCACCAAATAATTTATAGAACCAAAGATGTAGTTTTCTATTCATTGATGATGTTGACTCATTTTTAGTTGATAATGATGAACCACTATCCTATAAGGAGGCAGTAAGAAGATTAGATGTCGTAAGATGGAAAGAATCCCTGAATTATGAGATATATTCCACATATCAGAACAAGGTATGTGTTTTGGTCAATCCACTAGTAGATTTAATGATCATTGCGTGAAAGTGGGTGTTCAATAACAAATCATAAATAAAAGGTAATGTTAGTACCTATAAATCATGACTAGTGGACAAAGGGTTTAAAAAATGTCAATCAATATACTATGATGAATCCTTTTCACTAGTTTCCATAATAAAATCCATCAAAATTTTAATATCCATAACAAATTTCCATGATTATGAGATTTGTAAGATTGATGTCAAAACTAATTTATTTAATTGAAACCTCATTAAAGATGTCTATATGTCACAATAATAGGGGTTTATGAATCCAAAAGATTCCAATAAGGTAATAAAGATTCATATATCCATTTATTTATTAAATCAAGTATCTAGAGCATTAAAAATTATCTTTGATGAATCCATAATAAAATTTATTTTCATAAAGAATGAATTTAGTAGTTGTGACTATAAAAGGTTTAGTGGGAGTGCGATTGTTTCTATAGTAGTATATGTTAATAAAATATTAATTATTATAAATAAGATACTATTCTTGCAGTCACTTAAGACATGGTTGAGAAAATTATTCTCTATGAATTACTTAAGTGAATAATCTTATATCAAAAATATCAAGATCATTTGTGATAGATCCAAGGGGATGCTTGAACTAATTTATGGGATATACATTGACTAGATAGTAAAGTGATTCAGTATTTAATTGTATAGGAGGGGATTATATCCAATGTATCATGGTATAAATCTATATAATAAAATGTCTCCTCAAACCAAATATAAAAGATATAGAATTACTAGAAATACTTATGTATCATATATATGACCAGTCATGTATTCCATGCTATATATCAGGCTTGATGTTTTCCATGCCTTGAGAATTGATGTAAGATATCAAGTAAATCTAGGATACCATCATTGGCTGGAATTCAATACTGTCCCAAAGTATCTAAGATATAATAAGGGTATTTTCTTGGTTTATGGAGGAGACTAAGAGATAGACATGAATGGATATATATATTATAGTTTATAGAGAGATCAAGATGATATAAAATCATAGTCGGGTTATGTATTACCATAAATTAAGGAGATTTGAGTTGGAAGATCTCAAATAAAGTAGTGTTTTCTTATTCTATAGTAGATTCGAAATATATTATAGGTATATGTATATATATAGATATATATATATATATATATGTAAATAAGTAGTTTAGATACAAAAATTTATCCAGGAGATTGATGTGGTGCTTGGAAGTAATGACCTTATCACATTTAACTGTGATAATATTGAACCAGCGGCCCACACCAAGGAACCAAAGTAACATAAAAGGCTGTAGAACATAATTCATAAGAATCAATTCCTAATGGATATTTCTAAAAGGGGTGAGGCCAAATTAAGAAGATTTTACATGAATGGGAATATGGAAAACCCATTAACCTAATCCTTATCATATAAGAATAGGAATATAATATGAGAGCTATCAAACTTAAATATTTAGTAGTTGGATCCATTAAAAGTATGATTCTATTGGATTTGGTGCCTATTAGAGTTATAAATTGTATGTATTCTGTAGAGTGGTGCTAGTCATGGAATATAATCATCAGGTTTTACTCACTCCATAAAAAGAAATTTTTATGAATGGAAGGGAGTACTGAGGCACCTTATGGTTAGTGAGACCTACTAAGGAAAATAAACCTATGATTGTGTGACAAAGAGAAATATTTTGTGGTAGAGGGTCCTGTATCCCCAATTTTTAATACAATTGGTATCAAAGACTATTAGGAAGCATCTAATTTTTAAGGGAAGCACTGAGGGGGAGATTTTTTGAGTCCTAAATTTAATGTAGTACATGACCGAGGGGTTATAGTTTATTGGACATAGGGTATCATGATGTGAAGTATGGGTGTCATTCCATGATGCCTTTCAATTTTGTCCCATTTCACAAAATGAAGTGGTCCTGGTCATGGAATGTAATCCCCATGTTTTACCTCCCCATTACAAGGAATTTTTTGGAATAAGAGGTCGAATTTAGACCCCTTATGGGTAGTGATCCCTACTAAAGAAAAAAAGTCTGAGCTAATTATAAAAAGTTTAAAATATAATGGTAGAGGTCTCTAAAGTCCCAATTAGACCAATAATAACACATATGTGTGTGATTAAATGAGAAACATGGAATGTTTCATTCCCCAAAACTGTTTTTCAAATTCACCAACAATATTTGGAGCAAATATCAAATTCAACTATTCCATAACCTGTTCTAATCCTCATTGGAAAACAAACATAAATTTTCTTTTCTAAAAAGGTATAAATTTACTTGGTTCCTCAAACCTATATAACGAGTTACCCATTTTTTGTATTTATAGAAAATATGATTTTTAAAAATTTTCTACATGCCTGGAGTCACTTAATTGGTTAAAAATGATAATATTATGAATTATCTCATTACATAATAGAATTTTATCCCACCAAAAATATTTTCCGACAATTATGTATTTTATGGAACTAATAATCTTAATACCATCATAATTCCTAAAATGAATGAAACCATCTTTGTTGTCCTTGATATTTAGAATGAAATATTTATTTCTAGTCATGTGTAATGTGAAAATTATATCAAATATACATGAAATCAAAATTTCTAATTCATTAAAGGAAATTTAAACAATATTATACTTCTTTGAACATCATTTTAACCCATGTTGGTGATGAATAAGAATCCTTGACAACTAGCTCAATGAAATATTCTTCTTCTTGAAATAACTAATATATTTTTTATGTTTCTATACTTTTGTATGAAGATTCCATTGTTTTCTTTCTTCCACTTCTAGGAATTATTGATGAACTATGTTACATCATTGATGAATTGTTTATTTACTAATATTTGAAACCTTCAAAATAAATATAGTATCCATTAAAAGTAAAATAATGATTGGAAATTAGGATTTCCAGTTTGGAATGGTTTTACTCTTGGATAAAACTCATAGAAATAAAGCAAACTTAGTATGTGTGTCCCAAATTTGCACTAAAAAAATATGAAACTTGTTGCATTTAAATTTTTCTTGGTCACATGACTTGTTAATAGTTATTTTTGTGAAGATATAATTTCTTTTTGGAGTCAGTTCTTGTGATTTTTAAACAACCATAGATCTCTTCTTCTCTTAAACAAAGTTCACCACATATCTTCCATTATTATCAAACCACTGAACTTTTGGAATATTTTTAAAAAATTCTTCTAAAATAGATTTGACTTGAATTGATGATTATTCCTTTTAATTAACTATAATCATAACAGGTTTGAATAATATTTCTTGATCTTTACACTTCTGACACAAATTCAAAACTTCTTCTTTATTCTCCTCAATTATTTTAACTCTACCTTTACTAGTTATATCCAAACCTTCAATGTTTCTTATTTTCTCTTTAAATTTATGTTTCAATTCATTTATTATTCCTAGATTCAAAGAAATTAATGATTTTAGTTTTCTAATCTCTAACTTCATACAAAAATTTTCTTCTTGTTCTTGTTTCATGTATATCTTGGAATTGCTCACTTCTTTGTTAGCCTTTTTGGTATTTTTTCTCAAAACATCATGTTGTTCATGGAATTCGTCAAGTTCCTCATAAATAATATCCCCTCCCACAAATCCATTGTTCTCATCATAACTGTATCCACTTGGATTATTTTCAACAACAATCAACACAACTTCAACCATATAATTTTATATTTCTTCTACTTAACTTTCTACACAACTATATTCTCCATTAGAAATAAATTTTTTATTTTTGAAGGAACTAATTTGATAATTTTTTTTATATTTTACATATTTTAACATATTATTGGGTAGTCTATCTTCATCATCATCTATAATATATTAATATTTCTGGGGAAATTTATCCATAAGGTGTACCACATTTCTATATTTGACCAAGATAGAAGAATATTTCTATTAAACCATCATCTTACTCTATTAAGATTAGAGGACATGAATGAAATTACCCCATATTATTCATCAACATAAAGATTCTATTTGATTGTGATATTTTTATGGAATTGCAGGCCACCTCTTAGGTACTCTATTTCATTCTTGACTCATTATATTCATTTCTCATCTGATAATATACATGAATACTATGAAAATTATCATGTGAAATATATTTTAGATATTTTTCTTCTATGAGTGATACTTTTTCAATAAAATTAATTGGGATTATTCTCATGATACTATTAAAAATAGTTTGATCTTTAAGATCATCACCAAGTTCTTTATTATCTTCAACAAGAACATTAAGATGATTAAAAAATGAATCAATTGTATCATTTGAATACATTATAAAAAAATTTATATTTGTTTCATATAATCTATAAATTTCCCTCTCGAACCATTGGATTTTGTTCATAAATATTGAGAATATTTTCCCACATAACATGAGTGTTTTTTCATAACATAACCTTTGTGAAAATTGTATTGGATAGAGCACTTACCATGGAATTTATAGCTTTTTCATGTACATTCAATTTTTGATGAATTATTTTTTTCATGTATCTAATCTCAATATTATCCATGATTCCATATGTGGTTACTATTTGGATTTATATTACAAAAGATAAAAAATAATGTTGCATCAAACATTTCTACAACTGGAAATTACTTCCTTTAAATACAAGAATACCTCTTTTGTTAAAAATAGTTTCCATGCTTCAAAGAGAGAAAAAAAACCCATTCAATACCACTGGTTAGACCCTTATAAAGGATTACACCAAGATGGGGGGGTGAATCAGCGAATAGATGAAAAAAACTATTCCTTGAATGGGGATATCATTATCTAACCTTGAGGAATACATCAATTTCTCTCTATCATTTCTATCAATGAGTGATGAAATCAGTAAATGGCACATTATATTTCACTTGGTTCACCCACACAAGGATATGTCTAAGGATCATCCTTTAAAATGTGTATATACACCCAATTTACTAGAATCTCAATACTTTACGATTATAATTTTGGATCAGTATCACTAAACTTCTTGGGTAGCTACAATGAAAAATTAACAAAATCCCTATCCTACTTCAATAGGGAACTCAATACTTCACTTGTTGAAATAATTCTTCTTCTCCACATGAAGATAATAAAAACATACACCAAGAGTTGTGCCATCTCTTTAGAAAATAAAATTATAACTTCCTGTGAGAGATATAAAATCTTGTAATAAAACAACCTTCTATGTTAAATCTATCAAATGATATCTAGAATTACACTATATTCATTTTCCCTTTAAATTCATAATAATTGTGAAATAGACCTTTGTTTCATCCTTAGACTCTTATCCTCAGTATAATTACCTCACTTTATGTATGTATTATTCATTTCTTAAATTCATATATTAATGGCCTTCAAAATATGACTTCTTACTGACCATTATGTAGAAGTTACAACAGCCATCAAAGCTAAAAGTCAACACCACATTTTTTTAAGATATACAAACTGAAATTCTGAAATGGATTGAAACAAATCATGCTGTAAACCATCTAGATATTTCTCCTTAACACTCCCAACACCATAGGCGTATCCTCCCATTGAATCCATTACACATTGGTATCCTTGATCTATGCCACAACCTTTTATAGAACCATTTATTAGCTCCTCATGGCTCACATGGTGATAAAAAATCCACCACACTAAGTGAAATGACATGGTGTTTCTAATTTTGAAATCCTAAAAATATAGACATTTAATATAGAAGAAAAACTTTACTAAAAAATCCTCTCTAGGTGCTGGTACAAACCTTTTAGTTGTTGTCCTCCAACATTCCCAAAACCATGGGTATAACCTCATAGTAGAAGCCTTTTCTCATTGTAGGTATTCATGTCGACCATTTCTACATCCAAAATAGGAGTTATCTCAAGAAATTACCATGGTCTATTTCAGTACTAGTTCTTGAGTGGAAGAATTCTTGGAAAGAAAATTATCACTGCCTCATGGAATAAATGATGTTTACCCCTCTGTACAGGGGGACATGGGATTAAGAATATTGAGCTCTTCAATCAATCTCTTCAAGCTCAATTTATTTGGAGGCTTATTAATGGAAAATCAAGGTCTCTTTATTTTCTCAGAGTTAGAATCCTTACTAGACTGATTGCTGGAAAATTAAAATATATGCAATCCTCTGTTTGGCTTGGTTTGAAAAAGGTTTTTCAAAAGATCAATTGTCACTCCCATTGGTTGGTGAATTCCTCCTCCAAGCTAAAATTATGGAAGGATAACTAGACAGGAATTCCTTTAATTGATAGTATAAATGTCAGTACTATGGATATCGATTCAGATGCTTCTATTTGTGATTAGCTTGAGCAGATCAGCAATCTGCCTTCTCACATTGTCCAAACTATCAATTCTTATGACTTCCTTAATTTAGATGACATCATGGATTGGGAACCAAGTTCAAATGGGCTGATTGATTATAAAAGCTTTTATAATCATTTAATTAAAGTCAACTCTTCATGTGCTGTCCAGCAATTTAGAAAATTGGTCCAGCCTCCCGGTTCACTATTTTATGGAGAATTAACTTGAAAAAGCTACCAGTGGACAAAAACCTTCAAAAATTTGGTATCTCTCTATGCTCAAGATGTGATTCGTTCCATCAACACAGGGATGACCTATATCATTTATTCCTTTCTTGTAAAACTACGGATTCACTATGGATTATTATATTTGATCTATTTGGCATTTCGATACCTCATGTCAACAACATTGCAGAATTTCTGCACTTAATCACAAAAGAGTTTTTTTTCAAGCAGATTCATTCTCTATTCCTTGTTTCTTGTGTTGAAACTTTTTATAATCTTTGGAGTGTCAAAAATAAAGTCAGGCATGATAATTATACTTTCAATCATAATGTTTCCATTTCACATATTCTAGCAATGACCCGATGTGAAAATCAGTTCCACACTGAAAAATTACATAGCTCCATCAAAGACTTTGCAATCTTGAGAAGGCTTCATTTGTCAGGTAATTTCCCCAAACCTATGGGCACTATGGAAATTTTCTGGAATCCCCCTTTTGCAGGTTGGATAAAATGAAACCTTGATGGAGCCTCAAAGGGAAACCCTGGACCAGCTGTATATGGTATTGCTTTCAGTGACCACAATAGTGACTTGCTTGATGGATTTTATGGCTCTTGCGGTCATGTAACTACCCTTGAAGCTGAGATGATGGAACTTATTAAAGAAATGGAGATTTTTAATCAATAAAATTGGACTAATATCTGGGTTGAATGTGACTCCACTACTATTGTACATGCTGTTAGAAAGAATCAGATCCATCTTGCTTGGAAACTTACTCAGAAATGGATCAAATGCCTTGACACTCTTGCCTCAAAGAACATTATCATTACACATGTTTACCATGAAGCCAACACTCTTACTGATAGACTTGCAAACCAAGGTATTCTGGAAGCCACAGGTGCACATGCGACCACAGTTGAAGAGGATTTTCTTAATATTCTCAATAGAGAAAAATGTAAAATTCCCTCCTTTAGACTCTTGTAACCTTTTTATATAAGTCTCTAATGCTTGATTTTCATAAAAAATGCCCAATGTTATGGGAATGGTTCTCCTTGGTTTTTATCTACAATCACGGCTCCTAATCACCAGGGTGTGACCCAAGTCGGGGAGAAACCTGGCTTCACCAAGCATGGGAACCTCATTCTTTTGACATTCCAACAAGTATCCTTCATCAATCCTATCAACAAACAAAACCCAACAACTGTATGATGAATTTTTTCTAATAGTGACCTAGAACGAACAACTTTTTACTTTTATATTATAAGTATTAAATATTAATAAATATATTATCAAATGATGTGTATTGTTCTAAATTAATTTAATGTCATAATTTTCTTAGAGTGTCTTTTTCATCGAATGACCATAACAGTTCCTTTTTATGATGAGAACCTTGAAGTGCTTTGATGATATTATTACACATATATTCTATTGTCAGATAAAAGAATCTTACTAAGAATAGATGATAAATTATATCATGGGAAATAGGCTCATAATACATTGATACTTATTCTCATGATTTTTTACCTTTAAAATATCAAAGAGAGTAACTAATGAGATTAGACCTCTAATAGGAATTCAACATGTTATATGTTTGATTGGATATTCCTATTTTCATAGGTGTGGATTTGTACTTATAACTGATATTAATGTTAATTTGTATCATGATTTTAGTACTTAGATATATTGTGGTAAACCATGATGACATATTCTCATAGAAAGGTATGATACGTTGGGTGCATCCCAAGTGATATGGAATTAATGAATAATTCAAGAAAGGATTGTCCCTTACAAGTTTAGGTAAGTAGTATCTCTAGCTCCATGATTGGAATGTAATTTCTAAATTAAAGTCCATAACCATGGTGGTTTTATCAGCACATTCATTTCAATAAAGTGAATGAAATATATGTTAAGAATATAGGTTGATGATAGTAGTAGTGAAACTTAATTGATAGGATATTTTGAGAAAGATATTATATTACATAGTGAATGTTCATAAAAATTTGTTATTATTTTGACATTAATTATTATTTTATGAATTTCTTGATGTGTTTCTATATGATTATCTTGTAATTTAGACGATTCAA
Organism: Viscum album; assembly: GCA_963277665.1. Taxonomy (NCBI): domain Eukaryota; kingdom Viridiplantae; phylum Streptophyta; class Magnoliopsida; order Santalales; family Viscaceae; genus Viscum; species Viscum album. Next base: position 233,127,027 of record OY728141.1, read on the forward strand.
CCTTATTTTACTAATAAAGAATCCTATACGGTGATACGTTATGTTTATCTGGAATCTCAGTTAAATTATATATGAATTTAATATTAGAATATTTATAATTCTCAAGTAGCTAAGAATAATAATTATTTATGTTATGTTGATTACTTAAATATTTATTTAAGAAATAATAAAATGATATTTATTTCAAAATAAATAACATTATTCAAGATTTGAGAAATACCAAGGATCATTGACAAGACTGATGGACTGAGTTAAGGGTCTGGTGAGAATGTTATACAAAATATCATTTGAATAAATATCAATTAATTTATTAATATTTATATTATCCACGAGACATGAAATCTTCTCAAAAATAATTATAATAATATTATTATTAGATATGGGGCTCAATAATAAAAATAGATTGGTTACATACCTACTTGAAATTACCAATTCTTAACATATCTATATAAACATGATTATATCCTTTCTTGGAAATTTGATTTTTGTGAAAAATAAATCCTCTTTGTAAAATTATATCAAACCTAGAGAGAAATTTTCCTATTGAATTATCTCAGGAACATTGATATCATCAATCCCCCCCACAATAACATGAAACAACTAGATGAATCCTTTAAAAATAAATGGGTTTCTTATTACAATCAATTGTAATGAAACAAGATGGATATTTTTCAGTATTGGAATAAAAATATATATCAGTGAGGTTTTTAAGTTCATGGATTATATGTGGATTATAGATATTGGGATTCTATCCTTTAATCCTTAATCACAACAATGGAATTATGATAGTGGTCACCCAATGAGATAACGAATAAAAAATTCCAAGAAAATAGATAATTTTTATTTTTAAATTAATCTAAAATTATATGTGAAGAATCCTATATCATGTATTAGTGAGAATATATTTGTTAACATAAAAGGAGAACTATGATGAAGATAATGAAATTCTATTATTAGGAATGGGCCTAAGTGCTTAAACTATTCCATAGAACCTTCATATACCTGTGTATAATTTTTCATTCCATAAAACTAAAATATTTGACACATTAAGTAATGTCTCAAATTTTGGGAATGATATTTTTCAATAATAGACTTAGAAATACTAGTTATCATCTTGATTTTTTATGTGAGTAGATGTATGATGTACCTGAAGGTTCCAAGGCACGGTGAAAGTGTTGGGTGGAGGCACATTTTTGGGTTTTCATCCAAATTAATTGATAAATTAGAATTAAAACATAAAAACACATTGTAATATCATAGTTATGATCACAAAAAATTAATTTATAATTAATTTAAATTTAAAATTTCCACATCTTCAGTATTATTATTGATAAATTTCCACCATATCTTTTATTTAATTCTCATTATCATCAAGATTCAATGAAAGGATTCATATATAAATATTTACAATATCTCCATGAGAATATAAATGATGTTCTTGATATCTAGAGTGTTATCATAGAAAAAACAAGTGTCTTATATCGTTCCCCAACAATCATAATAATATTCTTTTATTCTCTCTATATTTTCTTGAGAGATAGAGAAAATAATATTTTTTATCAGTTGTTTGAGAGAGACATAGATGATTTCTCATTGTGTCCTACAAATCATTAATACAAAATGGAGTATTTTTGAATTTATACCCTTGTTAAAATTGATATAATTTTAGAAAAAATCTGTTATCCTTTTATTTAACCTCAGTAATACCCCATGTCAAAATTACAATAATATTATTATTAAACCACATGAAATGCATGAAATAAAATATAATTTCATAAGTAAATAATTTAAGATATTAAATAAAATATATCATTTCTATTAGATCATTAAATTTGACCTGTATTATCCCATAAAATTTATCAGACCCTGAGTAATAAAATATATTCATTTGCTAAAATAATATAAATATTATATTCATTAAACATTCAAGTAAATATTTATTTATAACATTATTGTAACATGGATAAATATTTATTATAATATATTCTCTAAAAAATTGTTTAAATAAACACTAAATTCATTAAAATAAAAACAACTATATATTAAAAGTAGTTTTTTAGAGGGGGTTATAAAAAACACTCTCTAAAATATTTTTTCAGGTAATTTAGTGATGATAGTTCCAAAATCACCACAAAAAATTAATTTAGAGATTATTTAGGAATAACTATCTCTAAATAAATAATCTAATAAAAAAATTTAAAAAAATTTAGAGGGGGTTATAAACCACTATTAATTAAGATAGATAAAAATGATTTATAACCCATCCAAATCGCATATATTATAGAGAGTTAAAAATCCCAAATATTTTTTTAATTTTTTTAAAAATAAAATATATGTTTAGTGGTGTTTTTTCCCAAAGAGGTGTTAAATAATAATATTTCAGTTGTTTGGGGTTATATTCTGCTAAATATGATGTTTATTAATTTGTAAAAATTGAAAAACATTATTGGGGATTATAAAATCCCACTAATCATTGATATTAGAGGGGATCTATAACCCTTTATAAAATATTAAATCGAATTTAAATTTTTTTTTCGGTGTGTTTGTATCATGAACCATCATCCAGGCCCTGTACCGTTACTACCCCTAGCCCGCCTCTGATAGGAAAAAGGTTGGTGACTAGCACTGAGTAGGCATATCCCACAAATGGGAGGCATTTGTCTACGAACCTGTACACATGCACCGAACTGAAATCCACAGGGCTGGAGAGTGAAAACACTAAGTAAAGGAAATTCTTGCATTCCACTACAACCCAACAATAGAATACTATAGAAAGTAATGTAGTAAAGTAAAACTAGTCTAGAATACAACCCCACAAAATGAAAGACAACTACAATGCCTGACCCATAAACAAGGGTACTGAAGTTGCTGTAGGTAGCATTTAGAAAAACCTCTTCTCATCTGATCTCACAAGGCCCCAATTGGTCCTTGTCCTGCTCCATCTAAGACTCCACCAAACTATTGGACATCTACAAAAGACACAACATGTGCAGGAAAAGCCTGTGAAGGGGTCAGTAAAGCAATACTCATCATGGGAACCCAAAAACTAGAAAGAAAAATATCACAAAGGAAAACACAACCAAGATGGTATAGTCATCTCAACACATGTATATGTCATCAAAAAATATAACAAGAACATCCAGGTATACATGAAAAGGATTCCAATACACAACATCTCATCCACTCCCAGCCATAAGGTTCCACGCATAATACACTTGATTCCAGGAGATCCCAATCCTCGAGCTATCTGATAGAAACAAGGTAGAGAAAGTCTACAAAAATTATCTAAGAGAACATATGGTATCGATCTATCATGAAGTTTCCCTGAGACTTCTAGTATCACTAAGTTAATATGTCTCGATATCACAACCAATCCTTCGTCATATGATTCTGCTCAAGGCATGCTCATCCCGGGAGGACTCCCTCCTTGAGGCATCAAGTCATCAAAGACCTTTGCAATGAGGGTCCCACTTCTTTGGGACCCTCCGAAACAGAACCCACAAAGAACTAACCAAATTAAACTGCTTAAATAATAACACTGGACAACTTTTACTTTTGAGGGATTCTTCCCTAATAAGTCACTAAGGTCTGCTCGTCTTCCTGGCCACTCAGGTCCACTTGGCTACCGGGCCACTCAGGTTCGCTCGACTACCGCCCATCTTCTGGCTCACTGTGGTCCTCTTGGCTACCAATTGTCTTTTGGGACACTGAGGTATGCTCGGCTACTGCTCCTCTACTAGGTCACCGAGGTCCACTCGGCTACTGGTCGTCTATCGGGCCACTAAGGTCTGCTCAACTGCTGGTCGTCTATCGAGCCACCGTGGTCAACTTGGCTACTAATCGTCTGTAAGGACACTAAGGTCCGATCAACTACTATTCGTCTGTCAGGACACTACGGTTTGCTCGTCTACTACTCATATTCCGGGCCACAGAGGTATGCTCAGCTACCAAGCTACTGAAGTCCACTCATCACTCCCTTCCCATCACAACTAGCCATAGGATTTATACTTGCATCAGACTTGATTCCTATATAATATACTACTCAAGCCATTGGTCATATCTCAAACTCCATAAAAACTCACTTAGAGTGTGTGAAAAGGACTGTATCGTCATGAGGGTCCCAACATCATAAACCAAATGTTGATCAGACGTATGGTTTGCATGTTATAACCATTTTACTGAAACGGGATCAGTTGGGCCCGGCTCCCATCCGACCCAACGTAGCCCGAGGTCCATCAACCAGACCCAGACTGAGGTCCACTAACCCAAACCGGTCTACTGGGCTTGGCCCAGATTGGCTAGGTTGTGCGTTTGGCTCGTCGGGCCACCTGGGGTGGCACACCTCTTTCTTCTCGGCTCACTGTGAGAAGTCTAGCCTACTATAACCAAGACATAGAGGGAGAGCTATGTCTTCTGAACACCCCATGGGTCACATCGTGGTCTGCTACCTCCACGGTTCAGCTGGACCATGACCCTTCATCCACATGACGCAGTGCGGCCTCCGCATTTTTTTGTGCTACCGCCAGCCGCTACCGGCGGCCCGATCCACCACCTTTGAAGGGTTTCCATGTTCCGCCTCACCGACGTGGTGCGTTTCCGGCACACCACCTTCTCTCACTACGATGGCCCCTATGCACCACCTGTGGAACCTTGATATGTGCTTTGTCCGTCACCATGGTGCACCATCTCCCTCACTAGCTACCAGCACCGACACACCATAGGTGCCTTCTATGGGAACCAGGTCCGTTCCGGTGGTCCGTTTTCCGATCCATGAGTGCTTTTGGTGTCCTCAGGTCATCACCATCCCTGCTACGCATTCCAAACAGCCTTATCATTGATCCAAGAGTTTGGTCATGAATAACACAAGAATGCCCACAACAGAGGGATCCGCCCTTGTTCGTGTTGGCCCCACGCCTCCATGTTAGAATAAAATGGAATATGATTAACACTATGTTTCTATCCCTTCAAAACTGAGATAAAAAAATCCTCCCCACAAGAACAGACAACCTATGGATCAACCTGTTAGTGGGTTGATCTACATTAGTTGTTTAGAAATAAGGAATGGGGAAACAATTTCGTCAAGAACAATCCCAAACCTCATGTTGTATTTCTTATAGACATAGATTGAAGTCACAACTCCACATTGATACTTGTTCTGTTGGTGTTCGTTGATTCGTCACCGCTTCATTGAACCCTAACATCTGATCTGTTGTCTTTGGTGAGAGAGCCTCTTCCCCCTTGCCTTAGGGAAACTCCATATTTATTGAGGAATTATTTAGTGTTATGAATTCTAATGATAGACCCTATAATCAATTAATAGAGGAAACACGTTAACGTGTTAATGAATTTTATCATTACTGTTTCGCTTTGAAAAAGCATCACCATGATACTTCATTTATAAAAGGAGAAACATTTTCACGGTTGCTGCGTCACAACATATCTAGGCTGCGAAATGTTAAAAATAATTAAAATAATCTTCTTTCAGTCTATTTTATAATCCTTTAAAAAGTCCAAAAATTAACTTTTACCATGAACCCACACCAGTCAAGGTTTAGTCTTGATTAAGGAGAACATCTCGTTTCATACTAAATGGTGGATTCTGATTTTTAATCTTAGTTACCATTTTTGATTTATGAGGATTTGAAAATAAAAATAATTTTTATTTAAATTATTTTATTTACAGTTACATCCCAAAAACTATCATTCATAGACATCCTGCACCGACTGATGTTAGGCTCCACCGAAGGAAAGCATGCCCTCACAAGCTCAATATTGGTCTCATGTTTTCAATTCGAGTCACCATTCATGGATTATAAAGACTTGAAAAAAATAAAATAATAATATTTTATTATTTTATTTATAGTTATTTCATTTTTGGGTTTTCTCATTGGAGAGATGCACCAACTAAATATAAGTCGCACATAGGGTAATCCCACTGCTTTGAACACAAAGGTTCCCTCAGATTTCTGATTTAAGAAGGAGTTTATGATTTTTTTTGGAAAACTACCCAAAAACTCTATTTAATACTTAACATTTTTTGACAGATCATTCCGGGCACTCTGGGACTCAAAATCGCATGCTGTCTTAGTGCATGGTCTCGTAATTTTCCCTTGAAATTTCTAAAAATAGAACTGGGAAATTTTGAGTTGTTACATCACCCCAAACATAAGGATTTACATCTCTGAAAGCCAAAATGAGGGATTCCTAAATAGATGAGGGTAAAAGAATGAACATGATATTACCACTCCCACTCCCACGTCCTCTCTTAGAGATTCATGTGCTGCCACCGAATACACACTAGAGGAGTTGATCACCCATAGAGGTTCCTCTCCTTTCAATCCTTGATCACTACTAGAGACTCTGCAAAATTTGCCTCATTGTCGATGTACAGCTTTCCCCAATCAAGTCTTTAGCATCTAGAGGCACCCCAAGCGCTCTACTAAACTCTGATCTGAGGTATTTAGGAAGCGGGTTTACTCGGTGAGTCAGTCAATGATCACCAGATGGTATCATTTCTCTTGGATTTATGTGGAAAAACCATCATGAAGTACATCTATATCCTCTCCCGCTTCATTCCTAGTACCCCTAGAAATAGAAAAAACAACCCACGAATGAGACTCATACAAGATTTTATATTTTTTTTATCTCAATAGTTAAGCCTAGATTCAACCAGTTCTTTCATCCCTAGTGTCTTCCTTGACACCCACACACATACCTCGATGCATATCGCCACACAAGGAATCACTACCCCAACTGGGCATCCTATGAAAAAAATGTGCTCCCCACCATTTGATTGTCCATCATGGGTATTCTCAGTGGACAACTGAGTATGTAAAGACTCATTGACAGTTCCACCAAGTTGTGACTCCCTGACTAATTTAATAGTGAATGGGTAACAACCAATGACTAGAGATAAGGTTCTTCATACACATCAACAAAATATAAATGTAATGGGGTCAACTACTCCATTTCGTCATTCACCAACTTCGAACTGGATCTCTTACTGAGAGAATTCACTACCATGTCTCCATACCAGGAGTATAGAATACTTCAAGGTTATTGTCCTAGAGGAATTCTAGCTATCTTCTTTATCTCAAGTTAAAATCCTTCTAAGGGAAGATGTGATTGAGACTCTTTTGGTAAGAGTAGATGGTAATCCATCAACCCTTAAGGTAATGCCTCCACATCTTCAATTCAAAGACTACCACTTCCCAATCAAGATCGGGGCACTCGTCAAGCTCTGTCTTAACTACTAAAAAGCCTATAGGCACCATTCCACCCACACGAATTGTAACAGCCCAAGATTTTATGAAAAATATTCTTTTTAATTTCACTAATGTCTTGTGTTGTACGCTACACCAAAAGGAGCTTGCACAACACGCATCCTTGACTTGCCTTTCATTACACGCAATCGCAACCTTCCTCGATAGCATGTGTAGTACGCAATACTGAGTTTCACGAAACAACGTTATGCTATTAAAATATTATTAAAACTAGCCGTTATGAATAGTAATAACCACTTTTTAAATTTTAGAAATTTTAGCTCTCAAAATGGACTTCATTTTTGGATTCGGAGTATCGAATTTAGCCTAAGGTGAAATTTTGGTACTTTTCGGATAACTTTCATATTCTGATGAATAGTGAAAATTACTAAATTATAATTAAAAACAAATTTTTTAATCGAAATAATTAATAGTGATAAATAATTAATTTCAGTGGTTTTAAAGTTTATTTAGATTATATTTTTACAATTTAATACAATTTTGGTCATTGGATGTAATTTCACATTTAAACCAGACATAATCAAGTGTCAATCTTTTGATAGATATTGTTTCTTAAAAACACGCTATTTGTTTTAACAGTGGGATTTAATTATAAAATTAATTAATGCAATTTATATGTTATGAATTTGGTAAAATAGACTTCATTTTTGAATTCAGAATATGAAATATAGCTTAGGATGAAATTTTGGCATTTTTCTGAAAAACTTCAATTTTTGATGAATAGTGAAACTACTAAGTGGTAGTTAAAAAATAGAATTTTTCATAAAACATAATTTTACCGCTTCTGTGAATGGAATTTCAAAAATCCGAGAGACACGATTGATGTCAGTAAGTAAAATGTGGTTCAATGAGATGAAAATAATTTTTGGTGAATAGTAACTTTTTACTTTTTTTTACCTCGGTTAATAGTAAATAGGGTAACTAAGGGTAAATATGATATTACTATTACCCTAACACATGTCCTAATTCTATTGGATAAGTTTAATTCGACCAAAAACAACCTTATGAATATAATATGACCATTTAGGTCCACTTGGATTAAATTATGACATTTAATATTATTTTATTTAATGAATAGTTAAAATAGTTAAAATCAAAGTTGAATAACTAAAACATTTTTAATATGGGGTTATACATAAGATAAATTCGACTATAAATATTCATTATAAAGATAAACAGATTTCCTACATAATGAGTTTTTATTTATAATTTTGAGACCTTAAATAAATTAATTTATTTATGACACAACAATGATGCAGTAATTACCCTTTTAAGGAAATATTAACATAATTGATGTTATAAATGCTCAAATGAATGTAATTTGAGACTTTTTATGAATTACACTAATTTTATAGGTTACTATGATATATTAGTGTTGATTTAATCAACTTGGTTCAAACATATAATTCTGTTTTGACTTTCACAAAAATCATATATCAAATAGTGTCAAAATTGACACAAAATAGTTTTTAAATCAAATATTATATTATTAATTGTTATTTTATTCCTAAAAATCTAAGGTTCGGCCAAATGACTTAGATAAGGATATATATATTAATAATAAACAATTTGTGGTTCGGTTGTCATGTTATAGTAAGTGTATTTACCATATAGTGAAAGAAAACAAAAAGACACGGTAAAAGTTAAATTATTTAACTTAGAGTTAAATCTAATTGATAAGGTTAAAATAATACCCTAAACTTGTCTAAATCCTATTGGATGATATGATTTCGACCCATCCCTACTTTAGCTTCGAAATAAGACCCTTTGGAACCATTAGAAACCGATTTTGACTTTAATATAAAATAATATTTTGAGATATTCCTAAGGTGCCCCGCTCATCCCTTATAAAAGGGTACCTCCTCCCCCTCCTCCTCACACAAATTTGAGCACTCAAGCTCGGCCAACCCCTGACAAAATCCCTTCTACACTTCCCTAGAATAATCCTAGAGGTCCTGGTCTTCTTCAAAGACCAATCTTAGTTCCCTAAGTGGAGGATTCAAACAGGCGTTCTAAAGAAGAGGTAATATTCATTACCGATCTTTTCAATTTCTTTCTTCTTCAACTTCTTCTTCTTTAGTTGTTTCATGATAAAGTGATAACATAAGTATTACTTACATACTGATATGTTATTATAAATATGAAACAACAGTAATTCACCTTCTATCCATCCTACGGAAAAATGAAATCACCGCGCGTGCGTACGTATGGAATACCGTCTCCACGCCGTGGTGTAATATATTTTCCATCACCACCTTAATTGGATGGGTATAATGGTTTAATTAGTAACTATATATGATTATTATAAAGTGATATTGATACTTAAATAGTATACATACACTTCAACACAATTCCATGACCATGGGAACGATATCATCGCTCGTGCATACGTACGGACTACCGTCTCCACGACGCGATGAGATTCATTCTTAATGATTAACCATTCATGAATGATTATAAAATATATATAATAAGTACTAATGAAATATATGACGTAATAATGATACTGGATTTATGTATATATATATGTATGTATGTCATCTACTTACTTCCATTCAAGACAATAAGGAGTGAAAAACAACGTTCATGCGTACGTACGGACTACCGTCTCCATGAACGGTGTTTTTTATTTCATTTATCTATCTGTTATATATATATATATATACTGAATATATATGATATATAAATCATATTTTATATTATGGAAGTAAGTAAATCATGATATAAGTAATAATAATGTCAAGAACAACAAGTCAAAACACCTAAGATAAATGAAACGATTTTACCCAAAACGCTTCTTTAACATGGAATTTACAAAAGAACGGGTAATATAATGTCATAAGTGAACCATATATGATATCATAACAATGAATATGATTCTGTAATACGTCAATGACATTATTTAAATCATTATAAAGGAGGTTTAGACACATACGAAGCAAATCGGACCTAAGGTAAGGGATAAATTTTCAATCTCATTTTTATCCGAGATTGCTTATACGTAAGTATTTACTGGGGTTACGTTTATCATCCATGACCATGATTTCTAAAAATGATTTCATAAAATGTTTACCATTCTTCAATGGATGTTTAAAGTCATTTTTACCCTTTATTTGCTTTTTACCACATTGTATGAATGAAATCTTTCGTTTGGTTACCATATAATGTACTTTTTTGACTTTTCTGACAAAAGTACGAGGAGAATGTTATTTCTAACTTATACGGAATGAACGGATTTTTACAGTTTCATAACACCTCATTTTTTAGAAGCTTCCTCTACAAGATTTCATGATTATTTTCAATAAAACCCTTATCTTTTAAAATTGCATGTAATTTTGTGAAAATAACATGATTTTAAAGAAGAAAGGATATTTTACTCAAGAATTCATTTCAAGTGTTTTGTCAAAATTATTTTACATCTAAGATGACATTATTTCATATGTTTATGTTTCAAGTAAAATTTCTCTATGATTTAAATGGATTCAATTTTCTTATGATGAAATGATATCAATTTTTTGTGGATTATGTTATGATGGCATGATGTTTAAGAATCCCATTTTATTTCATGGGTTATGTTATGATGTATGATTTATGATTTTGTGGCACACATAAGAATGGTATCATTATGAGATGGGTGGGACCTATATCTCCCTCCAATGCATTGGGTAAAGATTTTATATCTCATGAGATAGACAGGGCTGGAACGGTAGGTTATACCGGTTCAGTGAAACAGGACTGAAACGAGGGTTACTCGATTCAGAAAGGGACTTTGTCCACAAGGATAGTCTTGGAAATGAGTCTTTACTAACAAGAAATGATTCTATATGATTATGTGTGTATGCCAAAAAGTTTCATGTTTTAAGTTATGATTATTGTGATTACATTTCACTTCCATGATTTATCCCATGTTATGAAATTATGCTCTCTTTTGCAGGTTAAGATTTCCAAAATGTTATGTTCTTATGAATACGATGTGATTGATATTTCTTTTGTTTACCCTTACTGAGCATTTGAGCTCACCCTTTTATGTTTTCTTTTCCCCAGGATATAAAGAAAGTTTTTAGATAAAAAAAGGAAGATCTTTATAGGTTATGTTGAAGATCTTTCACCACGATTAGAAGATTACGTTCCGAGTTTCCAAAGACACTAAACTATTACGATCCTTGTGTGTGTGTTTTTGTTATGTACTAAGTATTCCGCAAATGTAATGTAATGTCCATGTATGATAAGCTTCGGGTCTCTACAGTTGGTATCATAGGAAAGGTTTAGTCAACCTTTGGAAACTAGGATGCGAAAACGTTAGTGAGATCCCTAGAGATATTTCTACGGTATGTCTAGGGATGTCCCTAAGGTTAAGTATACGTATAAGTTATAGTACTAGAACTACGCTAACGATCATAGAATTAAACCTAAGATGTTCGATATTGAAGGTACTCCCCCTTTATTATGTTGTTTTCCCTAGCATGATTTTTGCCTCTCACACGATTCTTTTTTGGTTTTAGACGATGGCTGGAACCCGAAGGAACCGTGTTGATCAATGCAATGGACAATGCAATGATTGCCCTCCTGAACAAACAAATGTTATGGGAGATGGAGTGAAAAATCTTATTGCTATACTTACACAAGTTATGAATCATCTTGGACTTCCAAATGAGTAGATAAGGGAACAATATTCTATTGAGTCCTTCATGAGGCAACGTCCACCTACTTTCAGTGGGTCTTCTGATCCACTTGTGGCTGAACAATGGATCAGTACTACTGAAAAGATATTTTTGGTTCTTCAATGATCTGAACATGATAAATTCATCTTAGCAGTATATCGTTTGGAAGGTGAAGCTGATCAATGGTGGAATCTTATCAAGAATACGAGGCCAAGAGATGAAATTGAGTCCATGGAATGGGACGAGTTCAAGAACTTGTTTTTCAGTAAGTACTTCCCTCGTATTCTTCGAACAAAGATGGAGAAAGAGTTTCTTGAACTGAAGCAAAGGGATGATGAATCTGTTGGTACCTATGAAGCAAATTTTACAAGACTTGCAACGTACGCTTCTGGTATTATCATCCAACCTGAAAGTAAAGTTGATCGATTTTTCAGTGGCTTAAAACCAAGTCTTCGAAGGGCATTAGCTATAAGAGACTTTAGTAGCTATGAAGAAATTGTGCGTTGTGCTATCATGGTAGAAATGGAAGTTGGTGTTACATATCCATCTCATGGTTTTGACAAGAAATGAAAGATGGAGTTCAAGGAGAAATCTCAGAATAATGGTGAAAAGAAGATGAATGTTTCCTTATGCACAAAGTGTGGAAAGAAGCATGGTGGAGATTGTCTTAAAGGGAATAGAAAATGTTTTAAGTGTGGAAAAGAAGGTCATCGAGTAGCTAAGTTTCGAAGTAATGGAAAAAGGGATTCTAATGATGTGAATAAAGCAAACACTGCAGAGAACGCACCACCAACACTTCAATGCTTCAAGTGCAAGGAAATGGGGCATTATGCTAATAAATGCCCTAATCCAAGGGTTAGTGATGATCGACATGAGCAACCGCTTAAGGCAAAGGACAAAGGGAAGTCACATGCGATCACTATTGGCAATGTTGAATATGACAACGATGTGGTGGAATGATTAAGTGTTTATGTAATGGGATTCCAAAATAATGTTGTATCATTGAGTATTGCAATATTTATTGATGTGGTATTCAAAGTGATTGAGATATTTTTTGGAAATAAGATGATATGCGCATAATGAATGGAAAACGAGAAAATGAAATGTTTAATAGTATTCATGAGCTCATGATTGATATAAGGACTAAGTGATATCATGGTTTGAGTATATAGAATTTTGAGGATTTTGGTATGTGGAAAGTGTTAACTTTAAACTGCATTCATGTTTTCACTAAGATATTCAAGAGAATACATGATTAAAGACTTTGAATGTTTAGAATGTGACCAACAAGACATATCTTATGTGGATCAACGATGGTATTAAATCTCTGGTAATTGTTTTCACTATATTATGAGAGTGGACTGCAGTATTATGGGTAAGCCTAAAGATTGGAATGGATTATGTTGGACATAAGTTAGTATTGTTTAAGGATAAAAGTTTTTTTCGATATTATTGATCGGATGTTATAGTAATATAGTTTTAGAAAAAGGACAACCTGCAGGACGGGCGACAGCCCATCGCTTCGGACAAGGCTGTGGGAATCGAACCCACAACCGAAGTGCGACTGGCCTTTATCTCCTACCACTGGACTACAGGAAGTCCCTGTTTAGTAGAAACTAGTTTTAATATATTAAGCAGTATGATATATGAAGTATAAGTCCATTTTAGGAACCATATGTGATTAATCTCATTATAGATCGACTTATGTATATAATTTTTGCTAACCTTTTGTTTGAGACAGATGGAATGACCCGTCATTCTATCACATGATCTGCAAACACTTCACGAATAACAAATTCAACTTCATTTATTTAAGAGATGAAGTGGAAATTGTTAAAGGCACGAACAATAGTGAGATTGTACCAAAATAAAGTAAGTATTTATTCTAATTCAAATTCTATAACTTTAGGGGAACGATCTTGAAAACCCAAAATGTTGTCCTAGTGATCTTATACCTGATGAATCAGATGGTACCTTATACCGTCACAAATTTATGGATTTGTGATTGTTGGATTTTCCATAGCCATGTTCTCTACCACTCTCCATCAGAACATGATGGTTAGATTTTTCTTCCATATCCATATTTTCACCTATGTGGAAACCCAGTGATTAGTTTATTTGGGTAACCGTTAAGTTTCATACTTTTGTTTTTAAATATTGGTTTTGGTATTCCTTTTTACGATGTGGGTTTCTATTAAAGAAACTTTCTAATAGTAAACCATTTATAACCCCGACGAATTTCGAGGGCGAAATTCATTGTAAGGGGGGTAGAATGTAACACCCCAAGATTTTATGAAAAATATTCTTTTTAATTTCAATAATGTCTTGTGTTGTACGCTACACCAAAAAGAGCTTGCACAACACGCATCCTTGACTTTCCTTACATTACACGCAATCGCAACCTTCCTCGATAGCGTGTGTAGTATGCAATACTGAGTTTCACGAAACAACGTTATGCTATTAAAATATTATTAAAACTAGCCGTTATGAATAGTAATAACCACTTTTTAAATTTTAGAAATTTTAGCTCTCAAAATGGACTTCATTTTTGGATTCGGAGTATCGAATTTAGCCTAAGGTGAAATTTTGGTACTTTTCGGATAACTTTCATATTCTGATGAATAGTGAAAATTACTAAATTATAATTAAAAACAACTTTTTTAATAAAAATAATTAATAGTGATAATTCATTAATTTCAGTGGTTTTAAAGTATATTTAGATTATATTTTTACAATTTAATACAATGTTGGTCATTGGATGTAATTTCACATTTAAACCAGACATAATCAAGTGTCAATCTTTTGATAGATATTGTTTCTTAAAAACACGCTATTTGTTTTAACAGCGGGATTTAATTATAAAATTAATTAATGCAATTTCTATGTTATGAATTTGGTAAAATAGACTTCATTTTTGAATTCGGAATATGAAATATAGCTTAGGATGAAATTTTGGCATTTTTCTGAAAAACTTCAATTTTTGATGAATAGTGAAACTACTATGTGGTAGTTAAAAAACAGAATTTTTCATAAAACTTAATTTTACCGCTTCTGTGAATGGAATTTCAAAAAATACGAGAGACACGATTGATGTCAGTAAGTAAAATGTGGTTCAATGAGATGAAAATAATTTTTGGTGAATAGTAACTTTTTACTTTTTTTAACCTCGGTTAATAGTAAATAGGGTAACTAAGGGTAAATATGATATTACTATTATCCTAACACATGTCCTAATTCTATTGGATAAGTGTAATTCGACCAAAAACAACCTTATGAATATAATATGACCATTTAGGTCCACTTGGATTAGATTATGACATTTAATATTATTTTATTTAATGAATAGTTAAAATAGTTAAAATCAAAGTTGAATAACTAAAACATTTTTAATATGGGGTTAAACATAAGATAAATTCGACTATAAATATTAATTAGAAAGATAAAAATATTTCCTATATAATTATATTTTATTTATAATTTTTATACCTTAAATAAATTACATTATTTATGATACAACGATGATACAGTAATTACCCTTTTAAGGAAATATTAACATAATTGATGTTATAAATGCTAAAATGAATGTAATTTGAGACTTTTTATGAATTAAACTAATTTTCTAGGTTACTATGATATATTAGTGTTGATTTAATCAACTTGGTTTGAACATATAATTCTGTTATGACTTTCACAAAAATCATATATCAAATAGTGTCAAAATTGACACAAAATAGTTTTTAAATCAAATATTATATTATTATTTGTTATATTATTCTTAAAAATCTAAGGTTTGGCCAAATGACTTATATAAGGATATATATATTAATAATAAACAATTTGGGGTTCGTTTTTCATGTTATAGTAAGTGTATTAACCATATAGTGAAAGAAAACAAAAAGACACGGTAAAAGTTAAATTATTTAACTTAGAGTTAAATCTAATTGATAAGGTTAAAATAATACCCTAAACTTGTCTAAATCCTATTTTATGATAGGATTTTGACCCATACCCACATTAAATTCTAAATAAGACACTTTGGAACCATTATAAACCGATTTTGACTTTAATATAAAATAATATTTTGAGATATTCCTAAGGTGCCCCTCTCCTCCCTTATAAAAGGGTACCTCCTCCCCCTCCTCCTCACACCAATTTGAGCACTCAAGCTCGGACAAACCCTGCCAAAATCCCTTCTCCACTTCCCTAGAATAATCCTAGAGGTCCTGGTATTCTTCAAAGACCAATCTTAGTTCCCTCAGTGGAGGATTCAAAGAGGCGTTCCAAAGAAGAGGTAATATTCATTACCGATCTTTTCAATTTCTTTCTTCTTCAACTTCTTCTTCTTTAGTTGTTTCATGATAAAGTAATAACATCAGTATTACTTACATACTGATATGTTATTATAAATATGAAACAACTCTAATTCACCTTCTATCCATCCAACGGAAAAATGAAATCACCGCGCGTGCGTACGTACGGAATACCGTCTCCACGCCGTGGTGTAATATATTTTCCGTCACCACCTTAATTGGATGGGTATAATGGTTTAATTAGTAACTATATATGATTATTATAAAGTGATATTGATACTGAAATAGTATACATACACTTCAACACAATTCCATGACCATGGGAACGATATCATCGCTCGTGCGTACGTACGGACTACCGTCTCCACGACGCGATGAGATTCATTCTTAATGATTAACCATTCATGAATGATTATAAAGTATATATAATAATTACTAATGAAATATATGACATAATAATGATACTATATTTATGTATATATATATATGTATGTATTTCATCTACTTACTTCCATTCAAGACAATAAGGAGAGAAAAACAGCGTTCATGCGTACGTACGGACTACCGTCTCCATGAACGATGTTTTTTATTTCATTTATCTATCTATTATATATATATATACTGAATATATATGATATATAAATCATATTTTATATTCTGGAAGTAAGTAAATCATTATATAAGTAATAATAATGTCAAGAACAACAAGTCAAAACACCTACGATAAATGAAACGATTTTACCCAAAACGCTTCTTTAACATGGAATTTACAAAAGAACGGGTAATATAATGTCATAAGTGAACCATATATGATATCATAAAAATGAATATGATTCTGTAATACGTCAATGACATTATTTAAATCATTATACATGAGGTTCGGACACATACGAAGCAAATTGGACCTAAGGTAAGGGATAAATTTTCAATCTCATTTTTATCCGAGATTGCTTATACGTAAGTATTTACTGGGGTTACGTTTGTCATCCATGACCATGATTTCTAAAAATGATTTCATTAAATGTTTACCATTATTAAATGGATGTTTAAAGTCATTTTTACCCTTTATTTGCTTTTTACCACATTGTATGAATGAAATCTTTCGTTTGGTTACCATATAAGGTACTTTTTTTACTTTTCCGACAAAAGTACGAGGAGAATGTTATTTTTAACTTATACGGCATGAACGGATTTTTACGGTTTCATAACGACTTATTTTCAAGAAGATTCCTCTACAATATTTCATGATTATTTTCAATAAAACCCTTATCTTTTAAAATTGCATGGAATTTTGTGAAAATAACATGATTTTAAAGAAGAAAGGATATTTTCCTCAAGAATTCATTTCAAGTGTTTTGTCAAAACTATTTTACATCTAAGATGACATTATTTCATATGTTTATGTTTCAAGTAAAATTTCTCTATGATTTAAATGGATTCAATTTTCTTATGATGAAATGATATCAATTGTTTATGGATTATGTTATGATGGCATGATGTTTAAGAATCCCATTTTATTTCATGGGTTATGTTATGATGTATGATTTATGATTTTGTGGCACACATAAGAATGGTATCATTATGAGATGGGTGGGACCTATATATCCCTCCAATGCATTGGGTAAAGATTTTATATCTCATGAGATAGATTGGGCTGGAACGGTAGGTTATACCAGTTCAGTGAAACAGGACTGAAACGAGGGTTACTCGATTTAGAAAGGGACTTTGTCCACTAGGATAGTCTTGGCAATGAGTCTTGACTGACAAGAAATGATTCTCTATGATTATGTGTGTATGCCACAAAGTTTCATGTTTTAAGTTATGATTATTGTGATTAAATTTCACTGCCATGATTTATCCCATGTTATGAAATTATGCTCTCTTTTGCAGGTTAAGATTTCCAAAATGTTATGTTCTTATGAATACGATGTGATTGATATTTCTTTTGTTTACCATTACTGAGCACTTGAGCTCACCCTTTTATGTTTTCTTTTCCCCAGGATATAAAGAAAGTTTTTAGATAAAAAAAAGGAAGATCTTTATAGGAGATGTTGAAGATCTTTCACCACGATTAGAAGATTACGTTCCGAGTTTCCAAAGACACTAAACTATTACGATCCTTGTGTGTGTGTTTTTGTTATGTACTAAGTATTCCGCAAATGTAATGTAATTTCCATGTACGATAAGCTTAGGGTCTCTACACGAATGGAAACCCCTTTCCACTGATCGATGCATTCATTATCCATTTAGTAGTGGATACTCGTTCTCCATGACCACTTGGTCAAAGGGATGGTAATCCACACATAAACTCTAACACTGGGTCTTACTAATCACTTCTTCTACAAGTCCCCCAACCCCACCCTCAACTCTAGAAGCTCTATGAAAGAAATAATATATATTGATGATGATATCAGTGCCATAACAATGTATATAATGATGGATAATTCTATCTCCCTACGGGGAGGTACTCCAAGAAACATATTTTGGAAATACGTCCCCGTACTCTGCCACTATTTCTAGGAACTAAGAAAATCAAAACATCCACTCCCATGTGGGAAAGGATGGTCGCATACATCTAACCCTTCACCTATCCTCCAGACCCCTTTAGCCTGGTGTAGAACACATTGGGAAGAAAACCCCTTTCCACTGATCAATGCGTTCATTATCCCTTTGGTAGTGGGTACTCATTCTCCAGGACCACTTGGTCAAAGGGAAGGTAATCCACACATAACCTCGAACACTAGGTCTTACTAATCCCTTTTTCAACAAATCCCCCACCCCACCTTCAATTCTTGAAGCTCTATGAATGAAATATGATATATTGATGATGATATCAATTCTATATTAACGTGTAGAATGATGCATAATTACATCTCCCTTTGGGGAGGTAATCCTAGAATCATATTCTATAAATATATCCCCATAATCTACCACTATTACTAGGAACTAAAAACTCAAAACATCCACTCCCATGTGGGTAAGAATGGCTGCATACAACTACCCCTTCCCCTCTCCTCCAGACCCCTTAGCCTGGTGTAGAACACATTGGGGTGGTGGTTGTATCATGTTGAAATGTATACCACCTCTTTCTCCTCTCCCATATCCTCTTCCACCTCTGCTAACCTACAGATTAATTTGTTCCTTTCACTGTCTCTACCTCGGTGGCCAATCCACCATTTCACTATCAGTACAACAGGCTTCAAAATATCTAGATAGATGTCCTCAACCATATTTTGAAAATCATTATCTCTTTATAGACCAAATGGACTCACCCTATGAGCCTTGAGCTGTAGATCCTATGTCTTGGGACATCTTATCAGAACAAGTAACACATCCAAGTCTCTGAGATTGATGTCAACATCTTGGTTTCCCATTGCTGACATCCACTGGATGTATCTGCTCTACCAAAGGACTTTCAACCACAAATGTTCTCTCTAGAAGCCTAGTATAATTTGGAATGCACATAGGGATAGTAATGGATTAAATTTCCATCAAAATATCTCTTTATATGGTTTTCTCCATGAAGCACTGATCGTATCATATTCATCGAGTACCTGGAAAGGTCATTCTGCCTTGATGAATACTCAGCTACTGACATGTCGTCCTAATAAAGCTGTAGAAGCTCTTCGAGATGCATAAACCCTAGATTTTATAGAAATATCCCCTTCTTTGAGAATGGTTCTCAAGCTATGTCCTCCAAAAATCCACCTCATTATAAGATCAAGTAATCTAAACACCACCATCACCCTACTCAGCCACGTAGAAGGATCACTTCCAAGACCACCATTTGATCTAATGGTGCCATAACTAGATGGAAAACTCTTTCACCACCTCAAGATAGTATTTAGCCTCCTGTGAGTCAAGTTCACCTTGTAACCTGAGGGGTGTCTATCACAGAAACTCGCAAAGTGTGTTTAACCCAAGCATCTCATTCGCTACTACTACAAGTACTGTGTGCTACTCTATATGTGGTGGTATATATGGTACACCATCCGGTGGTGATTTCTCTAGTACGAACCCATGTAACCATCTTGTCACCCCCATAGATCATCCTCATGATCACATGATGTAATCTTGACTGGATATCTACATGGAAGCACCTTGAAACAGAACAAGATGTACCACGATCAATATAGCATACTTGGAGAGATGAATCCAGAAGGATATGGAAAAATCAACTTATTCCTATATGATTCATGTTCCATAATTCATTCCAATTACTAGTGTTTTCATGTACCGAGTTGAAATGTATAATTCAAGGTCTTGGTGTATGGATACACTGGCTACCGCCCCAACACTTGATTCCCTGGCCTAAAAGACGAACTTGAAACACATAAAACTATTGCCCAAAACCAAACTCATAGACTTTGGGTTTTAATGTATAACCAAACTCCTCTAATACCACTATGTCATGAACCGTCCCCCAGGGCCCATGCTGTGACTACCCCATGACTGCCTCCGATAGGCCAGGGGACGGCAACTAACATCGAGTAGGAATATCCCACAAATTTGAGGCATTTTCCTCTGAACCTGTACATACACACCCAAATGGAAGACACATTGATGAGAGTGAAAACACTAAGTGAAGAAAATACGTGCATAAAAATACAAACCAACAACAGAGTACAACAGAATGTAAAGTATTCAAGTAAAACTGGGCTAGAATTGAAGCCAACTAAGAGAAAGAAAACCATAAAGCCCCACCCGCAAACAAGGGTACTAAAAATTCTCTAGGATGCTGCCAGAAACACCTCAGCTCATATGATATCTCAAGGAATCACCTATTCTTGGTCTTAATCCTGATCCATCTAAGAATCCTCCAAATCATCAGTCGTCAACACAAGACACAACACGTGTGGGCAAAGCACATGTAGCGGTGAGTAAACCAATACTCGGTAGGGGACCCTGAAAACCAAAAAGCCAAAGACCACAGAGGAAAACACCGCCAAGATGTTACAATCATCTCAACATAGGTATATGTCAACAAAACATATAACCAAAACATCCTGGTATACTCGTAAAAGATTCCAAATGAAATGTCTCATCTGCTGCTAGCCATATGGTTTTGTGCATAGCACGCTCGATTCCCAGAGATCCCACTCCTCTAACTATCTAATTGTAACCAGGTAGAGAAAGTCTACCAAAATTTTATCAGAGAAAATCTAGTCTCAATACATCATGAAGTCTCTCTAAGAAGTCTAGTTTCAGTGAGACTATAAGTCTCGATATCACATCCAATCCTTTATCACAGGATTCTGCACAAGGTGTGATCGTCCCCAGAGGACTCTCTCCTTGATCCATCAAGTCATCAGAGACCTAGAAAAAGAGGGTCCAAGTTATTTGGGGCCCATAAAAAGAGAACTCCATAAAAATTACCCTATGTACACTACTTCAGTCGTAATGATGAAAATCTTGTACTGTTGAGAGACTTATCATCGATGAGTCAGTGAAGTCTGCTTGTATGTCGGGCCACTGAGGTCCACTCAGCTACTGGTCCACTGAGGTTTACTCACCTACTGATCATATATCAGGCCACTAAGTCCTGATTAGATAATTCTTGTCTATCGGGTCACTGAGATCTTCATGGCTACTGCTAGTTTGCCTGACCACTGAGGTCCGCTCTGATACTGCTCGTCTGTCGGGCCACTGAGGTCCGCTCGGCTGTAAGTCTTCTGCTGAGTTGCTAAGGTCTGCTCAGCTAAAAATTGTCTACTGGGCCACTGAGGACCCCTATATTACTTTTTATCTATTGGTAAACTGAGGTATGCTCTGATACTAGGCCACTGAGGTCCGTTCGTCACTCCCTTCTCGTCACAACCAACCATAGAATTTATGATCAGGGAGCAATTGATTGTAGAATAATATAATTTTCAAGCCATCAGTTATAACTAAAACGCCACATTAACTAAATTTTATTATGTCAAAAGGATAATCTCGTTTTTAGGGTCCCAAATCCTTAAACGGCTCGTCGATCGGACGTATGGTTTGCATGTTATGGCAGTTTTACTAAAAAGGGGCCAATTGGGTCTGGGTCTGGTCTGACCCAACCAAACCCAGCCTGAAGTCCACCAACCTGACCCGGTCTTCTAGGCCTGACCCAGACTGGATGGGATACCCAGGGTGGCCTACCTCTTCCTTCACATGCTGCTGTGTGTGAGCCGACCTGCTCTGGCTGAGAAACTGCGAGCAAGCTGCGTCTTCCAAACACCCCACGAGTCGTCGGGGGATCCACCGCTGTCGCGGTCTAGCTGGACCGTGGCCATGCAGCCGCGTGATGCAGTGTGGCCGCCACATCCACGTTCACTCCCTAAATCCATTTCCAGTAGACCAATCCTTTTCCCAAGGAAGGATATCGTGGGCCACATCACTGTCACGGCCCACTTCTGGGGTCCCACCTTCTCGCACTACCATAGCTGTTGAGACAAAACCCTTATGCATCGCCTGCAGACCCCTTCAACTGGCTTTCTCCACCACCACAGTGCACCAACAACGCACACCACCTTCAGTACCGACATGCCGAAGGTGCCTTTCGCTGGCCAATGGGTCTGCTCTGATGGTCCATATTTCGATCTGCGAGTCCTTTCAGGGTCCTCAGGTCGTCACCGTCCCTTCTATGGGTTCAAAACATCCATGTCATCGATCCGGGGGTTCAGTAATGAAGAACACAATAAATCACACAATGGAGGGATCCATATTTGTTCATTTTGGCCCAACTCCACCACATTAGAATAAAAAGGGAGATGATTAAAATTAAGTTTCTATCCCTTCGATCCTGAGATAAATGAATCCACGCCATAAGAACAAACGCACAATGGATCAACCTTTTAGAGGGTTAATATGTGGTCATTGTTTAGAAAGAAATAATGGGGAAATAATTTCATCAAGAAAAAACCCCTAACTCATGTTATATTTCTTGTAGACATAGATTGATGTCATATCTCCCTGACGATCATTTTTCAACTGGTGTTTGTCGATTCGTCATCGCTTAATCGAACCCCAACCTCTGATCCATCATCACTGGCGAGACGACCTCCTCCCCTTGCCTTTGGGAAACTCTAGAGTTCCAGATGAATTCTCCAGCATTATGAATTATAACATTGGACCCTATCCCCAACCAATAGAGGAAACCTATTAACATTTTAACATGTTTCAGCTTTACTCTTTCGCTTTGAAATAACATCGCCACAATGCTTCATTTATGAAAGGAGAACGGGTTGCACTGTCACTATGTCACAGCATCACCGTGATGAAAAACGTTAAAAGTAAATAAAATAAACTTATTTTATTTTATTTTATTCTATTTTAAAAAATCAAAAAATCAACTTTTACATTCATCCTACATCGATCAAGGTTAAGTCCTACTTAAGGAGAACATCTCTTTACGAACTAAATGGTCTTATCAGATTTTCAATATGAGTTCCCATTTGTAAGTCATGAGGATTCAAAAATAAAATAATTCTTATTTAAATAATTTTATTTAAAGTTACATCCCAAAAACCAAATTTCCAAACCGGCCCATGCCTTCCAATGTTAGGATCCGCCTAAGGAAAGCATGCCCTCACGAGCTCAACGATGGTATGCGATTTTCAATCGGAGTTACCTTTATTGAGTTATAAGGACATGATAAAAATAAAATAATCTTATTTACTTATTTTATTTATAGTTATCACATTTTCATGTTTTCTCATTGGAAACTAGTGCTGAATAAATATAAGTAATGCTTAGGGTAAACCTACTTCCCTGAATTCAATGGTGCCATCAATTTTCTGATCTGGGCTCCTATATAAGAGTTATTCTATTTTTTAGGAAAAATGATCATTAAATATATTTAAAAGTTAAATTTTTTTGATGGAATATTCAGGGTACTCCAGAGCATATAATCGCACGCCATCACGGTGCCTGGTCTCGTAATTTTTGTAATAATTTTCTAAAAATAGAACCGGGAAAATCCGAGCCGTTACAGTTTGTGTTTTTCTTTGTATACAAAATATAAATATATATATATATATATATATAAACTTATAAAATTGGATATATATATATATGCTACTATGTATTTATTTATATGTAGATATACATATATATATAGAATATAATATATATATACATATAAATATAAATGTATTTATGAATTCTCTATATAAATATAATAGATATATAGTTTACAATGTTATACTATATAAGTGATTACACATTATATAATATACGTTAATGTACATAAATATACATTAAGAAATCTTATATAAATACATTATAAATATATAAAAATACATAAATACATTATATAAACATATTATATAAATATATTTAAAATATAGGCATTATAAAAATTAATTTTATTAATGAATTTATAATAAATAAATTAAATTAATACTTATAGATAAATTATATACACTAATACAAATAAGGTCTTTAATAGTGCTAAAATAGATATTTTTTTGCACAAAAAAACACAGACAACCAGAGAACCCTTAAAAGCCCTAGGCCTTTATCAGTGCTAGAGAAGTACTAATAAAGGTGACTCTTTATCAGCGCTTTTATGTTGCACTAATAAAAGTACCTTTTATCAGTGGCACCTTTATCAGAGATTCTCCTAGCACTGATAAATTGATTCTTTATGAGTGATTTTCCTTGCACTGATAAACGATCCCTTTATCAATGCTTTTGGTAGCACTAATAAAGGGCCCCTTTATTATTTATATTATTAGCACTGATAAAGGGGAATTCTGATACATTGTGTTGTTCATATTAAAACACACTATAATAGAAAAAAAATTGAGCAAATACCGTGAAAGAAAATATAGAATATAATTGAAATAAAATTTATAATATAAATTGAAGAAAAACCCACTATATTCTAGAAATTTAAAACATTAGTTTTTATAATTAAATGAGTATGTAAAATTTATCACATACATTCAAAAACATAAATGTTATTTTTTAATTGGACCTAACCCCAGGTCATTCTATTAGTTACTGAAAAAAGCATCCCATCTCAAAAAAAGAATGAAATTTTATAAGAAAACAATTCTTATGTTAGAAATACTACACAAAAATAAATTACACCCAAAGTATCAATTTTATACTAAAAACATATATATTGAGTTATAACTAACACACCGGGTAATAGATTGAGTCATATATAATTCTTACACATCACACCATTTCTTGTTGTTCTCAAAACACATTCCCTTGAATTTTCTCATATCATTGGTCATAAAAACTCACTATAGGTGTGAGCTAATTCAAGAGCACTTTATTTTTTAGAACATGGATTTAAGTGTCACAACATTTATTGTTCTTCTTCAAGCATTATCACTATGAAAATTAAATAAATAAGTATAAAAAATGATAAGTAAATTAATTAAGTAATAGAAGATAAAATTATAATGAAATTTTTTTAGCTTATTGTGATCAATTTCCTTATATTATGAACATTTTAAATGAAAATGGACGTTATATATTGAAAAAACTAAATTTGATTCATACCAACCACATCGGATGTCATATTGATGTGTAGTTGATTCTTACATGTCACAAATGAATTATTGATCATTTTATTAATGTTTAAAATAACACGATCTTGTTTTGTTGGTTTTGGTGATGTGACTCTCGTTTTAAACTAAAATGATAATTTTATATTGAAAACACACTCTTCGAGTCATAATTAGCACATTGGGTGTCAAATTGATATGTGGTCGATTCCTACACGTCAAAATATGAATTATATATCATTTTCCAAAATTTTAAAAAAAACACTGAGATCATTTTATTTTCTTAGATATGTGATGCATTTTAAACTAAAAGGACACTTATATTGGAAAAATGTTAATCAATTCATACTAGTCTTATCATGTTTTATATTTTATTGAGGTCAATTACTACACATGAAAAATTAATTATGGATCATTTTCCTTATGCTTGAAAATAATATGAGTTCATTTTTTTCATTTTTGGTGTTGTTAGATACGTTTTGAACTAAAATGGCACTTTTATATGGAAGACAAGAACTTTGATTCATACCAACCTCACCAGGTATTAGATTGATGTGATTTAGATTCCGACACATCAAAAATGAATTATCAATATTTTAAAAAAGTCTGAAAACAATTAGGATCATTTTCTCAGTTTTGGTGATGTGAAATGACTTTTTAAACTAAAACAGCACTTTTACATTGAAAACACACACTTAAAATCATACCAACCACATCGGTCATTGGATATGGTGTTTTGTCAATTACTACACACCAAAAATGAATTATAGAACATTGGTATAAAGTTTAAAAACAATATGATCTTGTTTCATCAGTTTTGGATATGTGGTGCATTTTAAAATAAAATGAAACTTATATTGAAAACACGTATTTCATGTCATACTAACCACATCATGTTCCAGACTTGAATGTGGTCAATTTATACCCATGGAAAAAGAATTGTGGATCATTTTCCTAAAATATGAAAACAAAACAAGCTCTTTATCCTTTTTTTGGAAATGTGACATGTGTTTTAAAATAAAATGAAACATTTATTTTAAAAACATGTACTTCAAGTCACAATGAACGCATCGTGTTTTAGATTGGTGTGCATTAAAATATTAAATTAGAAAAATTAATAATTGATCAATTTGTAAATTTTTGAAAAAATATTAACTCCTTTTATTATTTTATGAAATGTGACAAGAATTTTAAATTAAAATGGAACTTTTATTTTGAAAACATGAACTTAATGTCATACCAACCACATCGTGTTTCAGAATGACATGCGATCAAATACAAAAAATAAGAAATGAAATATGGATCACATTAATAATGTTTTAAAATAATATTATATTATTTTATTTGTTTTTGCAATGTGATAGGAATTTTAAACTAAAATGATACTTTTATATTGAAAGCACACACTTCAAGTCATACCGACCACATCAAGTGTCATATTGAAATTAAGTAAATTTATGAAAAAATAAATTATGAATCATTTATATAATTTTTGAATAAAATATGACCTAATTTTTTCTATTTTGGATATGAGATTATTTTTTAACTAAAATGATAATTATATTGAAAACATGTACTTAAACTCATATCAAATACATCGTGTATCAGATATGTGTGTGTTTATTTCCTATATGTGAAAAATGAATTATGGATCATATTACTAATGTTAGAAAATAATATTATCTTTTTTTCTTGGTTTTGGTGATGTGACACACCTTTTAAACTAAAACTACACTTTTATATTGAAAACACACACTTCATGTCATACCGACCGCGTCATGTGTCAAATTGGAATACTGTCAATTTATACCAGTGAAAAATATAAAAAGATCATTTTCATAATGTTTGAAAATATTATGGTCTTGTTTCTTGGTTTTGTAAATGTAAAACATGTTTTAAACTATAATGACAATTTTATACTGAAAACATACACATTGAGTCATACCGACCACATCGGGTTTCAGATAGACATATGGTCAATTCTTATATGTAGAAAATGAATTATAAATAATTTCTATAAGTTTTGAAAACAATATTATATTTTTTACTCAGTTTTGGTGATGCTACAAGCATTTTAAACTAAAATGGAACTTTTATATTGAAAACACATACATAGAGTCATACCGACCACATCGGGTGTTGGATTTAAGTGAAATTAGTTCCTACCCTTCATAAATTAATTATGGATTTTTTTATAGATTTCAATTAAAAATAGATCTCAATTGATCAGTTTTGTTGATGTAGAACATGTTTTAAACTAAAATGAAACTTATATTAAAAACATGCAGTTTGAGTCATACTGGCCACATCGTGTGTCAGATTTATATGTTGTTGATTCCCACACATGAGAAATAAATTATGGATTGTTTTACTAATGTTTGAAAAAAATAAGAGATTGTTTTATGAGTTTTGAGCATGTAACATGGGTCTTAAACTAAAATGACACTTTTATATTTAAAACGTGAACTTCGAGTCATACTGACCATTTCAGGTGTTAGATTGATGTACGGTCGATTCTTACATGTTAAGAATGAATTATGGATCATTTTTGTAATGTTTGAAAAAAATTCAACATTTTTTATTGGTTTTGATGATTTGATACATGTTTTAACAAAAATCACAGTGTTGTATTGAAATCGCACACTTTGAGTCATACCGATCACACCAGGTGTCGACTTAATGTGAGAAAAATTTCTACACATCAAAAATGACTTATGTATCATTATAATTAAATATAAAAAGAATATGATTTTTTTGGGGTTTTTATCATGTGATATGTTTTTTAAATAATTTATAAATTTAACAAAATCATTATAAATCAAAATAATAAGAAATTTAACTAAAAACATTGATAGAATGATGAGAAAATTACCTACATAAGTAGTAGTAATTCACATGTTCATTATGTATGTATACCTAATGACACTATGTATTCAACTTATTAATTTCTAAAAAATATATTTCTTCCATTATACTTATCCTTGGAAAGTAGATCAAAAATAATATATCAGTATAATTATACTAATGATTCAGATACCAAGGGTATCTCTAAAGTCATAGCCAATACTAGATCGCAAGAATAGTTGGTAATCACCTAAATTTGATGCTGATAAACATTCTAACACCATGTATTCTGCCCACTCATCTCTGAAACATTTAACCCTTCTTTTGAGTATACAGATTGTTGGAAATATTAGTAATTATTAGAAAATATTAAAAAATATATAACTAATAGATATTTTTAATGAAATTGTAATAAGCTTTATAAATTACCTCTTTGGGGACACTCGTCATTCAATGGTATATGATATCTTTCATAAATTGTAAAACATAATATCTACAATTATTATTGTTATCCTGATCTAGAAGTTGAAACAATACTGACCAAAATAAGTAAATTATTTGGAAATATGTTTCGATAGTTAAACATTTATGTATATACCTTATTATGTTTCCTTTTAAAGAAATTAATAGTCTTCTTATTTTCATTAACTAAACTCATAAAATTATTTGGACTCTATTTAATGATAACATTATCGCAAAAAAATTATTTTTAAAAAAAATGAAACATATAATAAAAATATTATCTATAAAATGTTGTGTGAAGATAATTAAAAATAACAATACGCATCATGTGTGGTCGTTTTGATGGAAATACTTTTATTAGATCCAAAAAATAAATATTTCTGGTATCCAAATTCATTGATATAAACATCCAATGATTCCTAAAAAAGAAAAAAACAAATAAGTAATGACAAAAATGAAAATATATTTTATATGATTAGATTACATAGTTTTACCTCTCAATTGTAGGCATCAAAAATATTATGTCTTCTATTATTTTATTCACAAACACCTCATTTAGCTCAAATTTATTCTTATCAACCTCTTTCAAATCTAAATAAATTCCATCCATAGAAATGATACATGGATTAATGAATCCAAATCATGATTCACAGGTTTTTACATGAATACAGATGTAATATAAATGAATTTGGAACATATAAATAGTTAATAACTTAAATGAACATATTAGATCATTTTTTGGATAGTCATATAATTAAAATGTACTTTGTGTATGTCTTCACAACTGATACTCCCAACCATTAAAACATAAAATTATTATATGTAATCTCTATAAAACTCATATCTATAATGACAATTTGAAATATTTATTATTCATATTTATTATAGGAAACATCAACATAATTGAATGTGATGTCTACAAGAATTTGTAATGTTAATCTATGTTACAGTGGAACTAGTAGGAATAAGGTACTTTAGAAGGTCGTTATGTTTTCTTAGTCGATTCACTGAATTTTTTATCTGATATTATGGTTCCTCATCATTTTATCTATCTATAATACCATACCTCATATCATACCTTTTTCATTAATTTTTAAGGGTTTTACATTTAATTTTTTTTGAAGGACATACCTCATGTTTCATTATATGATTATATAACTATTTTATGAATGTTCCAATAACATTATTGATCATTGTAATATCTAGATCATCAAGTGGATTAGGAAACTCAGCTCTCAACTCTTGTGGTACTTCAATTCCCAATATCGTGTAATCTTTTCGGAGTTCTTTGTTTTGTAGCTTGTATCCCAAGATATTATACATCGTACCCCTCACAAAAGGTGGTTCATTGGTATTTATAGATAGAAATCATATAAAACATTACCTTATATAATTTTAGTAAAATATAGTTATTTGAAGTTGTTTGATTCACATTTGAAACAAAGAGTAATGATATAATTGATTACCTTGGGTAAGGTATGCAATTTAGGGGAATGACTTTCCTCAAAGCCTGTTTGTTCATTTGGATTTTCTTGGGCTACCGGTTCACTTTTATCCTTTCACATATATTGGCATGCCAAACCAAATAAGAAAATAATATCATCAAAATCAAATATTTTCACATGAAATTCTTTCATCATTTTATATGTGTCTTTTTTATGTTTTGTATAATCAAAATATTTTCAAGGTGACACTCCAAAACCTACACCTCCAACAAGGCCATATTGATTTCGCCACTTCAAAGCCACTAAAATTAGTTTTTTTTAATGTACGGTCACTACCAATTATTGTGTCTAAACCATATAAAATCATATAAACATAAGAAAATACTTTTATGTAATACTGTTATAATGAATAATGAATTACTTTTATTTCATACTTATACATGTTTCCCATACTTCTTTTTTGTTTTCATAAACTAGTTTACCCTCTTTAATTACATGAGCCTCTTTCCCAAACACATGATGTAGGAGGCCCCATGATTTGAGGTGGTGGTTGAAAAGTTATACTAAATTTATAAGATATTAAAGAATGTGTAGAACTAGAATCAAATAGTATGTTTGATATTATTTAATGAATAACTAGAATACCCATCACTACATCATTATCAAGATCCACCTTAATAATAGTGACAACATATTCCCCTCCTTATTGTCCAGGCTTTGGAGGTTGTTTTCGTTTATTATCTTTGACCATTCGAGGCGTAGAGAATTCATTTTCATAATTCCCAAATTCCATGTAATTTAAGTACTGGAATACTTGATGATTATTGATCTAAAATTTCTTATCTTTTATCATATTAGTGGACTTCTTCATCTCTCTTTAATATTGATTATCCGGATTCCCCTCTTTTTCATATTTTAAGTATCTTCCAATTCCATTCATATAGTTTATGATAATTCTCTTCCAAAATTTTTCATATGTGGGTAGTTGGGATTTTTTCCGCCTTGAGATTTATCTATTGATCCTCCTAAAGAAGACTCCATTTTATAGTTTTAATCTCAAGTATCAAAAGGCCATTGAGATTCCCCAATCTACATCCCAAACTTGAGAGAATGACATACAATCTATTCAAATATATCAATGTCTCAAATTAGTAAATATTTTTTTATAAATGGATTTAATACACTAAATAAGTGGTCTACCTTACATTTAGTGTCAATGATAAAGATGGAGGTGTATCATGAATGATTTGTGAAGTTCTCATATTTTTCCCTGATATAATCGTATTACTTTTTCTTGAGTCTGATTAAATCCATTTATATTTTAAGATATAGTATTCTAGAGAAATATTTTCATGAATCCTTCCAACTTCATGGAATAAATATCATCATTGGGATTTGTGTACTTGATCAGTGTCTACCATTAGTTATCATCTCATTCAAGATGATATAAAACAAGTATGACATTCTCTTGATTTGAGAATTAGATGAAAAAGAATATATTATCAATGTATTTAATTTATTATTCCACAATTATGGTATTAAGGGATATAATAAATGTCAAAGTCCTTTTCACATAAAAAATCAACCTTATGTTTTTCTTTCTTCATAGAATGTGGGCGTTCCAAATGATTCATGTTGTTATTCATAACTTGATCTACCTGAGATAGTATTTCCATGAAGTTATGAGATATTAATTCTATAAGGTTAGGCATCTCATTAGGAAAATCCTAACATTGACTAAGATAGTGGTTATTGGCATGATTCCATATATTTTCCACCATTAACTAAAAAATTGCAAAATTTGGATGAGAATTTTAAAACTAGAAAGCATATTAAAAGGGAAACTATGAGTATAGTGTAAGTTCCAGGTGCAGTAGAAGCCTCATATAGGGCATGAACAACTTTTATTTTTGTCATGATCATTTATTGATTTTATATTTACACAAAGATAAAAGTGGTGATAAAAATAATTAAATAAAATATTATAGACAATGGATAAACACCACACACATGTGAAGGATCATAAATTATTCTTTATGATTAATTTATGAAATTATTTATTCATTGATGGATATAACAACAAATCTATATCATAATATCATTATATTATAAAAATCAAGCATAGATTCCCTCTAACGGTGATCCCCACATGTTCCATGAGCCTCAGAATATCACCATAGGAATCTCCAAGTGATAGCACAACTGATCCTAATTCTTACATCATTTGACATTGATCAGCCAGTGAACTATGTGAAGAAATGGTTCTCATTGAACATTATTGACTTGAGAGTGTAGGTGTTGGAGGGTCGATCTCCATTATTTAGATAATTCATAGAGAGGGAGATCTCTATGTGAGTATTCTCTCCAGATCTCTTTGTAAACAACACAAATGAAATGTATCTCTTAAGAAAATAATATAATTAGGTTAATATACCTCT
Source organism: Viscum album (assembly GCA_963277665.1). Classification (NCBI taxonomy): domain Eukaryota; kingdom Viridiplantae; phylum Streptophyta; class Magnoliopsida; order Santalales; family Viscaceae; genus Viscum; species Viscum album. The sequence continues at coordinate 233,159,964 of OY728141.1, forward strand.
AGGATTAGAAAATAATAATTTCACATGAGCCCTTTATTATTTCCTTAGTCCCTTCATAACCCCATGTATATAATAAAAATATCATTTTTATTTCTTGACATGCACAACACTCATGAATTAAATCAAATATTTTTTATTCAAATAGTATTCAATTTATATTACTTCTCACTGGACCATTAATCTCGATCATCCATTCTTCAAAAATATTTACCAATACATGAATAAATGATATTTTTAATAAGTAAATATCACTCCATTATTGACAAATAAAAAATTAAATATTATATTTACCAAACAGAAAATAAATAAATATTAAACATTATTATCATATAATATTCTCTTTAATAAATAGTTAACAAATATATTAGATAAAAAAAATATAAATAATAATTAAACAATATTCCAGAATAAAAAACACTTAAATTTTTAAATAATAAATAATAATATATTATTTAACTTATATTCTAGATACACTTAGTCTGTGATCCTCTAGGTCTCTTTCTCAATGGCATTAGGAAAATCAATTTAAAGTCTAAGGCTAGTATCATGCAACATGCTAAGGAACCCATAGAGAAATAATTTAATTTCATGGTGACATAATACCACATATAGACTCCTACTATGTAATATAATACATTTATCATGATATCTCTAGTCAATCATGTTGAATGCTGGTGCCATCAGCCTATATGCTTGATTTCTTTCTTTGAATACCAAAAAATCAAACTTTCCTATAGAAAACTATGGACATTGGTTTATTTAAGCTATATAATTTCCATCAAAGAGCCTGAGATATCATCTTCTATTAAATATCAGAAGGTAAAAATCCATTATTTCATTATTAATTAATTAAATATTAATTGTGACACACAAAACATATCCAACCTCTGTATTAGCATATGGCTTCATGGTTTTCATCAATAAATAAATTACATGTATTATAATAATTATTGATAAAAATATTAAAGTCTAAGGATCAATAAAAACATCCACATATAGGAACATTCAATGACACATATAAATGTGGATTTCCTATTTGTAGGTCTCGTTCACATAATATCCTACACAAGATATTATCAAGGGAATACACCATGACAATGTTCCTCAAATTCCTATAAGTGTTCTCCCCAGATATCATGTATCATTTGTGTCCATTAAATTATTTTATCAGTATATATAAAATATATTTGAGAATAATTTCATTGAACTTATGGGTTCTCATCATAGTGGGGAACTATTATGACCCTTCAATGTAACATATACTCTTAGGACATTATCTCATATAGTGTTACACAAAATAATAATCATGATTTGATAAAGTGACAATTAATATTAAAAAAATGAATATAGATTATCATAAACTACACAAAAATCGGTTATATGGAACCAACTCCAATAGAATCCCATTTGAACTAGAGTCAACTGCTAAAAAACTTTTGTCCATTAGCTGTCACATGATACTCATTATTCTGTTGAGATAGTCCATTAACCAAGGGGTGTGCTGTGTTTTATTTTCTAGGAACTCTTCTTAATGCAATTTTTTAACTCTAAGAAAAATCCATCAACATGTGATACTTCCAATGTACATGATTTTTTCCATTGGTGGGACCTTTTCTCTTTTACAAGAGCCACAACTTCAATATTATCACAATAAAATGTGTAGGGTATTTAATGCTAGATAACACATAAAGCTCCTGGACAAAGTTTCATATCAAAATTAAATTTTTGGATGTATCAGAAGCCTTTATGAACTCGAACTCTGATGTATAATAATCAACATATGGTTTCTTTGAACTATTTAATCTCATAAATCCTCTATTGTGATAAAAAAACATATCATGACTACACCATCATATCATTTAGATTTTTTTTTGAAAACTAGCACTGGTATAACCCCGGATGACCATCTCTTTATCTCATCCATACACTTGTAACACATCCTTCATTATTTTATATCCTTACAGGTGTCTTTAATTACTTCTAGGTTACAAAATTTAAAAGTTATAACACAAATCAAATAGAGAATTAAATTAAAATGTATTATAGAATTTTCAAATCTGAGGAAAAACCCATAGAGACAGGGATGGATAAAATATTAATTTTTTTAAAAAATAAATTTGAATTTTAGAAATAAAATCTATAGTACTAATCATGTGACCGATTTAGAAAGTGTGAGAATAAATATAAAAACGGTGTTGGGAAGTAATGAATCTAGGTTCATGGGATGACAAGGTATGATATAATCAAATGAAAATTATGAAGTTGTCAGAATTGAGTCATGGTGAGTACAATGGTCTTGTAAAACTCTCACCATCCTATGTTCTCCTTTTCTCATGGTTAGGTACTTTGGATTACAAAAAATGGGTAACTTGAAACCTAATTTAAAAATATGGAAAGGAAAAACCCAATGGTCATGGTGGAAGTCAAAAACCTAGATCACACACCAAAAAATTTCATTCAATCAACTCTGGAAATGATCGTGCTCAGTGATAGAAAGAAATTAAACCCATTCCCTAAACCTACTCACAATTTTCCTGTAAAAAGAAATCCGGAAAGTGGTAGAAATGAATAATAGATGTTAAATACCAAAAAAAATTAAATAAAAAATAAATTGCCATATACATTAATACCCCATTATATAGGCATGCCTCAGTATAAATAAATCACCCCTCATGATAGTCATGAGCGGGTGTAGGAAAAATAATAATGAAAATCCTATAGAAATTGGTGAAGCAGAGCTCCATAGTAGGTTGAACCATCTCTACATGCATAGACTGATGGAACTCCATCCAGATACCCCTCCAAAGCATGGATGAGGGTATAATTATAGGGGTTTTGTTCAAAAACCTCAACCACTTTGTAGATTTCACGAATCATTATTTTTTCTATTTCCGGAAAAGTACACAACATGTAACATAGTTTCACGAAGTGTAATCAAAGTTAGTGGTGGGTTTGTTGGATGTTTACATCTTAATATTTCATGATGTGTATTTGGTTTCACACCATGTAACATATTTTTAGATAATGTACTGTCTTCATGATTTTACCCACATGACATCTTCTTTTGGAAAATTCGCGATGTGTAAATGTATTACACAGAGTGTAATCAGTATTTTTCTAGTTTTATAGATTTATTCATCTTAAATAATCTTGTGTCAAGCCACATTGCTTCACTCATGGTGTGAAGGGATATTTTCCCCATTATTCACCCATTTTCATTAATTTCTCAAAGACTCATTAGTTCCTTTCATAAAATATAAAACAATTTAAATCTCTCACAAATTTGAAAGAATATTCAATTAAATAAATAAATTAATATAATAAAACATTCTAAAATGTATACATGAAATAAACTTATCATTATTATCAGATACTTAATGGTAGCCTCAATATGAAAAAATATTGTTCTCCTAGATCAGCTGGATATCTATCTACCATGCTCAGTGAAAAAGAGAAATCAAGTCTAGTACAAAGTAATACATGATTGATCCTATCAATGAAGAATATGGGATATTAATCATTCTATATTTCTTCTATTATTTATGAGGGAACATTTTATTATAAATATTTATACCATGTGACACTGGAACCAATACCCTCTTGGATTTTTCCATACTATATCACTTTATTTTCTGGTTAATATATATACTTTTACATAGTCCAAGAAGCCTCTTGGATTTTCACGAATGATCTTGATACCTAGAATATATGCTGATTCACCTATGTCCTTCATGGAGAAACCCCTATTTAACTAGTCCTTAGTAGACTACAGGGTTGGTATGTCATTTATAATAAGTTTTATTTCATCAACATATAATACTAGGATAACAACCACATTCCAACTAAATATATTAGTAACACATGGATCACATCCATTCTTAATGAAACAAAATTATTTTATAGGTTCATCAAATCTAATGACCCATGACCTAGATTCTTGATTCAATCCATAAATGGATCTCTACAATTTTTAAATCAGTTTGACATTTTCTGGAGTCACAAACCCTTCTAGTTATGTCATATAGACATCTTCCTGAAGGTTCTCATTCTGTAAATATGTTTTGAAAAGCATATAAAAAATTTTATAGTCAATGTAAGTTTTTATAGAAAATAAAATTTTGATGGATTTAAAAATTATTTCATCAAAGTCAATTCCTTGAAATTGTTTAAACCCTTTATCCACTAGCTTTGATTTATAGGTATTTAATTTACCTTCAATGTTTGTTTTTCTCTGGAACAACCATTATCACCCAATGGGATTTAAATCAATTGGCACATTGACCAATATCCAGACTTGGTACTGATATATGGAATACAATATAGAATTCCTAGAGTCTTTCCATCTTGCATATTATGAGCTCTCTAATTCCCCTTTGAAAGAGATAGAGTCATTATTTTGAACCAATAATGAGTCACCATCTTTAGTGACTAAAAAACTATATCTCTCTCATTATCTTTCATATCTAATGCTCCTACATAGTACTTTCCTTTCAGAAACTACTTCTTCCATGGGGAAATTTGAAATAAATGGTTATACCAACTCTTGTTTATCTTGAGCATCAACTATATTATAGTCAACATTTCTCTCACTATCCCTTTTTTAGGATGTGCTCCCTCTCAAGAAAGAAGACTTGTCTAGGGATAATAATTTTCATATTTGTGGGGTTGTATTTATAATATGTATTTATTTCCTTAGGATACACTATAAAGATAAATTTTGTACCTAATTGTGCTAATTCATTACCTAAAAATGGATTAAAAAATTCCTTATAACCTCATATCATGTGTATATGAACAAATGAGTTTATTTCCACTATATAACTGAAAGGGAATTCCATTTTACACTTTTTAGTACTTGTTTTATTGTTTATGCCACAGTTTGTTATTAATATCCCCAAAACAATAATGGAAGATATGTATGACTCATCATCAACCTTACCATGTCTAACAAGGTACAGTTCCTCCTTTCACTAACATCATTCTACTATGGCGTTTAAGGTGGAGTGAGTTTAGATATAATCCCAAAATATAGTAGAATGTTGATGAACTCTTGGTTATGATATTCAACATCTTAATATAATTGAATATCTTTTATCCTATTTACAATTTTATTATCATCCTCTTTCTTGAAATCATTAAATTTCTCAAAGGACTCAGATTTATACTGAATCAAGTAATCATATCCATATATACCAAGGTCAATAGTAAAAGTTATTTTCTAAGAATTTACACATTTTTATTTTACTAGAAATAGTTTACACACATCTGTATAAACCAATCCTAAAAGAGCTCTAGCACTTTCACCATGTACACTGAATAGCGGTTTCATCTTTTTTTTCATTATAAACAAGCATGACATCTTTCATGTTGTTTGATCTAAAAAGATTCCAAATAACCATATTGATAGAGATTTCCAAACGCCTCTCATGTACATGACCAAGATGGTGATACCTTAGTCGAGTGTCGTATTAGTCCTGTGAAAATGATTCATTATATATTTCCAATACTTTTTTTTATAATTTAACACATAAATACTATTATTTTTGTGTGTTCTTCTATAATATACATTGTATTTATAAAAGAAACAACTTTTATTTCCAAACATGAAAATAAAACCATATGTATCTAGGATGGATATATAAATTATGTTCCTTGTAATTGTTGGTACATAATATAAATATCATAAAATCATTATAATTCCTATTTGAAATTAAAGGTGGTATTATCAAATGTCTAGAAAATCGAGCCTCGCACCATTGGCAGCTCACAAATCCACCTCTCCTTTAGAAATATTTTGTAATCTACTTGGTTACTACATTTTGATACATATTTGAGCACCACAAGATATATCTAATACCCAATTTGAGAGCATTGAAAGATTACATTCAGTTATGAACTCACTTTTTATCTTCCGCTTTATTTTAGGTGAAGTTCTTCTTCCAGTGGAATTTTATGCCACATGGTAAACATACAACCTCTTTTTCTAAGACCTACCTCAGAATATTCATTTTTTTTGGAAGGACAGTGATCAGATATTTAGAATTTTTTTGAGTCTTTTTCTCCTTTACCTTCTTATTACTTTTCTTATTCACCATAAGGTCCAAAATTGTGTCATGAACCATGTCATTGTCTACTTGTACAGTTATAGTAAGAATTTATGAAATAATCTTCTCATTATTTCTCGTATTATAATTAAAAGTAAAATTAGTGAAAGACTTGGGTAGTGATGGAAGTATGAGATCTATACATAACTTATCTAGGAATTTAATCACTAAGATGTCTAAGCATTCAATGTAGCCAATAATCTTTACTACATGAGGACCAAATGTAATAGATTGTCTAGGATTAGATGTAAATAGAGAATTAAAGATATCATATATATATTGTATCGCTTTCTATTGATAGAGATCCCAAAGGGGAGACATCATGATATATGTATAAATGTATCCATATCGCTACAAAATATAATTGTTCATGAATGATAGCATGAAATATTGAACATATTTGGAATAGCTCAAATGTTTCTCATAGAGAGTCGACTCTTCATCAGTGTCCTATTTACCAGAAAAAATAGGCATATGTTTTTCCAACACATAAAAGTTTATTTAATTTTGTAGGATAATTCATAAACACCTTTTTCACTCTTAGAAATTTTCTCAAGTTAGAATATTAGCATTATCAAGTTTTAATTGTAGTGATTTGTTTGAAGTCATTTTATTGTTGTTTCTAGAAATAAGATGAGAAATTTTTTAGTGTATTGTCTGGTAAAATTTAGGGAAAAAAATAAATATTATATTGATTAATCTCCCACTATTTTATAAAAACCCAATATCTCTCACCATTGTATTTATAATATCTAATTAGTTAGACTTTCTAGTGGAAAGGATCAAAATTCTCCTTCCCATCATCCTAAATTTTGTTGGTAAAACAATTTATCTGGTTTTAGGTAGGAATTCCAAAATCTAACAACATTAACTCATAGTTCCTTGATATATTGAGTGGACTCCATGACACTGCTACAAAATTAGGCAATAGCCACGGTTCTAAACCATGGCTATAGGCCCAGAAACTGTGGCTATAGGTTATAGCCATAGTTTAATGAACTGTGGTTGGTATTGGCATGGATATAGGGCAGAGCCTATAGCCATGGTTTAAAACCTTGGCTAAAGAACTATAGCCACGTTTCCAACAAAGGATAAAGACCTATATCCACAGTTCAAACCATGGAAAAATTCTTATATCCATAGTTTGAAACCATGGTAGAAGGTTTAGTCACACAAGGCTTATAACCATGGTTCCAAATTATGTATATAGGCCTTCCCATTGTATAAAAAAATATCACAGTGAACCATGGTAGCGGTTGAAAGGAAGCTACCATCTCCCACTCCCCCACCTACAACCCCCCATCCCACACCATCACCACCCACCCCTACACACCCCTAACTCACCCACCTTTCTCTTCCCCTTGCACCCCCTACACCCCTCTCCTACACCTTGCACCCCCTACCCACTCCTCAATGCACTCACACTTTCACCCCTCCCCTGCCCCTACCCCCTTGCTCCCCCTCCCCCTACCCCTCCGCCCTGCACCCCCTACTTTTACACACCCCTTCCCCACCCCATCATCACTGCACACCTATTTTTACCCATCCCACC